>CM065702.1:32189720-32192220 GCA_017654935.2 Phymorhynchus buccinoides
TTTAAGCTCATTGTTCAGATGAATATGCGAAGTACAAGTAACTAGGCTCGACTTTATCATGTATCAGTGTTTACTGTGTTTATAATGTTATGACTGTTAAAGATGAGTATGTCAGATATGCTTTTTCTCTCTCTCTCTCTCTCTCTCTCTCTCTCTCTCTCTCTCTCTCTCTCTCTCTCTCTTAGTATGCGCGTGTGTGTGTGTGTGTGTGTGTGTGTGTGTGTGTGTGTGTGTGTGCGTGTGTGTGCGTGTGCGTGCGTGTGCGTGCGTGCGTGCGTGCGTGCGCGCGCGTGTGTGTGTGTAGTGTTATAATATAATCATTTAGCATACAAATTTAGTATTTTTCTTTTTTTAGGCTCATATTGTTAGATTTTGTTTATTTTGATGTGGCCAGAATGTTTATATTTATGTTACGAAAAGTGTGCCGCTGATATTATTGTATCGGGGATCCTGTATGATGAGAGAGAGAGAGAGAGAGAGAGAGAGAGAGAGAGAGAGAGAGAGAGAGAGAGAGAGAGAGAGAGAGAGAGAGAGAGAGAGAGAGAGAGAGAGAGAGAGAGAGAGAGAGAGAGAGAGAGAGAGAGAGAGAGAGAGAGAGAGAGAGAGAGAGAGAGAGAGAGAGAGAGAGAGAGAGAGAGAGAGAGAGAGAGAGAGAGAGAGAGAGAGAGAGAGAGAGAGAGAGAGAGAGAGAGAGAGAGAGAGAGAGAGAGAGAGAGAGAGAGAGAGAGAGAGAGAGAGAGAGAGAGAGAGAGAGAGAGAGGTGACGGTAGTGAGCAGCAAAAACAGGGTCGAGTTTCTCTAGATAACGGTTGCCGCGCGAATAACGCTTACACCAAACGGGGCCTAAGAAACACTTTAGAAAACGTTTGCGGAAGAATATTACAAGCTCTTGTCTGATTGGTCAACATGTTTTATTTTAAGCAAACTTTAATGGACCAATCAACAACAAGAAATGTATTCACCCCACGCAAGTCACGCGATAGTTCGCCAAGAGATAAGTTGAGAGTAGCCACAAAACGTTTTCGACAAACGTCGGCAAAAGAGGTGTTTCTTAGTACCGTGTTTGCCGATTTGCGCTCACGCTCTTCTTCTTCTTCTTCCCGTTGATCGGCCTCCTTCATCAAGTTGACGATTCTGCCGATGTTGGAGAAAAAGAAAAAAAACAAGAAAAACGATGGACGTGCGCACAGCCAAGCCACAGCGAGTTAGAAACAAATAATAAGTAGTAATAATAAATAGCAAATAATAATATAATTGTTTTCCTTTGTTCTTTCATAGTTTGAGAATACGTCATACTCACTGATGAATGTGCGCATAAGGCTATCCTAAGAGGGTGTACAAGAAAATTAATAGAGAATGGGATAGATAGTGAGGAATGAAATAATCGGAAGAGAGAGAGAGAGAGAGAGAGAGAGAGAGAGAGAGAGAGAGAGAGAGAGAGAGAGAGAGAGAGAGAGAGAGAGAGAGAGAGAGTGAACTTTTCTACAATACTGTCTGTTTTGGACAATCCAATCTGGTAGATCTTTATTTCATATTAATCGTAGTAAGTTTATTTGTCATCATTTTTACTTAAGTGATGTCACTGTCCACCGTAAAAATTTTGTATTGCATCACAAGTTGTTTACGTCTTTACGTCATGTGTGTCACTATGTCATATCTATTTTTAGCACTGGACAACGGGTTGAACCCGAAACGTCGTGTTTTGTTTTGCTCTGTGGGTTTTTTTTAATCATTAAACCGTTTCTTCTGGGTTTTAATTTCGACTTTGTTTTAATTTGTTGTAAATAATAAGTAGGCCTAATTAAATAGACATAAATGATTAGAAGAACTAAATGCACAAAACAGACCAAACAGAGGGTGCGGGGAGGGATGCTAATAAATAAAAGGTACAGTGTCCCTAGTCTGATGCGCCCAGCATTAGTGGAGCTGCCGGACAGGCTAAAATGCTTTTCAACCCCCCAGCAAGCTGGAGACCTAGCCCGTCCCCAACCCAGCCTAACGCTGGGCCTGGAGGCCCACAGTCGCCAGACCAGAAGAGAGAAACAAAAATAGCTGTAGTCGATCAGAGGGGGGGGGGGGGGGGGACTATCATGGAGACCAGGGGGGAGGGGAGAATCGAGGGATAGGGGGAGGGGGTGGGGGGGGCTACGTAACGTTAGGTTAGGTTAGGTTAGGTACATAATAGTCACAGAGGTGTCTCTGTGAAATTCGGTTTGCTCCCACCTGGAGAGGGCGTCGCAGCCAGAGGCGCGCCACCCAATTTTTTAAAAAAAAATTGCATACGATTTTTGTGTGACTGATGAGGAAGGAAAGGGGGGGGGGAAATTTGGATCGAACAACAACTTTTTCGTTGCCACTGGGTTTAACGTGTGCTAAGTGCATGGGCACAAGGGACCTCGGTTTATCGTCTCATCCGAAAGACTCCACGTTCAGACCGCAAGGCCTAGTGCAAAGTGAGAGGAAAAATCCCCTGTACCCAGGTTCGAACTCGGGTTTACTT
>CM065702.1:32197220-32202220 GCA_017654935.2 Phymorhynchus buccinoides
TGCTTGTAACTTCCTCTAATCTGTCACTCTCTTTGACAACATGGAGTCACCCGAATTTCACAGAGACGCCTCTGTGACTATAAAGTAACAAAACACCAAATACCAAAATATCAAATAGCCATGGCGAGCAAAAGAGAGAAAATAAACACAAACACAGAGAATGTTCATCCTACAAGGCAAACCATCTCTATGCACGTGCAATTTGTAGCTTCCTGTGTTATTGCATTAGGATTAATGGGAGTAGCGAGAGGGGTGGGTGGGTGTGAATCTGGTGATTGGAACCTTTTTGTCGCAGGGGTGAGGAAGGAAGGCGGGTGGAGGGGTGGGGGTGGGTATGACATTTTAAAGGTGGACCCTGACGGATGAGTTTTTGCAAGAAACTCGTCGAGATCACCAGAAAGACAGCCTTTTCAAGGATCGGAACACTCACTTTGCTCTGGTTTCCTATAAATCAAGGCGTCAAAACGGCGATTCCTCCTTGGCGGAGATGCCGGAGAGAGTAGCCATTTTGGATGGGGTGGGTGGAGGCCAATCCCATTGTATGTATGTTTGTGTTTTACGTCCTCTCGACCTGGGAAGGCACATATGGGACATACCCCCCCCCCCCCCCCCCCCCCCCCCAATCCCATTGTGGTTGTAGTGTTTTCTTTTATTGTAGTGCAGTCCCAACAAAAATTGAGCTATTTCCTTCGTTGTGAGCGAAACGCCTTTAGATAAACTGTATAAAAATGAAATTAAAATAAATAAAAAGGATTTTTTTATTTTATAAAGTATCCAACAACAAAACTGGAAGCTCGCGACATAACTGTTAGTTCCTGCACGGCACCAAATAACGGGATTGCAGCAGTTTGAGGCAGCACACCTTTAATTTACTTTAGCGGTAGGACGTTCTTTAAACAGAATGCCAAATGGGGTTTAACCCAAGCCTATTATAATTTATATACGAGACCTGCGGACAATCAGGGTATATAGTAGGGGACCTGGCAGGGTCAACATGTTGAATCAGCTGAACCCATGACACTGGGGGCCGGGGGGAGGGGGGGGGGGGGTAAGAAGGGAAGAAGGCAAAGGGCAAAATACATTGGGCGTGAGCTCAACAGGCCGAGTCAAAGAGAGAGACAGATCAGGGGAAGTTACAAGCACAGCACGTCCAAAAGGTGGGGGGACTATTTGTACGGAATACACCCCCACCCCACCCCACACCCCCAGCCCGTATCTCCACGGAGAGAGCCAGTTCAAATGCCTCGTAGTTTCAGAGTCCTAGTCTTCAATGAATGAAACATGGTGTTTTACGTCCTGTCTGTCTGGAACAGACACATAATTATGGGACATTTGTAAATACAAAGATGGTGGGAACGATACTGGCTGCAATGCCCGGAGGCAGTGCAACACCAGTAAAGTCCCGAGTTTTTAACAGTATAGATAGGTGTAGCGGTAACCACGCCTCGGTTAAACCTCATCGGCTTTGGTACCGCCACGCTTTTTACAATCTAAGTGTCACAAAAGGTGAAGCGATAATAAAGCTGTAGGCGTAGCATGATTTTATTACCTACAGTGGCGGACCAAATGATTCGTAAAGGGGGGGGGGGGAGGGAACCGCGTGGAGTCCAAGGAGCTGCAAAGGTCCTGGGCCCAGGGGGCAAAATACCCCGGACAATTTTACAATTTAGTTATTATTAAAGCAAAATTTGAGCCATTTTCTTACTTTTTACACCTTGTATAAGGTGCATGCTTGGGGCAGAGGGGGGTTTCCGGAAACCCTGGAAACCCCCCTCAGATCCGCCCCTGACCTGACCTTAATAACTTAACATTTGAAATACAGCTTGCCGTAAATCCGCAAGGTATTATAAGGAGATGACCCTAATCATATCACACACTTGGGGAAGTGGGTGGATGCCTCGTGCCTCCACGAGACCAGGATGTTGTTCGTAAAAAATAGTTCCCCCACTTTCTGGAAGTTCTGTGGCTTGTAACTTCCTCTAATCTGCCACTCTCTTTGACTCTGCCTTTTCCCCTTTGCTTTCTATCACCTGCTATCTTTCTGACTTATTGGCCCATTCTCCTGCCTTTTAAACCAAAATCTGATTAATGTTTTCCTTTGAGTTCCTCCGAAATCAGAATGTGTCGGCCCTACGCCTACATACATGATTCACGTGAAATTCGTGTATTGGGTCTACTTGAGCACAGCCTATAGAGCGAAAGTAGTAGAATTACCAAAGACACTGAAAAGAAAGACTAACACATCCGGTCCCTTTTCCCTATATGAGTAGTGAGGACAGAAACACTGGTTATGTCCCTTTTAAACGTGACACATTTAGGCTACATTAACTCTTTTTTTCAAACCTGAGAGAGTTATCTTTTCATGAGTCAGTTATACTTTGGATAACTACCCCACTAACGATAACTCTATCAGCCCGGCTCGCCGTAACTCTTAAGTAGTCCATCTTACCCTTTTAGAGTCTTTGGAATTACTTTTAGACGGAAGTGTTTCACGTGATTCATCACTCGCATCGTCACAATCGCATCGCGTTAACAGCGAATCGTATGTAGTGTAGCAGGCCCTTAAAGGGTCAGCCACACGTCCACTAAAATCGCACGACTGTACGATACGATTCGATCACTTGGTCTCCAAGAACAAAATTAATGTGATTCGCGCTTCGAGATCACGTGGTCGAACCGTATCGTACAGTCGTGCGATTTTAGCTGACGTGTGGCTGGCCCTTAAGAGAGAGAGAGAGAGAGAGAGAGAGAGAGAGAGAGAGAGAGAGAGAGAGAGAGAGAGAGAGAGAGAGAGAGAGAGAGAGAGAGAGAGAGAGAGAGAGAGAGAGAGAGAGAGAGAAGAGAGAGATATCGAGAGAGCACAATATAAGAGGGAGAAAGAAACGAAAGAGCAAGAAAACAAGAGATAGAAGATAGAGAGAGGGTGACAGACAGACAGACAGAAAGACAGTCGAACGAACGGAGAGACACCCCCCCCCCCCCCGTGGGGATACCGGGGGGTCTTTGTATAAATAGTTCCCCCACCTTCTGGAAGTTCTGTTCTTGTAGCTTCCTCTAATCTGTCACTCTGTTTGACTCTGCCTTTTCCCTTTGCTTACTGTCATCTTACTATCTTTCTGCCTTACCGGTCCATTCTCCTGCTGCTGCTGCTTTTTTTTTTTTTTTTTCACGAAACGCTTTTCAAAAACATTTCCTCCAGCCGAACTCGGACTTGCTGGGCCGAACTGTTTCTTAGTTAGGCGTATAACGGCAGCATGACGCATCTGCGCTCATGTCTGAGCGATCGAAGAAGAAGTAAAAAAAAAAAAGAAGAAAGGAGAGAAAGAAAGGCGAGAGAGGTAGACAGAAAGAGAGCCAGAGAGATACAGACAGACAGACAAACAGAGACAGGGACAGACAAAGCTTGTCCGTCTGTCTGTCTCCCTCTCTCTCTCTGTCTCTCTCTATCTCTCTCTCTCTCTCTCTCTCTCTCTCTCTCTCTCTCTCTTCTCTCTCTCTCTCTCTCTCTCTCTCTCTCTCTCTCTCTCTCTCTCTCTCTCTCTCTCTCTCTCTCTCTCTCTCTCTCTCCGACGACTCCCTCCCAATCAGCGCCCGCCTGATTCCAAACGCACGTCCGCCCTGAAGGTTCAATTATTCATGGAGAGAATTCAGCGTGAGAGATCATCATCATGGTGACGGAGGGAGGACATTACTACGGTAAGGCCTAGAAGCCATCTATAATCGTGCTGCACTTTATAAACCCGAACTGCCCGTAACGTCTCAAATAAAATGAGAGATTTAAGCGTGAGAGATCATCATCATGGTGACGGAGGGAGGACATTACTACAGTAAGGCCCTAGAAGCCATCTATAATCGTGCTGCACTTATTAAAACCGAACTGCCCGTATAACGTCTCAAATAAAATGGGCGTTAGAGAGAGAGAGAGAGAGAGAGAGAGAGAGAGAGAGAGAGAGAGAGAGAGAGAGAGAGAGAGAGAGAGAGAGAGAGAGAGGACTGAACACTGAAATGGTTTAATGGGTAGGCCATTGGGCCCATGTCGTTGTGAGTGGTTACAAAAGTATAACAAAGTAGTAGAAAGAAGTAGCAACATCTCATCGTAATTATGACACACATAACCAACTTAGCATAATATACTTAGTTAAAAACTTCATTCTTCTTCTTCGCCGTAGGCAGCCAACTTCATCACGATGAAGATTCTGCTGCATGCACTTTAGGGGGTAGTACGAAAAAGAAAGAAAATAAGTTCAGCAAAGATAGGGTAGAAAGCAAACTGATGAGATAGTATGGGGAGAAGACAGACATACGCTATACATTGAGAGAGAGGGTGGGGAGGGTGAGAGAGAGAGAGGAGAGAGAGAGAGAGAGAGAGAGAGAGAGAGATGAGAGAGAGAGAGAGAGAGAGAGGAGAGAGAGAGAGAGAGAGAGAGATGAGAGAGAGAGAGAGAGAGAGAGAGACTTGACACTTGAAAACTTTATTACGCAAGGATTGAGATTTTAGGCCAGGCCTATTCTTACAATCAGTTACGAGAGAGAGAGAGAGAGAGAGAGAGAGAGAGAGAGAGAGAGAGAGAGAGAGAGAGAGAGAGAGAGAGAGGAGAGAGAGAGAGAGATGAGAGAGAGAGAAGAGAGAGGGAGAGAGAGAGAGAGAGAGAGAGAGAGAGAGAGGAGACTTGACACTTGACTCTTGAAAACTTTATTACGCAAGGATTGAGATTTTAGGCCAGGCCTATTCTTACATCAATCAGCTACGAGAGAGACTGAGAGAGAGAGAGAGAGAGAGAGAGAGAGAGAGAGAGAGAGAGAGAGAAGAGAGAGAGAGAGAGAGAGAGATGGAGAGAAGAGAGAGAGCGAGAGACGACGGGGAGAGAGAGAAGAGAGAGAGGATGAGAGAGAGAGAGAGACGCGAGAGACTGAGAACACAAGAGAGAGAGAGAGATCGGAGAGAGAGAGAGAAAGAGAGAGAGAGAGAGAGAGGACTGAAGATTGTTTATTCAATCAGA
>CM065702.1:32214720-32252220 GCA_017654935.2 Phymorhynchus buccinoides
TTGCTTTACTGTCATCTACTGTACAATCTTTCCTTGCAGGGCGAAAGCTTTTCTGCTAAGCTACGTTATTCTCGGGCTCAAAGATTTTAGGCTACATTTATCACCAGTCGCTTCGATTCAGAATCAAATTTGGATGGGGGCCGCCATTGTTCTACCTCTACGGAAAGATAACTCTTTAGGGTCGTGCTCACCCTAATTCTTGAATTTGTTTGTCTTCCCTTACAGTGTCTTTGTTATCACTAAGCTTATTGCGATAAAATTGTGAAAGATGGCTCCAACGGATTTGTTTGTGGGGTTGGGGTTTTTTTACCAAGTCGAGACAATAATTATAGAACACTAGCACTTATAGAACACAGCAGCTGCCGTTTCCCATGGGAAATAGGGGAAGACGGGGTAAGAAGCCCATGGGCGGGTAAGAAGCCCATGCCAATTATCTCATGAAATAAAGAAAGTTTCAGTCAAATTTGCCCATGAGACGAATGCTAAGCATTAACACTCGTCTCATGTGTGACTGAAATGTTCTTTATTTCATGAGATAATTGGCATGGGCTTCTTTTTTCTTTTCTTTTTTGATTAAGACTTTACGCCCTCTTCGGCCTTTCGGCCATGTGGGGCAACATGGGCTTCTTACCCGCCCATGGGCTTTTTACCCCGTCTTACCCTAATGATTACGCTTGTAGGGGAAGACGGGGTAAAAAGCGCATGGGCGGGTAAGAAGCCCACCCCAATTATCTCATGAAATGAAGCAAATTTCAGTCTCATTTTGCCCATGAGACGAGCGTTAATGTCTAGCATTCGTCTCATGGGCAAATTTGACTGAAATTTTCTTTATTTCATGAGATAATTGGGGTGGGCTTCTTACCCGCCCATGCGCTTTTTACCCCGTCTTCCCCTAGTAGTAGTGGGGGGGGGGGGGGGGGGGGGGGGGGGGGGGGGGGGGTCAAAGCATTCCATGTGAAGATAATTATTGTGCTGTAAAGTTCTAGTAGTTTTCATTTCAGCCACGTGAAAACAAGCGCGGATTCGCAATCGTTTGTGGCGTGCGACAATTGAAAACGAAACATCATTTTAAAGAGCAGCCTCAATTGGAAGTGCAGCCTCGATTTGAAGTGCGACAATTTTGTAGCCTCGATTTGAAGTGCGACAATTTTGGACCGACCGACCGACAGACAGACAGACAGACAGACAGACAAATAGGTTTGTGGCTTGTGCCACAAACAAAAATGCAGTACAGTGGAACCTCTCTTATAAGACCTTCAAAAATCATCCAAGATGAGGTCTTATAAGGGAGGGGACTTTAATACTTACAAAGAAGGGCAATGTCTCAGAGAAGTAGGTCTTATGGGTGAGGGAGTCTTATAATGGGAGGTCTTATAAGGGAGGTTCCACTGTACTAGGCCATCAGGGCTTTTTTTTCTGGCGCATGCTTACCACAGTATATTATTTTAAAAGCTGATTTCGTTTTCTAGATTTAGTTTTTTTTGAAGAGAATGCTTACCAGATACTCAGTAATAGTGTTTTTCTTGTTATTAGCAGAGACGACAAATTATTTGTTGTGCATGACGTGTAGCCACACAGCAAAGACTGTATCTAAGCTTTATGGGGCCGTTTCACAAGGGCTAACGTTACATTTGCGCTCGCTCAAATCGGCAAAAACGGTCTAAGAAACACCCTTCGTTTGCCGATAGTTCGCGTGACGTTTTGTTCTTGCCAAACACCAAACAAGCGGCGAACTATCCGGAACTAGTAGGGGGTTAATGCATTTATTGTTGTTGGCTGGTCCATGAAAGTTTGTTTAAAATAATACTCTTTTTTCTTACCAATCAGACAAGAGCTTCTAATATTCTTCCGCAAACGTTTTCTAAAGCGTTTCTTAGACCCCTTTTGGCGTAACGGTTATGCGCGCGGCGACCGTCGTCTAGAGAAACTCACCCTGGCCACAGTACAGCAGCTAAAATCTGGCTGGCTGCTTACATGACTGTGTGCTGTCACTTTATGTCCATTTCAACTTTGTAGCTGTTGAATAATGCAAATGAACAGGAGGTCCGTAGGCCTACAAAGATCGCATCAGACTATCCGATGTAGTGGAAAGGAAGCGGTCGCAAGTTTCACTGACTCAACTGAACACTAACTAAACCCTTCACGTACGTAAGTAAGCCATGGGTGCAACTGACGCGGCTATGTCGTACATTAGCCCCCCCCCCCCCCCCCCCCCCCCCCCCCCCCCCCCCCCCCCCCCCCCCCCCCCCCCCCCCCCCCCCCCCCTCAAAATGTCAAATCACTGTCCATCTTAATCATGCTGAAATTGGATGACTTTGTCAGATGAACAGTTATCTGTACGCGCAGCCTCCCCCCCCCCCTCCCCCCCCCCTTCCCCCCCCCCCCCCCCCCCCCCCCCCCCCCCCCCCCCCCCCCCTAAACAGTTTGAAGGTGGAAACAATATTTTCACACACTCACCTTTTGCATATCTTCAGAAAAGGGATTAAAACAGGAACATGAGCCTAAACTAATGTTTATATAGTCTTTTATTTTCACTTTATGACATGATGATTCCGGCACTAAATTTTAACAAAATTATAATTCTGAGCACTACCAGGTGCATGACGAAGAAAGGTTAGAAATACAGTACTTGGTTTTAGGTTCAGGTCCTGGGGTTTTGTTTATAAATAAACTACACACAAAATTTCAAGTCAATATCTTAAAAAAGAAAGAAAAAGTTATGCTTTCTACGGTGATCACGTAAACAAACACACATAAAAATCTGGTCTGACGGAACAAGACAGACAGTACATAAAGTGTACTCACAGTAGCTGTCCCCTGCATCATGTCCAACATCCCCCTGCCATGTAAGGTACTCCCTCTAGTTCGATCAGTCAGTTCTTCATATCTGCCAAGTCTGTTCAGTCTTTGGGCCAGAATGACTTGGTAGCTGGGGATACATTGTTGTAAAGCTTCTTTTCTGAGCAGGTGGGTGTGGCACTTTCCAAAACTGGGATTTCACCATCATCATCAATGTCAACAACGTCTGCACAAAGACTGTATAGGGGAAGATAAGCATCCGGTCTCTTTTCCCTATATGAGTAGTGAGGACAGAAACACTGATTATGTCTCTTTTAAGCAGGACACATTTTTTTACACGTCAATAGGCCAGTTGAATTCTCCGTTCAAGTTCCAGTCTGAGTTTTTGGATAGCCTCCACTGTGAAAAGTGTACTGTCCCCACTATACTTAACGATAACTCATCAGCCCGGTTCGCCGAAGTAGTCCATCTTATCCTTTTAGAATATCTTTGGTCTGCACTAACACAATCACTCACAGCAGACAAGTCTTCTTGTCTTGCCTTCTTCGTCTTTGTTTGTGAATTGGTTTCCGTCAAACAACGGCTTTTTACCTACAATGTATGATCACTTGGCATCCTGACAACTTTGTGTTACATACTAATCACAATTGTTTCCACAAAATACAGCAAAAAACAGCATGAAGATATTCGCAGATTTCGCTGAAACAAACCAGAAAGCAGCGTGGAAGTTCAGAGAACTAGAGTAATTTCCCTTGATCTGGGGAGAAATTATTTTCTTGCTATATTGCGTTGTTATTGTTGGGCTGAAAACGAAAGTATGAGAAAATTGGCGTCTCTGGCATTCAGAACCCCCCCCCCCCCCCCCCACCACCACCACCCCACCCCCCATTCATCAACTGTGAAATAGGAAGCATTTCATTAATTTTAATAATAAAGATTGATTGTGTGTGAAAACATAGGCATTTTCCTACCCAAAACATTTGATATAAAAAATTAAGCAAAGAAAAAAATCATTTTTTAAAAATCAAAAATCCAGGGTTGACAGGAGAAATTCAGGGTCAGAAGGCTTTTCTTCTGCTCCTCTTGTCCTCTGCAGCCTCTCTCCTGGCAGCCTCGAAGTTGACCTTTCTTGAACTTAATATTCGGAATTACCATAAGCCAATGCACCTGCATGCCAAATTTGAACATTGTAAGTCCAACGATGTGAAAGAATTTAAACTTTATTTCAAATGCCTCAAATGCCCCAAATGGCCCTTTGGCCCAGAAGGCGCAAAATCTCTATTTTTCTCTCTCTCGATGTGAAAGATAAGAAGAAATTTAGGTTTCCAATGTCAAGATCAGTATGGTTATTATTTTTTGTATGGGACCTTTTGTGTACCATCATGCCTCACCACACTAAATTTTAAGCGATTCAATGCAGCAGTTCTTGAGGTTCGAACCCCGTGATTCGCCATGCACGCGCGCACGAATGCACAGACAAATCTGTTGCACAGTCTTATAGCCCTTTTACTAGAAAATGTGAAGAAGAAAAAACCGCATTGAAATATGTGCAAACCTTCGCGAGATATTAGCGATTAAGTGTTTTGGGGTTTGAACTCCTTAATCAGCATGACCTTGACCTTGAAATAAAAGTAAAGCAATGACTGAGTCAATAGGTAACATCCTCTCAAATGTGTACACTAAAACTAAACGAAATAGACTGAATGGTTTTCAAGAAAACGCGGCCGCCGGACGAACGGACGCAAGCACGCACGGACGTACGCACGCACGGACGGACACAGCCAAAAACAATAGTTTTGCTCGAGGACTAATAAAAGGCCATCTGAGTAAAGTAGGGCCTAACGTGCGTGAAATCCAATAACCAAATGCTAATTAGATATTTCCCGGTGTCATTTGAAGTCATCATTATATTAAGCTTATTTATGCTCAGAAAGTTCCAGTATAATAATCATAAGTTGAACAACCTGGGCCTGTATTCACATTGAGATAGCATGAGACTTAGCATGATGCTAACTTAGAAGCTCTCCCAAAAGTCCTATTAAATCCTATAGGACATTGGAAGAGCTTCTAAGTTAGCATCATGCTAAGTCTCATGCTATCTCAATGTGAATACAGGCCCAGTGGTTCAAGGTCTTGTCGTGGTGCCAGGATTGCAACAACAACAAAAGAAGCGCATATCTATTAAAGTCAGTCACATGTTCATGCTTGTATAAACTATTAGTCTTGGGAAGCGGGGAGAAGGGTAGGGGTGGGGGTATGGGGGTGGGGGTGAGGGTGGGGGTGGGGTGAGGGGGTGTTAATGTTTTCTGTTTGCTTGTTGCTGGTGTAAAGCTTTTGTTGTTGCTGCTGCTGCTGTTGTTTGCTGCTGCGTCTTTTATTGTGACATTTAGATTCATTGCTGTTCTGGCCTTTTACTCAAATGGCTTTTTATCACTGGTTGACATTATAACTTCCCTAGCCTGCACCAGGGGCCAGTCTGGGCTTCTGATCTTTACGCTCACCCCCTGTCGGAAGAAAAAACACCTAGGGGAGAGCACTTGTAAAGTATACAAGTTCAAGTTCAAGTATACTATAATATAATATTTAATAAAAGAGAAATTCAGGTTAGGTGCAACAACATGACAGAGATACGTGACAACATAACTACTGAAAGAACATTAATCAAACGTGTGAAACAAAATTACACCAACCAAATAATTATCATTAAAATTCATAACATCACCTTGGAAATGTGCACATTTAAAACAGAGAGAGAGAGAGAGAGAGAGAGAGAGAGAGAGAGAGAGAGAGAGATTCATTGCTGTTCTGGCCTTTTACTCAAATGGTTTTTATCACTGGTTGACATTAAGCTTCCCTAGCCTGTACCAGGCGGGGCCAGTCAGGGCTTCTGATCTTTTCCCCTCTTAAAGGGGTACGCTCACCCCCTGTTTAGAATAGACGATTGTCGTAGAGAGAAAAACTAGGGGAGAGCACTTCGTGAAAATTAGAGTTGATTACCTCGACTTACTCGGTCAAAACCACGGCAACCATGGCAGCATGGCATCGAAGCTTGAAACCGCAGGATGCCAGTCAGCGACTTGCAAACATTTTTTTTTAGAAAAATAAGGGGTGGCCAGTTGCTACAAAATGATAGAACTTGCAAACTGTGACGTAAAAATATAAATTACATCAAATCTAGAATGACGCACTGCGTTCTGCGACATGCTGTGCGTCTCCTCAAACACACGAGGCGACGGCTGGGATCTACCTGAAGGTAGAATAACTTCCCAAGTTTGACCGATTGAATTAGGCGATATCACTCCCACACACCATGAAATTACCCCCCTTAATTGATTTTCCAACAAGTCCTATTTTAACGGGTATTTTCACCCCCAATTGCAAATTTTAAGGAGTAATGTCGAAAACATGGGAGAAGCTCCATCGCCTGAGGATCCCCTTGTCATGATAAATAAGTACCTGTCATTAAATATCTACCTCTCGCATGCGAACTGTACCCATCTAACTCTATCCCTAACCCTAACCCTATCCCTAACCACGGAAAGAACCAAGAAATAGAACAGGAGGGTGTAAATCTACATATTTGCCGAGAAATCGATGTACAAAGCCATGCACTTAGTTTCGTAAAATTCACAATGGCGGACAAACAAACGATTCTGATTGGCTACGCTAGGACTACTTCCGGCTAGGACTACTTATCTCATAGAGGTAAAAATACACCGCCACACCCTCCCTACCCCACCCCATGCACAATGAGCTTTCAACGAGTTGGGCTTTCTGCGCGATCCAGTAGATTTGATTTCAGATCAAGCCTAGGCAGCTTGTGGCAGAAAGGCCTAGCAGACGATTGAAATACGAAGAAAGTCGTTAACTTACTGATAAGTAACGGTTGTGTTCACGCACGCGTCATCATTTTAATGCGTTATCTCACGCCCTAAAAGAGACCTTTTCGGATTCTAGGCCGGGGTGATTTGAGAGCTCCAGTGCGTAAATACGCACAATCTGTACGTTTTCAGAAGCCCTGCGGCCTATCGTAAATAAGAGTAGTACAATACACGATTTTCAACAGTACTGGGACATCATGGTACGGCTTAGTCTTTCGTGGAAGAGACTTTGACTCTCAAACTAAGGAGGCATTTGCGCTGGCTCTAGTGCTGCAGCCAAAGGGATGGGTTGGTCTTTAGGGGACCTTCCCCAACTGCCATCTGTCCTCAAATCCTTCCGGGCCAAGAGAGTGGGGAATGTACCCTATCTCCACTATAAACACATTTTTTTTATTGACTTTTTTTTTATACAATAGGCAATGTACACACATACACATCAACAGTTTCTTCCGGGCCAAGAGAGTGGGGAATGTACCCTGGGCAAGGCTTCTCCACTATAAACACATTTTTTGTATTGACTTTTTTTTTTTACAGTTTACTCTTGTATTTCACTACAATATATTCATTCTATTTTACAGCAATGCTTGTTGCAAATAGCAACAATTTTGTTCTGTTTAAAGCGTATTGTGACGTTTTCGTCGAAATCGCACGTTTAGGGGGTATAGGAGATATATTTAATTTTGTGCCTATGAAAATGGGCCTAGCAGGCCCTAATTGGTCCTGAATTTCCCAAAGGCATTGTTGTGTATGAAAACCAACCCAAAAAAGTCCTGCTTTCTATTTGTTGTCAATGTATCACAGATGACATACAGTCCGTATTGTGAAAATGACGGTTCCAGTAGATAGCGCATCCCTGAAGCCAAGATATACTATATTGGACTACACAAAAGGCTTTTTTAAAACGGCAATTAATTGGTTTAGTTACAAAAGTAACAGAAACATGGTTTCCTGATCATTCACATGAGCTACATTTGACTTGAAAATTGATGATTGTGGTCAGCATACAAGGGGGTACCCTTACGTCAAGGGCCATAACTCAGTCCAAATGAGTTATTTTCTTGGGAACAACCAGAAACGTGTTCAGTGGTCCCTAAGGTACATTGTGGAGCCACTTAGGTTAAGTCATGGGGGGGTGCATGGTGACCATGGTCTGCTTGCCAACTATAGGCATATGCTTTCAACTGTTGGTCGGGGCTCTTTTGCTGTCTCAGGACCGATCTCCTGGAACAAACTTCCTCTTTCCCTCCGTCAGCGACCGACCCTCTCTGCTTTCAAAGCTAACCTCAAAGTTCACTTGTTCCCCCCGTCATTAAAGCTCCGCTCTCTTTCTCTTCCCTTTCTTGCCTTTAGGTCTGTTTAGGCTGCTGTATTCCATTTATGTCATCCGTGTGTGTTCGCTTTGTAGGCCTACTGCGTTTTTGTTTGAATGCGTTATGAATGCTAACGTGTGTGTGCGCTTTGATTTGATTTATATCAAGATTCAGCGCCGTATAAATACTGTATGTTGTTGATGTTATTTAATTCATGCTTACCAAAACAAAGCATTGCACCAAAGACAGTAGCCTTACACCTGTCTGACGAACTAAAACGAGAGATAAATCCTTTTTCTGTTCTTTTCAAAAACTTGTTTCGTAAAGTTTGTTTTGGATTGTTTCTAACATTTCACGAGTGCGTTTTCTCAGCTTACCTACGCTTTCCAACAGGAATCAGTTTGTTTTTTTAACACATCAGTTTCTGCATGCATAGGCTTGAATTCTGACTTCTGGGCCTACAGTTCATTTTTGTTTGTTTGTTTGTTTTTTAGGCCCTACTCTCAAGTTAAGTGCGATTTTTGAGAAAGAGAGAGAGAGAGAGAGAGAGAGAGAGAGAGAGAGAGAGAGAGAGAGAGAGAGAGAGAGAGAGAGAGAGAGAGAGAGAGAGAGAGAGAGAGAGAGACCCCCATCCCTCTCCACCCTTTTGAGGTTAGTGTCGGTGAAGGAGAAAGTGCCCTTGAAGGTGTAGCGGCACTTTTTTTGCACACAGGCTACGTTGTCTGCCGTGCTTCGTCTGCTCTACGCCTAGAGCTGAACTTTTTGTCTGTTTCTCCTGCGCTCACTTCGACGAAAGGTGCCTCTTTTGTCCATGTCAGCTTCTTCTGGAAAAAATAAAAATAGAACGGAATTTGTAGTGCGAAAGCCAGCGATATACGCACTGTGTATAAGCCGCCCACAAAAAGTTAGGGAACACTTTCAAAACACACATAGTGTTTGGGTTATATGCTCATAGATTCAAAACGCTTCGTATCTAGAGCTTATTACTTGGCAGTCACATACCCAAAAGACGTGGCCTTACAGTGAAAGCGAAAATGTTTCTCGATCGTCATCGGTTGCTATGGTAACGTGAGTTTTAAAAGGCGCCCAAATAAAAAAAAAGTGTAACAATTTCAGTGCATCGGCATATATTCCACAATGTGAATTGAGTAAAATGGTACTCAGCACATGTTAGCAGGAAGCTTAAAAAAATAAGTACAGCTCACAAAAAGATCATTTCTTAACAAAAGAGAGTGCAGTTAATTGCCGATTAACAATGGCGGTGCAATGAAAGTTGAGCCGTTTGGATCTAGGGAGAGCCCTGGAATGGTACATGAAGGTGTAGCTGTGCGGGAACTGCTGTCACAACTTAATAATGATTGATACTTGACACTTGAAATTGGTAACCACCTTCCTGCACAGCCACCCCCTCCTGTAGCTATGCCAAGGGTCTCCCAAGTTCCAAAACACTCAACTTTCGCTGCACTGCACAACTCTCATAACTAAGCAAATGATTTCACTATCGATTCTGTCAAGAAAGGACCTTATTGAGAGTTGTATTCATTCTTGAAGCTTCCTGCCAACATGTGATGAGTACCATGCTGCACAAACCACTCTTTGGAAAAAATGCTGAAGCACTAAATTTTTTGCTGTTTCAGTGGGGGATTTTTAGGCGTTTTTAAACTCGCGTTACCATACAAACCAACGGCGACCACGAAACATTTGGCGTCCACTGCAAGGCCACGTTTCTTATGTATATAACTACCAAGTTTGAAGTTCCAGACGCGAAGCGTTTTGAAGCTACAGGCAAATTACTAAAACATGTGTACTTTGAAAGTGTTCCCTAACTTTTTGTGTGCAGCTTAGTACGTCGGTGGCGAAACCCTACTTGACGTCATACCGTTGATCGCAACGTTGCCTAACTGGAACAGCCCTTTTTCAACCAATCGGATTTCACCACATTGGGCCGCACATGGTGTCGGCGAATAGCATTTTGGACTGTTCCATGTTGAAGAGGAAGGGAGTCACGTGGTAGACTGCGGTCATTGTCTGAAGTTTTTCTTCAACGAAGGTGTTTTTTTCGGTCTGTGAGTCCTTCTTCACCTTTCTGAACGGATGTGGTGGGCACCGAAGGAGCTGAAAGAGAGCAGTAGCATTTCCCATTAGTGTGGATTAGAGTTGTGGTTTCACCTTCTCCCCTCCGTTTTAACTTCTAGGTGGTGGTGCAGTCGTTCTCTGTCGGAAACCGAAGGAACTATCTCCCTTGGAGTACGATAGGCACTAAGCTGGGAAATCTCGACCGTGCCTAGCTTAGTCTTTTTCGTGTGTAGAACTTTGTATTTTGGAGGGGGGATATATTATCGGAGGCTACGGGTCAACTTCAAGTGTGGGGTTCTGTATGTATCTGCTGGAGTGATATTCCAAACCAGCCCAACCACACTGTGCAATGGATCAAGCATTCACACAATCAACAGATGAAGTGACTGCTTATTTCGGTGTAGATGAAAATGTGGGACTTAACGATGAACAGGTGAAGAAAAACCTCGAAAAATATGGACCTAATGGTGAGTCAAACTTTCAGTGATAGTTCTGTTCCACGTCGATTTGTACGAATGATCGTTCGATGACCTAAATTTTACAGTTTATGATCATGATTCATGGTGGTCGCCATCAGTGATCAGACATGGGCTTGGTGTCCATTGATTCAATGATTGTGACGTCTTATTTCGTTTCGAAAGACGCGTGTGATATTGTATGTTTACTGAAATAAACCCTTCTTGTGACCGATGTACTAATATTTTCTTTTTTTTCTTTTTCAGAATTGCCGGCAGAAGAAGGTGAGTTGTCTTGATTTTTTTACTTTGAGTACCTAACTGACCGATTAACTCGCGTGGCACGTTTCGTCGACTGTCGCGTAAATCGTTAGAAAAAAGATGGCAGACGACTCAATTTGCCGGTCTTGTTTTGTAATGATTGCTCTTTTATGTTGTCAGGCAAACCATTATGGGAGCTCATCCTGGAACAGTTCGACGATCTTTTAGTAAAGATCTTGCTGTTAGCAGCTGTGATATCTTTTGTGAGTACTCTACAATTTATTCTTTTTGGTTGCCCGTTTGATGTAATGATTAGTATCTGATCTGTGTTGTAAAGGTTACTTCCCCTGACTGGAGAAATGACACTGACAGTGACAGGGCACTTTGTCACGTTTGTGTGGTGGGATTTAGGCCCAGGCCAAGCTGTAGCCAGTGTAGGCCTAAAAGTCAGACCTCTAAAAAGCACAACTTTTGTCTATAAGTTAGTATAACTATAACTTATGTATAAGAGGCTACACCTAATTAGACGTAAAACCAACCTTATCTGTTATCAAAGCACAAAGTAAAATTCAGAATTAAAGAAGAGTATGATATTGATAATAAAACCCATAAAAATAAGCAAACCAAAGAATTTTATTTTCTGAAATATGGGCGAAGAGCTTTGATTTTGAACGGGATAGGCCCTTTGGCTTTGTCGCTGATAGTGTGATACTGAAACGTTCTTTCATGACTGCAACTTATTTTATAGGCCTTAGTTAGCTATTAATTTGGCATTGTAGCATTCAATTTTAGTTTTACTTTGTAGTTTAAGACAGAATCCTCTCAGTCTCAGATGATATTTTACAAACATACACAGTGACACACATACATATATATATATATACACACACACAGTGACACACACACACACAGTGACACACACACACACACACAACACATACACAAACACATAAAAGTTAAAAAATTCACTCACATATAATGATATATACATGACAAGAGTTTTGATGCTTGGAATTACACTGTGTAGTGCAAATTTTTATTTTTGCCAAGTCTAAAATAAAACAAAGGTTTAACAAATTGTGCTGACCGACAAAACACAGCTGTTGCAACAACAAATCATCAGTGGTGACAAGTGGGGCTCTGTGGCTTGATTGCCTTGTTACTAAAATTAAACCATAATCAATAGTGTTAATTGTATTTATAGGCATGCTCCAAATAGGTTTTCGTTTCCACACATGTGCTTGCATACTGTCGTAGTATACTCTCTCTCTCTCTCTCTCTCTCTCTCTCTCTCTCTCTGTCTCTCTGTCTCTCTCTCACACACACACACACATACACACACACACACACACACACAGAGCAAAGAAGATAAGTCCAGTATACTTATAGAGAGTAAACAAGAAGAAGAAGAGAGTAAACAAATACAATGGTACCCAGTAACAAGGAAGACTAGATGGGTCGAATCTATGTCTAAAAGTAACTGGGAATACTACGGCAACAGAACCAAGGAATGTCACCAGAGCTAATTAATACTACTACTAGTCAGAGGACCCAGGTCAATGACCCAAATTGTCCCTTCATTTTCTGTATGAGTTACTATGACCCATGGAGTTTGAAAACAATCTGAAGATCGGGAGCACACTATCAAAATGTATTACTACAGTGGAACCTCCCTTATAGGACTTCCCATTATAACTAGACTCCCTCCCACATAAGACCTACTTCTCTGAGACATTGCCCTTCTTTGTAAGTATTAAAATTACCTCCCTTATACTAAAGTTATAGGACCCCTCTTAAGACCTCATTTTGGATGATTTTTGAAGGTCTTATAAAAATGTTTTGTTATAATGAGGTTTCACTGTATTACTATTACTATTAGTCTATTAGCATGCATGCAGTGATGCACCAAGGATGGAACAAAATGATAGGAC
Source organism: Phymorhynchus buccinoides (assembly GCA_017654935.2). NCBI lineage: Eukaryota > Metazoa > Mollusca > Gastropoda > Neogastropoda > Raphitomidae > Phymorhynchus > Phymorhynchus buccinoides. Next base: position 32,227,434 of record CM065702.1, read on the forward strand.
AATTTGTCCTGAAGCAAGAAAATCAATAGGATAGAATGTCCTGAATCTTGCAGAAATCAATAGCATAAACTAAAGTAATAAACTAAAGTCCACCAGAGATACATTTCAATAGGACATTTGGAAACATTTGTCCTGACAGGAGGAAACACAATAGGATATTTTCAGTTGTAATAGAACAATGGCCTATGACCTGGGCCTCGGGACATCACTAACTGCATGTACATTTTTACAGTTACAAGGCAGTTATCAGCACAGACCAGGAATGTGAAACTTTTCTGAGTACATTTTAAAAAAAAATTGTACTTGTACATATTGTCTTGCAATAAATACTATGTCAGTATCAAGTATGTGACTGTCAATCCACAGAAGGAAAGTAAAGATTAGGTCCAAAAAATCGAAGCCTAGTCTACCTTAGTAATAAAATTGCTGAATGTACGAAATGCAGAGAGCAGATGAGAGTCTGGATAAAAGTATGAAAAAAGAAGAGAGAGAGAGAGAAGGGGTAGCTTGTTACTTCATAAACGGAACAGAAACAGCATGTGTTTTTCCTGCTAGGTTCTGGTACTGGAAAGTTCACCTAAAGCAGGGAAGCTGAAGGGGAAAGATGGGGATGGGGGAGTCAGGGGCTTAGTTGCCTAGGTAACTGAGTCATGATGCCCTTCTCTCACCTTGGCAGGTAACTCTACACTGGCGTTACAAACAGGTGCAAAAGTTTTCGCAAAGGAGTAAAGGACCAGGGTGGGGAAAGGGGAGGGCATTATGTACTTGGATCTTGCCGGCATATATTCCACCTCAACTTGCATGCAAGCATGCACGCACTTAGTACTTACACTCTCGTGTGTGCGCACACGCATACACACTCACGCACATGCGTGTGGGAAGGGGGAGGCAATTAGGTACTTGGATCTTGCTGCATATATATCTATTTCTACCTATCTCCACTCATAGTCATAATAAAGTCAGTGACTCACATACATCTTTTGTAAGCATGCACGCACTTGCATACACGTACACGCACACATGTATGTACATGCATATGCACTCACACACACACACACACCTCCCTTTATTTTCCCCATCCTCCCTACCCCACCTCACCCCAACCATGCTCTGCTATCAATTTTTTTGTATTACCACCACTTGTGACTAGAATTTTACCTTTATAATTATAGCCATGCAAGATTAAAAAAAAAAAATTCTTAGTTTCAGAACAACAAATTTGGGTGATTTTTTAAATGACGCGACAGCTTTGCAAATACAGTACTACTACTAATACTAATACTAGGCTGAAATAGTCACACATTGCTTTAAAAACAATATTTTTTTAACATAGCCAAACTACTGTTTTATAAATATACTACAAGAGCAGTTTATGCAGTTCATTTTCATTTTTTTAAGTCCCCTCAAAAATAATATGGTGTATTTACTGTCATGCTGAAGAGAAAAAAAAGGTTGATAGGAAGGTAGGCATTGCAATTGATATATTTTTATATATTATTTTTGAACACCTGTGATCGTGGTTAACCTTGAGGTGGCATGCGGATTCCAGGATTCTCTGCCAGGATTGTTTTAGACTGTAACGAGCTTCTGCTTAGATCCTTCCTTAAATAAAAAGTGAAGCTTGTTAAGATGAAAATATTTTGGCAGGTTTGTGTTTGTGATGAGTTTCTCACTTTCTGACTCCTGCCTTAAAAAGTAAAACTTATTCAGATGAAAATATTCTTAGTATTTTTTTTTTTTAGTTGGTAGACCGTTGAATCTTCAAAAATATATTTTTTGTTAACCATTCATAACCCCCCAAATGGGCTCTCAGTAATAACATTTGGGCTCAACAAAAATAGTGTTTAGACAGAGACAGATCTGCATTATAAGTAGTTAATTGTTAAATTAAGGTTATTTATAATTTTCATGTTGATAATTGCTGGCAAATGACTGAATTGTTAAATTAAGGTTATTATAATTTCCATATTGATAATTACTGGCAAATGACAGTGTGCTCCATCAGCCACAAAACTTGTTTTATGGCCTGGTCAGTTAAGTGGACAGTATTGATTTGGTGGTGGACAGTGAGATGTTACCTTGTGACCTGTGTGGGCAGCCACCACAATAAAAAATATGTACTACAAAAAGTGCTGTAAAGGTAAAGATGTGCCACCCCCCCCTGCATTTCTCGGTTAATTGCAATTTTCCGTTTTTGCCTTTCTTACCAAACATAAAGCTGTATTTTATTAACCTTTTTAGCTAATAACCTTTTTGGAAAACTAACCCTAGCCCTAACCCTAACCCCCCACCCCCCCTATAAGATGGGAAAACGCAATGAACCACGACTGTGACAAATGGCGCTGTGTACTGCAAAACATGGGGGGGGGGGGGGGGGGGGTCCTATTAGATAATGTCCTAGGGTTAGGGATAGGGTTAGTATTCCAAAAAGGTTATTAATATTAGCTAGAAAGGTTAATAAAATACAGCTTTATGTTTGGTCAGAAAGGCAAAAAAGGGAAAATGGAAATAACCGAGAAATGCAGGGGGGGGGCACATCTTGACCTTTACCAAAAGTGCTTGTGTGTGTGGAGTTAAAGGACCATCTAAAAGAATGCAGGGAGTTCCAGGGATGCAGTTACAAAAAATATTTTTAGCATTCGCAATTCCACTGGGACCCTCTATCCCGCCTCTAGGAGTAGGACCCTCTGTGCTGTAACTAGTGAAGGAGTCCCTGGGACCCCTTGTTTTGCGGGACGATTGGGAGCTCTGAAGAACAAAGTGAAAGTGCATTGATGATTGTTTGTGATGTATGTATATGTATTGTATGTATGTGTTTGTGATGTGTACATGTGTACATGTATGCATATGTATTTTATGTATGTGCTCATGAATGCAGAGGTGTGTCTAATATGATATTCAGTGGCTCCTTTCTCGTTTAGACCAACAGTTTGGACACTTTTCTCAGACTGCATAAATAAAAACTAAACTGGAACTTTGTGGGTTTTTAAAAATGAAATACTCAATAGCAGATTTTTCATTTATGCTGAATCAACCTACGCCTTTTCATTGCTAAAAAGAAAAAAGAAAAACATTAATTTGAATGTCTCTTTCAATCTTTGTTAGCTTTAGTTGTGTGTATGCGTGTGTGTTTATGTAGTGTTTTTGTTTATTTGAAGATTTTATTTTTACGCTAGTGTACCTGGTAGACCAGGGCTTTATACTTTATGCTTTATTAATTAGTATAGTGGATTGATATAAAAGCAGTTTTATTACAAATTGATGTTAACTGTACATAACACTAACAGTCACAGTAAATACTGATACAGTGAATGTGATGTTAATAAGTAATAAAGATAGATTTTCACATTTCATGTTTGAAAATTGATGTTACATGTGTTGTGATGTGACATTGATAAAAACTTTGTACAAAATTTTTTACCAGTCTTCTGTTTTATTATCAATCATTGATTGTCAACTGAAATTATCCATGCAGCCCTCCCTGTGGTGATACCGGGGTGTCTTTCGTAAAAATTGTTCCTGCATCTTCTGGAAGTTCTGTGCTTGTAACTTCCTCTAATCTGCCACTCTCTTTGACTCTGCCTTTTCCCTTCGCTTACTGTCATCTTTCTGACTTATTGGCCCATTCTCCTGCCTTTTTTCAAAAGTCTTCCAAACAAAAAAATTATCTCCTTTGAGCTCCTCCGAAATCGGAATGTGTCGGCTGTATGTACGCAGCGGGGAGACCAGTGAAAGCTGAAAACCGGACACATACGTACCTTAACCATCATGGCCATATGGCCTGGGGATGCAGAAGAAGAAATTCATGCAGCCTTAGCTAACAATTCATTTTCCAAGGTAAAGCTGAGATTTCAGTTGAAAGTTAAGCAGTATTTGACACTTTGCTGCTGTTTGCAATGTAAGCTGCTTGTTGCAAGAAAAAACGGTGTAAGGCAGGAACATTCGCTTGTATTTGTAATCTGTAGTGATGCATGTACTATGTCTATGTTATTAAAAGTTGGTAAATCAGACAATTTTTAATTATAAATTCATTTATTGTATAGATAAATACTGCAGATTCAATCATTTAAACAATTAAAGGCTGGGATTGATTGTGGGAATCCGGTGATGATAAGAAAATTATAATAGAGGATCAAATTTTCTGAACTGTTGTGACAAGAGGCAGTCTAACCGACATGGTTTGTTTTCAACAAACCCTTCGTTCTGAAAGAAAAGGATAGGGGGGGGGGGGGGGGGGGGAAGGACAATTTTTTTTTGCAGTGGTGCCAAATTCTACTTTTAGTTTCACACAGGTACAAAAAAATGCTGATGCTGTATCTGTATCTGTAGTCAGTACGTTGGCAGCAACCATTTCTGGCATTTAAAACCAAAGGGGAGAGCATTTAAACATTATAAAAAGAATAAAAGAAAAAACATGATAATAATTTTTTTTAAAGAAAGAAAGAAAAGTCTTTTGTGTCAGGATGCCAACTCAAGTACTCTCCATTGATGAAAATAATAAAGAATGGAGGAGGGTTGGGTGTGTGTGTGTGTGACTAAATTGTTGCAACTAATGCAAGCCTTAATCAATGATTCAATCGCAGCTGGAAATTCTCAGTTGACAAAGACTCTGGGGAGACGAGTGCAGTTCAGGCAAAGGGCAGGGGGGGTGTTTTGTCATCACAAACCTCCGCCTCATGCTGATTACGCTCCGCAAATAACCGCTGATTGATTTTCCTCCACTGTCCTAGCTTTCATCAAAACCATAGCGGTAAACATGCTAGGGCTGTGTCCGCTTGTGAACCACCATTGTTCATCCCTTAGTTATCTACAGTGATGGATAAACGAGACCATGTCAACAACTATTGCAGTGCTTGCAGACTTTGGAATCTCTTCAGTAATTGATACACAGTTAAGTGCTCCATGAATCTATTGTGATTTTCTTTTCAATGATGCTGGGCTGCTTTAAAAAAAATAAAAAAAATAAACGCCCAGTGTACTTTGTGCTTTGAACATTGAAATTGCATTGTCGCTGCCACTGTTGACACATTGATTGACCCTTTCACCGCCAACATCACATTTTTGCACCACTGATTTAACACCCATGTCACTAAAAGGCATCAAATCAGGGTCTGTTATCCAAAGACCCTATTCTCTTCATTTTGGGAGGTGGGGATAGGCCTTACTTTAAATATGTCACAGAGACATCCCTATTCTCTTCATTTTGGGAGGTGGGGATAGGCCTTACTTTAAATATGTCACAGAGAAATCCCAAATATAACAGGCATATTTTTTTCTCTACATAGGTAAGTTTAATGGAATTATTATTTTGCTGAAAAATGGCTGGTGGCGAAAGGGTTAAGGGGAAGCTGAAAAAAGCAAAGTTTTGCTTTTTATGTTTGCTTGCTCTCTCTCTCTCTCTCTCTCTCTCTCTCTCTCTCTCTCTCTCTCTCTCTCTCTCTCTCTCTCTCTCTCTCTCTCTCTCTCTCTCTCTCTCTCTCTCTCTCTCTCTCTCTCTCTCTCTCTCTCTCTCTCTCTCTCTCTCTCTCTCTCTCTCTCTCTCTCTCTCTCTCTCTCTCTCTCTCTCTCTCTCTCTCTCTCTCTCTCTCTCTCTCTCTCTCTCTCTCTCTCTCTCTCTCTCTCTCTCTCTCTCTCTCTCTCTCGCACATATACACACACACACACACACACACACACACACACACACACACACACACACACACACACACACACAGTGACGCCCCCCACCCCCCAAATAATTGAAAGTCTGTGTACCAGCTTAATATTTTTGCTCATTTGATAATTTGCCAAACCAAAATAGGCTAGTATTTCCGTACTTAAGATTACACTCTAACACTTGATTCTTGAGTAAGAAATATATTTTAAGAAATATATTTTACACCTCCGCTCATCATACCTAACCTGTTTCCTTTCTTCTCAACTCCCAGGAGTAGATCTGTATAGATAGAACCATGTTTTCCAAAACTAGATGAGAAGCCTTCTTTATTCTTGTTGTAATAGTAAGTGGTACCCTCTGGTTTTTAGTTTTACTCACTCCACTCTACAGCCAGACCTGGTGCCGGTAGTAGCAAGGAGGTGGAAAAAAACTGGGTTAACTAGATGGCTGTGAAGACAGCAATAAAAGCAGCTGTGCGTGCACACCTACTGGTAGCTAAAATCTGATGGTTTGAAGGTGACCTATAGCAGGCAGGAGTCAGTAGTGCCCGACCCCTGCTGGTCGACCCCTGCAACTGACCAGCGGACTGCCTGCACTGACCTCAGAGCTGGCCAGACTCTAGCAGTTAGAGCTAATTTACCTGTGGTGGTAGCCTGACCAGAGCGCTCTATCGTGTCACGGAGCGAATAAAGTGCTAAGCTTTAAAGTGCCTTTAGTTTAGGTTTTTAAGTTTGCTAAAAAATGCTAATGCTCACTTTAATGCTCCTTGTGTGCAAGAATAATGCCTAACTCTTTCGTTGATTTTGTCAAAGGGTGGGTGGGTGTGGTGAGGTGGGGAATAGGGCAATTGCCACGAGTGTTCGTTCACTATTCCAGACTACTAATTTGCCCGCGCTTGTTCTGCCCGAGTTACGCTGACCTTTCTAATTCAACTCGGTGAAATTCAAGGTCGCCGGCGCGTGGCAAATGCCCTATTGGTGGTGATAATAAATATTCAACTTTTTCAAGTGGTTTCTATTTGGGTTTTTTAATTTATTTTTTATAAAAGAAATATCAACTACAAGTACAACAAAATAAATAGATAGGTGAAGCATAACATTTATATCACAAATAAAAAAAATTATTTGAACAAAATCGCAGAAATAATATGTAACTAGTCAGACTAAGAATTTCCCAACTTCGCGATTCACAATTAACGATTCTGTTGCAAAGTGAGCACTCCGAGCATTCTCGACAAGCAAAACTGTATAAAATAAGAGGTTGCCACAGAGCGCCACGAAGCACAGTGTCTTAGGCAAACGGGCTCCAATAGTCTGGATTTTGTTTTTCTGGTCTGCTTGCAGCTTGTCTAAACAGTTAACTAATGAACAAGTTTGAAAGGCTGGGATAGATCATGATAGAGAAGGGGGAGAAAGTGGAGGTTTTGTGCTGTGTGGTCAATATTTGTTTTTCCCTTTCTCATTAGGGGCCAATCACTGCTAATTGGTTACCATGGTAGTTGTACTAGCAGTAGAGGGATTTGCTTAATATGGGTGTGCACTGCCACAGTCTCTCTCTTATTGGTGTGCACAGACTTTTGTTTGATTGTACGCATCTCATGGGTGCTGACTTGGCTGCATATATATAATATAGTAATAGCCTAGAGCTCATGTGGCTGACTTTTCTTCAAACATCAAACATGAAACAAAGTGTTGACGTTTCCAGAAGATTTTTTGTCGAACTGACTTTGGGGAATGGAGATGGGGTGAAGAGAATGGGGTTGGACTTGGTGGTGGTGCTTTCAGAGCTAATCTTTATGATTTATTGCATAGTCAATTTTTTTTTTTTTTTTTTTTAAATTTGCAAGTTTTTTCCCCCCACAGAAGCATAAAGATTAAGGTATTTGGTCCCTCGTTCGATTAGATTCCTCTTGCTTGCTTGCATCCATGCTGGGGTGTGTTTAAGATATCAATTTTAAAATATCTATTTTGGTATTTCGTATTTTATAGTCACAGAGGCGTCTCTGTGAAATCCGGGTTGCTCCCACCTGGAGAGCGCATCGCAGCCAGAAGCGCGCCACCCATCTATCACATTCACAGTGCAGCTAGCAAGTATTTCAACGTACTGACATAACTTATAAGAACTCCCCCCCCCCCCCCCCCCCCCCACCTCTCTATCTCTCTTATTTCCCTTCCCCCCACACGCAAGCACACACACACGTGTACTGTACACACACACACATGTACACACACACACACACACACACACACACACACACACACACACACACACACACACGCATGTACACACACACACACACATATGCGTGTACAAACATGTGCGTGTACACACACACACACACATGACACACACACACACACACACACACACACACACACACACACACACATTCACACTCTGCACACACTCACACACACTCACTGATTCAGTTAGAACAGAGAGATATATATATATATAACCCCCTGTGCACACATGAACAGTTGATTAAGCGCAGACAAGGTAGGTCTGACCCCTACTGCAGTAGGTCAACCTTCTGTTCAAAGGGCTACTATATTACTATTTATGGCCCACTTACATAGACAGCTAGAGCAGGGGGTGGCTATCATTAGTGTAATGTTTATACAGTGGATTCCTGCTAACTCAAAAACGGGATAACTCAAAAGCACTGGGAAACTCACAAATCATCTTTATTCTAAAAGGTCTTTTTTACTCAAAATATTGGCTATCTCAAAGTGAAATTTCAGTCTCTCCAATTTTGGCATAAGCGATTTTCACTGTATCTAAAGTTTCTTCTTGGAGGTGGTCATTGTCAATAACAGAGCAAGACTTCAGGCTTATGTTACACTAGTGACACACTGACTAACTTAGGACTTAAGAAAGGTGGCAGAGTGGTTAAGACGTTCGTTCGCCTGCCATAATTCAATGCGTGACTGCAGCGTGAGTGACCTGGGTTCGAATCCCGGCCTTGCCCTTTCTTTCTAGTTGGACAGGAAAATCCAACTGAACGTCGAGTCGAGTCCTTCGGATGGGTATTTAAAGCTAGACTGACCCATGCGCTTTACTCGTGCACATAAAAATCCCACTGCAGTTAAAAGTCGGTAAGACTTAAGAGTGCTCAGGGAGAATTCCCGCTGCCTGGTATGACCAAATTGGTAGCTAGTTTTCCCAAGTTTGGCCCCCACCCCACCCCACCCCAAAAAAAAAGGGTAGGCGATGCGTTTGCCAAATACGATGACCAAAAATAGCAAATAAGTCACTCCTTTGGAAGCTGTGTTAATCACTTAATGCTTTGGCACAGATGTGCGTCTATGATACCGAATTCATCATTTCTTTTTTCTTCTTCTTTGAAGAAGACAATTTTTTGTCAGTTAAGAGCGCAGATGCACCATGCTGCCGTTGTGCGCCTTAAAACTAAGAACTAGTTAGGCCCAGCTAGTCCGACTTCGGCTGGAGGAAATCTTTTTGAAAGTGTTTCATGACAAAAAGGCAAGGAGAATGGGTCGGTTTAACTTTAAGTTTAAGGCAGAAAGATAGTAGATGATAGTAAGCAAAGGGAAAAGACAGAGTCAAAGAGAGTGAAAGATTAGAGGAAGTTTACAAGTACAGAATTTCCAGAAGGTGGGGGAACTATTTGTACAAAAGCCCCCCCCCCCCCCCCCGGTATCCCCACGGGGGTATTCATCTATCTGATGCATTGAATTTCATGCCAGTGCATCACAAGACGTAGCAAATTTTCACCTGAAGCACAGTTCAGTTTTGTTGAAATATTCAGATGGCCCTCTAATTATCTACAGGCATATTTCGTAAGTACTCAGATTCTGATTCCCTGATTTTGAAGACAGAATTAACAGTGGGAAGCTTTTGGAAATGAACTGAATCATAGTGTAAGTTGTTGCAACTCCCTTGGCAAGCAGATGCAAAGAGAGAGAGAGAGAGAGAGAGAGAGATTTGTAGACAGGAAGCTGAGCTTGTTTGGCTTATGGCAAGAGCAAAAGAGATTGAATGCTTGTACGCAAAATGTTGCAATTAAAGCCTTGCATTGTAGTGGGGGGGTTGCATTGTTTAGATGTTATGCCATCTTAGCTAGGCATGGTACTTTTTTGTTGTTGTTGCGAATTCTCTGAATTCAGAGAAAAGTGAATGTAGAGTTCACAAAGGTCAGAGGGATTTTTAAGCTTGAGGAGATGCCCGTTTTCCTCATTTTATAACAGTTTTATAATATATTAATCTTCTACTTCCATATAAATTGCCCCCTGATCACCATAAAGGGCTCCTTGCCCCTTGGCCCTACCCAAGAGACACGTCTCCTGAAACCCCAAAATATTTTCAGATAAAAAAAATGCTTTTTACTCCGGAACCATGCCTGCATCTAAATGGGGAGGGGCTTGGTGGACAATGTTAGGCACAGCGGCTACATGATAATGTCACTTTAAGTTTCGTAGAACACTTTCTTGAAAATCATGTCATTAGTGCGACCAAAAATATTGTCAAGTAATCAAGCTCAGAACGGTGAAATTCACTTTGTGGGAATAAACAATTTAAACCCAGTAAGCACAAGAGCACTGGCAGGGCTCCCAATCGTCCCGCAAAACAAGGAGTCCCAGGGACTCCTTCACTTACAGTATAGAGGGTCTTAGAGGCAGGATAGAGGGTCCCAGTGGCATTGCAAATGCTAAAAAGAATTTTTCTAGTGCATCCCTGGGACCCCCTGCACATTCTTTTAGATGGTCCTTGAGAATGTTAGTACTTCATAGACCCCCCAATGGGGGGTCCCTGGGAGCCCTGAGCAGTAATTTACATGCGGCACAGACTTGGGCAAGTGTATTGATCGCCCAACGTAGCGAAGGCTTTATCGTTACTTTGTGGACTAATACTGTAGTTCTGATCTGTAGGCCGAGCAGGCTGCAGGTCCTGTCACTGTGCGATGGCAAGCACTTACTGAGACAGGGCGTGGTCTTGTCTCGGTCTCTTGATACATGATAGTTACATTAGCAGCGGCTCTCACTTAATGCTGCGGCTGTATTTGTATTGACATCATCTGGGTACGCCCACACTAATTCTGCTGTCAGCTTGGATCTGGATGTTTCTAGAATAGAGGAAACGGTCTGAATTTAAACTGTGTAAGAAATTACGTACCGTACCGGTACATGCTTTTAATAAAAAAAAATTATACTATTGATAGGTTCTTAGTCTTAAAGACCCACCAGATCACGTGTCAAAATCACGGGTTTCACATGTTTTTCCTCTTATAGCTGGAAATAAATCTTATTTTGACCAAGTCTGATTCCTATATAAATGCCCCCAAATTTGTGGGTCACAGCTAGTGAGCTACCCAGAAAAAACCAAGGGACTTAATCGTGGTGCGTCAGTGTATCTTTAAGTCATTGTTCCTTTTTTTTTTTTTTTTTTTTTTTTGTGGCTCTTATTCCAAATGTTCATAGTTGTACAGGCATGTACTTGCAAACACATGCAATGCACACAATATTTTTGAAAATACACACAAGTTTGTTGGAGTAATTTTTCTACAACACCAGACCAGTGACAACTCGTATAGCTTATGAAGTTGTATGCCTGCTATTTTCTGAAGAAAATCTTCCCAGTACCATATTGCACGCAGGGAAAAAATGAAACACAGAGGGTTTCTTTGTAAAATATGTACTACAGTGGAGCCTCCCTTATTATAAAACTCCCTCCCACTTAAGACCTACTTCTCTTGAGACATTTCCCTTCTTTGTGCGTATTAAGATTACCTCCCTATTACAACAATTTAGTTTAATATCTACATATTTCTATGTGTGTGTGTGTAAGAATCAGAATGTGAAGGATAGTGTGGAGGTATGTAAGCGTTTTATTTTTATTTTTTTAATATGAATAATTTTAGGGCAACTGTAAAGCGCTTAGAGCTTAAAGGTGAAGCGCTATATAAATTTTCTTTTAAAAAAAACCTCACTCCCACTTCTTGTGGCATATATATATATATATATAAATATATCATTCATATATATAAATGGCTTTGGCGAGCGTGCGCCCTCATTTGAATCGCTGCGCACGATGGGAACACTTCTACCCCCCTTTTTTCCCCCTGCTGAGCGAGCCACTGCTAGGCAGTATATTTCTGACTAGCGAGACCCGATCCCTTATTTTGGAAAAATGTTCATGGTCTTATGAGGGAGGTTCCACTGTGCTTTAAGGCTTTAATCAATATTTTGCATTCCATTCCCCGAAGTCTGTCAAATTGCAGATCATGCAACTTGCAAGATCATGCTTGAGAACATCTTCAGTGTATTTTTTATTTTTGTATGTGGAAGACATGATATATGCTTTTTTTGTTATTTATTTACCCTAAGGTCCATGCACCTCAGAGCGTAAGTTAGCGCTATTAAAAAGTGAAGGCCAGAATAATAATAATATTTTGTTTTAATTAACCAAAAAATTCAGAATGAAATTGAAAGCTTTCCAAGATGTGCAGAATAAAGTGCTCAGAGAAAGAAAAAGGCAAACCTGGGGGAGATACTGCCAAACTGTTGAATTAAAAAAAACAAGCACCTAAATATGATCGCGGTATGCTAGTTTGCTAATTGATTGTAATTGATTGGTCAACACTGCAGCAGATTTTGCTCAGGGGATTGCTTGGCTGGCGATCGATTAAGTGTGTGTGTGTAACTGTGTGTGACTGAATGTTATGTGTGCGAAAGACAGACAGAGAGAGTGTTTTTGTGTGTGTGTGTGCGCGCACATGCTCGCGCGCGCGCACGTGCGTGTGTGTGCATATCAAGTTAAAGTTCAAGTATACTTTAATATCTCCAAAAGAGAAATTCAGGTTAGGTGCAGAGATAACTGAAGGAGCATTAATCAAACGTGTGAAACAAAATTATCCAACCAAATAATTATCATTAAAATTCATTTACATCAACTTTGAAATGTGCACATTTAAAACACAGAGAGAGAGAGAGACTGACCGACAGACAATGAGAGAGAGAGAGGAGGGAGAGAGAGAGAGAGAGAGGATCAATAACCATTATTAACTTATAGCAATCAATCAAACAACAAAAATTGGAATACATCTTGTCATCAACAATCAATGCACATGATAATAGTATCTCCACACATCACAATTACTGCAGTGTGTGTGCTTATATATGTGTGTGTGTGCGAATGTATGCATGCTAACTAACAAAGCTCCTTCAATCAAAGTCCTTGCGGCTTGAGCAAGCCCCTTGAGTGTTTACATTTCACTCTAAGCTCTCATGTCTGATTCTGTGTAGAAACTTCAAGAGGGAAATTAGTCAGGGAATAGACAAACTCAGAGCAATAGGGAAATTATGCAAAGCTAAAAGAGGGGGAGGGGAGACGAGAGAGAGAGTCAACAACAATGAAAACCATCATCATGTCCTGTTTTTCATTTTGCAAGTTTCAAAAAATTGTCTGCTTGTATAAATTTAAAAGAAAAAGAAAGTAAAGCTACATACTTTATTGAGGAATGGTAGTTCTAAGCACTTCAAACATGTGTGAATTTAAAACAGGAATAAAAACAATTCTGCAAGCTCATGTGGGAGGGGGTGTGGGGTAGGGGGGTGGATCAGGGAAAATAGGCCATCCAACATTTAATTTATTTAATTTTAAGTGCAATGACATTTACAGATTGTTAGCGCTCGGCAGGTGTGTAATGCCAATGAAAATACATGAACTGATGAAGAGAATAAGTAATGACAAGTCCCAGTCTGTTGAATGTGGCTGCTTTTTCAGATTATACTACAGTGGAACCTCCCTTATAAGACCTCCCATTTAAGACTCCCTCCCACATAAGACCTACTTCTCTGAGACATTGCCCTTCTTTGTAAGTATTAAAATTACCTCCCTCATAAGACATCATTTTGGATGATTTTTGAAGTTCTTGTACCTATAATGGAGGTTCCACTGTACAGCCTAGGCGAGCCATGTTACAACCAGTCCACAAATTATAAAGTATGGGGTGTTTTTTTGCTTTTTTTTATTATTTTTTTTTGGGGGGGGTGTCTCTAAATGGTTTTATTGATTCTGCAGCCCTGTTTCTGCATTGATGTCAGGCAAATCCACAGGGCTATGCAGGAGCCTTCAGACCAGTGTTAAACCGTACTTAGCCATGATAAAGTATAAAATAATGAACCTTGCTTTTGGACTTGTGAAATACATGTTGTTACCTTTGTTAATATACGATTACACCTTTTTTTTTTACCTTTGTTAATAAATAGTAACTAGAGACTATCTTTTGGAGCTTTTTAAAAAAAAATGGCACTTGAATGTCTGCACATACCTAACAAGGAGACTCATGCCCATAATCTGAATCATTTCAAGCAAAAGGATGATAATCATAAACTAAGGAACTTGTGTACACTCGCATGAGTTTGCACATGAATGCGCATGTGTACGGAAAAACACATGCTGAGAGAGAGAGAGAGATGTACAATTTTGTTCCTCTTTTCTGAATTCACATTTTATGCATAATCTTGCTCAGCCCCTCCTTCCCTTTACACACACACACACACACACACACACACACACACACACACACACACACGCATGCGTTACGTAACAGACAAAGCAACTTTGGGGCACATATGGTACACACCTGAACCCTCTCTAGTCTCTATCATAGTCTATGTGTAAAAAAAATGATGCGTCAGTGCTGCTCTTTGCTGGTTTGTACGCTGTTGAAGTTTCAGGATTCACCTCTCTCATCAGAGAGATGCAAGACATAATAAATGGCAGTTTTAAAATGCTCTGGAAGTTTTACCTAAGTAGTTTTAATACCCTAAGGAAAGAAACTAGGTACCGTATTTTTCGGACTACAAGGCACACCTGATTATAAGGCGCACCCCCAACATTTTACACAAAATGCAGATTTTGTTATAGTTTCTTACTATGTTATCATTCACATTATAAAGCACAGGGGTCTCAGTCTGGGGGAAAAGTATCGCCTTGTAGTCCGTAAAATACGGTAGGTACCATATTTTTCGGACTATTAGGCGCACCTGATTATAAGGCGCACCCCCCAGATTTTACACAAAATTCAGATTTTGCTTTAACAGTTCCTTACTAAATTACTAGTCATATTAAGGCGCAGGGGTCTCAGTCTGTGAAAAAAATGTATCGCCTTATAGTCCGAAAAATATGGTATTTGAAGTGCAGCTTAGTTAGGCTAATAGCCATAATCAAATAATTACATCGATTTGGGTGGGTAAAGGAATGACTACTGTTTCATCTTTAGCCCTTCCAGTACCATGGGCGAATATATATTCACCTAAGATACCACTTTACGCTCCCACCAAATGCAAGTCTGTTTTTAGAGCTTTTGTCACTGTTTCTGCTTTGATTTAAAGCAACGCATGCACACTCGAAAAAATAGTTTCTCCCCTCTTGTCGGTTGACACTTGAGATGCAACGGACAGCCAAGAATGTCAAAAGGTATATGGTGCTAGAAAAGTTAATAGCAGAGCTAATGTAAGAAATGCATGGGTGCTACTCTTTCAGTTTTACACTGATTTCAGTATTTTTAGTTTTACCAGACAAATTACCAGCGATTTGGGGCGTTTTGAACTTGGTTGTTCTATCTTGGAAGTTTACAAAGGCAATGTAATAATTTTGCAAGGCTTATCAGACTCAAACTGTCTCTGTCTATCATTTTAACTGTCTGTCTGTCTCGCTATTTCTCTCTTAAGTTGCCCCCGCCCCCCTGATTCGTCCAACAGGGCTCTGCCTCTATACCCTGCCGGGGCCATGGGTCCCTGGATCCCTGCCTGCCTTCTTTTTTTTCATTTTGGGGAGTTGCACCCATGGAAATGTGCTAATGTGTACCTAACTTGACTTGGGGAAAAGTTTGTAAATTTTGCGTATAATATGACTTGAGAGTGAGAGTTTGTTAAAAAGCCTTCAGTTTTCTAATAAAATGTCTAATGAACTGTAAAATTGAGGTTTTCAATCGTGATTCTTGAAGAATGCTAAACACTGACAAGAGCCTTTCCGTGACCCAGAACTGAGAAGTAACAAGCAACAAGTGTGAGAACATTATTATGGGGGATAGTTCTAATCTTCTTAGATATAATAACAACCAATCCTAATGAATAACTCAATCTAAAAACTAAGAGGAACAGGCCATGCAATAATTTTGATGAGACATCAAGGATTAAGTTTGGTGATATGGCAAGTACTGAAATACTCAAATAGCGATTTAATTAATTAATCATAAATATGCCGATTTGCATTAAAACATTCACCTGTTGTGCTTTATTTTTTTCTTTAGGCTAAAGAGGTCTGACTTTAGTTATAAAAGAATGTTCTTTTTAGTATACCGTAATAGAATTTACCATTATTTTTGCTGTTAGCATTTCAGTTTGTACTTGTACACTATAGCAACTTCGGATGTGCATGTAATTTGATGGTGATGGTTCCTCAGACAGTTTATTTATTCATTTTAATCATTACCTGTACTTCATGTACAATATGAATTTTGTTGTCTTTGGTTGGCCTGATCTAAGAGCAAGTCATTTGATGTGTGATTGCACTCTGAATAGAAGTGCAGGTGTGTATGTTTTTGTTTGCGTGTATGCACATGTATGTATGTGTGTGTACATTTATATGTGTGTGTGTGTGCGCGCATGTACGTTCGCAGGCACATGTTGATGCACATGATTTGAGAATGGATTGTACGTACATGTGCAAGTTCTGTGGGTATGCAGGTGTGTACCTGGTTTTAGGCATATGATAGTCATTTATAAATCAGTGAGTGTGTGGGTGGGTGCCTGCTTTGTGATTTATGATGATCAATTTATGTGTGCGAGCACCTATCATTCTAATGATTCTGTGTATGTGTAGTGGTGTGTGTGCATGTGGATAATTATGCAAATTTGTACCTGATTTTGTACAGTACCATATTTTATGGGCTTCATATCATTATCAAAAGATTCACTACCTAAATATGACTGGATTCTGATATTGTTAAAACAGTTTCGTAATTTTATTATAAGGCGCAGGGGTCTCAGTCCAGGGGGGAAAAAGTATCGCCTTATCAGTCTGTGGAATACAGTATCTATATCATTATCAATATAAATCATGATCATTTAATGTAAATTATATTTAAGCATGGGAGGTATGTGCCTGGTTTGAAACAATTAATCAATGAATAATCGTGCGCCAGTGTTACATTACAGACAATCAATGAATCAGGGCTCCCAGGGACCCCCATTTGGGGGTCTATGAAGCACTAAAATTCTAAAGACCCTGTAATTTGCAATGCCACTGGGACCCTCTATCCCACCTCTAGGACCCTCTATACTGTAAGTGAAGGAGTCCCTGGGACCCCTTGTTTTGCAGGACGATTGGGAGCCCTGTGAATTATTGTTGGATAATCATGTGCCTGTGTTCAGGTGTTGGCGTGGTTTGAGGAGGACCATGAGCAGGTGACAGCCTTTGTGGAGCCCTTCGTCATCCTCACCATCCTCATCTGCAATGCCGTCGTCGGCGTCTGGCAGGTCAGTCAAGTTCTAACTCAGAGTTTTTTTTACCTTGTTGCTGGTCGTCTTCCTTGCATTAACAGACCTGTTTACTCTACTCTTTTCAAGTAGTATTCTACTCAATTTGGACCTCTACTACTCTTCAAAATTGAAAACAATGCTCTAATTACTCATTTTCAGCGAACATTGTTTGATGATTTAATGAAGAGGACTACTCATTTCACACCAAAACTACTCATTTCAGCTATCCAGACTACTCAAGACTTGTGTAGGAGGTAAGCAGGTCTGCATTACATGCAGGCATCAGAACTGTTGAGACGATTTTGTTTTCCAAATTTCAGAGCGTGAAATGATTTTTAGAGGATATTTTTTTCAAATTTCAAAGCATTTTCGATTTACAGTGGAGCAGGTTCACGTTTAAGACCTCGGAAAATTCTTCCAAAATAAGGTCTTAAGTGGGAGGGAGTATAAGGGAGGTAATTTTAATACTTACAAAGAAGGGCAATGTCTCGCAGAAGTAGGTCTTAAAGGGGCACCCTGACAGAGTAGTTTTTGCAAGAAACATGTCGAGATCACCAGGAAAACAACCTTTAGTTTACAGAGATCACAACACTCACTTTGCTCTGGTTTCCTTGAAGTCAAGTCGGTGATTCCTCCTTGGTGGAGGTGCTGGAAGTCAAATTATTTCAGTGAAAGTGGAAAGTGGAAAACTTTCAGTGGAAATTTTGTGCTAGCGATTTGGTCTAACTCTGAAAGAATTTGACTCCCAGCACCTCCGCCAAGGAGGAATCGCCAATTTGACGGTTTGATTCCTAGGAAACCAGAGCAAAGTGAGCGTTGTTTTCCTGGTGATCTCGACGTGTTTCTTGCAAAAACTCACCCGTCAGGGTGTCCCTTTAACTTGTTTAATTTAAGACTGTTCTGATACCTGTACATTAATATATGTATGTCTTTTCACTCTTAGGCTGTGTACAGATATATAGTTCCGCACGGAAACACCATGAATAAGTACCGTAATTTTCAGGTTATAAGGCAATATTTTGTTCTCCAATTTCGACCTATGCTCTTAATAAACAAGGGCGCCCTATTAGTGAACAAAATCGTGAGAAGATAGGCAACGATTGCCGTGTTCAATAAGTCTACCGTGAGTCAGACATCAAAAGTGGTCACGAGTCACCGATACGACGAATACTCGCGTTAAAATGCTTCAAAATCCCTATTATCGTCTGAGATACCGTCCAGCAGATGCCATTGGATGTAAAAAGCATCGTTGTAGAGCTTAAAATGCCATAATTCTATCAGTTTTCGCGAAGAATTGTCCAAACACATCTACAGGAAGCGGCTCAAACGGAAGTTCGACTATTTGAAAGGGGAGCCAACTCTCGTTTATGACAGCAGTAATGGCAGTTGGTAAGCGTTTACAGGATACGTACCGGCTTCAAAGTTTGACTTTTGTTTGTGATGTAACTTATAAATGAGGGCACCTTTTACTTTAATTTTTTCTTGAAAATTGCCCTATTCGCCTAATACACAGCAGCGCCTAATGATCCGAAAAATACGGTATTTAAAAGAAAGAAGGAAAAAGTAAGCGGATGTGTTTCCGCACGGAAATTCAGTCATCCACCTATTTTTTCCCTTCTTTCTTTCGCTTATTCACTGACAGTGTTTCCGCGCGGAACTTCCACATATATATATATCTGTACACAGCTTCAGTCTTTTGGAATGTTATTGTATGCCTTTGCCTTTTCGTTGTTGTTACATCATATTGTTCATAATTTTGCTTTACAAGCATTTTGTGGCACATGTCGCAGTGAGAATAAGAACAGTCTTCAGTCTTCACGTTGGTCATATTTATCATGCGATTTCAGCACATATTTACTGAGTCTGTTCTTGTTTAATAACATTTTGCTGCCTGAATCCAGAAGCGACACATTTTGCGTAACATTGAGCAGCGTTAACACGTGAAACAATGTTCGAGTGTCTATGTCAGGGGGTTTTTGGGGTTGTTTTTTTAACCCCTTCAAGACTTTGCTCCATGAGACAAACATCATTACTGGCCTGGGGCTGCCTAGAAAAGAAAAAAAATAACAACTAAGAAGTGCAACACAAACTAATGCTGTCAATGATTCAGTTTTGATAACATTAGTTTACTGATTGATCCAAGTTTATTTTTCGCTTTGAAATCGTGGCTACTTCCATTAAAATCGGAATCATTAGTCTCTTTATTGCTGTCACTGTTAATGAAAACATATTGCAGTACTTTCTGAGGCTCGTCTAGGGCCAATTTTTTGGGACATTTTTAACATTAAAAATTGAAATAGAAGCGCTAAACATAATAGTGAAACGAAAGCTGGAAGAGTGATGAAGAGAAATAACTAAAAAAAACATGGACTTAGACAAGTTTTAGACTCAGAAATTGCTGTTCCGAGAATACTCGGAACTAGGCCCTGACTGGCGTTCTCCTGTTCCGAGTGTACTCAGAATTTGTCCGCAATGAGTTAATTAGGGCAGTTTACAGAAACACAGAGAGACAGTGAGCCAGAGGCACAGAAAGGCAGGCAGGGGTGTTGATATCAAAGTGCTTGCACGTGTTTCATAACGACTGTTTAGCTAATAAATGTAGATAGTGGTATTAGTAGTTACTAGTACTGCAATAAGCTTGCTGTTCGCCTCTGCCAGGCCCCGGGCTGCATCTTAGCACATACCTGTCTGTGTGTGCTACTTTGTGTTGACTTCTTGGCACCAAACAACCATTCTGTTGGCAAGATCAGCACTTTTTTTCTTCTTCCATTATGTAATGTCATTCCAAGATGAAGACTTATTCCCTGAAGCCTCAGCACCCGCCCTGATCCCTCCAACCCCCACCCCTTTCCTGTACTTAAATCTTTTAGATTCTTTTTCTTTGTTATGAGTAAAATATGGAGAGAGAAAAAAACCTTCCTTGACGCAATTCTGCTCCATGTTCCATTTCTGTTTAGTGCTTTTTTTTGTTTTGTTGTTTAAATTAGCTCTCAGTTATTAGCTGTGTTGGGTTGACTGTGTTCTCGAAATAACATTCACGCTATTAAGAAGGGTACTGCTAGTGCTACTGTAGTTGTTTTTGTTTTGGTTAAAATTATTTTAAAGAATTGAATAGATGTGTTTTGTTTTCTGCTCGTTTAATTCTTTTTGTTTCGTTGTTTGGTTGACAGCAGATCTTTCTGTTTCATATTTTAGTGAATTTGATTTTGAATTATGAGTTGTTTTCTGTTATAATGTGCTATACTACTACTGTTGAAAAGGCAAACTTTGCAAAATCAAATTTTAATACTATAAACTATTGCCCCTCCCCCTCCACTCCCACCTACCCCCCTAATAACTAGTAGAAGAAAAAGCCAAGATGAACAGAAACAAGTGCAACGCCGACCGGCTGCAAAGTCCCCTCGCAGCATCGCCGAGGTACTCCGAAATTGGAATGTGTCGGCTGTACACATACATAAAAACGCATCAAAACAGCACGTAACTACATAAAAAGGCATCAAAACAGCACGTAACTGAATAGTTTTTTTACATATAGCCTTGGGGTTCGGACCCGTGATTTGAGCGCACGCGATCATGTGCACGCGCGCGCACAGAAAAATTCATGACAACTGTGTTATAGACCATTCATCAAGAAATGTTGTGAAAAAAACTGCATTAAAATACATGCAAAACTTCGCGAGATATTAGCGATGATGTGTTTCGGGGTTTGAACCCCGTAACTGGCACGACCTTGACCTTAATGTAAAACTAAATACATCAGTGGATAGCTTGCATCTGGACAAACTAGTATACCAAATTTGATGATGATAGACTGAATAGTTTTTTTAGAAAAACGGATGAATAGTCGGACGGACGGACCAGACAAAAACAATAGCTCCCCGAACCTTCGGCTCGGGGACTAAAAACATCTTAGATTCCCCCACACTGCTTTCTAACTTCTAGAAGTTAGAAAGCAAATAGAAGTTAGAAAGCAGCGTGGAGGAAGTTAGAAAGCAGCGTGGGGGAAAAAGAAATGTTTTCTTGCACTAGCAGAAATATAAAGTATAGAAAGTCTGTGCAGTCTGTTCTCTATATTTACAGAGTTGCTTCCTTCCTCTCTGTGTTGACTCAGTTCTGGAAATCTTGGTGGTATTTCTAGAACTTTAGAAGGCTCAATAGGTTTTTCCTTTCCTGTTTTTGTGTGCGCTCTCTCTCTCTCTCTCTCTCTCTCTCTCTCTCTCTCTCTCTCTCTCTCTCTCTCTCTCTCTCTCTCTCTCTCTCTCTCTCTCTCTCTCTCTCTCTCTCTCTCTCTCTCTCTCTCTCTCTCTCTCTCTCTCTCTCTCTCTCTCTCTCTCTCTCTCTCTCTCTCTCTCTCTCTCTCACACACACACACACACATGCGCGACTCATGCATTTGTCCTAACCTGTTTTTTGGTCACTGTCTGTTTGTCTCTCTCTCGCACACGCATGCATGCTCTTGCATTTGTCCTAACCTGTTTTTTGGTCACTGTCTGTTTGTCTCTCTCTCGCACACGCATGCATGCTCTCTCTCTCTTTGTGTGTCTGTCCGTGCAGGGCTTGTGTGGATGTTTGTTTGCGATGTGACTAAATTTGAATTAGGGAAAAGGCAAAGGATCTAGGGAGTCTTGAAAGCGTAAAGCGCAGCTCATCATTCAGATGTGTTGTTTGGTTGGTTGGGTAAATGTTTACATAGGCTTACCCATGTCTGGGTTTTATCTTCTTGTTTTTTGTTTTTTTTCTTGCTCGTTTGTGTGTTTTGTTTCGTGGGTTTAGATACTGTACTTTAACTGAACGGTTTAGTGGTTGCCATCACAAACTCATGTTGCTGGCATGGGTGTGTGTGTGTGTGTGTCACTGTATGTCTGTGTGTGTGTGCGTGCGTGCACACACACGCGTGTGTGATGGCTGCAAGCAATTCGGGATTCTTTTCACATGGGGAGAACCGCCTTGGCTGAGAGACCCACTGACGCCAGCAAGATTAAGTCCCTTGGTTTCTTTCTGGCCAGGTGTGACCGACATACAAATTCCCCATATACACAAACGAGGCTGCTCTTTAAAATGATGTTTCGTTTTGAGTCACACCTGGCCAAAAGAAGATTTCTTAACAGCAAGAGAGGGAAACACATGAATACCGTGATTTTGACACGTGACATGGTGGGTCTTTAAGGCTGTGTCAGACCAATTGACATAGGCTAGAACACCAAGGCTACATCAAAATGTTCTTATGCTATGCATACTTATGCAGGGATTGTCTTTAGCCATGACAATCTCCTAGCATAGCATCATCAGTCTCCCCAATCCTCCAAAGTCAGAGTGTGGCTGCCCACTCACTCGCATGTTCTCATTCCTAGCTGTAGTAGCTGGTGCATTTGTAACCATATTGTTCAAGCGCTTTTGGCTGTTGGGATGACCCCTTGGGGCTTTTAGTTGTGTTTTTTTAGCCAGGGTACGATGACAACAACATGCGGAGATATGGAATTGCTTTCAGTGTTTGTTTACAAGTACGCCCCAGGCTAGAGTTAGCATTTATAACTGTTCTCTCAGGGCTCCCAATCATCCCGCAAAACAAGGGGTCCCCGGGACTCCTTCACTTACAGTATAAAGGGTCCTAGAGGCATTGTGAATGCTAAAAAAAAATTTTTTTAGTGCGTCCCTGGGATCCCCTGCACATTCTTTTAGAGGGTCCTTTAGAATTTTAGTACTTCATAGACCCCCAAATGGGGGTCCCTGGGAGCCCTGTCTCTTCTTTCTGTCGGCTTAAGTCAGTCTGTTGATTCCACAGCTTTCTTCCTCCTTGTCCTTCACCTTCCTGTCAACCCAGCCTTCTAATCCTACTCTCTGTCTCTTCATTCTCTCTCTCTCCCTACCCCCCTCTCTCTCTCTCTCTCCCCCCCCCCCCCCTGTCTCAGTCATAATATGTGTGTGTCTCCCCTAGCGTGGGACAATCCAGCTCAGAAGAGAATACACTTTGGGAGTCAATAAATTGTGCGTTATATATGCAAGTTGCTCGTTGTAGCGAGCTCGTTGTATGCAGAATTATTTAACAAGGAAAAAGAAGGCTTGTGGTCGGGAATTTTGAAACCACTCGTTACACACGGGCTCTCGTTTAAACCGTACTCGTACTAAATGGGTTTCCCTGTATTTAAATAAAGGGGACATCATTTGCGTTCGTCTTGCCGTGGCAGTTCGATCTCGTATTTGTAACGTCATTCCCTAATCCCTCTTTGATTCTTATATTCCCACCAATACCCTTGCAATGGGCTGATAGTCTAAGCAGTTAGACTTAGAGACTCATTCAGCATTGTCATTATTTCTCTCTCTCTCTCTCTCTCTCTCTCTCTCTCTCTCTCTCTCTCTCTCTCTCTCTCTCTCTCTCTCTCTCTCTCTCTCTCTCTCTCTCTCTCTCTCTCTCTCTCTCTCTCTCTCTCTCTCTCTCTCTCTCTCTCTCTCTCTCTCTCTCTCTCTCTCTCTCTCTCTCTCTGTTCAATTATGTATGTGTAATTTTATGCCTTGCCAGGTTTGTATTCTATGTTCGTATATGTACAAAGGTGCTACCTTTATGTTCAAATCTGTATGTGTAATATCATGCCTTGCCATGTTTGTATCTATGTTCGTGTATGTACCAAGGACAGATTGGAAGACTAGGCGTTGCCTAAAATCTTTATCCTTGCAAAATAAAGTTCAAGTTTTTTCAAGTTTTTCTCTCCCCACCCTGAAAATTTGCATGGGAATTAGAGCTCCCCAGATGCCAACTGAACCCAAGGCTGCAGCACTTAAGTGCAATCAATACACACCCTTCCTAATGGGGCGATGCCTTTTCTGGAATAAAATATTGTCATTCTCTCTCTCTCTCTCTCTCTCTCTCTCTCTCTCTCTCTCTCTCTCTCTCTCTCTCTCTCTCTCTCTCTCTGAGTCTCTCTCTCTCTCTCTCTCTCTCTCTCTCTCTCTCTCTCTCTCTCTCTCTCTCTCTCTCTCTCTGTGTCACTCTTGCTTTGTCTTTCCATAATATACTCTTCTCACAACTACCCTCCTCCTCAGAGCCGCCTCTTGTTGTACGAATCTTCTTCTCCCCTCCTCATTACGCAATAGCAGTTTTATTATAGCCAGCTTCTGGTTCCACTAACTAAGCAAAATAAAAACTTGTAATAAATAGACAGCTGCATCGTTGGGGGGGGGGGTGTTGATTCAGATTGTCTGTGCAACAACAAGCGACAGGCCTGCAAGGCGATGGATGAAATTGCTGCTACTACTGGTGCCGTAATGCAGAACATTGGCACAACGCTGATGAGGAAATTCCGCCTCGGGCTCGCTCTCACTCTCACTCTCTCTCTCACCGTCACAGCTAAAGTCATTCACTGCACTGTGAGTGAGGCCGTGTGCACACATAAGCGGATATTCCATGCGGGGAACCCGTGCGCAATCCATCAATAATTGAAACAAAGAAGGGAAAAGATTTGCGCACGTGTCCGAATTTCCCCTATGATATGCGCAAACTTTTACCCTTCTTTCTTCCACTTATTTAGGGTTTTCCCTACGGAACTTATTCGTCTACTGTGAACCCGGCCTTAGTGTGATCTGCTTCAGTGCTAGGATGAGATTAATAATTGCCTGTAATGATGAT
>CM065702.1:32257220-32312220 GCA_017654935.2 Phymorhynchus buccinoides
GGGTGTGCTGATTGTGCATAATCAATGATTATGCCCCCCCCCCCCTCCCAGCAGAAGCACTGAACCCTGTGCATTCTCTCAAAGACAGACATAACTTGGTATGTAAACAAACGCGCATGCGCGCACACACACTCACTCACACAGTGACACACGAGACACACACACACACACATCAAAATGTTCTTGTCCGTTTCATGTCAGTTTTAAACTTTAAAAAAATAGTATGCTGGCTCTCTTAGTGTCTATGATGTGTCATTCCCCTGGGCTCCCAATCGCCCAGCAAAACAAGGGGTCCCAGGGACTCCTTCACTTACAGTATAGAGGGTCCTACTCCTAGAGGCGGGATAGAGGGTCCCAGTGGCATAGCGAATGCTAAAAAGAATTTTTCTAGTGCATCCCTGGGACCCCTTGCACATTCTTTTAGAGGGTCCTTTAGAATTTTAGTGCTTCATAGACCCCCAAGTGGGGGTCCCTGGGAGCCCTGTTCCCTTTTGAACCTAATTTTCTTGGTGTAGAAAACACATTAAGATAAGAAAGAAAGGAGTCCTCAAGATTCTTCAAATAACTTACTTCTGTGGATGCAACTCGTTCAGTTTCACACTGATTTCAGGTTTAATTTTTTTTAAAACCAGAAACTGAATTTTAGGTGTGTTTTTTAAATATTCAGCCTCCCCAAATATTTTATTTTTTGCATTAATAGTAGTGTGGATGTATCATGTAGAATGTTTCTGCAAGTATCCTCCAAAGTCGGAGTGTGGCTGCCCACTTGGTCGGGTAATCAAAAACAGTCACACACGTAGTGTTCTCATCCTTAGCTGGTGCATTTGTACCATAGTGTTCAAGTGATTCGGCTGTTGGGATGATCCCTGGAGTCTTTCAGCCAGGGTACGACAACAACTGTCAACAACAACAACATCTACAAGTATTGTGAATTGAGTTTACTGCCAGAAAATGGCAACTTTCCAATTAACATCAACCTTTTGCCTTATTGGATAGTTAATTGTGAATTTGACTTTTCAAGGATTTTTATTTTTTTAGGGAAAGATTTTTTGTTCCTTCTGAAATCTTGCTCCTTCTCATAATACATGCACATCATCACACACTCAGACTGAGTCGCGCACACGCACCAATGCATTTCACTATTATGAACTGACTATGTACATAGCCACAAAATTTTGAACCCCCACCCCACCCAAAAAAATTTCAATATCTAGATTGTGGCCTCAATAATTATTATCCTTTGCTTGAGTAATTAGCACTCGCGAATCTGGAGACATATCCACTTTATTCAGTTACAGAAGCTGCACTGAAGCATTTATAACCGACAAAAATTACAATTGCAGCATCAGTGAGTGACAGGACACGAGTGAGAACACTCAAGAGGGTTGCGGGCATGACACCAAAAATGAGAGAGAGGAATCCTGTTTCATAAAAAGCACTACAGACGTAAAAATAACAGCTTGGGAGAAAGAGAAAAAACAGACCTGCCTGATTGTCGTAAGAGAAAAGACAGAATGTGTGCCAATCGGTTGTGTCCAAATGTTAGAAGTTAAAAGACAGAATCCCCCCCCCCCCCCCCCCCCCCCCCCCCCGTGGGGATACCGGGGATCTTTTATATATATAGTTCCCCCACCTTCTGGACGTTCTGTGCTTGTAACTTCCTGTAATCTGTCACTTTCTTTGACTCTGCCTTTTCCCCTTGCTTGCTCAAGTTGCTGTCATATACTATCTTTCCGGTCCATTCTCCTGCCTTTTTTCAAGAAACACTTTCTAAAAGATTTCCTCCAGCCGAAGCCTGACATGACATGCTGGGCCTAATTATTTCTTACTTAGGCGCATAATGGCAGAATGACGCATCTGCGCTCGTAATTGACACGAAACTGTCTGAGCGATCGAAGAAGAAGAAGAAGGAATTCTTTTGGTTTTGTATTCCATTACCAATCTGTGGTGTCCGATATTGATTTTCAGTAACCTTTTTAACCTTCAAGGAATAGAGGAAGCGGTGTAGTAAACTTAACACTAACGAGGTTATGAAACAGAAGAAACCTAGAGCCTAGCAAAGTTTTCAACAGGTCTTAGGTAGGGTGTGCGCGCCTCTGAAGCTTGGCTGGCAGTACCACATAATTCCCTTTCCTGGATGACTTTTGTTTGTTTGATGTTGTAACTCTTCAGAGGGAGTTGGTGCAGCTTCCTGTAAGAGATGATTATCCGGTAGGATGAGCATGTTATGGTGTGTGCGCGTGCGTGTGCGTGCGCATGCATGATTTAGGATGTATGTGTGTGAATGGGAAACTGCGATCAAAATTGGCTGAAAGGCAAGGGTTCTAATTTTGTGTGTGTGTGTCACTGTGTGTATCACTCAGTGTGTGTCACTGTGTGTGCGTGCGTTTGTGTGTGTGTGAATGGGAAACTACGATCCAAATTGGCTGTAAGGCAAGGGTTCTAATTATGTTTCTTCTGTGGTGTGTGTGTGAGTGTGTGCATGTGCGTGTGCATGCGTTTGTGTGTGTGTGAATGGGAAACTACGATCCAAATTGGCTGTAAGGCCAGGGTTCTAATTATTTTTCTTCTTTGTCACTTTTACTTTTAGTGTTGACTGTTATATTACATTTTTTTTTCTTTTTGGTAGAATTTTTCGTGGTTTTGTTGTTGTTGGTAGTCACTAGTGTTGGATGACCTGGCTTTTGTTTTGATTTGTTTTTGAAGAAGGAAGGATCTAAGGGGGGTGGGGTGGGCGCTATAATAAAATATTGACTCAAATGTTATCTTAATTTGAAATTACATGTATACAATGGTTATCCATCCATTCTAACTTTGGCCTATTTTTCATAGTATTTTTTAAGCAAAATTTCAAGTGTTCACGCATGCACACACACACACACACACACACACACACACACACGTACACGTACACATGCATACATGTGCATTTTCAGAAAGTGCATTATACAGTGGAACCTCCCTTATAAGACCTTCGAAATTCATCCAAAATGAGGTCTTATAAGGGAGGTGATTTTAATACTTACAAAGAAGGGCAATGTCTCAGTCAGAGAAGTAGGTCTTATGTGGGAGGGAGTCTTTAATAATGGGAGGTCTTCTGTACTTTATATATGTTCCGGTGATGGGGAGTTGGTTGGGATTAGTACGGTACATTACCTAACAGTTACAGTGCTTGTTCAATGTTGCGCTGCTAGTGTGCTACAGGTATTCCAACTTTGGCTCTTCCCTGCCTCCTTCTAACCCACCCATCCATCCCTAACCACCCTTTTTAACCCTCCCTCCCCCACCCACACTACTCCTTATCATCTGATTTAGCAGTCTTGAGGAGGAGAGAGAGAGAGAGAAAGAGTGTAAAATGTGTGAAGGAGATGAAAGTACAGTGCGAGGGGTGGGGGTGGAGAGCATTACTTTGACAGAAATGTGTTGTCGGTAAGCCAGTTCAAGCTGCAGTGAACTGGAGAAGAAAAGAAGAAAAAAAGAACGAGATGGCGGAGCCATATAACCGTACTCTCAGCTACTGATGAAATTGAACTCTTACTAGCGCCATTGCAGTTTTTTTTTTTTTACATTCTTGCCTTCTTGGTTGCATCTCAACCGAAAAGAGGAGGGGGAGTAACTTTCTTTTTCTTTTTTTTTAGAGTGTGCTTGCGTTGCTTCAATGAAAGAAATGGTGATAATTACAGTGGAACCTCCCTTATAAGACCTCCCATTATAAGACTCCCTCCCACATAAGACCTACTTCTTTGAGACATTGCCCTTCTTTGTAAGTATTAAAATTACCTCCCTTAGAAAACCCCTCCCTTATAAGACCTCATTTGGGATGATTTTTGAAGGTCTTATAAGGGAGGTACCACTGTATATATATATTTTTTTTTTTAGAGTGTGCATGCGTTGCTTCAATGAAAGAAACGGTGATAATTATGATAAAGCTCTAAAAGCGGACAAACACATGGCAGGGTGTTTGGCTATGAATGTCTTTACATTTGGTGGGGATTGTAGAGTGGTGTATTCGCCCATGGTGCTAGAAGAGCTAAGATCAGTTTTGATCTGGGGTCATTGTGGGTTTCTTGCGTTAAAAAAACCCCATTCTTACAGTGGAATCGGGATAACTCAAAAACACTGGATAACTCACAATAAGTCTTTGGTCCCAGTTTAACAATCTTTATGCTAAAAGGTCTTCTTAACTCCAAAAAATATTGGCTATCTAAATTTCAGCCCCTTCAATTTTGCCGTAAGTGATTTTCACTGTATATCCGTATGGCAATGGCCAGTACAGTGAAGAACTGATAACTCAAAAACGGATAACTCAAAAACACTGGATAGCTCACAATAATTTTTGGGTCCCATTATAATAATCTGTATGTTGAAAAGTCTTTTTAACTCGAAATATTGGCTATCTCAAAATAAAATTTCAGTCCCTTCAATTTTGACGCGATTTTTTTTGATTTTTTTTTTTGTACTGTAGTTTATTATTTTACACACACGCACGCAATCACACGCACACGCACACACACATGCACGTACACGTGCACACACACATTCCTTTGATGACACTTTTTCACAAAGCCAACTTTGGTTGAAATCCATCCTCCATTATCTTTTGCATAAACAGTGTTTATGTAATGTATCTCCAGATAAGATTCACTGTGATTGCTTCAATATGGCTAGCTATTTGGTATGTTAAATCTGACATCACAGGCCACATCTAGAGAAACCTGTCGTAAAGAACCATTCTGCCAAGTTTTCTTCTTCTGCGTTCCCAGTTGCCAAGTTTTGACTTTGTGAAGATCGGTTAAGTAGTTTAGGCGCTGTGAAATGGAAGACATTTTTTTAATCGCACGCACGCACGCGCGCACATACACACGCACACGCACACACACACACTCTGACACACACACACACTCTGACACACACACACACACACACACACACACTGCACTGACACACACATACACACACACACACACACACAGTGACAAGGCGCTGTGAAGTGGAAGACATTTTTTTTTATTGCACGCACACGCACGCACACACACACACACACATACTGACACGCACACGCACACGCACACACACACACACACACACACACACACACACACACACACACACACACAGTGACACACACACACACAGAGAAAGAGAGAGAGAGAGAGAGAGAGAGAGAGAAACGCACAGGCCCTCGTTCCCATTCCAGTGTACTCCTGTTCTTTACACAGAGCTGGGAGTAACAACAACAAGAAAATGATAGAATAAGGCTTTTCTTACCTGAGTGATGTGTTTGCAGCAGCAGCAGTGTAGCAGTGTTGCCTCCACTCTACTGCCACATTCCCACCCCAGTTTGTGCATTCTGCATTGCAGGGGGATTGTTTTTGTGCCAAAAGTTATTTTCTGATTATTTGCTCTCTCTCTCTCTCTCTCTCTCTCTCTCTCTCTCTCTCTCTCTCTCTCTCTCTCTCTCTCTCTCTCTCTCTCTCTCTCTCTCTCTCTCTCTCTCTCTCTCTCTCTCTCTCTCTCTCTCTCCCTCCCTCCCTCTCTCTATCTCTCCCTCCTTCTTTCCCTCCCTCCGTCTCTCTCTCTCTCACTCTCTCTCTCTCTCTCTCTCTCTCTGCTTCTTAGGTCTTGCTTAGCTTGCTAAATTATATAACAGAGGTAGAGGCCCTAGAAAAGTTGTTAAAGACACACTGACCCACCACGATCGAGTCCCTTGTTTTTTTCTGGGTAGTTGTGACCCACATACAAATGTCCCAAACTTCAAATTGAGGCTGCTCATATAGCCCCACATGGCCGAAAGGCCAAAGAGGGCGTTAAGCATTACTTCCTTGAGGCTGCTCTTTAAAATGTTTCGTTTTCAATTTGGGGACATTTGTATGGGAGTCAAGCCTGGTCCAAACCAGATTTCTTACCAGCTATAAGAGGGAAAACCCGTGAAACCCGTGATTTTGACACGTGATCTGGTGGGTCTTTAAGGTTCATCTGATATATTCAACTAGGTCATTTGCTCCTGAATTCATGATTACAATGTCTGTTTTTCTTGGCGTTTAATTCATGGAATGTAGAATTTCTTTCTTTAATCTTTGTCTTCTTCATTGAGTTGCCCAGTCGGCGCAATTTATTTGCACAATCCCCCGAAGACGGAGTGTGGCTGCCCATTTGGCATTTGGTAATCAAAAACGGTCACACGCGTAGTGTTCTGATCCCTAGCTGATGCATTTGTACCGTAGAG
Organism: Phymorhynchus buccinoides; assembly: GCA_017654935.2. NCBI lineage: Eukaryota > Metazoa > Mollusca > Gastropoda > Neogastropoda > Raphitomidae > Phymorhynchus > Phymorhynchus buccinoides. The sequence goes on from CM065702.1 coordinate 32,263,447, forward strand.
TTCAACTGCTTCGGCTGTTGGGATGAGACCTGGAGTCTTTAAGCCAGGGTACGTAGGCAACAACAAACAACAACATTTGCACAATGTTTACCCATGCCCTCATTTCTTACTACAGTAAAATGAAGGGACTGGAAATTTTGTTTCGAGAGATATATATTTTGAGTTAAAAAGACTTTTCAGCATAGAGATTATTATACTGAGACCCAAGAATTATTATGAGTTATCCAGTGTTTTTGAGTTGTCAGTTCTCCACTGTACTTTTATTAACTGCTATCGTCCAGTGATCTGTTATTACCGTAATTTTCTGACTATAAGGCGCACCTTTGTGTAATACGCACCCTCAAAATTTGGCTGATATTTCAGATTTTGTTATATTATCTTCCTATTTTATATTATTATAATTCGCATGGGTCTGATGAGTCAGGGGGAAAAGTATCGCCTGATACAGTAGTCCGAAAGATACGGTCCTGTTTTGATAATTACAAAGGATGCAATTTTCGTCTAACTTGTTTCAGTTTTGCAATCAAGGGAAGCTGTGTTTATGATCTCTAATCTACTTGCTTGATTTCATTCTTCTTCTTTTTTCTCTCTCTCGCTCTCTATCTCCTTTATCTCTTTCACTTTCTCCCCCACCCCCGCTTTCACACTTCATCCTACTTTTTGTAGTCCCAGTTCTATAAGAACGGGGCTACATTGCGATGGGGACAAGGGCTGTGCGTTTCTCTGCTGTCTGTATGTATCTGTGTGTACGTGCGTGTCTGTGTGACCGAAATGTGTTCCACTTCATAGTGCCTAAACCACTCAGCCCATCTTAGCGAAACTGGGCAGAATTGTTCCTTAGGGTGCCTAGATGCTGCCCGTGACATTTTGAAAGGGCCAATAGCACAGTGAGAGTGAGAGCTGAGGGTGTCCCGAAAACAAGTGCTCATAGTTTCAAAACTGTTGGCGTTAGGCCACAATAAGTATAACTATACATTTTCGTGATGAGCATCATTGGGGGAATGCAGTGGAAGACAATTTGTAGGTGTGGGTGTTGCTGTTAACTGGGACTACGTTTATATGGCATTGCCATCTTGTTGTTCTTTGTTAATGCTACATGTACTGGTTTCCATCTCTCTCTCTCTGTCTATCCCTCCTTTTCCTTTTTATGTTGGTGTTTTATCTCCATTTCTCTTACACAGCAATACTGTATTAGAAGTACAGTCAAGCCTCTATTTTAAGACACAATTTTTTTTCCACAAAACACTTTCAAAAACATTTCCTCCAGCCGAAGTCGGACTTACTGGGCCTAGCTATTTCTTAGTTAGGCGCGTAACTGGCAGCATGACGCATCTAAGCTCATAATTGACAGGAAACTGTCTGAGCGATCGAAGAAGAAGAAGACTCCCAAAAAGTCAGGAAAAATCGGTCTTACGTTAAATTGGAGGGGGTCTTATTAGAACGGAGGTAGTTTTTATAATAGGAAGAGTTCCAACATCCATTCCAAGAAAATCGGTCTTAAATGAGAGGAGGGTCTTAACCCTTTCAGCGCCAATGTCGACTTTTGTCACCACATTGGTTTTACACCCATGTCACTAGAGGGCATCAGGTCAGAGCCTGTTGTCTGGAGACCCTGTTTTCTTGATTTGGGGAGGTGGGGATGGGAATTGTTTTAATGTCGAGAATTGTTCGGATGTGATCAGTAAACATTTTATGGGGGTCCTATTTGACAGACTTTTTCTTCAGTTCTAATTGGTAGATTTTTAAATGGCTTGTACTTGTAGCCCTAGGATTAAAAAAAACCTAAGAACTTCATTTAGCCATTTTTAGGTTAAAAAACACAACACTAATTGGTTTAACCCTTTCACCACCAATGTCGCATTTTTGCACCACAATGATTAAACACCCTTGAAAGGAGGGTCTGTTATTCAATGATATTGTGTTCTTAAATTTGGGCAGTAAGGATTGATGACCCTGTTCTAAATGTGTCACAGAGAAATCCCACAATATTGCAGACAAAATCTTTTCTGTAGCCAAGTAAGTTTAATGGACATTTTTGGCTCAAAGATGGCTGGCAGTGAAAGGGTTAATATATACTTGTACTACCATAACAGGGAACCCTTCTCTCTCTCTCTCTCTCTCTCTCTCTCTCTCTCTCTCTCTCTCTCTCTCTCTCTCTCTCTCTCTCTCTCTCTCTCTCTCTCTCTCCAGACTTCAGTGCATGCATGCATTGAACAAATGGTGCAAACACATTTCCTGCCCCCCCTCTCCCTCTCTCTCTCTCTCTCTCTCTTTCTCTATCTCTCTCTCTCTCTCTCTCTCTCTCTCTCCTCTCTCTCTCTCTCTCTCTCTCTCTCTCCCTCCCTCCCTCCCTCCTTTGTTCTCTCCATCAGACTACAGTCCAGTCCTCAAAAGCATTCAGCCAGATCAGTTATTACCAAGATCAGACTTGGGGAAAAAATTGAGATAGATTGCTAGGTATAGTACTTAGTAGTCAACTACATAGGTAGGCTGCTTGACTGTCTGCCTTCAGGCAAGTATTTTGGAAGTAGATCATGGAAAGGGGATTTGAAGGAGATGAAAAAGAAAAATTCTGACTTTCTGAAATCTGATATACACCATGTGTATAACCTTTGCTTTGAATGACAGCCCAACCTTGAAATATTCCAAAAGAAACATGAAACTGAAATATTTAGTTACTATGTTTTACGGAATATAAAGACACATCATGTTGTGAGGTGCACCCCAGCAAATTGCACGCAAAATTCCAATTTTGTTATAACAGTTTCGTACTACAGTGAAAATCGCTTAACTCAAGATTGAAGGGACTGATATTTTATTTTGAGATAAAAAGACATAAGGATTATTATTAAAATTTAAAGTGGGACCACAACATTATTGTGAGTCTTTTTGAGTTATCAGGAATCCACTATTTATTTATTTTATTTTATTTTCTGTCCCATTTTCCGGGCCGTTCAGTGGCGTTGCTCCCACTCCGCTCATTCTGAATCCCAATTCGCAGCCACACCCCGGTTTGTTCAAGTCGCAGAATCCATTATTATTATTATTTAATATTAGTCATATTGTAAGGCTCATGGGTATCATTCTGATATTAAAAAAACTTAAGAAAACTGTAGAAAGGATCAGTAAGCCCTCTTTGATTTAAAAGATAAACCTACAAGTGTTTCTTAATTTAAATTGTTTCGCATTGTCCCAAACAGTAATCTGGATTTTATTTGTCACACAAAAATCACCTGGCGCACCTCTGGCTGCGACACGCTCTCCAGCTGGGAGCACTCAGCAGACGGAATTTCACAGAGACGCCTCTGTGACTATAAATTACCAAATAGAAATACCAAATATGTTTGAAACAGTTCATTTCATAATTAATACCCTCCTGTGGGGTGCTGAAAGAGCAAGTCAATATCAATAAGCGAGATAATAATTAAAGAAAAATTCAACCCAGATGGGTTACTGGTAAAGTGGGAATCGACAAGCTGCTTGATGGACAGACAGTGACGATAAAACTACACGCCTGTCTCGTTATCAGAGCTGAGCAATTAATGGCTAATTACCAAGATACCAGCCCCCTCCCCATCCAGGTTTGACCTCTGAGTTGTAAAACAGCTTGCAGCCAAATTTATTCATTGGAGAGGGGGGGGGGGGGGGATAGTGTGTGTGTGCTGGGGGGTGGTGTGGTGTTAGGGGTTCCACAGAAGCTCATACCTGTCAGCAAGCCAGGTGGGGTAAGAGTAGAGCAGAGGCTTATGGGAAAACAAACCATCATACGCTGTTCTTTTTAATCAAAACATGATGAACATCTGTTTAACATCATCCGGTCTGGAACAGACACATATGGGACATTAGTAGATATATATAAAGATGGTGGGAACGATCCTGGAGGCAATGCCAGGAGGCAGTGCAACACCAGTAAAGTCCCACATTTTTAACAGTACAGATACATATGCAGACCTGTTTACTCTACTCTTTTCGAGTAGTATTCTACTCATTTTGGACCTCTACTACTCTTTAAAATTGATGATAATGCTCTTTAATTCTTGATTGCTGCTCATTTTCAGTGAATGGTGTTTGGTGGTTTTAATGAGTAGGACTACACATTTCACACCAAAACTACTCATTTCAGCTATCCAGACTACTCAAGACTTGTGTAGGGGGTAACCAGGTCTGCATATCTATATTGTACAGTGGGACCTCCCTTTTAAGACCTCCCAATATAAGACTCCCTCCCACATAAGACCTACTTCTCTGAGACATTGCCCTTCTTTGTAAGTATTAAAAGTATCTCCCTTATAAGACCCCTCCCTTATAAGACCACACTTTGGATGCTATTTGAAGATCTTATAAGGGAGGTTCCACTGTAGTTAAGACATGACTTGTTGCATTAGTCTTTTTTATGCAGTGTGATTTACAGCAATGTCATAGCAGCAACAGAAATATCTAACTAACTAACTTTCAATTTTGAATCTCATACACATCCTTCTGTTTAGCAAATGGTGTATCAACAAATACTTACGGTAAAGGTAAAGATGTGCCACCCCCCATGCATTTCTCGGTTAATTCTATTTTTCCGTTTTTGCCTTTCTTACCATACATAAAGCTGTGTTTTAGGAACATTTTCAGCTAATAACCTTTTTGGAATACTAACCCTAGCCCTAACCCTAGCCCTAAACCTAACCCTACCCCCCACTATGTACTGCAGTACACCGCGATTTGTCACAGTTGTGGTTCGTTGCGTGTTTCCGTCTTATAGGGTAGGGTTAGGGTTAGTATTCCAAAAAGGTTATTAGCTAAAAATGTTCCTAAAATACAGCTTTATGTATGGTCAGAAAGGCAATAACGGAAAAATAGAATTAACCGAGATAGGTAGGGGGGGTGGCACATCTTGACCTTTGCCATACTTACATTATTCCTGACTATCTTGGGCTCATCTTCTCCCCATAATACCTTATCATTTCACTTTCTACTCTACCTTTGCTGTTGTTTTCTTTCTTTTTCTTTTTTCGCCCCCCCCCCCCCCCCCCCCCCCCCCCCCTAAAGTCAAGTGCAGCAGAATATTCAACGTGATGCAGTAATGGCTGCCTAAAGGAGAGGAGAAGAAGAAGAAGCAGCAGCAGTTAGGCATATCGCAGTAGAACTAATATAATTGTAGTAGACAATAATAGTATTTGTAACAGCAGTAATATAATTTTGTTAGGAGTAGCAGTACTAAAATCTTGTCATAGTTATTTTCGGTTACCAAGTCTTTGAAGCCAGAAAACCCACAACGCTCTATTGTAATCAGAGTTATGTTTTAAAATGTGTATTAAAAAAATCGTACAAACGCTATCATGAACAAGGGCATCGCCGGGCGGCAGCAACGCATTGTGACAATGCAAACCCGGCCAGAGTTATGTCCTCTCCACACCACCACCCCCACCCCAATAAACACATCACTTTCCACCCTTACAGAACGCATAAAATACATAGTCCAAAATTTGGAGTGATTCTGTTCAGTAGTTCACGAGATACAGCTGAACTTTTATGCAAACTTCCTTGCACCATGGTACACCACCACACAAAATTTGAAGCGATTCTGTTCACTAGTTCACAAAATAAAGCTGGGGGGAAATTACATAGCCCAAAGAAGGAAATTTCGGTTTTCAAGGTCAAACGTCAAGGTCAGCACGGTGTTGATTAACGAAAGGAAGCTTCCTTTTCAAGCTGTCTACCCCTCTGCCAATTTTAATCAAAGTCCAAACAGTAGTTTTTAAGATAATCGATGCACATACACACACACAGACACACACACAAACCAATCGCAAAACCCGGGCCTCTGGCCGGGTAACAAAATGATAGTTTCCAAGGATTAATACTACAACTATAGGGATTTCAAAGGCACGCTTCCTAAGCATGCCACAGAGCGTTGACTGATGGGGTTTTTTCCCGCTGGTTGATCTGGATCCCACAGAAGGAGAGTGAAGCCTAAAGGGTAGGGCCTTAAAAAGCAGCAAGGGCAAAAAAGCAGAGAGAGAGAGCTGCTGAGTTGTGTTTGTTCAGACCCCCATCAAACGGCAGGGAAAAGGGGGCAGGGCAGGTATTATAGGTAATGAGGGGATGAGTTGTGGGGGTGGTTAGACCGCCAGGTGAGCATTCCTTTTTTTTACCTTTTAGCATCCAGGTGGGTAGGGGAAGAGCAAGAGAGAGAGGGAGGGAAGGATAGGGGTGAGGGTGGGGGTGCAAGAGCTGAAAGAAATGTGCCAAAGCTGTGGATAATTGTTTTCAATGGGGTGGAAGAACTTGGCTAAGTGGAGGGCTTTGAAAGGTTTAAAGGGAAGGGATCGGGTATAGACTGCTAGCCTACCCCTGCTAGCCCGGTTGAACCGTCTTAGCGATGAGAATGATGGCACGCGCCTCGCATGAACGCTTTATATGTGCCGGCTGTGCGTTTAATGGCAGATGAAACAGTTTTTGTTGTTTAATGAATAGCGTTGTCTTAGTATGGCACCATTTTTGCGCTCCTGCAAGTTTACTTTGTCCTGGTGTAATTTTAGCGGTGCGTGTTAGTCTCGTCTCTCTCTCTCTCTCTCTCTCTCTCTCTCTCTCTCTCTCTCTCTCTCTCTCTCTCTCTCTCTCTCTCTCTCTCTCTCTCTCTCTCTCTCTCTCTCTCTCTCTCTCTCTCTCTCTCTCTCTCTCTCTCTCTCTCTCTCTCTCTCTCTCTCTCTCTCTCTCTCTCTCTCTCTCTCTCTCTCTCTCTCTCTCTCTCTCTCTCTCTCTCTCTCTCTCTCTCTCTCTCTCTCTCTCTCTCTCTCTCTCTCTCTCTCTCTCTCTCTCTCTCTCTCTCTCTCTCTCTCTCTCTCTCTCTCTCTCTCTCTCTCTCTCTCTCTCTCTCTCTCTCTCTCTCTCTCTCTCTCTCTCTCTCTCTCTCTCTCTCTCTCTCTCTCTCTCTCTCTCTCTCTCTCTCTCTCTCTCTCTCTCTCTCTCTCTCTCTCTCTCTCTCTCTCTCTCTCTCTCTCTCTCTCTCTCTCTCTCTCTCTCTCTCTCTCTCTCTCTCTCTCTCTCTCTCTCTCTCTCTCTCTCTCTCTCTCTCTCTCTCTCTCTCTCTCTCTCTCTCTCTCTCTCTCTCTCTCTCTCTCTCTCTCTCTCTCTCTCTCTCTCTCTCTCTCTCTCTCTCTCTCTCTCTCTCTCTCTCTCTCTCTCTCTCTCTCTCTCTCTCTCTCTCTCTCTCTCTCTCTCTCTCTCTCTCTCTCTCTCTCTCTCTCTGCATGCATGTATGTATGCACGACTGTGACTGAGATAAAGAGAGGGAGAGACAGATGCAGTGGAGAACTCATAACTCAAAAACACTGGATAGCTCACAATAGTGGTCCCAGTTTAATAACCTTCATGTTAAAAAGTCTTTTTAACCCTTTCACCGCCAATGTCGCATTTATGCACCACAGTGGTTTAACACCCATGTCACTAAAACTAGTAAAAGGCATCAAACCAGGGCCTGTTATCTGAAGACCTTATTTTCTTAATTCTGGGAGGTAAGGATAGGCCTATTGTTATACATGTGACAGAGGAATTCGCAATATTGCAGATATTATTTTTCTCCTCCCAGTTTAATATATAACTAGTATATTCTGGCTGACAAATGGCTGGCGGCGAAAGGGTTAAAGACCCACCAGGTCACGTGTCAAAATCACGGTTTTCACGTGTTTTCCCTCTTATGGCTGGTAAGAAATCTTAACAAATCTTTATATACCGATCTTCAAGTAGCGCTAAAGAGGCCTGGAAGCGTGTGATATAAAACAATGTCTTGACATATCATTTGCGTATATTAGCCCATAGGCTTAGTGTAAACGCGTGTAAGAATACACCGTTGCTATTAGAAACTTGACGTCACAGTTATTTATCTTGACATATCATTATCATTCTCATACACTCGCATGCGACTATCTGCAGTACTCAAACCATATTTTCTTTATTTGCATCAAGTGATGTTTAGTAAAACAAAAAGCCCAAACATACTCCTAACCCTGTGCCTTAACCCGATAAATGCAAAAGGTTGTTTCTGATGAAAATTTTACATTGAAAAAAAATTGTGAATAGTAACTTTTAGTGAAATTGCAAATGATAAAAATAGCGGCCAGCAACCTTAACTCAAGTTAGTGTCACTGCAAATAGCGCCTTCTGAGCAGGACACCAAAAAACGTCATCTTAGTGAACTTACGCAATCACTGAAATTACGTCATCATTGAAAGTTCGTCATTGGCGAAATGACAATAACTATGGCCTGTGATTGCAGTGTAAAACGAATATGTCATTGTAAAGGCTATTTTTTTATACAGCAAATTCCAGTAGGTTCATGTTCCGATTAATAATCAGTTTCCTTTCATAATGTATCGATGAGCAAGATCAAAATAGTTCACGACTTTCTAACTTGGAGAACTATATTATTTGTGGATGAGTGGGATTTTCTTGCTACGGTGAAGAGGTTAGTATTATTTTAGATCTGCATGCATGGCCGTCTCGCTTCTTCGTTGCATGTTTGATTATCACCTGAAAGAGGTAAAATATCGGTATGTATCCGTTATTAGGATTTGCGAGTGTGATATTGCTTTTATCCTGTCTCTCGTGGCTTGCTGTTTATCACACTCGGTCTGCGACCTCGTGTGATAAACAACAAACCACTTGAGATAGGATAAAAGCAATATCACACTCGCAAATCCCAATAACTGATACTAGCATAAGAGGGAATGTGACACGTGACGTGGGGGACCGGGTCTTTAACTCATTGGCCATCACAAAATAAAATTTCAGTCCCTTCAATTTTGACTTTAAAAATAATTTTTTAATTTTATTTTTTACTGTAGTTCTCTTTAGATGCCCTTGCGTGCATGCGCTGATGTGTGTATGGGGGTTTGTTGTCTCAAGTTTGGAGTTTTATAGTGTTGAGTCACGATAAAGTCACGATAAAGGTTCAAGTCAAGTAAATACATCTCTGCCATCTATATATCGATTACAAAATTAAGTGAGTGTGTGTGTGTGTGAGTGTTTGGACCCAGCGAGCGTGCAGGATTAGTGGGTTTTTTTTTGGTTGGGGTTGGTTGAATGGGAGCATGCGCCGGCAGGGGTGCATGTGGGTGTGCCTGAAGCCTGAATTCAGGCAGTTTGATGCAGGTTCAAGCAGTACTTTGCCTGAAGAAAAGGCTCTTCTATATAATGGACTTGCGCTCTCGAGGTATAGTAGCTATTATCAAGGGTTACGATGGAAAGTTCAGGCAAAGGCTTGGGTCACTGCATGCACCCATGAATTAATTTTTATTGCGGTGGCCGGCTGGCGAGATAGGGCGGTCATTCGTGTTCATGAGCGAGCGAGGCAGGCGGTCGCACGCATCATGTGATGCAACACTGAACGGGCAAAGCCCAGTGGGCCCTCATGACACTAGTCTTATAAATTATAACAGTGTATCCGTTCACCGAGATGAACTTGACTAAGGCAGCTGGGGGTGGTGTTAGATTTGGTTTTGAGGTAACTTTAGTTTGTGGGTTACTTTTTTTAAGTCTCTTTTTGTGCGGTACGAAGTAATGAAATGAAAGACAGTAACGATATATCAGGGGCTTCATGTCTTATAAGGGAGGTTCCACTGTAATGAAATTGATAACAAGCAAAAGAGGAACATTTTGATTTTGCTTCAAGGAGAGCCGTGTCAAATCCTTTTTTGAATATCATTTCCCCATACATTTAACAGGTATTCCCCCCACCCCCACAACAGAGATGCTGCCTGTGTACCCCACCAGGGACTGGGTGATTAAGGGGCCCATTGTCCCGTTTTTCAGGTTTTCCAGAATTTTGTTGAAGCACCCACCCATGTACACGCAGGGGGTAGGGTGGGTCGGAAAACTTGGAAGTCTGGTGTCCTGCAGGTCCCTTGACAGATGGCAGCCAAAATCTCTTTTGAAATCTCGGCAGGGGAGTTGAACATGTTGGGTCATTACTGTCGTTATCTATTTGTCTGTTGTCTTTTCCATATGATACCCCACTCCTCTCCCCAGTTTCTTGTAATTTTTGGTGAAATCAAACCTGACAAGTCTTTGTTTTAGTGTGTGTTTGTGTGTGTGTGTGTGTGACTGTGTGTACAGAGAAACAAAATTTAGTTTGTTTTATTTTTGGAGAGAGCGAGGGGGGAGGGGGGGGGGGGGGCAGAGACAGAGACACAGAGATAATTCATTTACCAAAAAAATAAACCCCACAAAAAATGAGTGGCGCGCCTCTGGCTGCGAGGCGCTCTCCAGATGGGAGCAACCTGAATTTCACAGACGCATCTGTGACTATGAAGTACAAAATACCAAATACCAAATTATTATTTAATAAATCATTAAATGAATTGCTCTGTTTTAGGAACGCAATGCGGAGAGTAGTTGGGAGATACCCGAATTTCACAGAGACGCCTCTGTGACTATGACTACACCAAATTATTATTTAACAAATGAATGGCTCCGTTTCAGGAGCGCAATGCGGAGAGCGGGTGGGAGAAACCCGAATTTCACAGAGACGCCTCTGTGACTACTAAATACCAAATTATTGTTTAGCAAATGAATTGCTCCGTTTCCAGGAGCGCAATGCGGAGAGCTGGTGGGAGGAACCCGAATTTCACAGAGACGCCTCTGTGACTATGCAGTGCCAAATACCAAATTATTGTTTAACAAATGAATGGCTCCGTTTCAGAAGCGCCATGTGGAGAGCGGGTGGGAGAAACCCGAATTTCACAGAGAAGCCTCTGTGACTACCAAATACCAAATTATTATTTAATAAATGAATGGCTCCGTTTTAGGAGAACAATGCGGAGAGCGGGTGGGAGAAACCCGAATTTCACAGAGACTATGCAGTACCAAATACCAAATACCAGATTATTGTTTAACAAATGAATGGCTCTGTTTCCAGGAGCGCAATGCGGAGAGCGCCATCGAGGCCCTCAAGGAGTACGAGCCGGAGGTGGCCAAGGTGGTGCGCAGCGGCCACAAGGGGGTGCAGCGCATCAAGGCGGCCAACCTGGTGCCTGGGGACATCGTGGAGGTGTCTGGTGAGTCAAAGTCCAGGGCTCCCAATCGTTGCACGAAACAAGGGGTCCCAAGGACTCCTTCACTTACATTATAGAGGGTCCTAGAGGAGGGATAGAGGGTCCCAGTGGAATTGTGAATGCTAAAAATAATTTTTTCTAGTGCATCCCTGGGACCCCCTGCACATTATTTTAGACTATATTAGAGGGTCCTTTTTAATTTTAGTGCTTCATAGACTCCCCCAAATGGGGGTCCCTGGGAGCCCTGAAGTCATTATGACGGTTTTAGCTCTTCTACTAGCGCCATGTATTTTGTGACATTCATTGGTTGTCCGTTGCGTCTCGACCGACAAGAGGAGGGGGTAACAAGACCTGTTTACTCTACTCTTTTCGAGTAGTATTCTACTCAATTTGGTCCTCTACTACTCTTCAAAATTGTAAATAATGCTCTAATTACTCATTTTCAGTGAACATTGTTTGATGGTTTAATGAATGAAACTACACATTTTGAGCCCAAACTACTCATGTCAGCTATCCAGACTACTCAAGACTTGTTTAGGGGGTAAACAGGTCTGCATCTCAACCGACAAGAGGGGGGTAGCAGACCTGTTTGCGATTTAGGCGTAGTATTCTACAAATTTAGGGCCTCTGCTACGCTACTACTACAACTTGAAATCGCAAACTCCACATTTTCATTCATGTCCGCTACGAATTTTCTGTGGACGGTGCTGATACCGTGCTCCGTTGCTCAGTCCCACTTTTCACTGCTTTTCACATGCGGTGTCTAGGCGCCCGTATGTTTTAACCTTTCCTCTGCCTTGCTGTAACTGTCGCAGTAACTATTTGGGTTTTTTGAGTGCGCATGCGTTGCTTTAGTTTAACGAAAAAACATCACCGACATAAGCTCTGAAAGTAGATTATTAACACACGACGGGCCACTTGGCAGTGAATGTCTTTGCATTTGGTGGGAGTGAAGTGATGTATTCGCCCATGGTACTAGAAGAGTTAACAAGTTAAACATGCATGCTTTGGAGCAATGGGTGGATGCCTCGTGCCTCCATGCGGGGAGCTGGACGCCCCCCCCCCCCTCCATGAGTCTCTCCCCTCTGCTTGTAACTTCCTCTAGAGTGGTGTAGAGTGGCACATAGCGCGTTCCTTCGTGGTAAACCCAAGTTCGAACCTGGGTACAGGGGATTTTTTCCTCTCATTCTGCACTAGGCCTTAACGGTCTGAACGTGGAGTCTTTCGGATGAGACGATAAACCGAGGTCCCATGTGCCCATGCACTTAGCATACGTTAAACCCAGTGGCAACGAAAAAATTTAGTAAAAATTTCCATGGACAACCTTCTGGAAGTTCTGTGCTTGTAGCTTCCTCTAATCTCTAAACTTAATGACCGACACTGAAGTGAGTAATCAATTAAAGCAGATCTGCCTTTCGTTCCAAAGTTAATGTGGCCCTATTAGTACTGTTCTTTGAAGTGATACATTCCCACCTATACCTGACTCGGTTGTTGCTGTTGATGCAACAGCAATGAACATTCATGGGTGCAACTGGTATATCCGTTTCACACGGATTTCAGTTTGTTTAGATTTCCACAGAAACAAATTCTGTTGATGGGACTCTGCCTCTGTACCTTGTCTTTCAGTTGTTTCCATTTTCAGGTGAACATTTGATCGTGACAAAAGAACTTTTGCGCCTATGCTGAAATGGCGCTTGTTCTGTGTGGTTTGCAGCAATGTGATCCCACTGATGCTAGAACAGAGTATAAATTGTTCATGTGATAGAAATAAACATTGCAGTACATATAGTACATATCTATATTGTTAAAAACTCGGGACTTTACTGGTGTTGCATTGCCTCCAGTATTGTTCCCACCATCTTTGTATTTACAAATGTCCCATATGTGTCTATGACCGAGAGGACGTAAAACACCATTTTTCATTCAATAAACATTGACTGATGACAGAAGATACCTTAATTAACCCTTTCACCGCCAGCCATTTTTCAGCAAAATATTTCCAATAATCTTACCTGGTTAGAGAAAAAAATTGGTCTGTAATATTGGGGAATCCTCTGTGACATAATTAAAGTAAGGCCTATCCTTACCTCCCAAAATTAAGAGAATAGGGTCTTTGCATAACAGACCCTGATTTGATGCCTTTTAGTGACAAGGATGTTAAATCATTGTGGTGCAAAAATGCGACGTTGGCGGTGAAAGGGTTAAGTTAATTGACATTCATGTTTCAGTTTGTAATGGGCTGTTGTGTGGTTGTTGCAGTGGGTGACAAAGTGCCAGCTGACATCCGTATTCTGAAAATCCATTCCACCACCCTGAGGATAGATCAGGCCATCCTGACAGGTACGTACACGCGTGTCACAGCACACGCACATGCGCAGGCACACTTGCACACACACACACACACACTCACAGATTCTCTCTTGCACACTTATTCACAGATTCATTATGTCACATACACACACACTCTCTCTCTCTCTCTCGCACGTGCACACGCGCACACACACACACACACAGATTCACACACACATACGCACAGGCATGCGCGCCCACACACATGCATAAACACACACACACTTCATTCAGTCTATCAGTTCAGCTAACTATGCTTGATCATTCTATTTTGGTAGTCAGATTGAAAGCGGAGAGGCTAAGGAGCGGGTTAAGTATCGTCACAGCTCTTAGCTTTCATTGTGCTGTTTTAATACAATGGCATTGTTTGAAATACCTCTATTCAGCTTTCTCAAGTACGGATATTTTGAACATGTCATCTGTTTTTATAAGCTAATCTGAAGGTTTTGGAGAATGTGTCAAATTTTTCTTTTTGTTCAGCGCATAAGCACAAGCACACAAGCAATGCGCACGCACACACACATAATCGCATACAATCATTCTCTCACTGCTTTCTTAAGCACATGTATGCAGGCAGGTAGGTATGCACATACACGCTCACATACTGAGTCAGTAGTATTTCTTCCCCCCCCCCCTGTGGGGATACCGGGGGGGGGGGGGGGGGTCTTTCGTAAAAAATAGTTCCCCCACCTTCTGGAAGTTCTGTGCTTGTATCCTCCTCTAATCTGCCACTCTCTTTGATTCTGCCTTTTCCCTTTGCTTGCTGTCATCTACTATCTTTCTGCCTTGCCGGTCCATTCTCCTGCCTTTTTTTAATTTTATTTCAAGAAACGCTTTTAAAAAGATTTCTTCCAGCCGAAGTCGGACTTGCTGGGTCTAACTATTTCTTAGTTAGGTGCATAGCGGCAGCATGACGCATCTGCACTCATAATAGTTGCGCCTTATAGTCCGAAAAATATGGTAAGGTTTCTGCTTTTTTTCGTAGATAGCTTTGTGTGCTTGATTAAAAAAAAAGAAGAGCACTGTATAATTATTATGGTATGCTTCTGTTATATTGTTAATTTATTAATTGTGTGGTTTTTTTTGTCTTGACAGGAGAGAGTGTGAGTGTTCTGAAGCATTCAGACCCCATCCCCGACCCTCGGGCTGTCAACCAGGACAAGAAAAACCTCCTCTTCTCTGTGAGTCCAAGCACACACAGTCTGTTGGCTTGTCTGTCTGTCTCTCTCTCTGTCTGTCTGCTTCTCTCTCTCTCTCTCTCTCTCTCTCTCTCTCCTCCCTCTCTCCTCTCTCTCTCTCTCTCTCTCTCTCTGGAGAGTGGACAGACTCCAAAATGGGCAGCACGCTGGAACAGTTTACAGTTGGTCACACCCCATGTCACACGGAGAAGCAAAGGCCACTTCAGAACAAAATGGAGGGAGCGTCTGGAAATTGATCCTGGAGCGGACAGCATCCACCGGCTGGACCGTGCCCAGCAGGTCGCCATCTTCAGACTGAGAACCGGGCACTGTCAACTCATTTCTATCGCCTCAAAATCTCCCAACACAGACGAATGTCCTTATGGCACGGGTTTTCAGTGTCCAGACCACCACATCTTGCAGGACTGCCCTACCTTCGACACCCTGAGACTCGGAAATCTGGCCCAGGCCTGTGGCGCTCTGGGACAAGCTGTGGGTTCCTGTGGCACTCCGTGACAAGCACGGGGAAGCTGTGGCCACTCCGGGACAAGCTGGAGGGTCCTGCTGCAGCAAACTGCGACCTGCATCCACCGAAGAGGACTGAGCATCTGACATGGCCGGGAACAGGAAGAAGAAGAGAGCGCATGAGAAGATGACAGTGGTTACCTGAAAGTTAGAATTAGGCTTCTTCCGCAAGAACTTGTACCAATATGAAGGAGGATTATATAATATAGTTATGGAGAAGAATGAAAAAGAAGAGGAAATGAAAACAGCAACACCGTGGCTAAGCTTAGCAATATGTCGGTTTATTTCTTTTAAACCTTTTTGGTAAAAGTCAAGCCCAGGCCTGTGGCTATCTCGGACAATTGTATTTTTCCGTTGTTGCCTTTCTTACCAAGCTGTGGCTGTCCTTTGGAACACTCCGGGACAAGCTTTTTGGAATACTAACCCTGCAGCAAGCCCTAACCGACCCCCACCCACCGAACGGGACTGAGCAACTGAAACCACAACTGTGACAAATCGCGGTGAACTGCAGTACATAGAGTGGATGAGGGTTGGTTAGGGCTGAGGGTTAGTATTCCAAAAGGGTTATTCCGCTAGAACTTGTTCCAAAATGAAGGAGGATTATTATATATGTTATGGAGAAGAATGGCAAAAAAGAAAAAATGAAAACAGCAAGAAATGGCTAAGCTTAGCACATATTTCGGTTTATTTCTTTTAAACCTTTTTTTCCCCAGCTAAAACGTTGGCCAACTGACAAACCTTTTCACGCCCTAAAAATATCCCATGTCATCAAAATAAAACAAGTGATTAAAACTCGGAAGAAGAACTTTAAAAAAAATAAATAAATAAAAAAAGCACTGAGAGACCAAACTCGTATTGTAACGTATTACATGTAGGGAGGGGAGTTGATTTTAGATGGGAGTGGGGGAGAAAGAAAAAAAGAAGAAGAAGAAAATAGGAAAGGAGGGGGGAAAACGGAAAAACAGGAGAATGTGTGAGAGAAAGAGAGAGATAGGGGAGAGAGAAGGAGTGAACTTGGAAAATGAGCAGACAAGTGAGAAGGGAACAGAATGAAAAGAATAAAACAGAAGAATAGCGGTAGTGTAGAGATGTGGTAGTATAGTACTGAACCGCTGTGCACTAAAGCTTGGATTACGCACAGACATGGTTTTCCTCATAACTATGACTTAGCACACTGCCTGAGAGCCTCCCTCCCTTTATTCAATCATAGATTGAATGAAGCAGACAAGCGAGACACAATTGAGCTATAACTGAAATAGAAAAACTGCTTTCTGGATTTGACATTTGAGAAGGTCAGCAATAAATAGAAAATGTTGGTCGGTGTGCGTGTACTTGTCAGGCGATATTCCTGCAAGTCCTTTGAGCGTATGTGTTTATGTTTCTATGCGTATGTGTGTGTGATGTATGGACGATTGTGACGTAAAAATAATAATAACGGGAATTGTTTTAGCGCTCTTTCTCACATGAGCTCAGTGCGCTTTACATTGATAACAAGAACATTAAAGGCACGCAAATAATGAATCATTAGAAAGTAAAATAAACATGATGATTGCATGCAACGCTCTCTTACTTCCTCACACACATACACACACGCACGCACGCACGCACGCCTGCAGTAATAGCAGACAAATTCCATATTGTTTCATGCAAATTTGGTTTGTTTGGTCAATCGCAGGGAACCAATGTTGCGGCTGGAAAATGTAAAGGCCTCGTCATCGGCACTGGTTTAACGACAGAAATCGGTAAGACGGTCTTCATTTTGTATAGCATTGCATTTGATTGTATATTTAATAAAATTATAAAATAAAATAAAAACGCAACAGAAAAGAAAAGAAACAAAAACCAAGTCCATTTGCGAGTTGTGAAATATACAGGAGGGGAGGGGGGAATGTGACAGATTTAGCATTTTATGTGAAGTTTAAAAAAATACAGTGGAACATCCCTTATAAGACCTCCCATTATAAGATTCCCTCCAATATTATATAAGACCTACTTCTCTGAGACATTGCCCTTCTTTGTAAGTATTAAAATTACCTCCCTTATAAGACCCCTCCCTTATAAGACCTCATTTTGGTTGATTTTTGAAGGTCTTAGAAGGGAGGTTCCACTGAAAAGGAAAAGAAAAAAAAGTTGTTTTTTCAATATGCAAAGGGCTTTAAATGCAGAAAACAAATTGATTTGCAACAGTCGGCAACTTTGTGTGTATGTGTGTGTAGATCTCTACTACTTGATGCTGTGTATGGATGTGAAATTTGAAAAACAAAAGTGTATTCATTTAACCCCTTCGCTGCCGCCTACTACTTGCACATGCGCCGCCGGCTTGCAGCGCGATTTTTGAACGTGGCAATATCGCTACTTAGCAGCGACGTATATATATATGTCGGTGGCAAGTACTGAAGCGCTATAGAGGACGTATATATATACGTCGTGGGCAGCGAAGGGGTTAATTTAGGAGTAAAGAAACTCTTTCATTTACTTATCCATTTGCAAGCGGACATCATGCTTCCATAAATGAATTGAAACTGTACAGTTTACTAAAGTCTAATATATATATAGTACACTCTGACCGGATTGTTTGCAGTTTTATCACAATGCAGATTGCGCTACAAGCGAAGTTTGTCAGTGGCAATGATGTTTATATTTACAATAAAGTAAAGTTGGCCAGAAGGATTATTGATGTGATATACCATTACGGTAAGCAGTATCCGTGCAATGAGATAATAAAACTGTCACAGTAGCTGAGTGTGTAGAATGTTCTCTGTGCTGATGTTTGTGATGATGTGCCGACTGACAGGCAAGATCCACAAATGAAATGATAATACTGTCAGTTCCAGGCATCAGAATTGTCAAAGGATTTGCAAAATTTCTGAAGATTGAACATTGCTGGCAGAGGATTTGATTGAGGTGGCAGAGCTTTTGCTATTGTTTTTGAGCATAATATTTGCTGCCAAATTGCACTGCAAAGTAATTAAGATTGAACATTGCTGGCAGAGGATTTGATTGAGGTGGCAGAGCTTTTGCTATATTTTTTTTCCCCCGCATAATATCCGCTGCGAAATTGTGCTGCAAAGTAATTCCTTCACAAATTATGCCTTTTTGGTCTTGTTGGGAACGGATTTCAGCGTTTCTCCTCCACTCCCTGAGACTTTGACGGCCCTTTTTACCGTGGTTTTCAGAGGATTAGTCATTAGACAATTCTGATGCCTGTGCCACAGTAGCTGAGTGTGTAGAATGTTCTCTGTGCTGATGTTTGTGATGATGTGCCGACCGACAGGCAAGATCCGCAATGAGATGATGGACACGGAGCAGGAGAAGACCCCTCTGCAGCAGAAGCTGGACGAGTTCAGCAACCAGCTCTCCAAGGTCTGGAAAAAACCAATGCATACAAACACCTTAGAGACCCCCCACGTCACGTGTCACATTCCCTCTTATGCTAGGAAGATTTCTTAAGGTTCCTTACTAGCTATAAGAGGGAAAACCGTGATTTTGACACGTGACATTCAGGGTCTTTAACCCTTTCAACACTAGCCATTCCTCAGCCAAACTTTACCATTAAACTTACCTGGGTAGAAAAAGATTTTGTCTGCAATATTGGGGATTCCTCTCTTACATGCATAAAACAGGGCCTATCCTTGCCTCCAAAGATTAAGAACATGAGGTCATTGGATGCCAGACCCTTGTTTGATGCCTTTTAGTAACATGGGTGTTTTAATCATTGTGGTGCCAAGAGGCGACAGTGGCGATGAAAAGGTTAAGGCCTGCGCACGTAGATGCGGAAACCCATGCGGCATGTCGCACCCGCAATCCGCAAGATTGTGGCAACGAAGAAGTTGTCATTTTGTCCAAATTTAACACATACACACACACACACACACACACACACACGCCTTTCCTTCCTCGTCAGTAACACAAAAATCGCATACAAATTTAAAAATAAAATAAAAAATTTAAAAGGGTGGTGCGCCTCTGGCTGCGACGCACTCTCCAGGTGGGAGCAACCTGAATTTCACAGACGCCTCTGTAGCAAAGTACCAAATGCCAATAAAGTAAAAGAAAATAAGAGTATAAGCGGACTGGATATGGTGATGGGTTTTCGCCTGTATTGCACACACTCCATATTTTTTCCATTTTTTAAATTTATTTGATGCATGCATGTGCACACAACCTTCTGCACAGAACCTGGTTTCGATCCCTTTTAGTGCAAGCCTTTTTTTCTTTTTTTTTTAACACTCATCACCAGCATAAACCAATTTAGGCTTACATTGTTTTATGATGGTATGCCCCTTGTAAGGTCTTTTTCTATCCCCTGGTGGGGGGAAAAATCAGTTTGAACCGAAAAACCGGTACTAAGCTTTCGCGGTTCGAAAAACCGGTTCGAGTTGCTGTGAACCGGGTTTTTTTAAACTGCAAACTGAAAGTAAGTTTTTCTTAGAATAACGCATTCTTTTAGAAAAAATACTGATTCTCAGCGCAGATTGGGTGTTCGTAAACCAAGAGTAGATGTTTCTAGTTTGTGGTGGTGTATTGCTTTGACTCTGACTGAGTGTTGAGTTGAGTGTGTGTGTCATAAGTCATAAGTTTCTTTATTGTGTGTGTGTGTGGGAGTGTGTGAATATTCTGACAAATAAATATGTGTTTGCATAGGTGAAACTAGTGATGCGAGTACTGGTTAAAAAACAAGCGCGAAATCGCAATAGTTTGTGGCATGCGGTCTATTTTTACCACTCCAATCATGAGTTACCTCCCCTGGCTTTTCAATAATTTTAATCTGTAAACCAGAATGTTATCTCTGCACCATTTCGTAACTTTTTATATCTTTTGGAAAACATTTAAAACTATGTATCCTACTTATACTCATCAAAAGAAGCACCGCATACTCGTCGTGTCTGTTGTAGTGTCTGTATTACATATGTTTATTATTTTGTACGCTTTTAAAATACATCATTTTAAAGAGCGGCCAGAAGTGTAGCCTCGATTTGAAGTGCGACAATTTTAGACCGACCGACCGACCGACAAAGTGAGTTATAGGTTTGTGGCTTGAGCCACAAACAAAAACGGTTTGAAGAGGGAAAACCGGTTCGGATTTTTTAGCCGGTTCTCAACTCTATCCCTCACCACAACCTATGAAAAGAGTATTTGCCTCTGTTTTTAAAGGAATTAACTTGAAACTAAATATGTTTCTGTGAAAACTAACAGGAGTCAGAATGTGTGGAATCCGTGTGCTGTGTCTGTGATACTGTTTGGGAGAAGATTAAAATTTAATTGTGAGCCTAGGGAGAGACATTTTGTGATTTTTAGAATTTTCTTAATTGTGAAATTCTGTTGAGCAGGTTTGGTTCGAGTGTTGGATATATATATATTTTTTTTTTAAGCATCTCTAATGTCAACTTATGTTGACTACTCTGACTCGTCATCCTTGTCTTGGTTGGAATTTGATGTGGCTCAGGTTGGGCTCTTTAAAAATTGAATGCTATTATTTCTCTTTACATCATTTTATTCAGATCTGACGTTGAATGATATGGGTCCATGGAATGATAATCATTCGCACATTTTTTTTTTAAAATCTTCTTTTTTTGTTATCTGTCATCTTCTGTCTAAAGATCGATACAAGACGATTGACTGCGAGACGCATTTCCTTGTAGAAGGTTTAATAAATTGTTTGATTGATTAATTGAAAGATGTCCAGTATTAGAAGACCATGCCTGTGATGTGTAATAGTAAGTAGACTTTCAAAACTGCGCTATTATGTACTTTACGCTACCCCACCCCCCAGCCTCTTTTGCATGAACATTTTCGCTTAGAAGGAACAGTCTGCCCTTGGGATAGGGTTAGGATCAGCCTAGGATTTATTTTCATGCAACTGAAAGCAGCAGACTTTTAGATTGAGAGTTGTAAACATGAGGGAGGGGAGGGGAGGGGAGGGGTCTAAAAGTACAAATTTTGCTTAAAACTTGAGGAGAAAAACAACAACAAAAGAAGAAAGACTGTTCCCTTGATTAACATTGTGTTTGTTTTCTTTAAATCTGTGCTGCGCAGGTGATCACCATCATCTGTATCGCTGTGTGGGCCATCAACATCGGCCATTTCAACGACCCTGCTCACGGAGGGTCTTGGATCAAGGTAATGCATGGCTCAGCGACCGCTCGCATTGACTGGTAAATTATAGCTGTGTGGGCCATCAACATCGGCCATTTCAACGACCCTGCTCACGGAGGGTCTTGGATCAAGGTAATGCATTGCTCAGCGACCGCTCGCATTAACTGGTAAACTATAGCTGTGTGGGCCATCAACATCGGCCATTTCAACGACCCTGCTCACGGAGGGTCTTGGATGAAGGTAATGCATGGCTCAGCGACCGCTCGCATTAACTGGTAAACTATAGCTGTGTGGGCCATCAACATCGGCCATTTCAACGACCCTGCTCACGGAGGGTCTTGGATGAAGGTAATGCATGGCTCAGCGACCGCTCGCATTAACTGGTAAATTATAGCTGTGTGGGCCATCAACATCGGCCATTTCAACGACCCTGCTCACTGAGGGTCTAGCACTATCCCCACCCATCCTGCGTACACAGAGATAAGAAATTATTTTTAATACGGTCACCACTTCAGGATTGGGAAGATTCAGAGAACAGTAAAACGTGTCATTTTAGGATTGAGAGAATGTTTTGCTTTCAACCCGTGTGCATTTGATTTGTGCATCAAAATCAACACTGTGTGAGCATGTATATGTGTGCGCATGCCTACGTTTGGATGCGTGTGTGTGTGTGTTTGTACAGGGTGCTATCTACTGGTGTTGTAGCAGACCTGTTTACTCTACTCTTTTCGAGTAGTAGTCTACTCAATTTGGACCTCTACCACTCTTCTAAACTGAAAACAATGCTCTTTAATTCTTGATTACCACTCATTTTCAGTGAACATTGTTTGATGGTTTCGTGAATAAAGCTACACATTTTGCACCGAAACTACTCATTTCAGCTATCCAGACTACTCAAGACTTGTGTAGGGGGGTAAACAGGTCTGCATTGTAGTGAAAGTCCGGTGACCCTAACCCTAATCCTATGTGTGTGTGTGTGGTGGTTGTGCAGGGTGCCATCTACTACTTCAAGATCGCTGTGGCCCTGGCTGTGGCTGCCATCCCTGAGGGTCTGCCCGCCGTCATCACCACCTGCCTGGCTCTCGGTACGTTGCCCTCTTCCACAGATGGCCTTCCGCATGGGTGCTACTCTTTCATTTTTGGCTCACTCGTGTTAACTTCCGAAGTTAACATGAAGTGAGTCTATAGTATGATAGTTGTTCGGTTGTGTGTGTGTGTGTTACGTCCGTGGTCTAATCTCCAAACTTTAACGTTGGCATTTTCTCGGGAAATAGAAGGCGTACATTGTTCAAACTTTGCACACATATAGATGTCTATGCAAGCTTTCAAACAATAATGATTTGAATAATTAAATGCTTAAAACAACACTGTAAACAGATAACATTTTAGATTAGTGGGTTAGAGAGTATTCAACAGGCAACATGAGTTAAGAAACTCATCAACACTGAAAGCCTCGATAGCTCATTGGCAGACCTGCCACTTGCTCTGTCTGTCATGCC
Source organism: Phymorhynchus buccinoides (assembly GCA_017654935.2). Lineage (NCBI taxonomy): Eukaryota > Metazoa > Mollusca > Gastropoda > Neogastropoda > Raphitomidae > Phymorhynchus > Phymorhynchus buccinoides. The sequence goes on from CM065702.1 coordinate 32,286,136, forward strand.
AATGGTTGAGCATTGGTCCTAGCTCCTCTTGCAACGGGCACTTATTTTAAAATCTGTCTTGTATTTTTTTAGTTGTATCCATTCAAAGCACCAATAAGACATCTTTCAGTTGTACTTTAAAATTTTATTGGCAATCTTGTATTTTAGACACCCCTCTCAATCTTTGTTGTTGTCCCACATGTGCTTGTTCGAGTGAGCCTTGAAGGCTTTGCCTCTTTTTTTTGTTTACACTCATTGTACTTTAAAATTTTATTGGCAATCTTTCACACCCCCCTATCTTTGTTTTTTTGTTTTTACCAGGCTTTGCCTCTTGTTACACTGAATTCAATATTTTTAATTTTCATGTTTTTTTAAATTCCTCCCAAAACATTTTTTGGGACCACAAGCGATTTGGGGCATTTTGAACTTAGTTTAGTAGTTGTTCTATCTTGGAAGTTTACAAAGGCAATGTAATAATTCTTGATTACTACTCATTTTCAGTTAACATTATTTCATGGTTTAACCCTTTCGCTGCCAGCCATTTTTCAGCCAAAATATACCATTAAACTTGAATGGGTAGAGAACTTTTTTTTATCTGCAATAGTGCAAATTCCTCAGTGACATGTATAATATTAGGCCTATCCTTACCTCCCAAAATGAAGAAAATAGGATCTTCGGATAACAGGCCCTGATTTGATGCCTTTTTAGTTACACCATTGTGGTGCATAAATGCGACATTGGCGGTGAAAGGGTTCATGAATAAAACTACACATTTTGCACCCAAACTACTCATTTCAGCTATCCAGACTACTGAAGACTTGTGTAGGGGGTAAACAGGTCTGTATTATTATGATTCCATTTGATGTTGCGGTGTTGGCTGGCAGGCACCCGTCGCATGGCGAAGAAGAACGCCATCGTGCGCAGCCTGCCCTCGGTGGAGACCCTGGGCTGCACCTCCGTCATCTGCTCCGACAAGACGGGCACGCTGACCACCAACCAGATGTCCGTCTGCAAGATGTTCATCTTCAGCCAGATCGACACCAACCAGATCAAGACCACCCAGTTCGAGATCACCGGCTCCACCTACGCCCCCGAGGGGGAACTGTGAGTAACTACTCACGGGAAGAGCTTCGAAGAGAGCATTTCTAATAATAATTAATAGCATTTCTATAGCGCCTTTCTATGATTATTTTACACATAATTAAGGCGCTTCCATTCACTGCAGTCACACAAAACGTTATTACCCAATCATTCACCCAGGTACAAGATCAAGAAGGAAACATTTGCAAACCGAATTAGCTTTGAAAGTAGTGAGTCTTGAGTTTAGCTTTGAAAGTAGTGAGTCTTGAGTTTAGCTTTGAAAGTAGTGAGTCTTGAGTTTAGCTTTGAAAGTAGTGAGTCTTGAGTTTAGCTTTGAAAGTAGTGAGTCTTGAGTTTAGCTTTGAAAGTAGTGAGTCTTGAGTTTAGCTTTGAAAGTAGTGAGTCTTGAGTTTAGCTTTGAAAGTAGGGATAGTTGCCCTCAGGCATGGTAATTTTCAAAGAATTCTCTGAATTCAGAGAAAAGCGAATGCAGAGAATCAAATATCAGAAGGGGTTTTAACCCTTTCACCACCAGCCATCTTTGAGCTACAAAAATGTCCACTAGACTTACTTGGCTGCAGAAAAGATTTTGTCTGCAATATTGTGGGATTTCTCTGTGACATATTTAGCATAGAGTCAATCCTTACTGCCCAAATTTAGGAACACAGTATCATTGAATAATAGACCCTGATTTCAAGAGATTTAATAACATGGGTGTTGGATCATTTTGGTGCAAAAATGCGACATTGGCGGTGAATGGGTTAAGTTTGAGGAGAAGCCTTTTCCTCAAGCTTCAACACATATGCATCTTCAAAAAGCAAGTGCCTCCTGGTCATCATAAAGGGCTTTGAATCCAAGAGACAACATCCCCAGTGAAGCCCTATGATATTTAAGGGCTTTGAATCCAAGAGACAACATCCCCAGTGAAGCCCTGTGATATTTAAGGGCTTTGAATCCAAGAGACAACATCCCCAGTGAAGCCTTATGATATTTTCAGAGAAAAATGCTGTTCCTCCATTACCATGCCTGGCCCTGAAAGAGGGTTATATTTTGACGAACAGAAGTAATGACATGCGTGAAGCTTTTCTTTGTCAGCAAGGATTTTCTTAATTTCACAATCGGAAAATATTTATTTTCAAGGGCGAGGGGGGGGAAAAAGTAGAAATTGACCGATTTGAGCGACCATAGGCCACAAAGTTTGTTTCCTCCTTAGAGCTTTCAACGTGAATGTCATTTTAGAGTTCTAAACATTTAATAAATGTGAATGAAAGACCTCGGGGAGAGCTCACGGAATAGGCATTCATCTGTAAATTCTTGTTAGCTTGCCAGACCCCTCAAAGCGGCTTAGAACCGTAATCTCGCAAAATTAAGGACATAAGGTAATAGGGCATTTGCCATGTGACAGCGACCTTGAATTTCCCCGAGTTGAATTAGAAAGGTCAGCGCAACTCGGGCAGAACGAGTGTGGGCAAATTAGTAGTTAGCGTAGAGAACGAACACTCGTGGCAAATGCCCTATTGGGATATGCCTTTTTAGTGACATGGATGTCAAATACAATCGTTGCGGTGCAGAAATGCGACATTGGCGGTGAAAGGGTTAATGGTGATGACAGACCTGTTTACCTTTACGATTTTGTCGTAATTTTTACAAAACAAAAGTCAGATTAAAGTCAGATTATGATAATTACGGGGACGAAAAACAAATACGAAAAAACCCCACCGACTACAGTTGCGTCGGCAAGCGATGCTTTTGAAACAATGCGGTGAAAAGTCATTCCGGTTCCCAGCATACAATGCGCGTCAATTTCTTTTCATTCTGTTTCAAGATGGCGTCAAAGCGACCGCGTGGTGAGAGTTCTAGGTCAAATGGTCCAAAATCTGATGGAAAGACACCAAAGAAAAGGCAAATACATGGTTTAAAAAAAATGTTTTTAAAGGTCTCCCAATGCACTATTGCTGGACTATAATTGTGTAATTACCAATAGTTGGGAAAGAAAAAGAATCGGCCGCGCGTTGGATTACAGATTTTTTCTTCAAAATTGCTATTTTTTGTTTCAGAAATTACTAATTTGCAAAATACAGTGGAACCTCCCTTACAAGACCTCCCATTATAAGACTCCCTCCCATATAAGACCTGCTTCTCTGAGACATTGCCCTTCTTTGTAAGTATTAAAATTACCTCCCTTAGAAGACCCCTCCCTTATAAGACCTCATTTTGGATGATTTTTGAAGGTCTTATAAGGGAGGTTCCACTGTAGTGGTAGCCAGGTCTGTGATGATGTCCCTGTGTTCCCAGGTACCAGAACGGGAAGAAGGTGAAGGCCAACGACTTCGCTGGACTGGAGGAGCTGTGCACTGTGTGCGCCATGTGCAACGACTCCAGTGTCGACTACAACGAGGTAACCCTTATCTTTTGCTTCTTTTTTTATTATCTACGCCAGTGCATGGATGCTCCTTCTTTCAGGATGTCCTGAATTGCAGGATTTTTAAATTGCCTAGAACCGGCGTTGCTGGATTATGAGAATTTGAAAAACAACGATTTTCTTGCACACACACACACAAGCTTGTACAATGAAAAGGGCCTGGGCCTGTATTCACGTTGAGATAGCATGAGACTTAGCATCATGCTAACTTAGAAGCTCTTCCAAAAGTCCTATTAAATCCTATAGGACATTGGAAGCTAAGTTAGCATGATGCTAAGTCTCATACTATCTCAACGTGAATACAGGCCCTGTATAATAAGCATTTGCTGTATTCGAAGGAATGTAGCACTTGTACTAGTCTAGGGGGGGGTGAAAAAAGAGCAGTAAATGTGTGTGTGTGTGTGCGCTGCTCCTGCACACCGCCGGGGCCGCCCCCTTTGCAGGATTTTTTTAATTTCCCAGGAGCACCCATGCAAGTGCAAGGGTGCTTCTTTTCAGGCTATGTGCATGAATGAGGCTTTATGCTGAACATTCTCTGCCCCCTGTCTCCTGCTTCAGATTATCGCCCTTGCCTGTCAGGAACTAGTAGTATGTAGCCTCAGAAAATTATCTGCCCCTGACTAGTCACTAAGTGGCATGGTCAAGTCAGTCTGAACATTATCGCACCTTGCGTGTTGCCAAGGCGTTGTGTTGTGTAAAGCCCTGTTCAGATTTAGTGCAGTGGCCTGCAGATCAAGTTTTAAAGGGACACCCTGACGGATGAGTTTTTGCAAGAAACATGCCAAGATCACCAGGAAAACACCCTTTACAGAGATCGCAACACTCACTTTGCCCTGGTTGCCTAGAAGTCAAATCGGAGATTCTTCCTTGGCAGAGGTGCTAGAAGTCAAATTCTTTCAGTGAAATGGACACCTGAGTTTAGACCAAATCGTTTGCACGAAATGTCCACAATTTGTCAATACAAGCCTTTTTATTTTTATTTTTTAATGTTATGCAATATAAGGAGTTCCGCTCACAACAAAGGAAATGGCTCTTTTTTTTTTTTACTGCACTACATAGAAGAAAAAGCTTCAACCACAATGAGTGGCCTCCACCCACCCCGTCCAAAATGGCTTCTCTCTCCGGCAAATTTTCCTAACAGACACGTTACACATTCCTAACAGACGCGTTACACATAAGTTACTGAACACTAAAGGATCTTGAATATTGAGGCACAATGACACCAAGAAGCATCAGGGAGACTACCAAAACACCCAGAGTTGCAGAAATTTGCTAGATCACGAAATAGTCAGAAGTTAATGCTCGTTTTGACCCTGATGCATGACATTGCGACGTTTGTCCCTGGAAATAAGCCTGTGTCCCTGGTTTTTCAAGTAGTTTGTCCCTGGAAACTGCAACAGAGGGTAGGCAGCCCTTTCAGCATCTCTCTCCATTTTATTGTGTGTGTTTTTTCTGTCGATCGTTTGTCTTCCACCAGTCCAAAGACATTTACGAGAAGGTGGGTGAGGCGACGGAGACGGCCCTGACGGTGCTGACAGAGAAGCTGAACTTCTACAACACGGACAAGAGCGGCCTGAACAAGAGAGAGATGGGCACCGTCTGCAACAACGTCATTCTGGTAAGGAAGCTTCATGCTGTTTTGTGCATGCCTGCCTGCGTGAGCACGTTTCTAACGTGCACAAGCATCTCGCATGCACAGCTCAGTTTCTTCGATATTGACCAGCAGTCTGGAACTTCTTTCTTCGAGCTTCTTCTTCTTCTGCGTTCCCAGGCCATATGGCCATAATGGATAAAGTACGCATGTGTCTGTTTTTCAGTTTTCACTGCTCTCCCCGCTGCGTACAGCCGATGCATTCCGGATTTCGGAGGAGCTCAAAGGAGAAAATATTTGGAAGAATTTTTTGGAATGGAGAATGGGCCAATAAGTGAGAAAGATAGTAGATGACAGAAAGTAAAGGGAAAAGACAGAGTCAAAGAGAGTGACATATTAGAGGAAGTTACAAGCACAGAACTTCCAGAAGGTGGGGGAACTGTTTGTTCGAAAGATTCCCCCGGTATCCCCACGGGGAGGCAGTTGGAACAAGAGACATTGTTGCTTTTCCACAACCATATCATACAGGTATGATTGAAAGTGGTTTAATGTATGTCTTTTATCATTTTAAGATGTGTGTACAGAATCGCCTTTTTGCGCCTGAAATTATCCAAGGTGTGTGTGTGTAAGACCTGCATTCTTTGTATGACGGGATATATGGACATAAACGGACATTGAGAATCATATTTCAATTGTGGTGCCTCTCGACAACCTAACATAGATTCGCTTATCTTGGTTAAGTTTGCTGATTTAGGATGCTGTGACCTAACCAACCAGGGTGTGTGTGGCTGTGAGTTTAGACTCGGAATAAGTGGCGTGGGAGCAATGCCACTCAACGCCACAGCCCAGAATGATGGGACAGAAACAAATCTAATTGTGGCAACATGATAAGCAATACCTTATGTAATGCTCAGAGAAATAGAATCACAGACTAGTCATATACCGTATTTTTCTTATTATTTAAGGCGCACCCCCCAAAAACTTTACACAAAATTCAGATTTTGTTATTATATTTTCTTACTGTATTATTAGTCATATTATAAGGCGCATGTGAAAAAAGTATCGCCTTATAGTCAGGAAAAGACGGTACACATCAGATGTACATGATGCGTCTATCATGGGCTTTATGTGGGGATAGGTAAGGGATGTATGCTGCAGTTGGACCCCGAAGCTCGTAAGTTCCATCATACCCATTCACACCCATTCACACGTACACACACACACACACGCACGCACGCACACTTGGGCCGGGTTCACATTAGACGCAAAACCCTAAATAAGTGGAAGAAAGAAGAATAAGAGTTTACGCATATAGGGGAAATTCGGACACGTGCGCAAATCTTTTCCCTTCTTTGTTTCACTTATTTATGGATTGCGCACTGGTTTCCGCATGGAGTATCTGTTTACGTGTGTACACGGCCTTATCGTTACGAAATTGGTGTTGATTGTTTTGTTTTGCTGCGTTGTCTCTCCCAGGACATGTGGCGCAAGGAGTTCACCCTGGAGTTTTCCCGTGACCGCAAGTCCATGAGCGTCTACTGCGTGCCCAACAAACCCACGCGGGTGCCCGGCGGGGCCCGCATGTTTGCCAAGGTAAAAGTCCAGTCTCCAACATTGGAAAACTGTCAAATGTTCAGATTAACCCTTTCACTGCCAGCCATTTTTTTTTTAGCAAACAATTTCCATTAACCTTACCTGGGTAGAGACAAAAATCTGTCTGTAATATTGGGGATTCCTCTGTGACATATTTAAAGTAAGGCCTATCCTTACCTCCCAAAATTAAGAGAATAGGGTCTTTGGATAACACCCTGATTTGATGCCTTTTAGCGCACAGTAGCTTTTCTCAGCTCCTTTCAGTTCATGCCTTTTGTTAACACTCGTCACCAGCATAAACCAATTTAAACTGTTTTATCCATTAGACTTGCATTGTTTTATAGTGGCATACCACTTGTAAGGTCTTTTCCTATCCCTAACCAAAATCATTGATAAGAATATTTGCGGCTGTTAAAAGAAATAACTTGAAACAAATAGCTCTCTGTGGAAAACTGAAAGGAGCTAGAATGAGGGGAATTCGTGTACTGTGAGTAGTAACATGGGTGTTAAATAATTGTGGTGCAAAAATGCGACGTTGGCGGTGAAAGGGTTAAAACTAGTCGTGTGTAATGTTAGTAGAACTTACAATGTATTTAACTCTTCTAGGGCCATGTATTTTTTTATGTTCTTGGTTTTTCGTTGCATCTCATCCGACAAAGAGGGAGGTAACTATTTTTTCGAGTGCGTGTGCGTTGCTTTAACGGGAATAAAATCTGATGAATATTAGATGATTAGCACAGAAAGAACAGACAAGACAACGAGCTGGGGTACAGCAAGTCCTGCCCTTGGAAGTTTCCACCTTCTAACTTGTTTTTTTTACTTATCGTTTGTTGTATGATGCAGACCTGTTTACCCATAAGATTGATGAAAATCCGTTTTAACGTCCTCCGGTCTGAAACAGACACATATGGGACATTAGTAGATATAAAGATGGTGGGAACGATCCTGGAGGCAATGCCCGGAGGCAGTGTAACCCCAGGAAAGTCCCGAATTCTTAACAATACAGATGTATAATCTGAATTAAAAGTGATTTTACTGTATTTTATACACATATTTGACCAAAATATGGTATATGGGACAAAAATATGGTGAAATGGTGAAGAAGAAAAAATCATTTAGAACTGTATATTGGCTGGAAATGGGTGCGCTCGCTCTGTGTGTGTGTGTTGTAAATTTAAATGGATGATACTTTTGACACAGTATTTCAACAAGTTATGAAATTGTATGTGCATGTTTACACTCTGTTGTGGAGACTTTCCTGTTGGAGTGCTCCTATTTTGTGAAAAATGCGCTTGTTTTGGATTTTGGAATACCTGAAGCCCAAGTTCAGGGTAAATAGGTCTGAATTTATGGATGTAGAGAAGAGGAGAAGCACTGGAGATGCCTTGTTCACTGACACTTCAACCGTCTCTGTGCAGTCGATGAACACGACTAGAGGCGTCTATCCAGTTCGTTGTAGAGGGTTAACTCAATTGAGTCACATACAAAATGATGTAGTTTCTCCCTCAGATCGCATTATTTTAGGTCATTTTCTAAAAATCGCTTTCCAACGTGACTCCAAAGGATTGGAGCAGTGTCAGAATGACGTCTCCGACATGACTCCATTGAGTTAATTTAATAATGTTCACATGTGTGTGTGTGTATCCAGGGAGCCCCCGAGGGTCTGTTGGACCGGTGCACCCACGTTCGCATTGGCAACAACAAGGTGCCTATGTCCCCCTCCATCAAGAACGAGATCATGAAGCTGACCAAGATCTACGGAACAGGTACGGGCAGGGGAAGGGGACGATACGGTCATAGCACTATCACCAGTAGAGGGTGTTTCAGGGCGTGACACCCTGCGGTGCCTGGCCCTGGCCACCATCGACAATCCATTACAATGATGATAAAGTACAACACAGTACAGTACTAAGAGCTGTATGAATGTAGTCTATGTGTGTATAACGTGGTGACCAGTAGAGGGCGTTTCAGGACGTGACACACCTGCGGTGTGCCTAGCCACCATCGACAATCCATTACATGATGATAAAGTACAACGCAGTACAGCACTAAGAGCCGTATGTATGTAGAGTATGTGTGTATAACGTGGTGACCAGTAGAGGGCGTTTCAGGGCGTGACACTCCTGCAGTGCCTAGCCACCATTGACAATCCATTACATTGACAATAACGTACAATACAAAGAGCTGTATGTATGTAGAGTATGTGTGTATAACGTGGTGACCAGTAGAGGGCGTTTCAGGGCGTGACACCCCTGCAGTGCCTAGCCACCATCGACAATCCATTACATAAAGTACAACACAGTACAGCACTAAGAGCTGTATGTATGTAGAGTATGTGTGTATAACGTGGTGACCAGTGGAGGGTGTTTCAGGACGTGACACACCTGCAGTGCCTAGCCACCATTGACAATCCATTACATAAAGTACAACACAGTACAGCACTAAGAGCCGTATGTATGTAGAGTATGTGTGTATAACGTGGTGACCAGTAGAGGGTATTTCAGGGCGTGACACTCTGCGGTGCCTAGTCACCATCGAGAATCCATTACATAGAGTACAACACAGTACAGCACTAAGAGCCGTATGTATGTAGAGTATGATTGTGTGTATAACATGGTGACCAGTAGAGGGTGTTTCAGGGCGTGACACACTGCGCTGCCTGGCCCTGGCCACCATCGACAACCCCCCGCGGCGCGAGGACATGGACCTGGAGGACTCCCGCAAGTTCATCGAGTACGAGGTCAGTGGGCTACTTACATCATGTCGGAATTTGTCATGACAGGGGATTTAAGTCACTTTTTGTGTGTGCTGTTGAACTCTGTGTAAAACGGGGTTTTTTGTGTTTTACCGTAAAATGCGGACTAAAAGCTGCTACTTTTCCCCTCAACTTTGGTCCATGGTCTGTGGATTCTTTCCGTTCTACATTTATCAGAATGATTAAATCTGCTTCTGGCCACATTGTTCAGCCTGTTTTGAGCTTCTGTAGACTCAAAACTGGTTTTGGTAACCACTAGATTTAAATCATGTTTAAAGTATCTGAGAACGTTCTGATAGGAGAATTTCTATATTTGTGTTGGTTTGCGCACATACAATTTTCTCTGCGGCTTATAAACTGGTGCGGTTTATATGTGAATAAATACCTAATAGTTTGTCAATTTAAGGGATGCGGCTTATATATAGGTGCGTCTTATAGTCCAGTTTTTACGGTACATGTCTAAAACGAGGTCAGTGTGTTACGTTTGTCAGAATTTGTCATGAAAGTGGGTTTAGGATCACTTTTTGTGTGTATGTGTGTGTTGTTAAATTTGTGTAAAACTATCATCAGGTTTTGGGGTGTGTTTTGTCCATGCTTGAGCAGAAATTTACATTTACTCGTATATCTGCACATATCCAAAACGTACATAAAGTTAATAGACAAAGACTGCACAAATCGTAAGCATCAGAATTGTTGGAGAATTTTCTTATTCGTAGAGAGAAAGTTTGCTGAAAGAGAATGGGTTTCAAGTGGTAGATGTTTCACTTTTTATCCCTGAGCAAAGTTTTCTCATGTTAAGAACGGGTACGCCTCGGATTGACCCAGGAACCCTCCTTGCCTTAGGAGGGAGGATAGGACTCGAGAATGTTCTGATGTGTAATTCATCACACACTTGCACAATTATTGGTGTGCATGATTAATATAAAAAACACACAAAACAATACTTACGAATAGCTTGGATTTTCTTAGTAGTGTTTTTAGCTGGGAAAATCCCCCCGTGGGGATACCGGGGTGGGGGGTCTTCCGTGCAAATAGTTCCCCCACCTTCTGGAAGTTCTGTGCTTGTAACTTCCTCTAATCTGTCTCTCTCTCTTTGACTCTGCCTTTTTCCTTGCTTTTTTGTCATCTACTGTCTTTCCGACTTTTCCCCCCAAAAAAAAATCTTCCATATAGTTTTCTCCTTCGAGCTCGTCCGAAATCGGAATGTGTCGGCTGCACGCAGCGAGGAGACCAGTGAAAACTGGAAACCGGACGCACACGTACCCATTGTGGCCTTATGGCCCCGGGACCGCGGAAGAAGAACTGGGGAAAAAGTATTGAGTGAGTGCTGTGTGTGCAGACGAACATGACGTTTGTGGGCGTGGTGGGCATGCTGGATCCTCCCCGAGAGGAGGTGATGGCCTCCATCAAGAACTGCCGGGGGGCCGGCATCAGGGTCATCGTCATCACCGGAGACAACAAGGTACTGTACCCCTGCCTTGCTTCAACAATAGGCCCTTTGAGTGAGAGAAAAAAACCACCCAAGCTTATTGCGTAGGTTGATTGAATTTAACCCTCTCAAGGCTGCAGAACCGAAATCCGCCCGATTTTTTTTTCTTCCCTGGTGGCCGATGACGCCGATTGCGCCCGCTGAACGCCAGGTCTAGTACGTTCACTTTCACTTTTGCGCTACCCACAATGCAATATACTAAGTTAGTGCTTCCTTTACCTCAGTCTCGCTGGTCCGTTTTTACCTTTTACAGCAAGGGAAAGCACCCACTAGTCTTTTTGAACGGATTTTTCGAAGTGACCCCAACTTTTTTTCTTCTTTCCACGTGACGTGCGCAGTATTGACTCGGCGCGATGCTCGGAGCGCCATTACGGATTTTTTCTTTTAATTCATGGTTTGTTGTGTGACATTGTGTTAGCTTTCGAATGAAAATATCATCATTGCTATTCAATATGCATCTTTCAGAAATTAAATGTGAGTTCGACTTTATTCTGGGTGATTTTTTTAGATAAAAGATTTGGTGTGACGTTCGGAGTTACTTCCCATCACTCGGAACTCAGGATCGATTCTCGATTCGATTGATCGGGAGGCATAGGGTTAAGAAGCTTGCGGCAAATGAAAACCGTCTGCTGTCTTTTCAACAGTGTTTCCTTAATGAGAAGCTGCAATTCTTTTCTTTTTCTTTTAACCCTTTCACCACCAGCCATATTTCAGCCCAAAATTACAAAAACTTATTTTCAAACAATGACTGCAGAAATATAAAAAATGTACCTGGGTAGAGAACAAAAATCCATCCATCATTGGGGATTCTTCTGTGACTTACATAAAACAAGGTCTATCCTTACTAAGACAATAGGGTCTTTGGATAATAGACCCCAATTTGATGCCTTTTAGTGACATAGGTGTTGAATCATTGTGCTAAAATGCGACTTTGGCGGTGAAAGGGTTAAATAAGCGTTTCCTTTAAGAAAAGTTATTTTTTGGTGTGTCTATTTTAAACAGTGTTCCCTTACTGAAAAGTCACAACTTTGTTTTTCTCGCTTTTTTTAACTCTTCTAGTACCACGGGTGAATATATTCACCCAAGACATCACTCTACACTCACACCAAATGCAAAGACATTCACTGCTAAGTGGCCTGCCATGTGTTTGTCTATTTTCAGAGCATGTGAGCTTTCCATTTTAAAAAGCAACGCATGCGCACTCCAAAAAATAGTTACTCCCCTCTTGTCGGTTGAGATGCAACAGACAACCAAGAACGTCAAAAAATACATGGCGCTAGAAGAGTTAAACGGGTGTTTCCTTTCTGAAAAAGTCTATTGAATTATTAATTTGTTTTTTTCCTTTAATTTTCTTGTCCTCGTTTTGTAAAGCGCACTGAGCTCATGTGAGAAAGAGCGCTGTATAATAAATTCATGGATGCAACCTTGCCTCGGATACGAGACTGCGCCTGTTTTTCAAAATTTTGACCACCCCCCAAAAATTGATTCAAGGGGAAAAAAGTGTTGAATTCTCACTTGACAAGCCTGGAATAAGCTTCAAATTGTGCCTGGAATAAGCTTCAAATTGTGCCTGGAATAAGCTTCAAATTGAGTATGATTTTACTTCTTTTTTGTCAGCTTCAGGGGCTACCTTGCCTGTTTTTTGATTTTTTCCAGTTGCATCCATGTAAATTCACGTTATTGTTAAATTGTTCTGCCCAAACGGGTGCCCAAATGATCCAATGTTTCCTTGTCTTTGTCCCTAACAAACAGGCCACGGCAGAGGCCATCTGCCGCCGCATCGGGGTGTTCACGGAGAACGAGAACACGGAGGGCATATCGTTCACGGGCCGCGAGTTTGACGAGCTGCCGCCGGAGGACCAGCGGGCCGCCGTCATGAGAGCCAGGCTGTTCGCCCGCGTGGAGCCCGCCCACAAGAGCAAGATTGTGGAGTACCTGCAGGCAGAGGGAGAGATCTCCGCCATGGTCAGTGGTGGCGTAGAATCAAAGTGTGCAGGGCTCCCAATCGTCCCAGGGACTCCTTCACTTACATTATAGAGGGTCCTAGAGGAGGGATAGAGGTTCCCAGTGGCATTGCAAATGCTAGAAATAATTTTTCTAGGGCATCCCTGGGACCCCCTGCGCATTCTTTTAGAGGGTCCTTTAGAATTTTAGTACCTCATAGACACCCAAATGGGGGTCCCTGGGAGCCCTGGTGTGTGTGTGTGGGGGGGGGGGGGGGGGGTGTACGCCCATGTGGAGCCAGCCCACAAGAGCTAGATTGTGGAATACCTGCAGGCTGAGGGAGAGATCTCTGCCATGGTCAGTGGTGGTGTAGAATGAAAGTGTGCAGGACTCACAATCGTCCCGCAAAACAAGGGGTCCCAGGGACACCTTCACTTACATTATAGAGAATCTTAGAGGAGGGATAGAGGGTCCCAGTGGCATTGCGAATGCTAAATATAATTTTTCTAGGGCATCCCTAGGACCCCCTGCACATTCTTTTTAGAGGGTCCTTTAGAATTTTAGTACTTCATAGACCCTCAAATGGGGGTCCCTGGGAGCCCTGACAGGCATGGTCATTTTCAGAGAATTCTCTGAATTCAGAGAAAAGTGATTGTAGAAAATCAAATGTCGGAAGGGGTTTTAAGCTTGAGATATGTTTAGGGGTTAAGGAAAGACCTTACAAGTGAGTGCTGTGAAGCAACAAATGAAGGCAGAAAAACTTTGGATTTGGTTATGCTGTTGATAAATGCTAAACATAGGCACAGACTGGTTAGCCCCTTGACTGCCATATAACGTATCACATACTGACTTGATGACGTCATCAGATGAAGAGGGGAATAACTCTGATATGCTGGCTTTTGCTCTAACACAGTGAAGAGAGTTATATCCCCGGACCATTTTGCCAGATTGGCTCTATCAGTTGTCTTTTTCACGTCATGATTTGCCCAATGATTTTTGTTCTTTTCAATTTTCTCTGGCAGTCAAGGGGTTAAAGGAGTTGAAAATGGGGTGCTGTGCCAGACAAACACTAACTAACCTAAGGTTGAATTGTGTGTCTACAGACAGGAGACGGTGTGAATGACGCTCCAGCCCTGAAGAAAGCAGAGATCGGCATTGCCATGGGATCAGGAACCGCCGTGGCCAAGTCTGCCTCTGATATCCTTCTTCAACACTGCAACACGAAGCATGAAAGCTTTGGTGGATGTAGTAGTCAATTCTTCTTCTTCTGCGATCCCAGGCCATAATGGAGTAAATTAAATACGTGCGTGTCCAGTTTACAGTTTTTACTGGTCTCCCCGCTGCATTCAGCCAACACGTTCCGATTTCGGAGTAATTAATGATTTGTACAATATCTTTGGCTGAGTTGTACTTAACAGTAACACACTCAGGACGAATGAGCCGGAACCGGCTCATGGCTCGCACAACCGTTTAGGACGAATGGCCCGGATCAGGCTCATAAGAATTTTCAAGAGGTTTTGATTTATGGCGTGTAACCAGCTTTCCGGTGCGAAGTCATAACCTATTTTCAGTTTGCTTTGACCTTGCCTCTCTTGAAATCAACCGATCATTGCAGACTTTACATTCAGGGTTTCGTTTGGTTGTAGAGGGGGGTCAAAGATTGGAATGTGAAATGTTTCTTCTTTCTATGTGTTAGCTGTTTTCGTCAATAGGAGACAAACGACGAAGGTATGGAATCTGATATTTTACGATCGTTTAGTGCATGGTGTTAGTAATCTTATCTTAAAATATCAGTCCATAACTTTTCATAACTTTTTTGTGGTGATGGGTTTTTGAATCTAGTCGAATGGCCCGTCCTAAACGGTTGTAAGGGGAAGCTACTAGCCAGTGCCGAGCGAGTTAAGACTATCAAATTTTCGCATTCCAAATTTTCACTGAGCAGCAACATTCTGCCACTTTCGGGAAAGGGATAGGGTTCCGATCAGCCCAGGGTCATTGTCATGAAGCTGAAAGAACCAGACTTTTGAGATTGAGAGTCGTTAACAAGAGGGGTTGTCTAGAAAACAACTTTGCCAAATCTTTTTTTTAAAAGATATTCTGTGCCCCAACCCCCGGAAAGCGAAGGGAAAACCCCCCCACCTGATTGCAGACCCGTTTACCCCCTACACAAGTCTTGAGTAGTCTGGATAGCTGAAATGAGTAGTTTAGGTGGAAAATGTATAGTTTTATTTATTAAACCATCAAACAAAGTTCACTGAAAATGAGTAATTAGAGCATTATTTTCAATTTTGAAGAGTAGTAGAGGTCCAAATTGAGTAGAATACTGCTCGAAAAGAGTAGAGTAAACAGGTCTGAGATTGTAAAACGAGAAATAGTCTTATCTAGCAAAATGATTAAAGGGCCAGCCACATGTCCACTAAAATCATACGACTGTACGATTCGATCACAAGGTCTTCAAGAACAAATGTGATTGGCGCATCGAGATCACATGATCGAATCGTATCGTCCAGTCGTAAGATTTTAGTGGACGTGTTGCTGGCCCTTAAGTAATATCTTTCTCTTTATTTTTTGATTGCAAAACCCTCCTCGGTTACAAACATTTGATGAGATCAGTCACTGCCAACGGGTAAATGAATTGACCAAACAAAATCTTACCCGGGTTTCCAAGGAAAAGTTTAAAGCATGTACTATAGTTGCGAGTCGTAATTTTACTGGCAGCGTTTGTGTTTTATTGCTTCTTCTTCTGCATTCCCAGGCCATATGGCCATACTGGGTAAGGTACGTATGTGTCTGGTTTTCAGTTTTCAGTGGTCTCCACACCGCGTACAGCAGACACATTCCGATTTTGGAGGAGCTCAAAGTAGTAAAATTATTTTGAAGATTTTATTATTTTTAATGGCAGGAGAATAGGGCATTTGCCACGAGTGTTCATTCTCTATAGTAGACTACTACTTTGCCCCCCGCTCGTTCTGCCCGAGTTACGCTGACCTAATTCAACACAATGAAATTGAAGGTCCCTGGCACGCGGCAAATGGGCCAATAAGTCTGGAAGATAGTAGATGATGGAAAGCAAAGGGAAAAGGCAGAGTCAAAGAGAGTGGCAGATTAGAGGAAGTTACAAGCACAAAACTTCCAGAAGGTGGGGAAACTTTTTACGAAAGACCCCCCTCTGCACCCAGAGTATCCTCACGGGGAGAGACTCGTGGAGGGGGGGGCGGGGTCGTCCAGTTCCCCCGTATGGAGGCACGATGCATCCACCCACTGCCCCAGTTGCATTACAATTCCTTGACGGCAGCGCACAGATGGTGCTGGCTGACGACAACTTCTCCACCATCGTGGCCGCCGTGGAGGAGGGCCGCGCCATCTACAACAACATGAAGCAGTTCATCCGCTACCTCATCTCCTCCAACATCGGAGAGGTCGTCTGGTCAGTACCAGCTATTATTGATGATTATTGACGATATGTAGGGCCTTGGAAAGGGGGGGCTGTTGAAAAAGATAGTGTTCAATCTTCATTCATACACTGGATATCAGGCAGGAGGTTGATATGATTGTAGTCGTTTAATCAAGTAACCAAGACAACAGGCAAAGCCATTCCGCAGTTAGAATAATATATTAACCTATTTGTAATATTAGTTTCAGATATGGGAATCAGCGTGATATTGTAACAGGGGTAATCATCACATTTAATTGTATTCATTTTCATGTTTTAGAAACTTGTCTGCCTGCTTCTTCATAACTGTAAAATTGTTGTTTTTGATAGAGAAAAGTGTGTGTGTGTGTGAAGATGTTGGGGTCTCTGTGCATGTGGGCATTCGCTCTTTCACATGGTGGCACGGCGATGGGCAAGTTACATTGTCACTGGCCTGTCGCTCTGTTACCGTGGTGGGGTTGGGGGTGCTCACGTGTACAGACACCTTAGGATGTTCGCATTTATTGTGTTTTTGTTTTGTGTATTGATAAATTTCCTTGTTTTAACCCTTTCACCGCCAGCCATATTTCAGCCAAATATTTCCATTAAATTTACCTGGGTAGAGAACAAAATCCATCTGTAGTATTGGGGATTCTTCTGTGACATATATAAAATAAGGTCTATCCTTACTTCCCAAAACTAAGACAATAGGGTCTTGGGATAATAGATCCCAATTTGATGCCTTTTAGTGACATAGAAGTTAAATCATTGTGGTGCTAAAATGCGACTTTGGCGGTGAAAGGGTTAATGAGATGGGGACAATAAATGATTAAATGAATATGAGGGGGAAATAAAGCAGAGCATTGGGGTATTGAAAACAACATGAAGCAGTTCATCCGGTACCTCCTCTCCTCCAACATCGGAGAGGTCGTCTGGTCAGTACCAGCTATTGACGATTATTGCATAGCTGCTAACCCTTCCTATTTTTCTAGGAATGTTTTCTATTTCCATCCATGATTCTGGTTTTCCTAATTTCAAAGACAAATTCCTGTTTCTGAAATTTGAAACAAAAACGGACTGAAAAAACACAACCTCATCTACATGGATTTTTGATCCGCAGTGTAGGTTTGTCGACATTGTTTCAATCAATACTTGCCATGTTTTGTTGTTTCTCATGTAGAATACTACGTTTTCTTGTCATTAAGATTAAAAGTTTGTTGTTGTTGTTGTCGTCGTACCCAAGCTAAAAGACTCCAGGGATCATCCCACGGAAGCACTTGAACACTATCGTACAAGTGTATCAGCTGTGGATGAGAACATTAAGTGTGTGACCGTTTTGCATTACCCCGCCACATGGGCATCCACACTCCGACTTCGGGGGGATTTTTGATACTGACGATGTTTTGTATGGCTCAAGACAACTGACGATAACTGTGTATAACGTAACAACATTTTGATGTAGCCTTGGTGTTCTAGCCAATGTCAGTTGGTCTGACACAGCCTTAAAGGGGCACCCTGACAGATGAGTTTTTGCAAGAAACATGTCGAGATCACCAGCAAAATACCCTTTACAGAGATTGCAACACTCACTTTGCTCAGGTTTCCTAGAAATCAAACCGTCAAATCGGCGATTCCTCCTTGGCGGAGGTGCTGGAAGTAAAATTCTTTCAGTGAGTGTTTGCACGAGATTTCCACAATACAAGCTTTTTTATTTTTTTAAAATTTTATACAGCTTACCAAAAGCTCACAACAAAAGAAAAAGCTCTTTTTTTCTTCTTTTTTTTTTACTGTACTACAAAGAAGAAATAGCTTCAACCACAATAAATGGCCTCCACGCACCCCATTCAAAATGGCTTCTCTCTCCGGCATCTCCGCTAAGGAGGAATCGCCATTTTGACGGTTTGATTTCTAGGAAACCAGAGCAAACTGAGTGTTCCGATCCTTGAAAAGGCTGTTTTTCTGGTGATGTCAACGTGTTTCTTGCAAATCCTCATCCGTCAGGGTCCACCTTTAAGCCAAGGCGCGTTGCAATGTAAAACCTGTGTGTTCTGTTGCGTGCTCTCAGCATTTTCCTGACGGCGGCCCTGGGCATCCCCGAGGCCCTGATCCCAGTGCAGCTGTGTATAGGCAGACAAAAGCGATAAGACGCAGTAGATGGAAATGGTGCTATGTAAAACCTGTGCGTTCTGTTGCGTGTTCTCAGCATTTTCCTGACGGCGGCCCTGGGCATCCCCGAGGCCTTGATCCCGGTGCAGCTGTGTATAGGCAGACAAAAGCGATAAGACGCTGTAGATGGAAATGGTGCTATGTAAAACCTGTGCGTTCTGTTGCGTGTTCTCAGCATTTTCCTGACGGCGGCCCTGGGCATCCCCGAGGCCCTGATCCCAGTGCAGCTGCTGTGGGTGAACCTGGTGACGGACGGTTTCCCCGCCACCGCCCTGGGCTTCAACCCCCCGGACCTGGACATCATGGCCAAGCCCCCGCGCAACCCCCGTGAGGGGCTCATCACCGGCTGGCTCTTCTTCAGATACATGACCATCGGAAGTGAGTTGGTTTTTTAAGTATGCAGTGGAACCTCCCTTATATTATAAGGCCTTAACCCTTTCATCGCCACTGGCACCACAATGATTTAACACCCATGTCACTGAAAGGCATCAAATGGGGGTCTGGTATCCTATGACCTTATGTTCTTACTCATGGGAGGTAAGGATAGGCCCTATTTTATGCATGTCACAGAGGGATCCCCAATGTTACAAATGAAATATTTTCTATACCCAGATAAGTTTAATGGAATGATTTGGCTGAAAAATGGCTGGCGTTGAAAGGGTTAACTCAATGCGGACGAATTCTGAGTATGCTCGGAACAGGAGAACGCCAGTCAGGGCCTAATTCCGAGTATTCTCGGAACAGCGATTTCCTGAGTCTAAAACTTATCTAAATTAATGTTTTTTCCCCAATCCAAGCCAGGTTTTTCTTCGTCACTCTTCCATCTTTCGTTTCACTTTTGTTTGGCACTTCTATTTCAATCTTTAACGTTAAAAATGTGCAAACATCGGCCTGACACGAGCCTCAGAAAATACTCCAATATGAGTACAAACAGTTCCTTCCCCCTCCTTCTGGAAGTTTTGTGCTAGCAACTTCCTCTAATCTATCACTCTTGGAGTCTGCCTTTGCCTTTTCTTACTATCTTCTACTATTTTTCTGCCTTATTCTCCTGCCTTTAAAAAAAAATCTTCCAAACCATTTTCTCCAATGAGCTCCTCCGAAATCGGAATGTGTCGGCTGATTCTAGGGCGCGGGATTGGTACAGTCCCCCAAAAATCGGTTCCTTCCCGCAATAATCAGGTCTTCTTCTTCTGCGTTCCCAGGCCATACATATGGCCATAATGGGTAAGGTACGTATGTGTTCAGTTTTCGCTGGTCTCCCCACTGTGTAGTACAGCCGACACATTCCCGATTTCAGAGGATATAATCAGGTCGAAGGGCTGACGCCCGCATATTTGCATAACTGCCCGCACTTTTTTCCGATCGCTGCGGGAATTCCTTCGTCGTCTGCTAAATCCGTCTGCACAAATCGAAAGCATCGAGCAGGAATGAATGATTTCTCGACATTTCATTGGTTCCTTTACAATGTTAGTGTAAATCCACCAATCGCGTTCATCTCGTTTTACCAACAAGAAGTTGCGAAAGTCCTACCCGCCATGTTGAATTTTCTTCAAAATGAAGCGGACAACGACGCTCTTCGACTTTGATTTTTGTGGCGGCAAAGTAGAAAAAAAAGGAAGAAATCCTCTGCCAAACGAGTGTGCAGAAGATGGTGCAGAAACAGCTACTGCATCAACAGTCTCGGAGAAGCAGCCCGAAGATAACGGCACTAGTGCGAGGGAACACCGGTTCCAAGATGAGTGCCTGAAGAAGTGGCCATGGCTAGCGAAGATTGAATCGGCCGCTCTCCCCCCCCCCCTTCCCCTCGTATCCATTGGACCTGCCCCCCTTTTTTCAATCTTAAGGAGGGAGCGCCCCCACTTTTTCAAAATCCTAGAATCAGATCTGAAAGGCGCTTTGACGTGTGTGCAGGGTTCGTGGGGTCCTTTCAGGTGCTTTAAAGTGCTGTGAAATTGATCGGTCTTCAAAAGGCCTGTTAAGTCCTTTATATCAGCAAGGAGGTCCTTTCAAATCAGTCAAAGGTCCTTTTAAAATTGGTGCGGTCAGTTTAAATCCTTTAATCGGGCCAAAAAACAAAACTAAGTACCTTGTCATAAGAAATGAACTCAAAAAAATATATTAAATGAAATAAAATTTGCCAAAAATCGATCGCCTTCGTATCTTTCGAGCAGACGATCTAATTTTAATAGTCACTGTAAATCCGGTCACGTGCGCGAGATTCGGCGAGATATCTTATGCGCCATGTTGAAATTTTTCGCACATGCTGCTGCTTCTGTGCTTGGTTTTCAAGTAAAAAGTGTAAAAATGTCTGGAAAGTGTTCGTTTTCAGGATCGTTGGCTGAGAGAAGACATTTATAAGGACTGGGTCCGAAAAGTGATGGACAACAAACATGCAGTTCGTTGTGCATATTGTGAAAAAACATCAACATTTTGTCAATGGGAGAGTCGGTGCTGAAACAACACGCAAAGACTGAAAATCACAAGAAAGCTGAAAGAAGGCACAAGGCGGAATCGAGGTGCAATGTGACCGACTTTTTTTGCAAGCAGCAGAAGTACTACTGCAACAAATGAATCTGCTCAGCCAAAAAAAAAAAAAAAAGAATCTGCTCAGCCACAATCGCCGGCGTCTGGCTCTGCGCCCACCACGTCTGCAAGTACAACTACAAACAAGGTTTAAATAGGTCCTTTAAAAAATGTTGCTGGTCCTTTAAAGGTCCTTTTAAGGTCCTTTTTTGGCACTCTTCCAAGTCCCCACGAACCATGTGTGTGTGTGTGCAGTCTACGTGGGTTGTGCCACAGTGGGAGCGGCTGCCTGGTGGTTCATGCTGTACGACAAGGGACCCCGTCTCAACTACTACCAGCTGGTGAGACCCACTCGCTCTATGCCTTTCCCCTTCACTGTAAATAGAATGATAATAGAGAATGATAGTAATGATGATGATAATAACAGTACAGTTGTATAGCGCTTTACCTCGAATCAACCCAACAGCGCTTTGCATTCAACTGTTCATCAACAAGTAAGACAACAAAAATAGTGTTTTACGAATGGCTGAAACCAGCAACAACGCATGTACAGAGCAAAGCACACACACGCAGACACACACACACACACACACACACACACTCGTATGTACACACACACACTCGTATGTACGTACACACACGTACACGCGCACACACGCGCACACACACACACACACACTCGTATGTACACACACACACACACGCACACACACACTCATATGTACACACACACACACTCGTACGTACATGTACACACACACACGCACATACACGTACGTACGCGCGCACAGACACACACACACACAGACACACACACACATATATATGCTGCAAAATGTAGGGCTATTTAGTTGTAGAAAATTAAGTTCATGGGTGTCTTTTGCTCACGACAGATTGAAATTGGGGGCTAAAGTGAGGGATGATGGAAGCTTGAGAAAGTAAGGTGGGACTGGATGGGATGGGGTGGGGTTGAGAATCTGGTTCAGTGAATAAAATCGTTTGGTTTATATTGTCGTGTAGTGTTGGTTTTCATTTTCCTTGGGTGCTGTAGCCGCAGGTAATATCATAATACTACAGTACTTATAGAATTATCAAATGTATGTTGATTCATGCTATTTTTCTTTGAAAAAGAGGTGTTTTTTTGGTTTAATTAGCATGGGAGTTTTTACATGTTTGTTTTGCAATTAAAAACAAAACAAAAACAGTTTTGCCTTTGATAAGTATATGTACGGTCAGTGGGATTATAAGCAATGTGGTTTGATTTGATTCAGTTGAGCCACAAACACTATTCAAGAACCGCAAAGACCATTCAATGGTCTGTTCAGAAGTAATTGTTATGTTTATAATAGTATGATTGTAATCTTTCATCAGCAGCTGAAGAAGCAGGAATGTCGTTGCCTGTGTAAAATGAAATGTTGTTGAGAAAAGCCAGTCTTCAGAGTCTGAAAAAGACTGACATCCACCAGTGCAGCAAACTTTGGAGCGGCGTTGCACAAGGTTTTCCTGCTGGTTTGGGGTGGGGGGGTGCCGTTTGTGTGACGTGCCTAGACTGATTAGATGTATTGGCTTTCTATTCCCTTACTGTGTGTAATATTCCTCGCTTAGATTGACAGTGTGCATCGACTGAGATGGAAGGAAGTGTCCTGTCACAGATTTCAATGCATGTGAGAAATTGTGCCAATACACCTGTTATTTAAGTGACCTGACAGGACTTGGGCACTTTGATTGTTGGATTGGGTGTGTTGGAGTATTGATTGATTGACCCTCACAAGCAAAATGCATGCCACAAGTGTTAAATTGAAAATGACTTTTTGAGACAGGGTAGTGAGGTTTGGTTAGTAAGACAGCTAGACAAAGTAATGAGAGTTCTGAACTAATGTTTGGGAAGTGGAACGGAAAATGCAACGTTAAAATAACTAAGAGCAACAAGCAAGTTGTTGTCATCAGAATTGCATGCCGTGTGAAGTTTGAGACTTGCATACATGAGGGTTTTTGCTGAGCGAAAGTTCCAAAAGCGAGTTGTTGGAAGTCATTGTTGCATGCCGTGTGAAGTTTGAGACTAGCATACATGAGGGTTTTTGCTGGGCGAAAGTTAAGAAACCCTAAAAGCTGCAAAAAATAAAACCCAGGTTGTTGAAAGTCAATGTCGCATGCAGCGTGATGTTTGAGACTAGCACACACGCATAAGAGTTTTCGCTGAGCGACGGGTTTTTTTGTTAAGACTATCACACACCCATATGTAAAAGTTTTCGCTGAGCGACGCTTTCTGTTGAGACTTAGCACACGACACGTAGAGATGGTTTGTTGTTGCTGAGCGCTGGTGGGGTGGCTTTTTCCAGACTCACCACATGCAGTGCCCGGCCGAGCCGCGGATGTTCAAAGACGTGGACTGCAACATCTTCAGCGCCCCTGAGCCCATGACTATGGCTCTGTCTGTTTTAGTAACCATTGAAATGCTTAACGCCCTCAACAGGTAACCTTTCACTTAGAAACGACCCCCCTCCTCTTTCAACCCCCCCCCCCCCCCCCCCCCCCCCCCCCCCTCAAACCCTTCCACTCTTTCGCTTCTCATTTCCCTGCGGCACCGACATTTATGTAATCAATTTTTTCCTGATGGTTTGGCCTTAACCCCCCCACCCCCACTTCACTTCTCTTCTTCTTCTTCTTCATCTCATGTTGCTTTGGTTTCTGCACAAGCGCCTTTTTGCGCAGAAGCTTTGCTTTGTTTTGTGTTGATTTTTTGTTTTCTTGTTGTGTTCTTTTGTGTTCTTGTTATTTTGCTGTTACCTTTTTTTTCTCTTTTTAAATCATCGCGTTACCTTTTACTCTTTCGAGTTGCACTCATTTACATTCAGCCTATGCTAGTTTGGAAGTGGAGAAAAAATAAATCTTGTTGGATGCCATGTTGAGTAAGATCAAATGTGTTGATTTTTTTTTCTTTTTCGGTTTTGTAGATTTAATCTATATTATTTTCTGTATGGGATAGAAAGTTGTCAAAAATGATTATAATTCTAACTCGTTAAAGATGTATTACTTGATTTCGTAATGATGTGCACTCAGACTTTTTTTTGGTATGAACTTGCACCTTTCAAGAGAGAAAAAAAAACTTGCCCCTTTCCTTCCCTCCGTCTTCCCACGTTTGTTTTCCGCATCTAAAAACGAAACAAACACAAAAAAACATTTGTCTGAGTATGATATAACGTACCCTGTTCTTATCTGCCTCTTATCAGCGTTTTCCAAACAAATGTTTGGACGAAATGCATGGCTGTGATAACGTGTGCGTCTAACCAAGTTGTTTTTCTCCACTTCCAAACGGCTGTGGCTTCCACCCATCTCTCCTCTCCCGCCCTCACCCCTTCCATCCATCCCCCTTTCTCTTCATTGCACTGGACGAAGTTCCCTTCTGCTGCCGTCGCTTATTAAGGTTTTCACTCCAACCCTATGTCCGTTGCCTGGTCCTTTTCCTCGTGGATTCCGACCCGCTCCGGATTTCCCCCGTCTCTCTTTGCCGAGTTCCGCTCAACTTCTTTTCCTTGATATTTTCTCTCAGGTTTGTTGTTTTTGCCTTGCCAGGCCGTCATCGTCGTCGTTGTTGTTGACTGGGGAATCTTGACAGTGGTGAACTTTTTTTTCTCCCTTGCCTGCGATTTTGGAAGCGTTCGCCCCGTGAGGTGTTTGGGACTTTCCTGGTTTGTTGTTGAAAAGTCGCCGTCATTTTGGAATCGCCACCATCACGGGTTTTTTTTGTTTTGCTTTCCTGTTTTTTGTTATTGCCTTTTCAGCTGTTGTTGCCCGAGGAATCTTGACAAGTGTCTAACTTTCTTTTTTTTCCCTTTCCCTGCGAATTCGGAAGTCGCCTCCCATCAGTTTTTTTTTCTTTCCGCTTTTTCCCCCCCGTTTTCTCCAGACAAGTCGCCTCACTGTATATACCCCCGTGGGTGGCAAAACATGGATAAGCGAACGAGCCAGCGGTTTGGGGGGGGGGGGGGGGGGGGTTGCTAACGGTGAAATCTGTTCCCGACAGACGCACCAGGCGCAGTGCTTGGCGCAGGACGAGTTGTTTGCGGGCATCGACTGCGAGGTGTTCAACCACCCTAAGCCCATGACCATGGCTCTCTCCGTGCTGGTGGTCATCGAGATGCTCAACTCGCTCAACAGGTGAGGGGGGGTCGGTCAGTCGGTTGTAAAAAAACTTGTCCGCTGGGCTAGGCTGGGCTGGGCGTGGGCTGTACATGGGTGCTTCTCTTCAAGCGGTGTGCCTCAGTGAGGCTTTATACTGAAAATTACCTGCCCCCCTGCCTCGTGCACTGAGATGCTCATCTACTACATAAGATTATCGTTCTTGCCTGTTCACGAGGCGGTGGTTTATAACCACAGAAAACTGTCTGCTCCTGATTCGTCGCTAGGTGGCATAGGCAGTACAGGCCTAAGATTATCACCCTTTCGTGTCGGCAAGAGATAGTATAAAACCCCATTCAGGTGATTTTTATTCTTATTCTTATCCTTCGATCGCTCAGTTTCCTGTCAATTATGAGCGCAGATGCATCATGCTGCCATTATGCGCCTATCTAAGAAATAGGCCAAGCAAGTCTGACTTCGGCTGGAGGAAATCTTTTTGAAAGTGTTTCTTGAAAAAAAGGTCAGGAGAATGGACTGGTAAGGCAGAAAGATAGTAGACGACAGTAAACAAAGGGAAAAGGCAGAGTCAAAGAGAGTGACAGATTAGAGGAAGTTACAAGCACAGAACTTCCAGAAGGTGGAACTATTTATGCAAAAGACCCCCCTGGTATCTCCACGGGGGGATTTTTATTCTAGCGGCCTATTCCAGAATGTCAGTTTTTAGGAAATTGAGGAGCAACCTCCTTTTACTCAACTTCCCATATGTCGTTTCCTACGGGTGCTCCTCTTCAGGCTATATGCCTCAGTTCAGGTTTTTTTATATTCTAGCGGCCTATTCCAGAATTTCGTTGTTGTTTTTTTAATAGAGGAGCATCCTCCTTTTTTACTCAACTTCCCATATGTCGTTTCCTATGGGCGCTCTTCAGGTTGTGTGCCTCAATTCAGTTGTGTTTTTTTCGGTAGCATATTTCAGTTTTTAGAAAATTGAGGAGCAACCTCCTTTTTTACTCAA
>CM065702.1:32317220-32362220 GCA_017654935.2 Phymorhynchus buccinoides
TCTGCCCTTTCTCTCCTATTTTCTCTCTGTCTCTTTCTGGGTCTTTTTCTATATCCTGTCTAAGCCTCTTCTTTAGTTTTCTCCTTTTAGACACTGTTTGCGGCTCTGCTGCCTTCTCTCTCTCTCCCTCTCTCTCTCTCTCTCCCTCTTTAGTTTTCTCCTTTTAGACACTGTCTGCCTCTCTCTCTCTCTCTCTCTCTCTCTCTCTCTCTCTCTCTCTCTCTCTCTCTCTCTCTCTCTCTCTCTCCCCCTCTCTCTCTCTCTCTCTCTCTCTCTCTCTCTCTCTCTCTCTCTCTCTCTCTCTCTCTCTCTCTCTCCCTCTCTCTCTCTCTCTCTCTCTCTCTCTCTCCCTCTCTCTCTCTCTCTCTCTCTCTCTCCACCTATCCACATAGCCACAGCCTTGCGTGTGACAACCCGTCAGCTCACTACTACTAAAGGGGGAAGCCAAAGCAGGCACTATTTTTCCTTTTTTTTGTTGGTTGTGATCAACAGTTGGATCTTGTGACCTAAAGTGGGTTTTTTCTAAAAGCACGTTGCATTGAGCTAGAGACCCTTCTAGACCCATGAGCAGTGCTGTTCAACTTCCCCTCTTTCTGGTCGTTTTGCCATAACATCAAACCGCTATTATTTGCTGCTGCATGGTCACAGGACCTTGCACGCCATCGGGGGGTGCCGGACAGACAGACGGATTAGGCCGTGTACACACATCAAGCGGATATTCCATGCGGAAACCCGTGCGCAGTCCATAATTGAGTGAAACAAAGGAGGGAAAAGATTTGCGCACGTGTCCGAATTTCCCCTGTATGCCCGTAAACTTTTATCCTTCTTTCTTCCACTTATTTAGGGTTTTCCGTACAGAACTTGCGCGTCTAATGTGAACCCAGCCTTATTGTTAGGGCTTTTTGTTTGCGGAAAATTCTGAACATGCTTTTTTATTTTGGGGGGTTTTGGTTCCTTCGAAATTGGAAGTCGCTCTTTTTTCTTTCTTTTTTGATCCAGGGGTAAAAAATCTGAATTTTGAGGTAAATGTTTAATGTTCAAAAACTAAACATCTACCGACTCGCGTGCATAAAATAAGAAATCTGTATTCCTTTTCATTATTTGGAAGACGTTTGAGACAGGTGCAAACAATATAAGATATGTCAGTCTTTTCTTCAGATCTCAATGCGTTACGTCCTCCTTAAAAAAAGCTTTTCCGTTCCGTGTTTTTTGTGGTGAACAATGAGAGGATCATTGATCAAATTTATAAAAGTTCTTTAGGTGTTTTTTGCATTTTGACCGAACGGAAAATGTTAGCGAAGCATTTGCTTTAAAAAAAAGAAAAAGAGAAGTTAAATATAAAGGAACAAAAAGAAAGGTAACTATATTCGGAAGACACGTTGCATAATTGGCTAGTCTTTCTGCCAATGGTTTGACGCGCACATCTAAAGTTTCCTAAGTGTGAAGAAATTGGAGGCCAGGCTTTAAATTAAAAGAAAACCAGTAAAAGGGTGATTGTTACCACTGCGCATGGTGAGAAAAAAGAAAGAAAATATCCAAAAATGACAACCAAAAAAAGCTCGGTCGCTGTGTCCAAGGCAACCCCCTTTGGAGTGTGTAGAAGGTTGTTGACTGTGAGGTGTGAGTTGAAGAGTGGACAAAAACTTCCTGCATGAAACGTGACCCTGCTGCGTGTCTCTGTGTGTGTGTACGTGTGTGTGTGTGTACATGTGTCATGTGGGCTTCAAAAGTGGACCCCCCTCACCTGTCTGTTCTGTCTATCCGTCTGTGGGACTTGTCGTTACGAACAGTTTCTATTCTTAGTTAGTATTACAAGCTCCGCTTTTTTTACATTTTTGCGCATCACGTCTTTATTACAGCATCGATTCGCTCATTGATTCTTTTGTCTTGTGTAGTTTCAGGCTTCTTCAGAAGTTTGTTTTTTTAACTTTAGATGGGGTGGGTTGTTTGTCTTTGAATAAATGTAAAGAAGGGCGGATGGTTTGTTGCGCGTACATCTATAAGATAGATGGAAGGTGAAAATGGGCTGTTAGAGTGATACATTTATAAGTTCGAAAGGAAATGTTGGTAGTCTGTTGTTGATATAAAGATGGGTTTGAAATGATTAATTTATTCAGAAATTTGTTTTACATCCTCCGGCCTGCTTAGAGGCACATATAGGACAAAAATGGTTAACTCTTTCGCCGCCAGCCATTCCTCGGCCAAAATTTACTTAACCCGGGTAGAGAAAAGATTTCGTCTGCAATATTGGGGATTCCTCTGTGACATGCATAAAATAGGGCCTGTCCTTACCTCCCAAAACTAAGAACATCAGGTCACTGGATACCAGACCCTCATTTGATGCCTTTTAGTGACATGGGTGTCAAATCATTGTGGTGCCAAGAGGCGACAGTGGCGATGAAAGGGATAATTAAAGTAGAAAAGTTGACTGGAATTTTTTCTTTCAAAGCTGTAGATTTACGATTCAGCACTAATGAGGAGGCTGGGGAGTGTCTGTGTTGGGGGGGGGGGGGGGGGTTAGGGGTTAGATGAAGTAGGAGAGGCTAAGGGAAGGTATATGGGGGAATGTAAATTGAATATCCAACTGAAGTTCGACCCAAAAAAACAGCATACATTGAAAATACCCAACTGAGTATTGTGATAGATGGTACGTTTCTGAAGCCTGAAACTACTAGCTGTACATTCATCCCAAATTCTGTTCAACCCACATTCGCATTGTGTGCAAAAAAACAAAACTCTCACAGATGATCGGCGCGGTTGCAATTTTGTCGGATGAACACCAGAAAGCGCTATGACAAAAGGTATAAGCAACGCTGATAACACCTGACTTTCCACCCGATTATGCGTTTTGTGGAAAAGAAAAAAAAGCTAGCACTGGGCGCCTGAGTGTTTCAGACCTGTCTACTCTTTTCGAGTAGTATTCTACTCGATTTGGACCTCTACTACACTTCAAAATTGATAATAATGCTCTTTAATTCTTGATTGCTACTCATTTTCAGTGAACAGTGTTTGATGGTTTTAATGAATAGGACTGCACATTTCACACCAAAGCTACTCATTTCAGCTATCCAGACTGCTCGAGACTTGTGTAGGGAGTAACCAGGTCTGGTGTTTGGTTCGAGAGGGACAAAATGGCCGATAAGATGTAGCGTCTGCGTGGAAACAGAGAGCTCAAAGGCTTTGTTCTATGGGTCCGTTGATTCACTGAGCGTGCCACGAACCGCAAAGATGCTGGTGGGACCGCAGAGAGATTTGGACCCTTTGTTGCATACTGTAGTGTTGGCCCGCTTCGTCAGTTAGTAGGCCATGTAGAAGGTGGTGGAGGTGGATGATGGAGGTAGCTGAGGAAAGGTATTGTATGGCGTCCACGTCTGGGCCTCTCCCCTTCTCCCTCTCTCTCCCTTTCCCTCTCTCTCTCTCTCTCTCTCTGCTGCTGTGGTTCACTTACGTTTCTCCGTGTGTCTTGCCGCCTGTTTCTGTGTTCATTGTTGGGTCGGGGTTTTTTTGGCACGTTAAATTTTTTTATTTTAAAGAAATAACGATTTATGAGAGCAGAAGATGGGACGAGATGATATTGCTGTTGTTGGGGTGTTTTTTCTGTTCATGCAAGTTTACATTTTTATTGTTTCTATGTTTGTTCTTTTATTTACTTTTTTTATATTTATAATCCAGACATTCAATAATGCAAGTAAAATGCACGCTTCACAGAATCACCGTTTCAGTCTCTGACATTCTGGATAAAATGTCGGCATTGGGGTAGTCATATCACCTGGTCTAGGGCTTGGTGATTGGGAAGGCGAAGCCCAACCATTTCCTTCTGATGTCTACAGGGCTGCCTACCGTCCCCCCTAAGGGGTATTTGTCCCTGGAAACAGTTAAACTGGGCACCCTGTTCCTGGAATCCACTTTTCTGTTTAGCGTCCCTGGAAACTGAGCTGAATCAAAATTGTGTAGAGCAGTCGCTTGTCTTGTTAGCTGACCTTACTATTAAACACAAGAAAAGTATGAATACCCAAAGTAACGGGCACTGTTGAAATTTTCTTTCTGTCAGGTTTCTGAACACCAAAAGATCTTGACTATGGAAGCATGTTGGCACCAAAAAGCAGCAAAAAGACTACCCAAAGTATATTACCAGGGTTCATACAGAGTCTTTAAAGTCTGGAAAAGTCTTGGAAAATGGAAAAATGGTTTCCAGGCCTTGAAAAGCATGGAATTATCAACTTTGGTTGCCTGAGTCTGGAAAAGTCTTGAATTTTTCAGTCTGGCACAGTTCACAGTGACAGGCAATTTCAGAATTTGTTTTCTCACTGAAGACAAAGAGAATCTCACTTAGATTTTACATGATAATAACAACGCTACCCCGGCACGCATACTTGATGAGTGAGCGCCATGGTTACTGGCAGACGAACTTTTCTTTCTTGGCCGGCGAAGTGACGTCCCTTGTACGCAATGTGCATGCGTGGAAGTCGATTTTCTTTTCTCTTGGAGCGCGGTCATTTGCTTCGCTAACATGGGAAAGTGCGTGTTTAGCCAAACGTAGCTGGAACATAGCGAGTTCAAGGATTGGATAGCCCGATCATCTGATGGGTCGAAATACAAAGCGCAGTGCTTACTATGCGCAAAGGACTTTGATGTTCGGAACATGGGTGTGGGGGCACTGAAATGCCATGCTGATGGCAAGAAGCACCAGCAGCTGGAGAAAGCGGCAAAACAGAGCAAGTCGGCTGACAAGCAATGAAGCATGGTATGGGAAAGTTGCAGAAATGGTCTGGGAAAAGTATGGATTTTTATTTCCAAAATTCTGTATGAACCCTGTATTACCCAAAAATATACTTCATGATGCATGATATTGCAATGTTAATCCCTGGAAATAAGTCTCTGTCCCTGGTTTTTAAGCAATTTTGTCTCTGGAAACTGCAACAGGGAGTAGGCAGCCCTGTGTCTACAAGTTATTAAATTTACCGATCCGTAAATTATTGGAGTCGCCAGTCGGTTCTCCAAAGGGGGACAAATGTGGTGACAAAGTGGGGTTTTTTCTTCGTCACGGAGACTCGTGAAATTTGGGTTGCTCCCACCAGGAGAGCGTGCCACCGGTAGTGCAGCGCCGCACATTTTTGCCATGCTGTGTGCATTTGTGTCGTCCATCTCACCGGGCACAACACGGCCTACTCCTAACAGAATAGTGGAATGAGCTTTATTAACGTGGGCGCAAGGTCTCGTGCATGCCTTCGCCCACACGAGTCCTCATGTTTTAAGTCTCATCCGAAGGACTAGGGACATAGGAGTAAAGTGTCTTTCCCAAGGACACGACAGCGGACGGGAGCTGGGTTCGAACCCGCATTCGCAATCCCGTTGGATTATGAGCCGGCGACTAACCCACTGAGCCCCGGTGCCTACAGAATGTTTGTGTTTGAATCAGATCTAGCTCTGCGACTACCATGAAAGCTATCCATGAGCAGCAGTGAGTCAAGTTAACCCCTTGACTGCCACCAAAGTATCACGTACTGACCTGATGACATCACTGATGATGTCATCAGATGAAGAGGAATAACCCTGATATGCAAGAGAGTAATATCCCCAGACCATTTTCATTTTTCCCAGATTGGCTCTATCAGTTGTCTTTTTCATGGCATGATTTGCTCAATTATTGTTTTCTTTAATTTTCTCTGGCAGTCAAGGGGTTAATGAGATAGGATGTTTAAAAGTATATGTTTATTTTTATGAGCGTAATACATTTTATGAGGCTGAGACATGTTTGGAAATTCATTTACCTTTTCTCAGCTTTCTGTAAGGGTTTCTATTTTAGACATTACGGGTTTGTAGCAGTGAAGTTGCTTTCATTTTACTTGCAATGTCTTGGGTTTTAAAAAAAAAGTTAATAATGTTGTTTTTCTTGGTGGGTGGAGGGATAGGGTAGGTGGGTATCCATTTTCAACTGTTTAATCTGCTTGCAACAGTTTTTTTTAATTTTTTATATTGAAACGTTTATTCCTGCATAATTCTCAAATTCCACACAATCAAGTCAATTTGAAATGTCACATCATCATCATCTCCAACGTCCTGTCCTGTCGTGTAGTGTGAAGGGTGGTTTAACTCGTTCTTTTTGTGGTGACAGCAAGTTTATGTCGCATTTCTGGCTGATCTTTGCGAGTGGACGGACTCTTGAGAACTGTGTTGGTTGGCTTTTCCTGTCGCTCTTCTTCAAAACCTGGAACTTAATTCTCTCATTATCATCATCATCATCATCATCATCACCACCCCTGCACTTCTTCACTGTCTCACGAGTCATGTCGGAACATTGCCATTTTACTTTTTTCCCCTTAGCAAATCCTGTTTGTATTTTCCCCTGTCCTTGTGTGTGTGTGTGCGCTTATTACGGTGACCTAGCCACTCACGTACAGAAGAGCTTTCCAATAGGGCATTTGCCACGAGTGTTCGTACTCTACGCCAGACCACTAAATTGCCCGCACTCGTTCTGCCCGAGTTGCGTTGACCTTTCTAATTCAACTCTTTTAATTTCAACTCAGTGAAATTTAAGGTCTCCGGCACGCGGCAAATGCCCTACTACTGTTCCGTCAATGCTTCCTTGTTTTGGCGCATTAACATCTGTACATCGTTATCACACACTGTGACACCCGCTTCTTGGTGTGTGTAGTATGTTTGCCATTCAAACACGGGTCGATTGTAGTTTGATTGAGCGCGTGCTTCTTATCATTGACGAAGAGTGGAGTTAGTGAAGGTTGATGTGTCCTTTCCAACATGTCTGCTTCCCTGTCCACCATTTGTGCCCTTACATGCCTGAACTCGCTGCTTTTTCTCCTGCTTTTTTCCATCCGTACCATTACTTGCTGTGGTGGTTGATACCTCACGAATGAAATCCTTGTGAAGTCTTTGTGTGCAGTGATTTTTGGTGTAACATTTGAATCAAACTAACACTTGATTTTTGTGTACCCATTTGCCTTAAAATCCAAGGTGGTGGTTAATCAAATTTAAGAAAATTCTATGTCTCGTTTGTTTCGTCTTTTAACATACCAACGCATCACTTGTTTTTTTCTTCTTTCCCAAACTGTATGCTGTGCATGTAATGGCATCAGAATGCGAGTCGTTGATCATGTGATTAACATCATATTCCGTGTATCTTTATGCTACGCTATGACCAATTGTATCTATGTTTTGTATTGGTTGCAATTGCATGATGTCTGCTGTTACGTTTACTCCGCGTTCTCTTCTTTGGACATCTTTGTTAGGCGTTTATGATGTTGTTGTTGTGGTTTGGTTTTGAATCAGTTCTTCATCTCTGTTGTGTCTTGTGCATGGTGTACTGTTCTTGTTGAACAAATTGAATTGTCAGAAAACGGTTATAAAAGAAAAAAATCAATCCTTGTTGAAGCATGAAACATCCCTCCCTCCTGCCACTTGCCTCAACTTACCGTATTTTACGGACTCTTAAGGCGATACTTCCCCCCCCCCCCAGATTGAGTGAGACTCCTGCGCCTTATAATGCAACTGATAAAATAGTAAGAAAGTATTATGACAAAATCTGAATTTTGTCTAAAATGAATGAAATTCTGCTTAACGTCCTCCGGTCTGGAACAGACACATATGGGACATTAGTAGATATAAAGATGGTGGGAACGATCCTGGAGGCAATGCCTGGAGGCAGCACCAGGAAAGTCCTGAATTTGTAACAATACAGATGTGTATATGATCATTTTGTCTTAAATGTTTTGGGGTGCGCCTTATATAAAGGAGGACCTTATAGTCCGAAAAATAGGGTAATTCTGAACTGATGTAAACTTGACATTGAATGCAGTAATCATGATCCAATAAATAGGGTAATTCTGATTTGATGTAAACTTGACATTGAATGCAGTAATCATGATCCAATAAATAGGGTAATTCTGAATTGATGTAAACTTAACATTGAATGCAGTAATCATGATCCAATCAATAGGGTGATTCTGAACTGATGTAAACTTGACATTGAATGCAGTAATCATGATCCAATCAATAGGGCATTCTGAACTGATGTAAACTTGACATTGAATGCAGTAACCATGATCCAATAAATAGGGTAATTCTGAACTGATGTAAACTTGACATTGAAGGCAGTAATCATGATCCAATAAACAGGGTAATTCTGATTTGATGTAAACTTGACATTGAATGCAGTAATCGTGATCCAATAAATAGGGTAATTCTGAATTGATGTAAGCTTGACATTGAATGCAGTAATCGTGATCCAATAAATAGGGTAATTCTGAATTGATGTAAACTTGACATTGAATGCAGTAATCATGATCCAATAAATAGGGTAATTCTGAACTGATGTAAACTTGACATTGAATGCAGTAATCGTGATCCAATAAATAGGGTAATTCTGAATTGATGTAAACTTGACATTGAATGCAGTAATCGTGATCCAATCAATAGGGTAATTCTGAATTGATGTAGACTTGACATTGAATGCAGTAATCGTGATCCAATAAATAGGGTAATTCTGAATTGATGTAAACTTGACATTGAATGCAGTAATCATGATCCAATAAATAGGGTAATTCTGAACTGATGTAAACTTGACATTGAATGCAGTAATCATGATCCAATAAATAGGGTAATTCTGAATTGATGTAAACTTAACATTGAATGCAGTAATCATGATCCAATCAATAGGGTGATTCTGAACTGATGTAAACTTGACATTGAATGCAGTAATCATGATCCAATCAATAGGGCATTCTGAACTGATGTAAACTTGACATTGAATGCAGTAACCATGATCCAATAAATAGGGTAATTCTGAACTGATGTAAACTTGACATTGAAGGCAGTAATCATGATCCAATAAACAGGGTAATTCTGATTTGATGTAAACTTGACATTGAATGCAGTAATCGTGATCCAATAAATAGGGTAATTCTGAATTGATGTAAGCTTGACATTGAATGCAGTAATCGTGATCCAATAAATAGGGTAATTCTGAATTGATGTAAACTTGACATTGAATGCAGTAATCATGATCCAATAAATAGGGTAATTCTGAACTGATGTAAACTTGACATTGAATGCAGTAATCGTGATCCAATAAATAGGGTAATTCTGAATTGATGTAAACTTGACATTGAATGCAGTAATCGTGATCCAATCAATAGGGTAATTCTGAATTGATGTAGACTTGACATTGAATGCAGTAATCGTGATCCAATAAATAGGGTAATTCTGAATTGATGTAAACTTGACATTGAATGCAGTAATCATGATCCAATAAATAGGGTAATTCTGAACTGATGTAAACTTGACATTGAAGGCAGTAATCATGATCCAATAAACAGGGTAATTCTGATTTGATGTAAACTTGACATTGAATGCAGTAATCGTGATCCAATAAATAGGGTGATTCTGAATTGATGTAAACTTGACATTGAATGCAGTAATCGTGATCCAATAAATAGGGTAATTCTGAATTGATGTAAACTTGACATTGAATGCAGTAATCATGATCCAATAAATAGGGTAATTCTGAACTGATGTAAACTTGACATTGAAGGCAGTAATCATGATCCAATAAACAGGGTAATTCTGATTTGATGTAAACTTGACATTGAATGCAGTAATCGTGATCCAATAAATAGGGTAATTCTGAATTGATGTAAACTTGACATTGAATGCAGTAATCGTGATCCAATAAATAGGGTGATTCTGAATTGATGTAAACTTGACATTGAATGCAGTAATCGTGATCCAATAAATAGGGTAATTCTGAATTGATGTAAACTTGACATTGAATGCAGTAATCATGATCCAATAAATAGGGTAATTCTGAACTGATGTAAGCTTGACATTGAATGCAGTAATCGTGATCCAATAAATAGGGTGATTCTGAATTGATGTAAACTTGTCATTGAATGCAGTAATCGTGATCCAATAAATAGAGTAATTCTGAATTGATGTAAACTTGACATTGAATGCAGTAATCGTGATCCAATCAATAGGGTAATTCTGAATTGATGTAAACTTGACATTGAATGCAGTAATCGTGATCCAATCAATAGGGTAATTCTGAATTGATGTAAAGTTGAATATCGCCTTATCGTCCGAAAATTATGGTAGACAAAAATCTGTAACATCATTTCCTGACAACAACAAAGAAGAAGAAAAAACTACGCAAGTATTGACCGACTATCACGATAATGCATAATGTGGAAAGATGAGAAAGATGATGGGCTTTAATGATGATAACACATTGTTGAAAGAGTGGCTAGGAAGGATGGATAATGTTTGGTGGCTTCCCACCCCCTACCCCTTCCTCCTTCCCTCTCCCACCCCCTGCCCTCACTTCCATCCCCCTGTTCCAACTTCAAGATTAAGTAGAATTCTTATTCTTGTTATTTTTGTGCTATTGGTTGCTATGAAATGTTGTTGAGAGGTTTTTATCATTCTTTGTGTTGTGATATGTGAAATACGTTAAAAAAAATTAAGTCATTTGTATGATTATTTTTTATAAATTATTTATCTTGATTTTACTGGTTATTTTTGTTGATGTAAAAAAAAAATTTTTTTGAATAATTATTCATGCACAATGTTTGTCTGCCCAACCTATTCAGTATTATCATGAATTAATATTATGATGAAGCCACGATACGATAATATCACTATTAATACAGTTCAATACTGTGTCTTTATAAACGAACTACATGTATCTCACAAAATAGCTGTTTCCATTTCTTCAGTATGTGGTTTCTTGCAAATGCATTTTTTTATTTAATAAAAATGGACCGTTTTAAATAGCGGTAATTGAAAGAAAGCAAAACAAAAATGCAAAGAAAAACAATACAGTGGACCTCCCTTATAAGACCCCTCCCTTATAAGACCTTCACAAATCATCCAAAATGAGGTCTTATAAGGGAGGGGTCTTATAAGGGAGGGGTCTTATAAGGGAGGTAATTTTAACACTTACAAAGAAGGGTAATGTCTCAGAGAAGTAGGTCTTATGTGGGAGGGAGTCGAATAATGGGAAGTCTTATAAGGGAGGTTCCACTGTATCTACATTCGGTTTATACGTTGTGAACATTCAGAAATGCATTATAATTGTAACGATTTTTAATGTTTGTTCAAGCGATGATGGAGTGAAGATAATTGGTATGTGGGGGGGGAAAAGACTAGATATACAATTTTTTTTTTATTAAGTTATGATTTTATTCTTATTCTTCTTCTGCGTTCCCAGGGCATAATGGGTAAGGTACGTATGTGTCCGGTTTTCAGTTTTTACTGGTCTCACCCGACAGCCGACACATTCCGATTTCGGAGGAGCTCAAAGGAGATAAATTATTTGGGGGATTCTTTTTGGAAAAAGGCAGGAGAATGGGCCAATAAGTCGGAAAGATAGTAGATGATAGGCAGCAAAGGGAAAAGGCAGAGTGAAAGACAGTGGCAGATTAGGGGAAGTTTAAAGCACAGAACTTCCAGAAGGTGGGGGAAGGGGGAACTGTTTTTAGGAAAGAGGCGAAAAGGTTTTATTCAATAGAAGAAAAACCAAACCCATGAATTTTAGATATCAAAAGGCCCAGATGATGGCAGTTGGATTACAGCAAGTGTTGAAAGTGGGCTTTTCATCCACAGTATCATGACGAGATCTTGCATGTAATGGCAGCCTCGCACTATCCAACCAGGTCGGATGAAAATGGTTGCAACCTTTCCACCGTTTTCCTTTCTTTTGACAGAGTAAAAATCACTTTTAAAAAAATCGGACGAGACAGTAAACCGAAGTCCCGTGTGCCCATGCACTTAGCACACGTTAAATCCAGTGGCAACGAAAAAGTTGTCATTTGGTCAAAATTTACCTCGCCCCCTTTCCTTCCTCAGTCACACAAAAATCGCATGCAAAATTTTTTTTTTAATGGGTCTCTGGCTGCAATGCGCTCTCCAGGTGGGAGCAACCCAAATTTCACAGACGCCTCTGTGACTATAAAGTACCTAATACCTAATAATACCTAAATGTTGGTTGGATGAAACCCTTCCAATCTGGTTGGAAGGAATGTGGCGACTGCACCGTTTACTTCCAACTCACTCAGGCGGTTGTGGGAAAACAGCAAAATGCTCGCTGATAGGGAAGACGGCATGCGGCTGCAAGCAGTTGAATAGAGTTCACAACTGAATTTTCTTAAGGTTGGATAATGTGAGGCGGCTTTAAGATGAAGCATCAGGGCCCTAGTATTTTAAAAAAACATGTTTTACAACCTTGAGTACCTACATGCTTTTAAAGTCATTATTCATGGAACTTTTGAGAAATGCATTCGCAACTGATCAATCAATCAATCAATCACATTTATTGTCCTTTTAAAAAAAACTTAAAAGGAAATTTGGATGCTGTCACCGGTACAAATACAAACAACAACAACACGTAAAGTAGAATATGAACAGAAAACAATGGAAGCATTGAAATTGAGTACTGTACTGATTAAGTCACACATATCCTCTGAAGTCGGAGTGTGGCTGCCCACGTGGCGGGGCAATCAGAAACGGTCACACGCGTAATGTTCTCATCCCTAGATGGTGCTTTTGTACCAGTGTTCAAGCGCTTCGGCTGTTGATCCCTGGAGTCTTTAAGCCAGGGTACGACAACAATGGTCACACATCACCGTAGAAGAGCATTTGGAAGATGTGATAAAGAAGCACAGGATACTGTAAATTCAAATCTAACAATTTATGCGTAGCACACACATTTCCCACATTCTGACTGCGTTTTAGTTTTCCTCGGAGAGCCGTTTATGGCTGGGACCAATCGCTTGTTTCGAGTTCTCGTCTCACATAGGCAAGTAATATTCTCATCGAGAAATTTTCTCATCAGAGTAAGGGCACGTACACACATACGCTGAAAAGTTCCGCACGAAACCCCCCGTAAATAAGTAAAAGAAAGAAGTAAAAAATAATAATTTTAAACTGCAAAGTCATGCGCATATTTTTTCCTTCTTTCTTTTCATATTTACGTTTGTTTCTTTGCGAGGAACTTCTGCGTATGTGCGCTTAGGAAAAGACCTTACAAGTGCTACAAAAGAAGGGATGAAAACTTTGGTTTGGTTTATTGTGATGATCAGGACGAGTGCTAAAAACAGAACTAAAACTAAAAGCATTTGAAATGGGGTGCTGTTGTGTGTCAATGAAAGCGAGAGCGTCATATTTTATGGACTACAAGGCGATATCCCCCCCCCCCCCCCCCCCCCCACTGAGACCCCTGCGCCTTATAACGTGACTAATAATAATAAAGTAAGAAACTATAATACAAATTTTCTTTTTGTAAAATTTGGGGGGGGGGGGGGGGGAGGGGGGTGTATAATCAGGCGCGCCCTATAGTTATGTAAGATGGTAAGTGCCACGTACGCTGCATGTTTGATGTGCCTGTTGTGGTTTCAGCCTGAGTGAGAACCAGTCTCTGCTGGTGATGCCGCCCTGGATCAACAAGTGGCTGGTGGGCGCCATCTGCCTGTCCATGGCCCTCCACTTCCTCATCCTCTACATCGACGTCATGTCCGTGAGTGTCCTCTGCCACCACGCAGCAGCAGCGTGTTGTTGTGTTTGTTGGCGGGGGGGGGGGGGGGGGTGTCAAGGCTCCGTCTGTATGTATGCCCCGCCCGCCCACCCCGCCTGTATGACTGGGCTGTCTATGTAGTTTAGCATGCGCACGTGCACACTCACACATGCGCACGCACACACATGCATGCACTCTCACACACATGCGCGCTCACACACACACGCACGCACGCATGCACACGCACACTCTCACACAGTTTTCATTTTTATCGTCTAATATCACGAAAAGTGGATAGACGTTAAATGAAAGACAATTGCACGCGCACACACATACACACACACTCTCTCTCTCTCTCTCTCTCTCTCTCTCTCTCTCTCTCTCTCTCTCTCTCTCTCTCTCTCTCTCTCTCTCATGCGCATGTGCATACAGCCATGTCATTTTGGCCTTAAACATAATGTTCTTCTTCTTCTGAG
This sequence comes from Phymorhynchus buccinoides, assembly GCA_017654935.2. NCBI lineage: Eukaryota > Metazoa > Mollusca > Gastropoda > Neogastropoda > Raphitomidae > Phymorhynchus > Phymorhynchus buccinoides. The sequence continues at coordinate 32,331,222 of CM065702.1, forward strand.
TTCCCAGGCCATTATGGGTAAGGTACATACATACATGTCCGGTTTTCAGTTTTCACCAGTCACCCCGTTGCGTACAGCCGACACATTCCGATTTCGGAGGAGCTCAAAGGAGATGAATTATTTGGAAGATTTTTTTCTGGGGGAAAAGGCAGGAGACTGGGCCAATAAGTCAGAAAGATAGTACTGGTAGATGATAGAAAGCAAAGGGAAAAGGCAGGAGACTGGGCCAATAAGTCAGAAAGATAGTACTGGTAGATGATAGAAAGCAAAGGGAAAAGGCGGAATGAAAAAGAGTGGCAGATTAGGGGAAGTTTCAAGCAAGTAATTTCCAGAAGGTGAGGGAACTAATACATAACATGACGATGTATGTGTGTTGTTTGTTCTACTACAGGTGATTTTCCAGATCACGCCCCTCAGCATCGAGGAGTGAGTGGCGGTGCTCAAGATCTTGATAATACGACGATGTATGTGTGTGTTGTTTTGTTTTACTCTACAGGTGATTTTCCAGATCACGCCCCTCAGCGTCGAGGAGTGGGTGGCGGTGCTCAAGATCTTGATAATATGACGATGTATGTGTGTGTTGTTTTTTCTACTACATGTGATCTTCCAGATCATGCCTCTCTAGTCTCAGCGTCAAGGAGTGGGTGGCGGTGCTCAAGATCTCCATCCATAATGCAACGATGTATGTGTGTGTTGTTTTGTTCTACTCTACAGGTGATCTTTCCAGATCACGCTGCTGAGCGTCGAGGAGTGGGTGGCGGTGCTCAAGATCTCCTTGATAATACGACGGTGTATGTGTGTTTGTTCTACTACAGGTGATCTTCCAGATCACACCCCTGAGCGTCGAGGGGTGGGTGGCGGTGCTCAAGATCTCCTTCATAATACGACGATGTATGTGTGTGTTGTTTTGTTCTACTCTACAGGTGATCTTCCAGATCACGCCCCTCAGCGTCGAGGAGTGGGTGGAGGTGCTCAAGATCTCCTTGATAATACGACGGTGTATGTGTGTTTGTTCTACTACAGGTGATCTTCCAGATCACGCCTCTCAGCATCGAGGAGTGGGTGGCGGTGCTCAAGATCTCCTTCATCATCCCTAATACGACGATGTATGTGTGTTTGTTCTACTTCAGGTGATCTTCCAGATCACGCCTCTCAGCGTCGAGAAGTGGGTGGCGGTGCTCAAGATCTCCTTCATCATCCCTAATACGACGATGTATGTGTGTTTGTTCTACTTCAGGTGATCTTCCAGATCACGCCTCTCAGCGTCGAGAAGTGGGTGGCGGTGCTCAAGATCTCCTTCATCATCCCTAATACGACGATGTATGTGTGTTTGTTCTACTTCAGGTGATCTTCCAGATCACGCCTCTCAGCGTCGAGGAGTGGGTGGCGGTGCTCAAGATCTCCTTCATCATCCCTAATACGACGATGTATGTGTGTTTGTTCTACTTCAGGTGATCTTCCAGATCACGCCTCTCAGCGTCGAGGAGTGGGTGGCGGTGCTCAAGATCTCTTTCCCCGTCATCATCCTGGACGAAACGCTCAAGTTCGTCGCCCGCAAGTTCGCTGATGGTAAAAACCCTCTGTGGGAGGCGCAATGGATGGTCCTGGCCTGGGCGATCTACATCGCCTTCATAGCTTACTCCCCTTTATGATGATAATCCCACCACCACCACCCCTCCAACCACACACACCCTCCCCTTTTTCATCCTAACAACCCCCAACCCCCTCGCATCCTCCCTTACTTTGCTATTTATTGGATCGGTAGTCTTTTTTTTTTTTGCCCCCTCCCCTCCCCATATTCATTCCCCTGTCTCTTAATCAACACGTCTTCTCTCTCTCTCTCTCTCTCTCTCTCTCTCTCTCTCTCTCTCTCTCTCTCTCTCTCCCTCTCTCCCCCTCTCTCTCTCTCTCTCTCTCTCTCTCTCTCTCTCTCTCTCTCTCTCTCCCCCCCTCTCTCTCTCTCTCTCTCTCTCTCTCTCTCTCTCTCTCTCTCTCTCAGCATAGGTTTTTGTTCGTCCATTCGTTAGGTCTTCTTTTTCTTTCTTTTTTTGAACCATGGTTTGTTACTGACGCACTGCAAGTGACGGGGTGAAAATGGAGGAGGAAGTGTTTTTAAAAACAAAACAAAAAATAGTATAATAATTTTAAAAAAAATGAAATAAAAAGATGGAAAAATGACGACTGCCCCTTTTTCTCCCTGACTTTTGTGCAGTTTGGCAGTGAATTTTTGTTGGTTTGGGTGAAATTTCGCAGTTTGGTTTGATCTCAAAAGACGTAAAAAACCCAAAAACATTTTAAAAAGGACACATTTTACGAAGCTTTTTTTTTCTTTACTCTTTTTTTTCTTTCTTTTTTAAAAATGTTTTGCGCATTGTTTGTTACGTTAGTTTGCGCAATATTATTTTTCCAAGGCAGAGCCTTGATCCGATTTTGAAGAGAAAGGTAGTCAGTTTTTTTTTATAACCCTTTCTTTTAGTGCAATCGGTTTTTGCGCGCGGGCTGTAGTGCAGTGCCTCTGTGACAAGATGAAAAGAAGAAGAAAAGCGGCAGGGTAGATAGAATTGTCATCACACACTGTACATAGCCATCAGCAATTGCCAACTCCCATACTGGGCAATATGGGTGCTTCTCTTCAGGCTATGCCCCCCCCCCCCCCCCCCCCAACAGGGATGCTCGGGTACCCATACGCTATCCAGATGTCGTTCAATGCGCCTAATGTGTCACGCCCCTGTCTCTTTCACACTTCATTACGGCATATTTGGTATATTCTAGTCACAGAGACTTATCTGTGAAAATCGGGCTGCTCTCCTACGGAGAACGCGTCGCGCACGGGTCAGACTAGCTTTAAGCCCCCATCCGAAGGACTGGACGTTCAGTTCGATTTCCCTTGTCAAACTAGAAAGAAGAAAGGGCGAGGAGGCCGGGATTCGAACCCCGGGGTCACTCACGCCTGCAGTCACTTTCTCCATTAGTACACATTTAGCGGACCAAGGGAGGAGGAGGAGGAGAAGCGGGAGGAACCCCTCACGTCCTGAATCCCATGCATCAGGGCTGCCTACCCCCCACCCCTAAGGGGTCTTTGTCCCTGGAAACAGTCAAAAAATGGCGCCCTGTCCCTGGAATCCACTTTTTCTCTTTAGTGTCCCTGGAAACAGACTAGAATCGAAAATGTTGCTGAGCAGTCACTTGTCTTGTTAGCTGACCTTGCTATTGAACACAGGAACACCCAAAGCAACGGACTTTTTCTTCTTTCTAACAGTAACAGACAGGTTGCACATAGGTTACTGAACACTAAGCGATCTTCAGTATTGAAGCACAATCACACCCAAAACACATCAAGAGGACTACCGACAAAAAAAATCTTGGAGTCGAGACTTTGCTAGATCACGGAATCATCGAAAGCTAATAGTGCGTTTTGATTGACCCTGAGGCATGACATTGCGCTGCTTGTCCCTGGAAATAAGTCTGTGTCCCTGGTTTTTAAAGTAGTTTGTCCCTAGGGTAGGCAGCCCTGCATGGCTGGGTTTTCTTTTCCATTATCCATCGTCATTATTGCAATCCCTCATCAGTCAACACCATCTAATTGTGTGTTTCTCTTAAAACCGCATCTTTTAAAAAAAAGTGTAGGTTTTTTTGTGTATATCCGTCTTGTGCTGCTTTTGTGGTGTGTGTTTTGTTGTTTTTTGCGCACACGTTTTGTCAGACAGTGGGTGGGTGGGGTGGTTTTTTTATTGAGAGGGATATATGCGAGGTGTCCTCCCCCACACCCCCCACACCCCGTCGTGCTATATATATATATAATATAGCTGAATGGATTTGTCGTCTGCACTAGACTAAGGAAACCGCAGAATTCATTCTTTTTTTTCTTTAAAAAAAAATTATGTTTGGTCGGTCGGTGTGTGGGTGTTGTCACTAATCCGGAAGCTCCAGTTGCTATTGGCGGCTGACGTAGAGTTAGTTAGTTCTCCACTGTTTTGTCGTTTGGAATGTCTCAGGATGGTTTTGCGTATGCCGTGTGCTTTAGTGATCGTTTTCTTTTTTTTTCTCCTCTCTCTCCTAGTAGTTGTACCTCAGTATATAAAGAAACTGTTCTTCGCTTCTTGTACAATTTTGTGTGTGTGGTTTTTTTTTAATACAAAAATATTTGGATTGTTATGAACTTTGATGTTGCGCAAGCATGTTTTTTGTCATGGCGTGTTTGGTGAAATGGAGTGAGAAATTGTTTGGTTTTAACTCTCCCATGTCTCCCCCTGCCCCCCTCCCTTGAGTGTTTAAAATTTCGGAGGCCTATGTTTTGAGGATGATGCTGAAGCCATGATACTTGGAGCCGCGATAGCTGGTGAAGAGAAAGCCGTTGCTTTGACAAACGATTTCCCCCACTCTTGCCTTGGGCTGCATGTGGACTGAACCTAAGGAAGTGGCTGCATTGTTTTATCATATTATTTTATGCAGAATCTGCTAAGAGCGGTTCTCTCTCTCAAAGAAGTAGGCCAGAAAAATACAGCAAAAATCTGTGAATTGGCTTCATTCAAAAGAGTGTTCTTCAAAAGTTTTCGATGAAAGATGCATGAATTGTATATTATTATAGTGATGCCGGCTAAAATTCGAATGGATAAATATTTTGCTTACGAGGATATTTGCCAAGATTTCAAGCTGCGAGTTCATTCCGAAAGTTTACTCATGTTGTCTAATGATAAAAGTGACCACTTTCACTAGCATACACGATTCCTCTCCTGTGGAGTGCCCACAATCGACAGGCAGTTTCAGGGCTGCCTACCATCGGTCCCTGGAAACGGTTAAAATGGGCACCCTGTCCCTGGAATCCACTTTTCCGTTTAGCGTCCCTAGAAACTGAGCACAATCAAAATTTTGTAGAGCAGTCACTTGTCTTTTTGTTAGCTAACCTTGCTATTAAACACAGGAATACCCAAAACAACACTGTTGAAATTGTCTTAGTATTAGGTTACTGAACACCAGAAGATCTTGAATGCAGAAGCATGTTGGTACTGAAAAGCAACAAAAAGACGACACAAAATATCCAGTCACAGAAATTTTGCTAGATCACGAAATATATTTCATGATGTTGCGATGTTTGTCCCTGGAAATAAGTCTCTGTCCCTGGTTTTTAAGCAGTTTGTCCCTGGAAACCGCAATAGGGGGTAGGCATCCCTGCTGTTTCATGGGTTAAATTAAGGGAAGCTGAAAGTATTGCGCGAGACCTACCAATCTGAACAGCTGACAGTCTTTTTCTGGGTCTTTTTTTAAGCGAAAAATATATCGTGGGCGATAAAATCTGAGGTTGGGAATAAGGAAAACGGAAGAGTGGACAAACCTTTTGTTGTAGGCATCGAGGAAAACGTAACGATTGTCTGTGCGAAGGAGTGTGAATCGAAAGAGAAGCGTGTTCAGCTTTAAAAGTTAAAGATTGTCATAGTCAGTGGTTAGCAGCTCTTGGCAGGTTCTGCGTTCACCGACACATTTCATTCATCTCACAATATTGTATTGGGGGGGGGGGGGGGGGGGGGGGGGGGGGGGGGGGGGGTTTTTTTTTTCTTTACTACATACATTTCTTTTTCCATTCCATGCTTGCGGACAATATTTACTCGCATTACTCAAGTTTGGTGTGCTGTTTGTTTCGTTACTGAGCTTTTTTTTTTTTCATTTCAAAGGTTGTGTTGGGAACGGAGAGATTTTTTTGTTCGTAATTTGGGGGCGGGGGGTGGAGTGATGAAGGTTTAGCTTCTTTTTTTTTCTTCAAAATTTCTTCTGACTATTTGATGCTGGTTGTTTTCTGTGAAATATGATTCTGTCAGACTCGGAGTGGTCGTCCGTTATTATTCACTTCTGTCGCTGTGTATTTCTTTGTGTGGGCAAAAATTGTTCAGTTTGTAATGTGGTCCAAGTATGCGTGGAACTGTATTTTGAACTTTTAGATGTACGATTGTTTAAAAACAAACAGACAACACAGCAGAAGCGCTAAGCTTTAACTTTCGTTTGGCCCATTTTATGTTGGAGTATAAGTGACGTGCACTTGTTTTCTGTGTTTTCATTGGCTGTGGCTGTGGTGACCAGTGTTTCATTGTATCGTATGCAAATATATCACGCCTCTATCTCTTTGCTGAGTTTTTCATCAGATTTTTTTTATATATACCACGATCAAGAAACTGAATGTGATATTTCCTTGTGATTTGCAATCATTCTTTTCTCCTTCAGTTTGATATTTCCCGTTCGACCTATTTAACTGTGTTGAAAGTTTTCTCTCTTCTTTTTTTTTTAGCAAACATTTTTGTCGATTTCGTGACGTAAATCTTCATGCGTTTCTTCTTAGTATTTTTATAGCAGGGACCGACGTAAAGTATATAGTTGTCGACGTCCGAGAACGGATAGTAATTTCAGATCGCAGGGTTTTTTTCTTTACCTTACAACACGCACAAAGTGTACATAATAGCTAAGAGGTGCGTGACTTTCGGTCGCTTAGACAGGCTGTGTTATTGGGGGTGCATGATGTCTGCCCGATTGAGGTTGATTCAAAAAAAAGTTTATTAATAAGACGTAGTACGTTGATGATAGCCGTTGTTTATTCCACGGCCTTTTTTCACCTCGGCTTACTGGCTTCAATGGTGTGGGATAGAAATAGAAACATGCACATCTCCCAGCGTGAACGCGTCAGTCGTTTGTGCTCTCCAGCGGAGAAGTTTCATAAAAAAACTCACACTTCCTTTCTTAAAATCAAGGTGAAATAGTTATGATGCAAAACTTCCTCATCTAAAAGAGAAAATAGGAGGGGGGGGGGGGGGGGGAGGGGGATTATTTGCTGTCCAAACTTTATTGATTCTCGAGTTCTTCCTTTCCTATGCAAACCCCCTTTTGTGTTGGTCAGTATATCGCTGCCTTTATTTTAAGAAAAGAAAAGGAACAATTTATTTTGTTATTTGAAATACACTGTCATGCAAAAAAAACCCATGATGTTAACAGAATGAAATAGGTGATGCTGAAAGATTGAAACGGGTTATGGCGAAAGGTAAAGGTGCGGCTAGTTACGGTGAAAACCTGGATGCGGGTGTGCGCGAGGGTAAGGAAAAAGGGGAGTAGAGTCGCGGAGCAATGGGGGTGTTTCTCCTGGCAAGATAGACCATGTTGCTCTTACATTGTGTACCAGTACAACGCTCGCGTGGAACGAAGCCGAAAGGTAAAATGAACCGCCTCCGACAAAAAGAATTAACGTTACTCATGCCGTATATCTTTATCGATTTAAAAAAAACTTGGGACTTTCCTGGTATTGCAGTACCTCCAGGATCGTCCCACCAACTTTATATCTATTAACGTCCCCGCGTGTGCCTGTTCCAGGCCGGAGCACGTTAATCGGATCTCCCTCCATCAGTGGTGTAGGTTTTCTACATCCTTTTTTTTTTAAATTCTGTAAAGAAAAAAAGAGATTGCGCTTCTTCCTGAGAGAAACGTCCCAGATTTGATCACCCTTGCCTGCAAAAGATCATTTCACCTTTTTGTTTTAAAGGAATGTCTGAATCCGTTTTTCTATGTATAGACAGCAATGTTGTTGGGTTGTTTGTTTTTTTGTCTTACAACTGTTAAAGTGGGGTGATATTTTATAATCGTTGTCTTTTTTGTTGTTCTTCTTCTCTCGGGTCTACCTCCCCCTTCTTTTTTTTTTAACGCGTAGTTTTAACGTGGAATAGAAAAAAAGCTCAGCAAAGTCTTCTCTAGCTAGTTTGGAGAGAAAAAAATGTCGTGTGAAATAACAGTTCAGTTTTTGAAAATCAAATTTGTCATGTTTTTATTAAATTTTATCATGTGTCTGTGTTTTGTTCCTTTAATGGGGTTTTATACTACTTCTTGCCGACACGGAAGGGCGATAATTTTTTAGGCCTGAACTGCCTATGCCTCCTAGTGACGAGTCAGGAGCAGATAATTTTCTGTGGCTATAAGCTACTACTTGATGACAGAGACAAGGACGCTGATCTTATGTAGGTGGCGTTCGCATCTCAGTACACGAGACAAGGTGGGGGGGGGGGGGGGGGGGGGGGGGGGGGGGGGGGCGCAGAGAATGTTCAGTATAAAGCCTCATTGGTTGAACCAACATTGCTTGTGCACATGTACTGTGTCTGCATTTCTGTGCGCTTGGCTGTGTAACCTTTGTAGTAACTGAGCTCTCTCTTGTCTCTGTCTCCCTCTCTCTCTCTCTCTCTCACCAAACAATGAGTCTCGTCAGGCATCAGAATTGTCAGGGGAACTGCTAATTTCAGAGGATTAAGAATTTCTGACAGTTGGCTTCGACTGTCAGAGGTTTTGCTTTTTAATTCAGCGTTATCTTGTCTGTTTAAAAAGCATTCTAGAGTAATTTATCACCATATGAAGCCTTTTGGGGTGGTGTTGGAAACTCATTTCAGTGTTGTCCCCTCTGCGATCTATGGCCTTGATGGCCCATTTCACCGCAGTTTTCAGAGGATTGGACTTGCAGACTATTCTGATGCCTGGCAGCTTGCAGTTTGTATGTCTTGATCGTTGGCTTCTTTCTTCCGTACATTAATAAAACATGTATATGCACAAAAGTCTTCTTCTAACAGCATAATCATGCACAGAACTGTATTTATTTATCTCTTTGCGTTGGCTGACTCGTCTTGTTCGTTACTATTTCTTTTTCCTGCGTTCATCTTACTTTAGAATCACCTCTTGTCTATATCTGGTACCACTTTTCTTAGTATACTTTCACTTGATTGTATCCAAGAAGTTATCTTTTTTCGTGTTTTTTTTTTTAATAAATTATTTCTTGCGAACCACAGAATCAGTTTTGTATGCCAAAAAAAAGAAAGCTTGTTTTCTTAGTCTTTTTTTTTTTTCTTTCCCGAATCTTTTTTTTTTTCTTCCCCTAAAGCTGTTTCGAGCTTTTGCCTTTTTAATTTTGAGTCACAACAGCTGTGCTTCTCGGCTGCCTAGCAAAACAAAAAAACTTGATCATAGGCATGGAAGTTGTTAATTTTTTTTTAATAATAAAGTAAAGTTAATTAATGTTCATCCCCAATTTTCTTTTTTAGGGCGTTATTATTTGTTAATTTGTTTAGCCAGTTGTGATGATAGTTTGACTATTTTGTAATTCACCTTTTAAATTGAAAATCCTGATATCAACGGTTTGGTTAATTCTTCTTTTTGTTTTTTAAATGCTTTTCCAGTCTTTTGAAAAGAAGGCTCGTGACTTTAAAAAAATATGTGAACCTCAATTTATGTTTTTAAAACAGGAAAGAAAAAGCTGCTTTAACGGTCATAGATTCTAATCAGTTGCAGATTTTAGCTCCTATTTTGTGATGCCTCCTTTCACTGGATTAAGATCAAAATTGGCCCAAGGAACCAGTGTTACATTTATATTATTATAAGCTACGTGTACCTTCACTGGTTGTGACTTAATTAATTAAGCAACCCTTTCTAAACCAGATAATGTCTTTATCTGCATTAATCAGCGGCAGGGTTTTATTTCTTCATATTCCATCCCCTCCCCACCATACCACACCCCCCCAAAAAAAATTGTAAATTGTAGTACCGAATGTAGTGATGTTCAAATTGTTTTTTAGCATTATTTCTCATTGAATTTTATCGTCTTTGCTTTTTCCACACTCATCATCAACCTTACTGTGTGTAGCCGTAAGCTTCTGTGTGTGTAGAAAACAACAACAAAACTTGTGGTTTTCTTTCTCGTAGTGGATGTGTTTGTGCTCTTGTCGTCCGTCGTTTCAGGTTTTTGTTTTTTTAAAGATGGAAGAAAAAAGAGATGCGTTTGTTAAGTGATAAAATAAAGTACTAAAGACTTGTGTTGGATAGTGCGTGCATTGTGTATGTGCAGAAATAAAAATCACCAGTCACTTTGACACGAGGCCTTTTTGCATGGTGTGGTGTGTTCATCCAGTTTTTTTTGTTTTTTTCTTCTTCCTCTTCCCCATTACCCCTTTCCCCCTCCCTCAGTCTTTCCTTCCGATAGAAGAACCGTGGGTTCCTTCTACATCCTATGGGACTAACTCGGCTGTTGCTACGAATCATCATCATCATCATCCATGCATTAACTTGCTCTCACGTAGCGCCGATACACACACACACACGCACACGCACACGCACACACAACACGCTAGCTTGCACACACACTTAACCGTAATCTGTGTACTTCACGCAGACCTGCCAACCCGTACGATTTTGGGCGCCGATTTACCCAAAATACGACCAGTACGTCGAGTGAATAAAAAATACGACATAAAAAAAAACGTAGTGAAATTTATTTTTAAGCAGTTCGATCCTCGAAACGATCGTTCGTTCGAAATCGGCGATTTAGCATAACTGCGAAGTGTTGGAGTGCAACCACGACTTGCAAACAAATATTGCGGCGCTAGAAGGTTTGTGATGCGCGCCAAGTTGGTTTAGGCCTATTAACACGCACCGAAGTGAAGAGAATTTCTGAAAATGTCGAAACGCAAAAGCGACGAGCCTCCTGACGTAGGCAAAACAAAGAAGCCACCAGCAAGATCACACAGATTTCTTAAGAGATTTAGCTATCTCTGGAATTCGAGAGTCAACGCGAGGAAAGACTTACGCACGTTGCAGCTACTGACAAGTCGACTTCTCCATTGCCAGTTCTGGAAAGTTTGATATTGAGCGGCACTGCAACAGGAAAATGCATCAAGATCGTGTAATATACTTGTATGTTAGAAATAGTTGTCCTTAGAGTACACCACTTTTTCCAAGAATACACCAGTTTACGTGAAATAAATACTCCAACTGAAAACTCGGGGTTGGCAGGTCTGCTCATGGGACACATTTAACCCACCCGGCTGGACACTCTTTAACATGTTTTTGTATATACACACGCGACGCATTTAACTGGCCGTGCACAAACGATGCACTTTGTACACGTTAGCCATTTAAGTACGTACACACACTCAACACATTTCATACATTTCGCTGGTTGCTGGCTGGCGAAGGGTAGCGGATTGGAGTTAACCCAGCAGTGTATATATATATATACATAGCGAATGGTGTTTGTCCTACGTACGTACCCACGGAATGATGCCTTCTCCATCCACCACGCTACTACTACTACTACTACTACTCTTTGTGTGACTAGACCCACCCTGCGTCGGTCACCTTCCTCTTTATCCTCTGTAGGGGAGAAGGGGGGCAATCGGGCCCCTGGGTTTGTCAACAAGCTCCCTATTTGCCAGGGTAGGTTTACAATTGTCTTCCATTGCTTTGTTCTTAGCCGTGAATAACGCTCCACCGAGTGCCATCGTTTTCATAATTGTTCAGTTCAAATGCATGTAGTTTTTGTTCAGATTCTTGTTTAAAGAGTTTTCGAAAACCACTTTCAGTTAAACCAGCTTTGGTTTTTTGGTGTGTTTTTTAAAGTTAATGTTTGCTTACATCAGATCTGGAGTGTAAAAGAATTGAGCTTTTTCCATTCTGATGTATTTTCAGCGTGATTTTTTTTTTTTTTTTTTTTTTTTTTTTTTTTTTAAATACTGTCAAGGGATTTCGAAAGAAAAGAAATTTTGAAAAGAGATGTGGTGCAGATGACAAAAGGCAGTTAGCAGAGAGAGAGGCAAAAGATGTGTGTGGATCGGCATGGTGATTGACAGGTCTGGATATTGACTTTGTGTGGTTGTCTAACAAAATAAATCCCCCCCCCCCCCCTCCAAAAAAAAAAAAGGTGGTGATCCTTTGAAGAATATTATTTTGTTTCTATGTTGCTTGAAGATAAGTTTACTTGAAGTCGTTAATTGGCATATCTTGTCCAGATAAAAATTTAAAAAAAGCTCTAAAATTGGGAATAATAATTTTACAAGCTGCAGTAGGGTTTTTTGGGTGTTTTTTTTCCTCTTCATCTGTATTACTATTCTTAATCATTTTTTGTTAAAAAATGTTTGGAAAAAAACGTATTATTGCATCTGAGAAAAAAGGCTGTTTAACCGATTCCTTTCCAGTGTTTCGCCCTTGGAGAGACAAAAAAAAAAATCTGTCCACAGTTATTTGAATGTTGAAATAATATTATTCATTGAAGCTTTAAATCTGAACATCTGCGCTCTTGTTTTGGAACCCAAGTTTCTGTTGGTCGTTATGTTTGTTACATTTTATTATTTTGTGGTTAGCTTTCGGTGGTTTATTTCCTCTTCCCTAATTTGTTTTATCTTTCTTTCTTGCATACATTTGGGTCCTTTTTTTCTACCCCCAGGGTTTCTGATTTTTGTCCCCCCTCTTTTAAGGGGTACGCTCACCACCCCTGTTTCACCCCCAGTTCCAAATTTTAAAGGGTCGAGATGAAAATATGAGAAATTCCACCCTAATAGGAATTGTTCGGAAATAATTAAGGGAAGTAATTTCATGCTGTGTGGGAGTGATCTTGCCTAATTCAAACGGCGAAAAGTTACTCTACCATCAGGTAGATCCCCAGCTCTCGCCTCGTGCGTTTGGGCAGACATACAGCACTTAGAACGCCGTGCGTCATTCTAAACATTGATGTCATTTATATTTTTGCGTCACATTTTGCAAGTTTTATCGGTTTGTGGCCACTGGCCACCTCTAATTTTTCTGTTAAAAAAACCGTTTGTAAGTCGCTGACTCGCATCCTGCGGTTTCAAGCTTCAATGCCATTGTTGCTATGGTGTTTGACCGAGTAATGGAGGGAAACAACTCTCATTTTCACAATGTGCTCTCCCCTAGTTTTTTTCTGAAAATCGTCAATTCCTGTACATGCGCACGCACACACACATAGACACGCTTACGCATGTGTACACAGGCACAGGCACAGCCACGCACCCACTGGTTGTTTTTTTTCCTGTGTGCGGGAACAACCTGTTCCTTCTTTGTTTTCTATTGATCTGAGTTTTCAGTCGATCCAGGCTTGTGGCAGTAGCCGAGATAGGCCCCCCCAGCAGACCATCGAAATAGGAGCAACGTTGTGAATAGCTTAACTTGAAGAGTATAGACTGTGTTAACGCACGAATCATCATTTTAACGTATCATCTCGATATGTAAAGCGTAAATATCGCGCATGGTTTGAGATTCCAGGGGGTGATTTGAGAGGTCTTGTGCGTAAATACGCACAATCTCTACGTTTTCAGAAACCCTGCTCCCCCCCCCCCCCCCCCCCCCCCCCCCCCCCCCCCCCCCTCCGAAGGTGACGCCGGTTTGCATGGATTAGTATGCAGTGGTGGGTTTTTCACTGTTTAGTTTTTTTCAGTTCATTATTTTTTCACCTCTGCTTTTTTTCTTCTTAAGCTTTATTTCATCTTTTGTTATATAAGCTTTCTCTTTCTTGGCTGGGCTTTCTTGTGGCAAGTATTCCATCTTTTTTTCCCTCTTTATTTTGACACGTTTAACATACCTACCGACCGTAGATGCATCTTGAATTGAGAGTTAATGTTGGAAGTGTCCTTGTAAAACACCGCTTTGTGCCTAGATTATTGATTCGGGGCTAAGTTTTTCATTCATTGCTAGAGCTCCAAACTAATAATAGTTGCAGAGAGTAAATGATTTTCCATTGAAGTTCTAAAAATGTTTGTTAAAAAGGCTTCTGATTGCTGCTTTGTAGTGTAGTGTGTGTGTGTGTTGCTAAGTATACGTTGTAAAGTTGTAAAATTTCAATGTGAATCGTTCATATTATTTTTAGAAAATTATTAAATAAGGACAGGTATAGTTTTGGGAGTGTCAGACTCCCCATGGGGAGGGTGTCTTTTACAAATAGTTTGCCCACCTTCTGGAAGTTCCATGTTTGTAGCTTCTAATCTGTCACTCTCTTTGACTCTGCCTTTTCCCTTTGCTTTCTGTCATTACTACTATATTTCTTGACTTTTTGGCCCGATCTCCTGCCTTTAAATTTTTTTTTTTTAAATCCAAACAATCTTCTCCTTTGAGCTCCTCCGAAATCAGAATGTGTCGGCTGAAAAGCGGACACACACACACCTCGCCCATTATGGCCTGGGAACGCAGAAGAAGAAGGGTGTGTCAGAATCTGTTTATAGTCTATCCCTCGCACCTTTTCCCGTTCCATAAATTAACGTTTTCCTTTATATGTCTCCAGTCGGCATTTGATTTTCACACTCCACCTTTGAGTGTTTTACATTAATACAAAAAGTATAATATAAGTTATATGAAAAGTATATCTCTTTCAAATTGTGTCGTGTGTAAGTGTTCATATTGTTGTCTTAGTATATAAAATGATGTCTTTCGAGGTTTTTTGATGCTACAACCTTTTTACTGCCTTTTTCTCTGACGTTTCTCTTCTCTCCAACTGTTTGCGACTATGTTGCAGCTAAAAACAGCAATAATGTATCGTCAGCGTTTGCTGTGTAAATGTATACATACGTTAATGTATCCACGTAGAAGTAGCTCCATAATCGTAGACACCTCTCTCTGAATTCTTGAACTACATCTTTGTTTTGTTTGTCTACATTTTGGTTTCTTCTTCTTTTTTTTTTTTTCTTTTTTCTCCTTCATTTTCAGTTAGTAGAACTTTTAAGATTTTTTTTTTTTCATTGTCAGTTAGTAGAATTGAAAGTTGAGTTTTCATATTTTCCACTTCAGTTTTGTTTGTTTGTTTGTTTTACACATCGTCGGTGAAAATCAAAGGCCTCGTATCTCGATTTTGGGGGTGGGGGTGGGGTGTGTTGAGTTAGCTTTCTAATTTTTCCCGCCACCTTCCATCAAAAGCTCTTATCTCTAACGACTTTCTATCTGGGGTAAAGGAAGTTGCGCTTAGAGCTTAAAGATTAGGCGCTATAAAAGTTGTCTTAATAAAATGACAAAAAACTCGCAAGTCCCAAATTCAGATTTACTTAAGGACAAAAACCTCGTATCTTCATTCTTTTCATGTGTTAAAGTTTTTTTAGCAAAATGCAGGACTAAACTCGCAATGTCTTATATCCATCATAGTTAATCAATTGTGGTAAACGCGGTTAATTTAAAAAAAAACAAAAAAAACATTTACTGCCAAAATTGAGATACGAGGTTTCTGAATTTCACCGACGATATGTATGTATGTGTGTGTGTACATGCACTAAATTGTAGCACATTTGAAGAGGCACACAACTGGGCACCGCGCTAACACACTGCACAGTATTTCCATCGTTGGTGTGCTGATGCCGATGGCGAGTGACGCGTCATTGTTTGTTGGTCAATGAAATCTACATTGCAACATGGTGTATGTCCAGGGGAAAGCCTGCAAAGCTCTGTTCTAGGTCAGGTCGGGTCGGGTCAGGTCAAGTAGGACAGCTAGGCCATGCGGACTCTTTCTCGAGTGCCCTTTTCTCAAATTTGATTTATTTCGTGATCCGTTATAGCACAGCTGTGACGTTTTTGTTTTTTGATGACCCAGGAGATCAGTCATGTTGATATTGTTTTAATTTGAGTAAATTTAGGGTCTTTGAATGAATTTAGGGTGCTAAATTCTACATTATATGTGATTCGAGTGTTCCGTTACGTTTGGGTGCTTATTTCGAAGCATTACGGAAAATCCCAACTTTGCTTCAGTTATACAATTCATCCGTTATAGACTTCATCCATTATAGACCATAACCGCAATTTTTTTTTTTACTTTTTTTTTTTTTTTTTTGGGGGGGGGGGGGGGGATTATGAGTGATTTTTAATGACAAGACTTTCTGATCCTCCAAAATTCATCACAATTGTTTTCTCTCGCACAGTCTTCACAGTTAGAATATTCTGGTTATGTTGAGGCTTTTTTGGTGTGTGTGGTTTTTTTGGGTTAATCGCTTAGCTGTGGAGAGTTGTCTTTCCTTACAACTGTTTGGGTTTGCCATTCCTACGGTTTCATAAAATAATCATCAAAATAATATTTTTTTAAGCGTATGCAGAACTAGGGACTGATATGTATGGAAGTGATCAGCAACATAATCGATGGTAAAGTATCAGATTCCATAACTTACTGTGAAACAGACACATATGGGACATTAATAGTAAATATAAAGATGGTGGGAACGATCCTGGAGGCAATGCCCGGAGGCAGTGCAACTCCAGGGAAGTCCTGAATTTTTAACGATGCAGATGTATGTATATGTATGTTAAAACTTGTTTGTCTTCTATGACACATTTTATACACACACACACACACTCAACACAGCAAAGGCTAAATGAAATTTAGGGACTGATATGTACAGAAGTGATCAGCGACATAATCGATGGTTAAAGTATCATGATTCCATAACTAACTTGTTTGTCTTCTATGACACATTTTATACACACACACACACACACACACACACACACACACTCAACACAGCAAAGGCTAAATGAAATTTAGGGACTGATATGTACAGAAGTGATCAGCGACATAATCGATGGTTAAAGTATCATGATTCCATAACTTACTTGTTTGTCTTCTATGACACATTTTATACACACACACACACTCAACACAACAAGGGCTAAATTAAATTTGTGGAGGGGGGGGGGGGGGTGTGCATTTTGGGGCCAGGGGGGTATAATCTGGCCCTGGCCAGAATAAACCCTGGGGTATATTCTGGCCTAGGCTACTTCATACCCGAGGGGATTAAGAGCCAAGTATTGTAGCCCGTGTACCGTTAAATTCCAGCAATAAACTCCACACTGCGCTCGATCAAAAAAAAAGAATCAGCAACAACCCATTGGCTTTTTTTTAATTTTTTACTCTTTTCTTTTTAGCTTAGCTTAACCGTGCTACCGTTTTCACTGAAGACAGTATTGCAGCCAGTTATATTAAACTGGTGTACAGTGAAACCTCCCTTACCACACCTCCCATTATAAGACTCCCTCCCACATAAGACCTACTTCTCCGAGACATTGTCCTTCTTTGTAAGTATTAAAATGACCTCCCTTGTAAGACCTCATTTTGGATGATTGTTGAAGGTCTTATAAGGGAGGTTCCACTGTACTAGTTGGGAGTAAAAATAACCAAAGAAATGTCATTAAAAGGTGTTCTTTTTTCCCCCGCAGTTCAAGGCCAAAACACTTGATTTGAAGAGGGGGGTGGGGGTGTCTTTTCTGAAGACTCTTGTCCAGCTCTCCGTAGAGTTTCTTTACCGCAGCAAAAAGTATTTTAAAAAAATCGATTTTGACTTTTTTTAATTACCGGTATTTATTTTATACCTGGGATTTTGTTACCCATATGCTCAAAAATGTAAGCATGCAATCAGTTTGAAATTAAGTCAGCTTCCTAAAGTTTCTAATTCTATAATATATATGCATGGGTTTAGGATTTCCTGTTTTTTAATTTTACCAGAAAAGGACTTTCCTTTTTTTTATTTTATTTGTCAAACAAGTTCTTTGTGTGTCTACTGTGTTTTTCAAACACTTTATAAAAATAAATAAGCATTTGTTTAAATTGTGGAAAAAGCAAACAAAAATACCTTCATAAGTCAGGTTTTTTTTCTTCAGCTGCAGGAGGACATTACCCCTAGACCCCGGCCTTTCAGGGTTTTTTCATTTTGTGTAGTGCACCCATGTCTATGTATTTTCTGGGAAAGAGATGACATGTCTGGCGCCGTTCCATTGGGTTTGACGGAGGAAAGAACCAGTTTGTGTCAACTGATCTGCGGGCAATTCCAACGTAACCGACGTGTGATTCAGATTTTTAGCCATTAAAAACGTTCAGCCTGAACAAGAGAAACGTTTTAAGAACTACAAACTCACTGATTCGTGTCCAGAACATGGCCCTTTACATGTTCACACGGTTTGCAAATGCAGTGATGTCCCAAGGCTTTTTCAGTCTTTTTTTTCTTCAAAAGGAGCCAGAATGGTCAGCTCATTGACCGTGGGCCCTCAAGAGAAGAAGAAGAAGAGGCCGCGGTCATAGGCCATTGACCGACTAAAATTGAAAATGTCCTATTGTGTTGTCCCCTATCGGGACAAATGTCTGATTAAATGTTTAACACTGGCACGCTTTGTCTTATTGATTTCTGCAAGAGCCAGGACATTGTCCTGTTGATTTCTCTTATCTCGGGAAAGTTTGTCCGATCACTTTTCGATCCTCGGTACATCACTGCAAATGCAAACCAAACAAAAAGAAATCAATTTCGAAGAAAGCGTAACTGACATGTCATAAATGCTCACCTAACCTTCGGTTACAACGTTCAGAGCGTCATTGCTATGAAATGTGAATACTTTCCAGTTTAGTTCTTGGGTGTGATAAAAACACACACCCTGCCCTGTAAGCAGGAACATTCAGGTTTAGTTTAGTAAAGGTCTAATTTTTTGGTTCAAACAAATGAAAATGAAAACGTAACTGACGTGTGAAAGTAGTCTACTGATGCTGCGATTTGAGGCATGCAAACTTCTGCACAACGCTCTTGTTGGTTTTGAGTGTATATTCTAGAGTTTCAGTGGTCCATAGAAGATGTTTTCGTGAAATACTTCATCATCATAGTTGTCAGTCTGATTGGTTTTGAGTGTACCTATATTCTAGAGTTTCAGTGGTCCATAGAAGATGTTTTCGTGAAATACTTCATCATCATAGTCCTCAGTCTGATTGGTTTTGAGTGTACCTATATTCTAGAGTTTCAGTGGTCCATAGAAGATGTTTTCATGAAATACTTCATCATCATAGTCGTCAGTCTGATTGGTTTTGAGTGTACCTACATGATAGAGTTTCAGTGGTCCATAGAAGATGTTTTCGTGAAATACTTCATCATCATAGTCGTCAGTCTGATTGGTTTTGAGTGTACCTACATTCTAGAGTTTCAGTGGTCCATAGAAGATGTTTTCATGAAATACTTCATCATAGTCGTCAGTCTGATTGGTTTTGAGTGTACCTACATGATAGAGTTTCAGTGGTCCATAGAAGATGTTTTAGTGAAATACTTCATCATCATAGTCCTCAGTCTGATTGGTTTTGAGTGTACCTACATGATAGAGTTTCAGTGGTCCATAGAAGATGTTTTAGTGAAATACTTCATCATCATAGTCCTCAGTCTGATTGGTTTTGAGTGTACCTATATTCTAGAGTTTCAGTGGTCCATAGAAAATGTTTTCATGAAATACTTCATCATCATAGTCCTCAGTCCAGAGCCAAGTAAAACATGTAATCAATGTTAGTTCACACACACTCACGCGACTTTTTAACTCCTGAGAACCTTCTTTCTACAAATTGACCAAAACAACATGCAGAAGAAGAAGTACCGTAAAATGCGGACTATAAGCCGCTACTTTTCCCCTCAACTTTGGCCCATGCGGCTTATCTGTGGATTTTTTTCCACTCAGTATGATTAAATCTGTTTCTGGCCACATTCTTCTACCTATTTTGAGCTTCTTTAGACTCAAAACTGGTTTTGGTAATCGACATTCAAATCTCATGCTTAAAGTATCTGAGAACGTTAAATACTCATGTTCTGATAGGAGAATTTCTATGTTTGTGCACATACAATTTTCTCTGCGGCTTATAAACTGGTGCAGCTTATATCTGAATAAATACCTAATATTTTGTCAATTTAAGGGATGCGGCTTAATTAGTTATATACAGGTGCGTCTTATAGTCCAGTTTTTACGGTAGGATTTTCTCATGCACTGTCACAAAACTGCAAACAGCTGTAGCTCACAGATTGATGTTTTCAAATAGCTTGCATGCTTTAACTCCCTCCTACTGCCACAGGGGCAGATTGTGTGCGCCATGGCGTTTCCCTCTACAGTAGAACCTCCCTTATAAGACCTTCAAAATGGTCTTATAAGGGAGGGGTCTTATTAGGGAGGTAATTTTAATACTTACAAAGAAGGGCAATGTCTCAGAGAAGTAGGTCTTATGTGGGAGGGAGTCTTATAATGGGAGGTCTTATAAGGGAGGTTCCACTGTACCTCGTTGCAGGTGGGCGCCGGTGTGGCGGTGTATTTTTACCTCTATGAGATAAGTAGTCCTAGCCGGAAGTAGTCCTAGCGTAGCCAATCAGAATCGTTTGTTTGTCCGCCATTGTGAATTTTACGAAACTAAGTGCATGGATTTGTACATCGATTTCTCGGCAAATATGTAGATTTACACCCTCCTGCTCTATTTCTTGGTTCTTTCCGTGGTTAGGGTTAGGGTTAGATGGGTACAGTTCGCATGCGAGAGGTAGATATTTAATGACAGGTACTTATTTATCATGACACCGGGAAACATCTTCCTCGTGGTCGTCTATTTTTAGAGCTTACGTTATCAGGGCGTTTCCGTCAATTTAACTCGCTTAGTAAAGTAGGTGATCGTGTTTAGTTCTTCTCTTGAAAACTCGCTTGTCCGAGAAGGTTGCAAAGAACAGAAAACACAGTAGACACACAAAGAACTTGTTTGACCATCAACAACAAAAAAAAGGAAATTCCTTTTCTAGTCAAAATAATTCAAAAACAGGAAATCCTTGTATACCAGGAAAAGTTACACCCATGCATAGATTATAGAATTAGAGACTTTAGGAAGCTGACTTAATTTCAAGCTGATTGCATCCTTACATTTTTGAGCATATGGGTAACAAAATCCCAGGTATAAAATAAATAATGAAAAAAAAAGTCAAATTCGATTAAAAAAAATACTTTTTGCTGCGGTAAAGAAACTCCACGGTGAGCCGGACAAGAGGGGGTCTTCAGAAAAGACACCCCCACCCCACCCCTCTTTAAATCAAGTGTTTGGGCCTTGAACTGGGAAAAGAAAGAACGCCTTTTTATTACATTTCTTTGGATTATTTTTACTCCCAATTAGTACAGTGGAACCTCCCTTATAAGACCTTCAAAAATCATCCAAAATGAGGTCTTATAAGGGAGGGGTCTTATAAGGGAGGTAATTTTAATACTTACAAAGAAGGGCAATGTATCAGTGGAACCTCCCTTATAAGAACTTCAAAATTCATCCAAAATGAGGTCTTATTAGGGAGGGGTCTTATAAGGGAGGTAATTTTAATACTTACAAAGAAGGGCAATGTATCAGAGAAGTAGGTCTTATGTGGGAGGGAGTCTTATAATGGGAGGTCTTATAAGGGAGGTGCAACCTCGTTGCAGGTGGGCGCCGGGAAACATCTTCCTCGTGGTCGTCTATTTTTAGAGCTTACGTTATCAGGGCATTTCCGTCAATTTAGCTCGCTTAGTAAAGTAGGTGATCGTGTTTAGTTCGCTTGAAAAATCGCTCGGGCCGAGAAGGTTACAAAGAACAGAACATACTTGGCGCTAGAAGAGTTGAATAGGCTCGCTGGAAATACACCCCCAAGGCCAAGCAGTAGGGGGGGGGGGGGGGGGGGGGGGGGAGTGTAGCACAGTTCATTTGATAAAATAGGCAAGTGGACAACAACAAAAATGAAAAAAAACAAGCAGAAACGTCAACTAAAAAAATCTCGAACTCAAAACAACTTTATTATCAATAGAAGAAACTAATAATGTACATATCTTGAACTAGTATCACATAAATAGGTATTACTACTCCATACCATACAGTAGATGATTAGAGGTGGGGGGAAAAACCGGTTTGAACCGAAAAACCAGTGCTAAACTATCGCAGTTCAAAAAAACGGTTTGAGTTGCTGTGAACCGGTTTTTTAACTGCAAACTGAAAGTAAGTTTTTCTTAGAATATTGCATTCTTTAAAAGACAAAAAAACACTGAATCTCAGCGCAGATTGGGTGTTTGTAAACCAAGAGTAGCTGTTTCTAGTTTGTGGTGGTGTATGGCTTTGACTGAGTGTTGAGTTGAGTGTGTGTGTGTGTCATAAGTTTCTTTATTGTGTGTGTGTGTGCACGTGCATGCGTGTGTGTGAATATTCTGACAAATAAATATGTGTCTGCATAGGTGAAGCTAATGATGCGAGTACTGGTTTTTAAAAAAACGGTTCGACGAGGGAAAACCGGTTTAAAACCAGTTCGGATTTTTGAACCGGTTCTCAACTCTATAGATGATAGAAAGCAAAGGGAAAAGGCATAGTCAAAAACACATCTATTTAAATTTTTGTGTCACAATAGGGCCTGAAGAAAAGTGTAAGACGCATGAAAATTCGCTGCAAACTAGAATATGGGCGTTTGCGTTCTTGATTTTCTTGTATAAATAGGTATTACACCAGTTTCTATATATATAACCGAGCTGTGTGTGTGTGTGTTTTCAATATAAAACCATATTTAGCGTGGTTTTATCGCCGCCAAACTTTCACAGTATCCAGATGGATGATCCCGGGGTAACATAGGGTACATTACATTTTGCAACACGCTCCGTAATTAGCGTAATTAGAAAGCGAGTCGACCAGGTCAGTGGTTTTACCCACTGCTTTTTACAACTATAAGGCACAATTTTCAACAGACAGCAGCAAGATACAATAGCCTAATGGTTAAGTCGTCGCGTACTCGCACAAACGTTCCAGGTTCGAACCTGGCTCCGTCCAATTTTTTTATATTTTTTTTATTCGCGAAGCGGGTAATAACCGGCTAGTAAAAGATAAAACGGACCAGTTTTGATCGTTGCACATAGATAGTTCTAACGAGTACAATGTAATTTTATTTTTATCTGTCGGTTCATTTTAAGCCATAAAGAAACAATCCCATGTTCGTTTCAGCCGTATTGAACTAGGAGTTAAAAAATAAATACAGTATGAATATGAAAATCACAATGCAAATTATTATTGTGATTTTGTGAACAAGGTGGCTTGCTCCCACGCTCTGGTTGCTTTTTTGTCAAACTTCTCATTGCTTGTAAAGTGTCAACGTCTCATTGGTTGTAAAGTGTCAGCTTCTCATTGGTTGTAAAGTGTCAGCTTCTCATTGGTTGTAAAGTGTCAAACTTCGTGGTTGTAAAGTCTTACGGTTGTAAAGCGTTACTTCTCGTTGCTTGTAGTGAAGTGTTGTGGTACAGATTCTCCTCTGTTGTCGCCTTGGCTTAAGGCTATGCCAGACCACGTGGCATAGGCTAGAACACCAAGGCTACATCAAAATGTTGCTATGCTATGCATAGTTATGCGGGGATTGTCTTTAAGCCATGACAAGCTCCTAGCATAATCACATCATCAGTCTCTCAAATCCTCCCGAAGACAGAGTGTGGCTGCCAACGTGGCGGGGTAATCAAAAAACGTCACACACGTAATCTTTTTCTCATCCCTAGCTGATGCATTTGTACCATAATGTTCAAGTGCTTGGGCTGTTGGGATGATCCCTGGAGTCTTTTAGCCAGGGTACAACAACAACAAAACAAAGTCCTCTGTTGCTTCAGTACGCTGTCTGTAGTCCATCTGAGGGTAGCAGGTCTCCCATTCAAACTTCACTGGAAAGGGATTATTCCGGGACTATTTTGCAGTCGAGTTTTTATTGGTTATTTTTTTCGAATGAATGAATATTACGTTTTACGTCCTCCCGGTCCTATGGTCACATGTGGGACATTAAGTCCAATTTCGTTTTGGGTGTTCTTTTTTCTTTTTTCTCTCTTTTTTTTTCTTTCTATCCCTAGGTAGCAGGTCTCCCCCCATTCCAACTTCACTGGAAAGGGATTATTCCAGGACTATTTTGCAGACATTTTTTTTGCTGGTTATTTTTTTCGAATTAATATAACGTTTTACGTCTTCGCTAGTCCTATGGTCACATGTGGGACATTAAGTCCAATTTCGTTTTGGGTGTTCTTTTTTTCTGTTTCTTTTTTTTTTTTACTATCTCTTTTTTTTTCTTCTATCCCTAGGTAGCAGGTCTCCCCTCATTCCAATTTCACTGGAAAGGCATTATTCCAGGACTATTTTACAGTAAAAAAATGTATTGGTTATTTTTTTCGAATGAATGAATATAACGTTTTACGTCCTCCCGGTCCTATGGACACATGTGGGACATGAAGTCCAATTTCGTTTTGGGTGTTCTTTTTTTCTGTTTTTTTTTTTTTTACTATCTCTCTTTTTTTGTGTGTTCTATCCGTAGGTAGCAGGTCTCCCCCCATTCCAATTTCACTGGAAAGGCATTATTCCAGGACTATTTTACAGTAAAATAATGTATTGGTTATTTTTTTCGAATGAATGAATATAGCGTTTTACGTCCTCCCAGTCCTATGGACACATGTGGGACATGAAGTCCAATTTCGTTTTGGGTGTTCTTTTTTTTTCTATCTTTTTTGTTTTTCTTTTCTATCCGTAGGTAGCAGGTCTCCCCCCATTCCAATTTCACTGGAAAGGGATTATTCCGGGACTATTTTGCAGTAGAAAAATTTATTGGTTATTTTTTCGAATGAATGAATATTACGTTTTACGTCCTCCCGGTCCTATGGACACATGTGGGACATTAAGTCCAATTTCGTTTTGGGTGTTCTTTTTTTTTTCCGTATCTCTCCTCTTTTTTTTCTTCTATCCATAGGTAGCAGGTCTCCTATTCCAACTTCACTGGTAAGGGATTATTCCGGGACTATTTTGCAGTAGATTTTTTATTGGTGTTTTTTTTCTCAAATGAATATAACGTTTTACGTCCTCCCGGTCCTATGGTCACATGTGGGACATTAAGTCCAATTTCGTTTGGAGTGTTCTTTTCTTTTTCTTTTTTTTTTTTTTTTTTTCTATCTCCGTTCCCCTTCCTCCCAACATTTTGTTTTAAACCAACATAGTTTGAGATTTCAGAACAATTACCCCCCACCCCACCCCATTTTTTTTACATTGAAAGTTATTCCACTAACAGTTTTTGGCTTCCAAGTTAGTTGATAAAACCCCTGTTTTAGAGTTAGTGTAACAGTCAACAAGTGTTAACATTTTCTTCATGCAATTAAAAGTTGAAGAGTGTTTGCATTATATGTTTCAGGTCAAAAAGTCTGTCATTTTTTGTCTTCAGTCACTCCTTAACCCTTTCACCGCCAGCCACATTTCAGCCAAAAATTGCTGTTAAATGTACCTGGGTAGAGAACAAAATCCATCTGCAGTATTGGGGATTCTTCTGTGACAGATATAAAATAAGGTCCATCCTTACTTCCCAAAACTAAAACAACAGGGTCTTTGGATAACAGACCCCAATTGAACGCCTTTTGGTGACATAGGTGTTAAATCACTGTGGTGCTAAAATGCGACGTTGGCGGTAAAAGGGTTAATTAAATCGGACCCAAAAAATATTTGGGGTGGAAAAGACTCGAAGGTTGTTTTTTTCCCCTGATAAGTTACAAGTTGTTGGGTTTTTTTGGTTTTAAATCAGGTTGATTTGCGTGCGTGCAACGTCAAACTAGGAAAGGAAGGAATGGCAGGTCTATTTGTACTGTTGATTTGCGTGCGTGCAACGTCAAACTAGGAAAGGAAGGAATGGCAGGTCTATTTGTACTGTTGATTTGCGTGCGTGCAACGTCAAACTAGGAAAGGAAGGAATGGCAGGTCTATTTGTACTGTTGATTTGCGTGCGTGCAACGTCAAACTAGGAAAGGAAGGAATGGCAGGTCTATTTGTACTGTTGATTTGCGTGCGTGCAACGTCAAACTAGGAAAGGAAGGAATGGCAGATCTATTTGTACTGTTGATTTTTTTTTTTTTTACTTTACAACCTTCTTTTTTTAATCATCACTTTACATTTCTACAATATTAGATTTATATGGTGTGTGTGTGTGTGTTTTAGTCTGCTTCTGCAAACTGCCAGTTTGTCATCTTAATCCAACCAAATATGATTTAACTTTTCTTTTTTCTTTTTTTATTATTGATAAAATATTTTAGATTTTGCTCAAGTAGATTCCTCCAACCCATTTACTTAATTATTAATGTTTATGTGATTGATTCATTGTGCATACATTCAGAATTTTCTTTTCTTTTTTTAAATCTTTCAGTGCAGTTATTATAAAAAAGAAAATAAGAATTTTAAGTGGGAGTATCACATAGCAAAAGCGAAGATTCCGTGGACTGCATAATGCTAATTTGTGTGTGTGTTTGATTTTAATTCAGGTTTTGTTGAGCATGGTAGTATTTCATAGTATTATAGACCAGTATTATGATAATTGGTAACAGCTAAGGAGTGGATGGATGACCAACAATCTGTTGGGATGGTATGTGAGAGCGTTTTTTTGTTTTTCCTTAGACGAGTCATTTCTGAATATGCATCTACGTTTCTGTTATTACTTTATAAACGTGTTTGGCATTTATATTTTGTGAACGTTATTTTACCATAACGCGATAAGCTTCTTTCGGCAAGGACCACATTCGACGTAGGAATTCATGCCGGATCCTAGTTTTTGGGTTTTTTTAAATATTCCATTGAACATACTTTCGAACATCGTTTCATATTCTCAGTGACAGTATAATATTTTGAAGTACGTTAACGACACGAGAAAACAAAACTTTCTTTGATTAGACAAGTGCATTAGTCAGGTGGGTTTTTTAACCCTTTCACCGCCAGTCATATTTCAGCCAAAAATTGCTATTAAATGTACCTGGGTAGAGAACAAAGTCCATCTGCAGTATTGGGGATTCTTCTGTGAAATATATAAAATAAGGTCTATCCTTACTTCCCAAAACTAAGACAACAGGGTCTTTGGATAATAGACCCCATTTTGATGCCTTTTAGTGACATAGGTGTTAAATCACCGTGGTGCTAAACTGCGACGTTGGCGGTGAAAGGGTTAATTTTTAAATCCCGACTAATTTTGGTCATTCATTCCTTAGCTTAGCATTTTGTTGTTCTGTGACGTAGTTTTTGCCTACTTAACGTAGTAGCTGTGGGTAGGACCCAATAGCCATGCATTGTGTGTGTGTTGTGTTGTGTTCTCAAGGACTGGCAATAAGACGCTATCACTGCTGTATGCTTTGCAGATTACCCAGGGTTCTTTTGAGGACGCCCTGCTAGGCCGCCCATGTTTCGTCCGCTCTCTGCCGGTACTACTACTACTGCTGCTACTACTTCTACTGCCAATGCTGCTCCGTTCCTCCTTCTACTTCTTCGTTTCTGCCGATGCTGCTACCGCTGACGCTTTTTTTTTTTTTTTTTACCCTCCCACCACTGCGTTCCTCGCTTCACTCGTCACTTTTGTTCTTTCTTTCTCTCTCACTCATTCTCTCTCTGAGACCCTTCACTCCCCACCCCTGCACTCTTCACCTGCCGTCCCCTCCTCCTCCCATCCCCCCATCTGTATCTACCCCCACTCCCACCCCTATCCCACCTCTTTAAACTTTGACCTTGCACTTTCTACTTTCTTTTATCTCTCCTGAATAATGGCCCTTTAGACATGGCCCTTAAGTTGTCGACGGGGCTATGATTTTAATCTTAATCTTAATCTTATGTCCCTTTTAACAGTTCGGCTCAGCAGATTAATATCTGAAGGAATGAAGATTAATACCCACCAAAAAAAATATTTAAAAAATCCGAGTCTGAACGAGTGCAAAATGGGGCCACAAAAAGAGTTGTAAAAAACCCGACATAATTTGAATTTTCAAAGTAGTTTTAACAGCAACGTTGCAAGCAAACCCATAAGTACATGAAAAAAACAAAAGAGAGAGAAAAGAAAAGTACATATTAAATTTCCTCAGTGAATTGGCTCGCATCTTCAACAGTTAAAATTGGTGTAATGTTGTAATTATTCATGTTGTAGCAGATGCCATTTGTTAAAGCGCAGAAAAATCTGGTAAAAAGATTGTGGCGGTACCATAGCCAATGAGGTTGAACCGAGGCGTGGTTAACGCTACACCTATCTGTATTGTTAAAAAAATCGGGACTTTACTGGTGTTGCACTGCCTCCGGGCATTGCCTCCAGTATTGTTCCCACCATCTTTGTATTTACAAATGTCCCATATGTGTCTGTTCCAGACCGAGAGGACGTAAAGCACCATTTTTCTTCTTCTTCTTCAGATGCCGTTTGAAAGCGAAGGCAGATCTGAGATGCTAGATCGGAAAATGTGCCCTATGCAAACATTTTGTTCTTTCTGAGTCCCGTTTATTAACCCCTTGACTGCCACCAACGTATCACGTACTGACCTGATGGCATCAGATGAAGAAGAGTAACCCTGCTACGCTGGCTTTGGCTCTAACACAGTCAAGAGAGTTATATCCCCAGACCATTTTGCCAGATTGGCTCTATCAGTTGTCTTTTTCACGGCATGATTTGCCCAATGATTTTTTTCTTTTTCTCCGGCAGTCAAGGCGTTTAGCCGTTAAAAGAGCTTGGGTTTCGCTGGGTTGTGCTGTAGTTACCAGTTTAATTTGTTCAACGTACTTTTAAAATAAAATATCAACACTCTACTTTTGCTCCCTTGAAAAAACATACTCAAATCATGGAGAGAGAGAGAGAAGAAAAAGCTAAAAAAAAAACCAGGTCTTTGAGTTGTTTTTTATCACTGTCTAGGAGTTGGGTTTTTTCAATGTTAGTATTCAGTGCAGCCTTATATTCAGCAGGTATAAAGCATTCCATACTTGTGGATTAACTGAATTAATTAAGTGGAATGAATAAGGGGAAGGAACTTCTCATAATTAACTCCCTTCAGCCAAAGTTATTTATGGCTCCTAGTAAATTCTCTTTGCTGGGCGACTAGGTGCCGTAAATAACTTTTGGTGAAAGGGAGTTAATTATGAGAAGTTCCTTCCCCTTATTCATTCCACTATGTCCTCTCGTGATCTTAGCTTCATTGCTTCATCTCTGTTGAACTAAACTAAGATTTTGTGTACACTTCTGTCTTACGTTGCTGCCGAGTAGCCTGAACAAGTAAAAACACTGTGGTCCCATTTTAGAGCTGGTTCTGATCTCATGACACACACGCACACATTCACTGACACGCTGCGTGCGATCTATGGGCATGCCCCGTTGTAGGGGAGGGGGGGGGGGGCGCACTATTATCGGTCGCCTAACGCCACTGCGTGCGTAGTCATCGGACTGATTTTGCATGCGCCCATCGAATGCATGCACAGGCTGCTTCGCCGCTGAAAAGTGTATCTTGAGCTTGATCTGAATGGAATTCAAAGGACCTTGGATCTATCTAAAAAGTTTTCTGAAAATAATGCTTAAGAAAAACTAACTTGTGTTTTTTTTATTAAGTTCATCTGGCGTACCAAATTTTTGTATGTTAGACTTAGCCAAAATGATCTGAACTAAATCTTCCTCTGGTGGTATGGACAAAAAATGAATTGGTAACATAAATAAAATAGATTTTTGTTGTTGTACCCTTTCACCCCCAATGTCGCATTTATGCACCACAATGGTTTAACACCCATGTCACTAAAAGGCATCAAATCACCTGTTATCCAAAGACCCTATTTTCTTAAAATTGAACAAAGGGTAAATACTCTCTTTTCTAATTAACTCCCCTCCACCAAAGTTGATTACGATGCCATTCACCTAGCAGTGCGTGGGTCAGAACCAAAGTGAGACAAACAAAGCATCATTCGCCTTTATGACCCTCCACCCACACAGTACGCATCAACAATGGTGGAGAGGACAACATACAAACAAATCAACATCTATCCAAGAGTGGCATAGCCTTCTTACCTTGAATATGTTACACATAAACAACACATAACACAGAACAAACTGGTAAGCCTCGAAAGGAAGTTTGGTTAATCAAAGAATGAAATAGTGAGGCCAAGGGAGGAGATCGGGAAATTGAACAAAGGGTAAATACTATTTTCTTAATTTCGGGAGATAAGGATCGGCCTAATATTATACATGTTAGAGAGGAATTCCCAATATTGCAGATACAATTTTATTTTTTACCCAGTGAAGTTTAATGGTATTTTTTTGGCTGAAAACGGCTGCCAGCGAAAGGGTTTTAATTATAAGGGAAGTACAACTAAGGGTGAAACTACAGGCTAAAGTTAATGTTTCCACCGCTCGTTTTCATGAACCAGCTTTTAATTCTGCCTTTGTTTTTTTCTGTATAGCCAGGGAAACAAAGAAGTAAACAACAACAAGACCAATCGAAACAAAGTAAATGAAACAAACCTAAAAAATAAAAAATAAAAATTCTCTTTCAAATCATTGCCTTTGTTTACCGTATTTTTCTAACTATAAGGCGATACTTTTTTTCACAGACTGAGACCCCTGCGCCTTATAATGTGACTAGTAATGAACTGTTATAGCAAAATTTGAATGTTGTGCAAAATCTGGGGGGTGCGCCTTATAATCAGGTGCGCCTGATAGTCCAAAAAATACGGTAGCCTTTTTTTTTCCAAGAACACAGTCTTACCCCCTACAACTAATCCACAAGCACACACCCTCCTTCCCCCTTCCTTCCCTACTGCGCACTGCCTTTCCCTTTCTGACACCATGTTCCAATTTTATTTTATTTTAAACCTTCACCCTCACCCCCCCCCCCCTCACTGTTCCCACCCACCTACCCAACCCCCAACTTTCCAATCTAAGCTACCTGGCAACCTGAAGTGTGGCCCTGCCAAGAAGGGGGAGGGGGCAAATACACTGTAATGGGAATAACACAGACAACAGGAGAGTTACGGCGAGCCGGGCTGATAGGGTTATCGTTCGTGATCCCATTAACAATGGCGGCTCTGTCCAAAGACTGGAATTTGAATCAACGTTGGGTTTTTTAAAATACCTGATTCAAATTTGAGTGCTTGGGCAAGCCTTTTTCTGTTTTCCTGAAGACAAAGAAAGGTAGGTAAGGAAGCTGCAAATACGGCCAGAAAATCTTATGAAACAGTGTTAGATTACTGCTGATGTTCATGGTTCAAGGGGGCATAATCAGGGTTTCTGTCCTCGCTACTCATTTAGGGGGGAAATGGCCGCTTGTCTGTCTTATTCCCATTCATTTATCTGCTGAGATAATAAAGTGGACTTGACTTGATTGCAGTGTCTTTAAACGGGGGATCCAACACCATTACAATAGATGATTTTCGAAATAGAATGTGTCTTTTAACAACAAAATTGGATCATCTCCCCCTCATGAAAAAGTAGGACAAACACACAGGCGTTTTACTCTAACTATATCTAAGAGAAATATAAACTTTATTTAAAGAACTGTACCATATGGTTCTTTGTAACCGAGAGGACGTAGCACATAAATTTAGCGAACACAGGCGTTCGTCCTACCAATTAATGAAAGGTCACTCGCGCGCGAACCGCGCAAAGTTATGTCCCTTTGGCTATTTGCGAACAT
>CM065702.1:32367220-32439720 GCA_017654935.2 Phymorhynchus buccinoides
TCAGTAGCATGTTTATTTAACTCATTTTAATAGGGGGGTGGGGGGGGGGCATTGGATAGTAAGGTACAGTTGCTGTACTGTAAAAAGCCTTATCCTTGTCTCCTCCTTCGATTTGGTCGATCACACGTTCTGAAACAGTTATTTAGATTTGTTTGGGTGGTTTTTTTATGAAGGGACGAATCCTTTTGACCCTCCCCTCATCAACATTCTTTCACCCCTTTTCCATTTTCCACCCTCCCCTCCCCATAATTCAGTCATTCAGCACCCTCTCCCCCCCCACACCCCCACACCCTCCAGATTTTCTAAATCAAAGCCACCGTCAGTGGTACAAAATTTGAAAGTTAAGTGCTGTTTTAATTTTAGTTCTTTCTTTTTTAGGTTTTTTAAAATAACAAACGTATGTCAGTCATTATTTTACAAAGATTCTTATATTTACAGTGCTTTATCACAAAGTGCAAAATCTGTCACTATGGATACCGGTACATTCTTTTTGGGGGGATAGCACACGCCCGCCCGCTCACTTTTTGTAGAATCACTGCCAAAACTATTTTTCTCTCTGGATGCTTGAGGGGCTGCATCCATTACACGCGAAAACCTCATGCGCTGATTTCTTGCTTTCTTTTACTTATTTTTGCGGAAATGTGCACGAGGTTTGTGCACGTAATGCGCGCAGCCTCTAATTGACGTTATTTATCTGTTGTTGTTAGTGTTGATCTTGACGGGCTGTCCCCAGCAGTCCATACATATCATGTAGCCAAGGCTGTGGTAGCTCATCTCTCGTTGTTTCACTATTTTCATGTCACCGTTGACAGCTTTTAACCCTCTCACTCGGATCAATCGAACCGAGAATCGAACATGAGTACCAAGTGATGGGAAGTAACTCCGAACGTCACACCAAATCTTTTCATGAAAAAAATCACCCAGAATAAAGTCTAACTCACATTTCATTTCTGAAAGATGCATATTGAATAGCAATGATGATATTATTATTCCAAAGCTAACACACTGTCACACAACAAACCATGAATTGGAATTTAAAAAATCCGTAATGGCGCTCCGAGCATCGCGCCGAGTCAATACTGCGTCACGTCACGTGGAAAGAAGAAACAAATTTGGGGTCACTTCGAAAAATCCGTTCAAAAAGACTAGTGGGTGCTTTCCCTTGCTGTAAGAACCAAAAACGAACCAGCGAGACTGAGGTAAAGGAAGAACTAATGAGCGTACTAGACCTGGCGTTCAGCGGGCGCAGTCGGCGCATACGGGCTGCATGAGTTGACAAAATTTGGTCGAATTTGGCGTCTGTGTCCTAGAGAGGGTTAAAAAGTCTTTTTTAAATGGAGCATCGAAGAATCTTTCGGTGGTTGGATTTTTCTCACGGTGAGAAGGCTTTTCGAGCGATAATGTTCTAGAGAGAAGAAGAAAGAAAAAGAATCATCGATCACATTTTAAAGCTAGAAGCGTAGTTGCAATAATAACATCGCTCCCGAGTGCAATGGCTGTGCTGGATTTCGTCCGTGTCTTCAGCCGAATCATACATTGACGCATCTGTCATCGTACACAGTGGAGAACTGCTTATATAAGATCAGAACATTATACTGTGCACACCCAGTCACAACGCTTGACTGCGGCAATTAGTCTTACAGCATTCAGGGGTGGGAATAGAAGGCGTGGGGGGGCGGTTAGAATATGGGAAGAACAAAAGGAAAAGTGATCTACTGCTAGAAATGTCGCTTTCTGTGTGTGTGTGTGCGCACGCATGAAGCGAGTTTGTTGAAAAAACGTTTTTTATCAAGAGTGAGGGGAGTATGAATGAATGAATGACATTCTACATTGATAAATGCCTCTGGGAATGAAGAATTTAGTTTAGATTTTGCTTCTATAGTTGAAACTTCTCCTCGGACGGCTTAGTGTGATTTTATTTCTTCTTTTTTTTTAACAAATAATTTTTTTATTTTTTTTAGCTAAAGAGAATAATAAAAGTGTTCCTTGCGAAGCTAATTTTGAGTGCAGTTGTCTACCAAGACTGGCAATTTTAACACACAAAATTCTGTGTTGATTTGCTTGCTTTGAAGATTGTTGCTGTAGAGTAAAGTGTGTTGTTTGACTCGTTTTAGTTTGCAGGCATGTAGTGAATTATAGTTCAAACAGTCTCTTCTTGATACTGTTTTTTTGTGTTCAGTTCAGTCATTTGTTTTTTGAGTGTGTGGGGGGTTTTTTCTCATAAAGTTCGGCAATTGGTGAAAAATAATTTTACAGTTTTTTTGTTTTTTTCTTATCTAAATAAAATTGGGAGAAAGGGGATCGATTTTTAAAAAAAATGTTTCAATATTTTATTCTTTCTGTTTGATGTGTTTTTCTTTACATTTGTTTTGACATTTTGTATTCATTCTTACAATCTCAACACCCTAATTTTGAAAAAAAGGCTCTTAATTTTTTATTTTTTAAAGTCAATGACGATACGGGGAACGGGGTGGTGTCGTTAAAGCAATCATATTATGCAAAGATATTTGCATGTGGTTTTTTTTAATCAAAAGCTATTTGTCTTTCTTTTTTTTCCTAACCTACTCCACCAACCATATCCCCCCCCCCCCCCCTCCTTAGGATGTTAGAAGCTTTTTGTCAAAAAAATATATTTTTCGTCGCTCTGAAACCAAGTCTGTTTGTTCTACATTACCAAAGCAGCGGGTATGGTAGTAATATCGTTGTTTTTTTAGTTTGTTATTGAGTAGTTGTTTGTCTGTTTTTATCCTTTTTTAATATGTGGTAAGATTTAATTAATGTGGTGACAGCCCTGACATGGCCTTAGTTGTAGAAGGGGCTATAATTTTAATCTTAATCTTTACTCTTTTTTCTTTTTTTTGAGAGTTGAGTGTTTCAAGTTTTCCACACACACACAAAAAAGGCAGGTTGTATAAAATGTAACTTCACTATTTTCTTCTGGGTTTTTCTTTCCTTTCTTTTCTTTCCTTCTTCTTCTTCTTCTCCTCAATTAGAAGATGCTTGTTTTGGGCTTGATTGTTCCCCCAACACCCCCCACTCCACCTCATCCTATTCTCCACTGAGTGAACTAGGAGAGTTACCTATTCCCCCTCCATGTCACTCAACACCCCCACCCCATCTCTATCTAGCCGTGCTGTTTGTGGATGATGCGTGTGCTGAAGTAGTTGAAGCAGAATCCTGTTGTTTGTAAAAAATTTCCTAAAAGTTTTAGCGAAATGACAAAGAAAAAAATAATTGATAATAAAATAAAAAAATTAAAAAAAGTCTCAGGTTCGTGTGTGATTTATTTTGAAGTGATTTTGTTACGTTTGCAGGCATGAAAGAATTCCGCGTTTCGCGGAAAATCCGCGGAAATTTTTCAAAACTTTTTCAAAAAATTCTGCGTAAAGGACCGATCTTGCCGTATTCTTATATCTACAAGTCTCTATTTGGCGATTCTCAAACTGGTTAACCGGAAGTCACTTTAGCTCACTCGCTTCAATTGTGCGAAGTAAGGCGAAATGAGTAGCTCCCGCTCAACAAAAGTAGCAATGCTAGCTGAAAATGTGTGTGGAAGGCTATTTGTGGCGACAAAATTTTCGGAACCCCTCCTCGCTGAATAAAACTTATGACGTGAGGTAGGTGAAAAGGTGGTTGGAATTTTTTTGGGGGGAACGTTGTGGACAAATTTTCCTCTTTTTTGATCTCCATCCACTTTCATGCCTGGTTTGAATGGGAATGTATTAGTGATATGAGAAAAAGTGTTGTTTTTTCTGTCTGTCTCTCCTTTGCCTCTTCTGTCTCCCTATTTTATTTTCTATCTCCGTCCGTCTGTCTGTCTGTCTGTCCGACTGACTCAATCTCTCCCTGCCTCTGTCTACTGCACGCAGTTCTCCTAGCAAACTGATTCTTCTTCTTCTTCGTCGTCTTCTTCTATCGCTCAGACAGTTTCCTGTCAATTATGAGTGCAGATGCGTCATGCTGCTGTTATGCGCCTAACAAAACAAAAAAAAGTTAGGCCCGGCAAGTCCGACTTCGGCTGGAGGAAAGCTCTTTTGAATGTGATTCTTGAAAAAAGGCAGGAGAATGGACCGAGTAAAGCAGAAAGATAGTAGACAGTAAGCAAAGGGAAAAGGCAGAGTCAAAGAGAGTGACAGATTAGAGGAAGTTACGAGCACAGAACTTCCAGAAGGTGGGGGAACTATACAAAAGATCCCCCCGGTATCCCCATGGGGGGGGGGGGCAAATTGATTCTACTATTTAAGAAAATAAATTAACATGGTTCAGTGCATTGAGCGAACATCACACTGACGATTCATTTGGTATATTCTAGTCACAGAGATTTATTTCTGTGGAATTCGGGCTGCTCTCCCCCGGAGAACGCATCGCCGCAAGTGCAGCGCCTACCCAATTTTTTGTTTGTATAGGTCCTGCTGATTTCTGATCGATCGTCAGCAGGACCTATTTAGGTTCAGAGATTTCCACCCAAAAGGCAAAGATTTCATACACAGGGTGCCCTTTCAGAACGCGAACAGATTGTGTGCCAGTTAGGGGGAGCACACACACACACACTGTCTCTCTATCCCTCTCACAATCCCACACACTCAAACACACTTGAGTACATGCACATAATTATATGCGCACACAGATACATGCACACACTCTCTTTCTGCCTCTCTTCCTCTCTCTCTCTCTCTCTCTCTCTCTCTCTCTCTCTCTCACACACTCGATATTTGTCAAGTTTATTTTGAAACATGAGCTTCTGACAAAACACAATTCCAACAAGCAAAACATTTCAGAAGTTTGGGAAATCAAATATTGTTTTTCCTTGCCACGTGATAAGTCCTGGTTAAAAAAATGTTTTGTAGAGATGCCACGAAACATAAATAATGCATAATAATACAGAACAGGCAAAGTAATTAAAAGTCTCTCTCTCTCTCTCTCTCTCTCTCTCTCTCTCTCTCTCTCTCTCTTTTTTTAATTTTATTTTATTGTGTGTTGGTCATACCAGGCAGCGGGATGGATGGAAGTTCAGTTTAACGTCGCGTATCGGCTTTCGCCATGTACGACGGGCTGAACAAACCAACCACGGTATAAACAAAAATTTATGTTCCTGAATCACTGTCTTAGCCAAAAGGCCGAGAAGCGATCAGAATTCTCAGCGGGATGGAAGTTCAGTTTAACGTCGCGTATCGGCTTTCGCCATGTACGACGGGTTGAACAAACCAACCACGGTATAAACAAAAACTTATGTTCCTGAATCACTGTCTTAGCCAAAAGGTCGAGAAGTGATCAGGAAGTGATAACGGGATTAATTTCTCCCTGCTCTTATACTGCCGTGGGATTTTTTACGCGCGCAAAGCGCACCGGTCAGACTAGCTTTAGGGAAGCCCCCATCCGAAGGACTGGACGTTCAGTTCGATTTTCCTGTCGAACTAGAAAGAAAGGGCGAGGCCGGGATTCGAACCAGGGTCACTCACGACGCAGTCACGCATTGAATTTCGCGCCGGCGAACGTCTTAACCACTCTGCCACCTTCCTGTCAGTCTCCTTTGCTCCTTCTGTGACAATTATTTCCTGGCTTTACACATCGGATTACGTTCACTAACTCACTGACTAAACTACGAAAGTGTTCACAACGAAAATTGGCAGAACGGATGGTCTTTAATTGGTACTTCCCCAAGGGGTGTGCTTGCATGCATAATATCTCAGTTCACTTTATGATCAAATAATACTCTTTAATTGGTACTTCCTCAAGGGGTGTGCTTGCATGCATATCTCAGTTCACTTTATGATCAAATAATACTCTTTAATTGGTACTTCCTCAAGGGGTGTGCTTGCATGCATAATATCTCAGTTCACTTTATGATCAAATAATACTCCTTAATTGGTACTTCCTCAAGGGGTGTGCTTGCATGCATAATATCTCAGTTCACTTTATGATCAAATAATACTCTTTAATTGGTACTTCCTCAAGGGGTGTGCTTGCATGCATAATATCTCAGTTCACTTTATGATCAAATAATACTCTTTAATTGGTACTTCCTCAAGGGGTGTGCTTGCATGCATAATATCTCAGTTCACTTTATGATCAAATAATACTCTTTAATTGGTACTTCCTCAAGGGGTGTGCTTGCATGCATATCTCAGTTCACTTTATGATCAAATAATACTCCTTAATTGGTACTTCCTCAAGGGGTGTGCTTGCATGCATAATATCTCAGTTCACTTTATGATCAAATAATACTCTTTAATTGGTACTTCCTCAAGGGGTGTGCTTGCATGCATAATATCTCAGTTCACTTTATGATCAAATAATACTCCTTAATTGGTACTTCCTCAAGGGGTGTGCTTGCATGCATAATATCTCAGTTCACTTTATGATCAAATAATACTCTTTAATTGGTACTTCCTCAAGGGGTGTGCTTGCATGCATAATATCTCAGTTCACTTTATGATCAAATAATACTCTTTAATTGGTACTTCCTCAAGGGGTGTGCTTGCATGCATAATATCTCAGTTCACTTTATGATCAAATAATACTCTTTAATTGGTACTTCCTCAAGGGGTGTGCTTGCATGCATAATATCTCAGTTCACTTTATGATCAAATAATACTCTTTAATTGGTACTTCCTCAAGGGGTGTGCTTGCATGCATAATATCTCAGTTCACTTTATGATCAAATAATACTCTTTAATTGGTACTTCCTCAAGGGGTGTGCTTGCATGCATAATATCTCAGTTCACTTTATGATCAAATAATACTCTTTAATTGGTACTTCCCCAAGGGGTGTGCTTGCATGCATAATATCTCAGTTCACTTTATGATCAAATAATACTCTTTAATTGGTACTTCCTCAAGGGGTGTGCTTGCATGCATAATATCTCAGTTCACTTTATGATCAAATAATACTCTTTAATTGGTACTTCCCCCAAGGGGTGTGCTTGCATGCATAATATCTCAGTTCACTTTATGATCAAATAATAGTGTTAATTAACATATTTAACGGCCTAAAAACGACTTCTTTTGTTGTTCAGTAGGCCTAGAGTAAATCAGGTAGGTCCTGTGATTGGCCCTCTCCCATCTCACCCTTCCTTTGATCTATGCTGTATGCCACCTTACGTGATTTCCCTTTGACGAGAAGTGCCATTTAGCCTTTTCAGAGTTTCATTTCGCCCTTTTCTCACTCAAATGTACAACCTCTTGTCCTTGGGTGTATGGGAGGGGATAGGCAGAAGCATGTAGGCCCTGTGTGTGTGCGTGTATGTGTGTGTGTGTTGATGTTTTGGTATGTGCATGCACTTGAGCGTGGTGTATGTGTGTGTGTTGATGTTATGTGCATGCACTTGAGCGTGGTGTGTGTGTGTGTGTGTTGATGTTTTAGTATGTGCATGCACTTGAGCGTGGTGTATGTGTGTTGATGTATTGGTATGCACTTTCGCGGTGTGTGTGTGTGTGTGTGTGAGGGAGAGAGAAAGAGAGGGGTCTTTGCAAAAGAAATCTGAAAGGGCGAAATAGCACTCCCGTCTTTCTTTTTTGTGTGCATTACACAAGGGGCCAATCAAGACGTCCCCCTCAATTCTTTTGCAAAATTTGACGTGACAATGTAAGGACATAAGCAGGATAGTGACATGTTGGGAAAAAAAACAGTACTGTTTAAAGACCCACCAGATCATGTGTCCAAATCACGGGTTTCCCTCTTATAGCTGGCAAGAAATCTTGCTTTGACCAGGTTTGACTCCCATACAAATGCCCCCAAATTGAAAACGAAACATCATTTTAAAGAGCAGCCTCAATTTGAAGTTGGGGACATTTGTATGTGGGTCACAGCTACCAAAAACAACAAGGGACGTAATCGTGGTGGGTCAGTGGGTCTTTAAACTAATATGCTAATCATCTCAGTTTTGCGTCAAATCATGATAGTTTGCACCACAGCTGTACAAAGAAAGTTAGTTTAGGCTACTTGTAAACATAACATGGTTTGGATATTTTTATTTTTAATACCACACTGTCATACTAACATTCACGAGAAAAACAAATTCACTCTACTCTAAAATTTAAGGGATCAAGCTCGTCTCGTCTCGTCAAAATGTTTTGTTGTTAAAACATGTTATTAGTTAATAACTCACAACTTGTTAAAAACACAATAGTCATCAACGAAATTCTGTTCTTTGTTATACGTATAGAGTGCATGTTGTTGGACGAGGCGGGCGAAATGGGAATGGACAAAACGGGTAAGAAAACGGGATGATCCCCATTAACACAGAAAAGTAATAACTTCATTCATAATAATAAATCCGTAGATTTTGTTTAATATTGATTAACACATACGCTTCTCCATTGCTGTCATGTGCCTGTTGAATAGGGCATTTGCCGCCGGTGCCGGCGACCTTGAATTCCATGGAGTCGAACTTAGTAGAGAGTTGAATTAGAAAGGTCAGCGTAACTCGGGCAGAACGATCCGCGGGCAAAATTAGTAGTCTAGTCCAGAGAAACAAACACTCGTGCAGATTGTTTGGTTTTTTCCCTATTAGACGATTTTCGGAGAGAAAAAAACTAGGGGAGAGCACTTCGTGAAAATTAGAGTTGCTTACCTCCATTACTCGGTCAAATAGCCTACCATAGCAACAATGCAACAATGGCGTTGAAGCTTGAAACCGCAGGGATGCGAGTCAGCGACTTGCAAACATTTTTTTTTTTATTAGAAAAATGAGGGGTGGCCAGTGGCCACAAACTGATAAAACTTGCAAAATGTGACGTAAAAATATCAATGACATCAATATTAGAATGACGCACGGTGTATGTCTGCTCAAGCACACCGTAGGTGAGAGCTGGGTATCTACCTGATGGTAGAGTAACTTGCCCCCTGTTTGACCGATTGAATTAGGCAAGATCACTCCCACACACCATGAAATTACTCCCCTTAATTATTTCCGAACAATTCCTATGAGCTGAGCATGAATTGTTTGTCTTTCAATGTCTATCTCGCACACATCAAGTGGAAGTACGTTCTGAAATGGTCCACAGAACACTGATAACTGATCAATGCACGTGGCCTTCGGGTTTTTTTCGTTGCTGTCCCATCTTAGGCCTATGGTCACACAGTCAGTGCCACAATAATATACATGTAGGCCTATCACCCGTGTCAAGGGATTAGATAAGATAGGTCTACTGTGAAGTTCGTGAAAACAAGTCCTCGACTCGACATGACCAGATCAAAAAATCCATGGCCTGAACTTTGATCTGACATTCATATCATTCCTTGTCATGTTCCTCCGAAGTCGGAGTGTGACTGCACACGCGACGGCCGGGGTAATCGAAAAACGGTCACACACGTAATGCTCTCATCCCTAGCTGGTGCATTTGTACCGTAGTGTTCAAGTGCTTCGGCTGTTGGGATGGTCCCTGGAGTCTTTTAGCCAGGGTACCGCAACACTTCTTATCAGATCGTATCGTATCATATAATTTCATATCATCTTAATCATATGTCTCTCTTGTCTGTACTTCTTCTTCTGCGTTCCCAGTGGACATGTTTAAATCTTTAGTCCAGTCCCGACGGCGAAATCTGCTGTCTTCTGTAGCGCCTTTGTTGGTCCCCACAGCTTCTCCTGGAGCTCCACTCTCACCGGTCAGATTTAACACCGAATGTCTAGGTAAGTAGGGCAGTCCTGGAGGATATGCTCAGGAGTCTGGATGCCAGTGCCACAGGGGCACTCACTTGTGTGTGACAGGTTTATCCTGTGGAGATGTGACAGGAGTTGGCAATGGCTTGTTCTCAGTCTAAACAATATCACCTGGTGCTGACGACTGAGGCCCTGTAGATCATCATTGTCTGTTTCAATCCCTAGTCGTCCCCTCCAAGACTCATGGAACCTTGCGCGCAGAATGTTTTTTGCCTCCTTATACTGATGACAGTGTTGTCTGTACAATCCACGGAAGTTGGACCAGGTCTAGCTGAAGTGCACCGTTTTGGAGCGGTCCAGACGCCGTACGGAGGACGGGGGCGGGGGCGGATCCCTGGCGGTGAGGACCGTCTTCTCCATCTTGAGACCAACCTCTTCCACCTCCAGGTCCTCCTCCTCCCCCAGCCGAGCGCTCAGGCAGCTCTTGGTGCTCTTGGACGACCTCAGGCGACTCTTCTGCGGGAGGCCGCTCATCCTGGATCTGCTCCTGGCGGTGGGCCCCGCCCAGGTCATCGCCGAGGCGGACCTCTCCCGCTGGATGCTGTGCAGCAGGGAGGGCGCGTTGTCCGGCAGCTTGCTCTTCAGCAGGTGCTTGAAGAACACGTGATCCTTGTCCAGGGAGGACTTGATCTTGATGAGCGTGTTGCGGGTGAGGAGGTCCTCGTGGAGGGTCCTCTGCTCGGTGAGGTAGCTCTCCATCAGTTCCTTGTCGAAGCGGGGCATCTCTCGCGCTTTGCGCAGGCGCTCCTCCTCGGCCAATTTCTCCTTCCGACGCCGCTCCTCCTCCTCGGCGTCGACGCGTGCGTTATGGAGAGCGCCTCCCGAAGTCAGTTTGGGCAGGACGCCCACCATGGCGGGCGTGGCCACGATGCCCTGAGGAGCGGGCCGACCCCCACCTAACCGCCGAGCTCTGGGGTCGTGGATCAGAGGCATTTTTGACGGGACATCGTCTACCGCTTTCTCTTCCTTCTTCTCCTCCTCTTCTACTTTCTCCTCTAATTCTCCATCCGTCTCGTCTCCCTCTTCGGACTTGCCCCCCCACTTGCCGCGCACCGGCTGCTGCTGCTGCCGCGTGGAGATGGCCTCGTTGAGCATGTTGTCGAAGCCTCGCAGGGACTCGGTGAACTTCCTCTGCCGCCCGAAGACCAGGTTCCACTTGCGCAGCACGTTCCTCTTCTGGCTGTCGATGTTGACCCTGGAGCGCGCCGTGTCCTTGTCGAACTTGGCCAGGGTGCGGCCCAGGGCCTTCTTCTCGTGGCGGTTGTAGCGGTAGATGACCTCCCCGGTGCGGCTCTTGGACACGCTGATGGCCCCCTTCAGCACGCGGATCATCTCCAGGGTTTTGCGCTTGTCCGACTCCCCGTCGATGGTGTACAGCGCTTCGATGCACGCCTCCATGATGACCGGTGGTGCCTAGGGAGTTTGGTGGGGTGGGGGGTTTAGTGAGTGGTAGCGGGGTGGTTATTAGAGGGGGTAAGATATGTTATACTGTAGGTTATTAGAGGGGGTAAGATATGTTATACTGTAGGTGGGTGGGCTGTTACCGTGTGGTCATCATTTTTCCGAGCAGTCCTCAAGAGCTAGGAGACCGTGGCATCTGAAACAAACGAGTTGAACGTGTAATGCTGTCCGTGTGACGGGTTTTCATTGTGGGGGACAGTCATTGGCAGTCCAGTCACGATGGAACAACACATCAGTCTGTCGGGTAGGGAGAAGGTCACGATGGCATTAGTCCATTGACGTATTATTGGATTTATTACAAAAACTAACAACTTGTATCAAACAATGACTGCAGAAATAGAAAAGGGGGGTTTCCTTTTTATATTTCAGCAGTCTTTATTTTTTTTATACAAGTTATTCGTTTTCGTAATAGGTTCAATAATATGTCAATGGACTATATAATGATAATCCGTTTTGACTCCAAGAGATCGTCAGTTGTTTGGTTTGTTTGATTCTTGTCGTTTTGTTGCTGTTTGCCTGTTGTTGTTGTTGTTGGTTTTTTTAGATCTACCTTCTGTACTCCTTATCACAACATGTTTCCTGCCTTTGTCTCTCTCTCTCTCGCTCTCGCTCTCTATCTCATTCTCCCCCCCCCCCCTCTCTCTCTCTCTCTCATTCTCCCCCCCCCCCTCTCTCTCTCTCTCTCTCTGTTTATATATCTAAGTATTTCAAATGATTTATCACTCTTTACCGATATGTCTCCCTTTAAAAAAAAAAAATGAAATAAACATAAACAACAAGGAATAAAAGCAACAATACTTGTAGTAATACTGAAACAAAGAGGTGGGTAAATACATGTATGCGTGCTGTGCGTGCATGCCCGCGTGTATGTGTGTGTGTGCGCGTGTGTGTGTTTGGCTTTAATATAATTCACAGTACTAATTAAATTAGTCTCTTTCGTGTTGATCCTATTCAACAAAACGGGACCTCTGTTTAAATTCATTCGAAACTGTAAGGGGGGGGGGGGGGGGGGGGGGGGGGGGGGGGGGGGGGGGGGGGGGGGGGGGGGGGGAGAGAGAGAGAGAGAGAGAGAGAGAGAGAGAGAGAGAGAGAGAGAGAGAGAGAGAGAGAACTTGAAAACTTGAACTTTATTTTTCAAGGATAAAGATTTTAGGCAACGCCTAGTCTTCCAATCTGTCCTTGGAGGGGGGGGGAGAGAGAGAGAGAGAGAGAGAGAGAGAGAGAGAGAGAGAGAGAGAGATTTCTGTTTCTACGAAGTGTCACATAAGAGTTAATAAGAATCATAATCAATAACCAGAACAGTTTAAAGCGGTTAGTACTAATCAGCAATGGATTGCCGTTAGAGGAGCTTAGCAGTGTAGTGCATGCTGAAGAATGGAATAAATTATGTTCGCGCATGTGTGAGGTCATACTGGGTACAACTGCTAAATCCGGGAATTGCAGCACCCACTGGGGATTAAGGGACCAATTCACGTTCTAGCCTACTTAACTTTGACGACATAAAAACATCTCTCTCTCTCTCTCTCTCTCTCTCTCTCTCTCTCTCTCTCTCTCTCTCTCTCTCTCTCTCTCTCTCTCTCTCTCTCTCTCTCTCTCTCTCTCCCCCCTCTCTCTCTCTCTCTCTCTCCCCCCTCTCTCTCTCTCTCTATATCTCTCTCTCTCTCTCTCTCTCTCTCTCTCTCTCTCTCTCTCTCTCTCTCTCTCTCTCTCTCTCTTTTCTGGCCATTGCAACTAGGGTTTTAACGCCCTTGACGGCAATAGTTAAGCCCTTGTTGGTCAGTATCCAAAAGGGCATTCACTCTTGCAAAAGGCAGACATTCAGTGGCCTCAAATAGGGTTATTGGCGAGAGTTATACCCTTGTTTGGTCAGTACTCCAGCATCTTCCCCCACCCACCAAGGGCATTCACTCTTGCAAAAGGTGGTCGCTGCAGTGGCCATATATACTAAGCTTGTAGATTTGTACCCTTCTTCGTTGGATTTTCAAATGTCGATTATTTCAACATTCATTGCAAATTCACATTGAGCTCATTGCAAGCCAACGTGTAGGCCTACCAGTTATTTCCGCTGCCCCTCTCCCTCACCCAACCGTAGGCCTATCCTCTCCTCGGCAATGTTAAGACTAGCCCCTCCCTTCATTCCAGACGGTTTCAGGTTTGGGTTAGGAATAGCGTTAGGTATAGGTTTAGGGTCAGATTAGTCATCAACTTGTGTGTGTGTGTGTGTGTGTGTGTGTGTGTGTGTGTGTGTGTGTGTGTGTGTGTGTGTGTGTGTGTGTGTGTGTATTTAACACTAAACTGACCCTAAACCTATCCCAAACTCTATTCCTAACCCTAACCCTAACCTAAAACCGTCTAATCCACACACACACACACAAATTAGAAAAATGATGGTATGTTATGAGACTGACACTTGACTGACCCTAAACCTATCCCAAACTCTATTCATAACCCTAACTGAAACCGTCTGAAATGAATGGAAGTGGCAGGTAGAAGAGGGGGCTATTCTTAACATTTGCCTTCTGCGAACACACACACACACACACACACACACACACACACACACACACACACACACACACACACACACACACACACACACGCACTTGCACTTGCACACGCACACACACATAATTATGCATGCATATGCATGCACACTCACGTGCCGGCATGGGGCACACATATAGTTGTGCATGGATGCATATAGAAGCACAAAGAAGAAGAAGAAAGAAGAAGAAGAGACCTGATCAATCAATACCAATGCTTGTAATATTTCTATCTAGATCCTAAAGTCAAGCCTCAACTTAATTCCGTTCCG
The DNA here is from genome assembly GCA_017654935.2 of Phymorhynchus buccinoides. Lineage (NCBI taxonomy): Eukaryota > Metazoa > Mollusca > Gastropoda > Neogastropoda > Raphitomidae > Phymorhynchus > Phymorhynchus buccinoides. The sequence continues at coordinate 32,381,159 of CM065702.1, forward strand.
GTGTCCGTTCCGGTGTCCGTTCCGGTGTTGCATAAAATACCTCAACCGTGAAATAAATACCCTTCCTCATTCGCATTGTTTGCTGTTTGGGAAAGATTCTCCACTTAATATATTCAGAGGCATCTTAGTAGCATGTAAGAAGAACAGAAGATTCACCACTAAATATTGAGCAGTCTGTGATATTTTTCTAATATTTCTTATTTCTTATTTTTGTTTGCATGGGTGGTTGTTTATATCGTCCGCCATTTTGAACAAAATACGGAACGTAGTGGCATGGCTTTGTACATCGATTTATCGGTAAAGATGTAGATTTACACCCTCCTGCTCTATTTCTTGGTTCTTTCCGTGTAGATTGAGCACTTAAATCTCAATGTTTTAAATAATAGTTGACTTATTTCTCACATCAAATTAAAATGGTTCTAGTGCACACGCGAAGGGTACGTATTTCACGGGAGGTACTTATTTATCATGACACCGGTATTTAGAACTACCGTCTGGGGAAGTGGATGGATGCCTCGTGCCTCCATACGGGGAGCTGGACGACGCCGCCCCCTCCACGAGTCTCTCCCCGTGGGGATACCGGGAGGTCTTTCGTAAAAATAGTTCCCCCACCATCTGGAAGTTCTGTGATTGTAACTTCCTTTATCTTCCACTCTCTTTGACTCTGCCTTTTCCCTTTGCTTTCTATCATATACTATCTTTATGACTTATTGGCCCATTCTCCTGCCTTTTTTCAAAAAAATCTTCCAAATATTTTGTCTCCTTTGAGCTCCTCCGAAATCGGAATGTGTCGGCTGTACGCAGCGGGGAGACCAGTGAAAACTGAAAACCGGACACATATGTACCTTAGCCATTGTGGCCATTTGGCCTGGGAACGCAGAAGAAGAAGAAGAACTACCGTCCTGTCCGCCCTGCTGTCCTCTGATTGTCTTCGAAATGAAGCACCATACCAGTGTCTCCAATTTGAGAAGGCCTTTCTTTCTTTGCTTGGGCTCATGGAAAGTTTGTCTAAGCCTGGCGTTCTAACGGTTTCTCAGGAGGAGAATTCCAGGGAAGTAATCAGTTATCTCTTTAGTTTTAGTACGTCGCCGGTGTGGCGTTCTCAAAATGGATTTGTTCTCAACATGTCTGCGCGTGTGTGAAGAGTTAGGGATAGGTTTAGGGTTATGTTTAGGGTTAGGGATAGGCTTAGGGTCAAATTAGTGTGTGTGTGTGTGTGTGTGTGTGCGTGTGTGTGTGTGTGCGTGCGTGTGCGTGTGTGCGTGCGTGCGTGCGTGCGTGCGTGTGCGTGCGTGCGTGCGTGCGTGCGTGCGTGCGTGCGTGTGTGTGTGTGCGTGCGTGCGTGCGTGCGCGCGCGCCGGTGCGTGCGTGCGTGTGTGTGTGTGTGTGTGTGTGTGTGTGTGTGTGTGTGTGTGTGTGCAGGACTAGTGTTTGTTTCCTGCATGGCTGTGCCAACAGACACGGTCACGTTGATACATACATGGTCAGCCCCGTGTCAGTGCCAGAGTTTCCTGCATGGCACTGCCAACAGTCACGGTCACGTTGATACATACATGGTCAGCCCTGTGTCAGTGCCAGAGAACTATGGCCAATACAGTATTTATGACAACAACAACACACCTTGAAAACAAAATGACAAGTATTATCAAAAGCAATACGATTTCCTGTGAAGGATATTAGTGTTTCCACCCCCTTTTTTGACTTGTCTGTCTATAGGTCTGTCTGTCTGTTTCTCTGTCTGCCTGTTTATCTCTGTCTGTCTGCCTGTCTGTGTCTGCTTGCCTGTCTCTCAGTATGTCCCCCCCCCCCCCTCTTTCTCAATCTCTCTCACGTGTGCTTCTCTTTGTCTGTCTTTAAACGTGCATGGGCTCTTGGGCAAGTCAATGTTTCTGTGTATCAATGAATGAATGTGTGTGTGTGTGTGTGTGTGTGTGTGTGTGTGTGTGTGTGTGTGTGTGTGTGTGTGTGTGTGTGTGTGTGTGTGTGTGTGTGTGTGTGTGGTGTGTGCGTGTGTGTGTGTGCGTGTGTATGTGTGTGTGTATGTGTATGTGTACGCGCACTCATGAACAAGTGCGCGCGTGCAGTTGTATGTAAGAATACCTGTGGTTAGTGCGTTCATAAATGCCTTGTGTGCAATAGCAGTTATTCGATCAATATTTTCTCTCACAACATCCGCAGCTATAAAGTTAACTTACGCGTGACTGCATAATTCAGTTATCCGTAGAAAACATTGAGATCCGATATTTTTCCATTCGCGATATTGTTATTGGGCATACCTCCTGGGGCAGTGGGTGGATGCCTCGTACCTCCGTACGGGGAGCTGGACGATCCCGCTCCCTACCATGAGTCTCTCCCCGTGGGGATACCGGCGGGTCTTTCGTGAAAGACTTCTGGAAGTTCTGTGCTTGTAACTTCCTCTAATCTGCTACTCTCTTTGACTTTGACTTTTCCCTTTGCTTTCTATCATCTACTATCTTTCTGACTTACTGGCCTCATTCTCCTGCCTTTTTTTATATTTTAAATCTTCCAAATAATAGTTCTCCTTTGAGCTCCTCCGAAATCAGAATGTGTCGGCTGTACGCAGTGGGGAGACCAGTGAAAACTGAAAACCGGACACATAGGTACCTTTACCATTATGGTCATATGGCCTGGGAACGCAGAAGAAGAAGAAGAAAAAGAAGAAGGGCATACCTCCACCGAGGAGGTCAATCTATTAATTTTGTAAACAAACGTTTATGCAACACATTGTACCGACAAGTTAACGATGCATTCATTATTAGGGTAGGCCCTATTACTCAGTTCTGTGACGCAACGCTCAAGCAACCGTATAATACCTAATGACAGCTTCCTGAGGACGTTTGGGCTCAAAACATTCTTCTTCTTCTTCTTTTTCTTCTTCTTCTTCTGCCAATAATGTCCACCTGCTGTAACCGGTAGGCTTATTTACTGACATGTACTGGGGTTCAAAGAATCATGCAGCGCGGGAAAAACAAAAACAAAAATAAACCTAGACAGATCGAACACCCCTGGCTAGTCCGAGAACACCCAGCCGCACACGGAACAAAAAAAGGGGGGGGGGGGGGGTAGTAGTGTTTTTAGTCAGGGAGCTTCATCACCTTCGAGATGAAGGAGCTGAGCGTGGGGGACTGGGCTGTTTCTGATTGTAGGGAGTTCCAGTCGCGGACGTTAAAGATATGCTGCCGCCTTTGACAGAAGTGTTTTAAAAACTGTATTAGTGCTTTCTAATCTCATTTTTCTTCTTGTGGGTATATAGGTCTAACGTTAAACAGCAACAATAACAATAATAACTCCTCCGAAGTCGGAGTGTGGTTGCCATGTGGCTGGGTAATAAATAAAAACTGTCACACACGTAATGTTCTCACCCCTGCCCTAGCTGGTGCATTTGTTCTATAGTGTTCAAGTGCTTCGGCTGTTGCTAAACATTCAGGACGTTCCTGGTGTTGCACTGCCTCCGGGTATTGCCTCCATGATCGTTCCCACCATCTTTATATCCGCTAACGTCCCATATATGTCTGTTTCAGACCGGAGGACGTTAAACAGATTCTCACACGTAACGGGGGTAGAAAGCTACCAGTGATTTGCAAGTTTTCTTAACGGTTCCAATGAAGCGTGAAGAAATTGAAAAGACAAGCTGCTAATCTCTTTACACCTCACTTCGCACGATCAACTTGGACGTAATACGTAAGGTAAACAACGGGGGAGAGGGGGAGGGGGGGGGGGGGGTGGGGGGGGGAGAGAGAGGGGGGGGGGGAGAGAGAGGGGGGGGGAGAACAGGGGATATAGATCCCAGTAAATAGAGAGAGAGAGAGGGGGGGGGAGAAAGAGAGAGAAGAGAGAGAGAGAGAGAGAGAGAGAGAGAGAGAGAGAGAGAGAGAGAGAGAGAGAGAGAGAGACTGGACACTGGAGAACTATTTGACAAGGATAAAGATTTGAGAGAGAGAGAGAGAGAGAGAGAGAGAGAGAGAGAGAGAGAGAGAGAGAGAGAGAGAGAGAGACAGACAGACAGACAGACAGACATGGAGAGAGACAGACAGACAGGGAGAGAGACAGAGACAGAGAGACATGGACAGATAGACAAACAGAGAGACAGAAACACAGACAAAACCACAGACACTGGCTGCGACGCGCTCTCCGGGTGGGAGAGCAACCCGACTTTCACAGAGACGCCTCTGTGACTATGAAGTTACCTAATACCTAATAGAAATCAAGGTGTGAGAAAAGGAATGACAATGACAATGAATAAGAGGTTTAATTCCAAAGGCCACCGGCCCCATATGACACCAAAAGAGACGAAGTCATAACATTCAACCTCTTAGACGACATTAACTCTTCTAGCGCCATGCATTTTTTGACGTTCCTGATTGTCCGTTGCATCTCAACCGACAAGAGGGGGATATTATTATTTTTGAGTGTACATGCATTGCTTTAACCCTTTCACCGCCACCCATTTTTCAGCCTAAAATACCAAGGGAGAGAAAAAGAAAAAAAACCTGCAATATTGCGAATTCCACTGTGACATTCATAACATTAGGCCTATCATTACCTCCCAAAATTACGAAAATAGGGTCTTCGAATAACAGGCCCTGATTTGAAGCTTTTTAGTGACATGGGTGTTAAATCATTGTGGTGCAAAAATGCGACATTGGCGGTGAAAGGGTTAATGAAAACAAAATCACTGACATAAGCTGCGAAAATAGACAAACGCATGGCAGGCCATTTGTCAGCGAATGTCTTTGCTTTAATTTTGTTGGGAGTGACGTGTGATGTACTAGGCGAATACATTCGCCCAAAGTGCAAAAAGAGTTAACAATTGTTTTAGTTTGGATCTTTGAGCGAATTCAGACTAAGAAAAATGTCATCATTCACCCGTAACATCATCCGACATTCTGTGAATTTTAAATATAAGCTCACTAGTTTATGCTAAAAGCGATCAAAACCTTTCTTTTAGACATGACTTAAAGACAAAAACAGAGACAGAGACAGAGGTGCCTTTCTCCTATAAAAATAAAAAAAATAATGAGAGAGAAAGAAAGGGACAAGAAAACCAAAAAGAAAAAAGAAACGAAATATTAAAACACCCAAAACAAAACAGTGAGGTAGACTGACAGAAAGAAAGTAACAAAAATACTTGATATAGACTAGATTGTTTTTCTTCTAAAAACAAACCTGTCATTTTTCTTCTTCAGGTAAGACCAGAATATAACACCATCTCCATACACAGGAAGCATGATATTGCAACACATTTTTTAACATTCCTTAATCGAACACAACGCACGATAATCCCTCGAACAATGAGTGAGTGGCACTATGCACAAATCTTTTACACACTTCTGAGCTTGGCCTTTCTTGCAGGCAACTAAAACCTTGCTGCTTGTTCCATGAACAGTTACAGTACGTCTGCTGGAACGGTACTCCTGACTCGGGATTTATGTCCCCTGATCCCGTTGGTCTATGGCTCTATAATCCCTAATGCTAAAAGAAACGTGGGTTGCAGCTAAGTTTAGTTAGCCGCAATATATATATGTACACTCCTTGGAATTCCATAATATTCACGGCAGATCATAGCTTGGTTTATTGGAGTCGTCGTTGATTATTTTCCAGTGAAGTTTGTTTCCATTTTGTGCGCGTAAATCGCATTTATTTTCTTTCTCCAACCACTAGGGGAAGACGGGGTAAAAAGCGCATGGGCGGGTAAGAAGCCCACCCCAATTATCTCATGAAATGAAGCAAATTTCAGTCTCATTTTGCCCATGAGACGAGCGTTAATGTCTAGCATTCGTCTCATGGGCAAATTTGACTGAAATTTTCTTTATTTCATGAGATAATTGGGGTGGGCGTCTTACCCGCCCATGCGCTTTTTACCCCGTCTTCCCCTACTGTAACTGTAGCCTGTTTATTTTTATGTTGACGAGCTACAGTGCGTGCGCTCGCGCGCGTACACACACACACACACCCTCGCACACAACACACACTGACATGCACACGCACGCACACGCACACACACACACACACACACACACACACACACACACACACACACACACACACACACACACGCACGCACGCACGCACGCGCGCGTGCTGCACACAGCTTGTTACGTGAAAACAACAACAAGCCCCCCTTTTCTTCTTCCAATTGCCTCTCCCCCACCTTTCATCTTCTGCTTGTTTGCCTATCAGGCTGCGTGCACGCGCGCGCGTGTGGTTCTGTGGTTGTGTATGTGTGTGCGTGCGCGCGCAGGTGTATGTATGTAGGCTATGTGTGTGTGTGTGTGTGTGTGTGTGTGTGTGTGTGTGTGTGTGTGTGTGTGTGTGTGTGTGTGTGTGTGCTACATTTACTGTTATCGATAATAAGGTGAATCGACCCATGCCGGATTGTAATTGTTTATTTTTGCACTGCTAATTACATGTTCAATTACTGCCGTTCAAATGAGGCAAGAAAATACACACACACACACACACACACACACACACACGCGCGCGCGCGCGCGCGCACGCACGCACACACACACACACACACACACACTAAACTGTAAGCCTAACTTATAAAAATAAGATATTGTTAGTGGCAGTCTACAAACGCAAATAATTTAATGAAGGCACACACATTGTCGTATGAGTCTTTCCTGTGTCTAAGCCAATGAGCAATTTTTGTTTTTAATCATCTTAGGAATGCTAAGTTAACAACAAGGAACCCCGAATATTCTAGGTCTGAGTAACATACCAACAACAACAACAACAAACAAGCGCGAAATCGCAATAGTTTGTGGCACGCGGTCTATTTTTACCACTCCAATCATGAGTTACCTCCCCTGGCTTTTCAATAATTTTAATCTGTAAACCAGAATGTTATCTCTGCACCATTTCGTAAGTTTTTATATCTTTTGGAAAACATTTAAAACTATGTATCCTACTTATACTCATCAAAAGAAGCACCGCATACTCGTCGTGTCTGTTGTAGTGTCTGTATTACATATGTTTATTATTTTGTACGCTTTTAAAATACATCATTTTAAAGAGCGGCCAGAAGTGTAGCCTCGATTTGAAGTCTGATGATAACAAATACTTGTAGCGCGCGGTGCCATAGCCGATGAGGTTTAACCGAGGCGTGGTCACCGCTACAGCTATCTGTATTAATTTTAAAAAATCGGGACTTTACTGGTTTCGTACTGCCTCCGGGCATTGCCTCCAGTATTGTTCCCACCATATTGGTATTTACAAATGTCCCATATGTGTCTGATTCAGATCAAGAGGACGTAAAACTCCATTTTCGTCGTAGCCTCGATTTGAAGTGCGACAATTTTGGACCGACAGACCGACCGACCGACAAAGTGAGTTATAGGTTTGTGGCTTGAGCCACAAACAACAAACATACAAAGCAAAAGAAAATGGATGATGTATCAAGAAACACAACAGATCAAAATATTGCAGTTTCGGTTTCAACAAAGTTCCTTCGCGACTTGAATTTAATGTTATGGAAAGCAGTCCCTCCTGCATTGTTAATTTTCGGGACTTTCGGCAATGTAATGATTGTCCTAGTAATGAAAAACATGCGAAATTCTCAACCCCTATCCTGCTTGTCTTTCTATTTCATTGCACTTGCTGTGTCTGACCAGTGTCAGCTCGTAACATCTACGATATTTGTCGGCGTGGACTTAGGGTTTTCTTGGCCAAAATGGTTCTTCCGATTCGATGTTTTATGCTTCGTGCCGAAATTTATCTGGATCATGTCCGGCATACTATCTGGCTGGCTTTTGGTGGCTATGACGTATCAGCGTGTGACGTCAGTGGTGGCACCACATCGTGTAGTGATATTGTGCACTGTGAAAAGAGGGAAGTTTATCCTGGCCGCCATCTTGTTTGCCGGGTTTGGTTTCAACTGTCATTTTCTATTTACCTGGGGCTACCAGCCGGAACATCAAAAATGCTTTTGGAGAAAGCAGTATTTGCACATGATAGATTATTTTGAATGGCAAGACCTCTTCTGTTTTGCTGTATTGCCGAGTTTGTTAATCTTCGTTGGAAATATAGTCCTTATCTGGCATGTGATTAAATCGATGCGAATTTCACGGAAACTGAGAGGAGGAGGGGGTTTAGATAAACAATCTGCCTCAGAAACTGGTAAAGTGTATTCCATGTCCATTACGCTGATAGTTACATCAGTGGCTTTCATCCTATTTACATTGCCATTATGTGTTTTTGATGTCACGCTTACAATGAATGAGATTAAGGTGTCTGACGACCACTCCGACGCGGTGATAGATCTGATACGAACGTGTGTGCTGTTCTGTTGGATGAGTGCTATGGTGTACAACTTTTATCTCTATCTTCTAAGCGGTAGAAAGTTGAGGCAAGAAGCGAAACGCTATTTATGTTGTCATCACGAAGATGTTGACAAATCAAACGCACGTTGTTCTCAAGGGGAGTCCTTTCAGTCATCTCGAGGAAAACAAATATAGAAGTTTGTAGCATAAACATGAAATCAATGCTTAGAAATTTAAAATTATTTATTTCCATAGACAATCATCATTGATATTTTATCGACTGTCCTAATACGGCGTACAAGATAGCAACAATCTCTGCATTGAATGATTTGTGGTCTAATTCTGTAGTGTAGATCATTGGACGATATCACGCCAATGATGAGAAACATTTTGAAACATGTTTATTGAAGCGCACAATGGGCTTGTTTACATCTTGCCCTCGAAACAAAAGAAACATAATTAAAACTTCGAATAATGAACAAAAGCAACAGGGAAAGAAAAAAAAATTCATACACATTCAAACACTCATCCAATAATGAACAAATCTCGCACACAGCACAGTAATCACATGAACTAATATAAATTGAATTGACAAGAATCAGGAATTATTGGACAATATCACGCCAATGATGAGAAACATTCTTAAAGAGATTGTATTAAGAGTACTAGCGCAACGCCTAGTACTGGCTATGCACCGTACTGGTAACGCCTAGTAACGGTAACGCCAAGTACTGGTAACGCTGAGTACAGCAAATTTGAAGCGATTCGGTTAAGAAACGGTGGAGTTATAAGGCCCCGTTTCCCGTTGGCGCTGCTCTGAGAGTGACGCGCTCTCCCGATTCTCTTCCAATTTGCTGCCAGGCTTTGCCCGGGCCATAGCAAGCCTGACAGCAAATTTGAGGCGATTCGGTTAAGAAACGGCGGAGTTATTCGTGAAAAGGTGAAGCGGCGTCTAGCGCGCGCGTTTCTGAACCGATTCGCTTCCGGTTTGGCACACCGATTGTCACCGTCCCCGGTCATCTACCTGCCAAATTTGAAGGCAATCGGCCCAGAAACGCCGGAGATACTGGCGCCGAGAGGCCGGCGGATGTGCGTTTCGCGCATTTGATACGGCCGCCTCGGTTGCCGTTGCCATCGCCCGTTAGGGCTCACAGCAAATTGGAAGCGATTCGGTCGAAAAACGGCGGAGTTATAAGGCCCGTTTCGTGTTTCAGACACACACACAGACACACACTCACACACACGGACACTTGGCTTATTACTATATGATAACAGAAAAACACAAAGAATTACATTCTTCTTCCATCTCCCCCCCCCCTCCTAAAATAAAGAGAAAGAGAGAGAGTGAGAGAGGCCTTTGTGTGTATGTAAGCTCTCGGCGTGAGCGGCCTGTGTTTGTGTGTAAACAGATGAGTGTACGGTATAGGTATGGGATTATTTTGTATTTGTTTTGTTTTGCTACGTTCTCAGTCAGAAAACAATCAACTCTCAAAATTAGCAAAATGTTGCGCAGGTCACTCATGTCCTACTATTATGGCCCGGAGCATTCGAAAAGCGCGACTTTTCGAAAAGCGCGATACGAAATGCGCGAATTACAAGATGCCGAAAAAAGCGAACAGTAATGACAAAAAGAGCGAATTTCAGAGAGTCGCAGAAAACTCAGAAAGTTAGGGAAAGGGTTAGGGATAGGTTAGGGATAGGGTTAGGGATACCAAGAAAGTAACAGACAATTTTTTTTGTAAGGTACTTCTTGCCCCATCCCAATCCTCAATTAACATTCGCATTCGCTCTTTCTGTCAGTGACTTTCGCTCTTTCTGTCAGTGACATTCGCTCTTTTCGTATGGTCGCGCAAATGGGAATATTCAGAGAGTCGCGCTTTTTGCATGTTGCCTTATGGCCACCAGATATAGCAAAAAGAAAACAAAACGTATTCTAGAAAACTGGGTTGAAGTTTGGTTATCGTAAGATGCCTTGCCCAGGGCACATGCCAACGAGGTTGGTACGTTGCTGTCAAACAATGATGACCTCTTCACCGGGTCATTTTTATAATCATTTCTCTCACACCGTTCTTCACAATGCAATAAAGCAGGAGAGTGTTTGTATGACTACGCGTATTTTACATTTTGTTTATATTCAGACTGAATGTATTCTTTGCCTGGTACCCAGATTTAGAAACGTTTGCAATGACCCCAAACGCTTTTGAATCTGGGCGTCAGACAACAAAGGCGTTGCTTTCAGACAAGACAAGTCTTGTCATTTAAATTTTTTTTATCTGAACGTTTTCTTTACTCGCCAATTTTATTGTGCCTTCTTTAAAAACATTTAGGCCTGCTCATTTCCTTACCTCCCCTTACAAAGAACTGAAACCAAATATTTATCTCCCTGTACAACATTTTAGTCTGCTTGAAGGACAGTAAGCTATTTCATTCTTATGTATAAGTAACGTGTGCGTGGGTGCTTGCGTATGTCTGTGTATGTAAATGCGCGTGTGTTCTTCAGTGTAACGTCCTTCCGCTAAAAGTATTATAATATAATGCTGTGATTTTGGTGTGGGTGAGTGTGCGAGTGGGTGTGTCTTTAAGTGAGTGTGTGTAAGTATTAGAATAAGTAATAAGTAAGTGATGCAGTCATGACCACCACACATCCCACCCTATTTAAAAAAGGAAGTTAAACTAATTGTCACAGGTCACTTTATAATGTGTGTATACTATCTAATTTTTCTCTTATTTACTTTCTAGGCTAGTTCTCTTTCTGCCACGAACTGGATATTAGTTTTGTTTATCAAGCTTCTCCCGCTACTGTGTTAATCCTTTCTCTTTCTCAGTTTCAAGTTTCTATACGAAATCTGTTTCTTCTTGTTTTTAGTCTAAGGCGTTTTGGCAGTTTCTTGAATTCTGGATTTTGTCCTGTTTCACGCCATTTCAAACTTAGTTTTCATTGGCTTAGGTGTTGCTCCAATTAAATGTGAGTCGCTTAGGCTTGTACTTAAGCTTGAGTTCGTCAACAAGTTCGTCCCCAACTAAATTTAAAGTAATGTCTCATATGACCAAAGACTGTATAGGGGAAGACAAGCATCCGGTCTCTTTTCCCTATATGAGTAGTGAGGACAGAAACACTGGTTATGTCCCTTTTAAACGTGACACATTTACACGTCGATAGGCCAGTTGAATTCTCCGTTCAAATTCCAGTCTGAGTTTTTGGATAGCCGCCACTGTGAATGGTGTATAACTACCCCACTAACGATAACTCTATCAGCCCGGTTCGCTGTAACTCTTAAGTAGTCCATCTTACCCTTTTAGAATCTTTGATATGACTTCGGTCGAGAAGACGTAAAACAAAATTATTCCGTTTTACAAGTTCGTCTGCAGACCAAATTACGAAGAAAAAGTGAAAGCAGAAAAAGAATGTGACGACCTAATAAATGATTCTAAATTAAATTACTTTAATAAAGAAGAAATTGTTGACTTTAAGGATCTAGGTAAAGCCTGAAAACGTTTAAAATTAATTAAAAATAAAGGTCGCCACAGAAACATCCGTGTTTTGGATGGTGACCAACTAACTACTTCTGACTCTAATATAGCTGACGTCCTGGCCAGCCAATTCGCCACGGCGAGCCAAACCAAACATCTACCTGTTTATCAACGAGACAAACGAAAAATAAATTATATTTTTGAAAAATCTACAGATAATTCACACACCATAAATGCCCCACTAAAAATCACTGAGCTTGCTGCAGCCATTAATACTATTGTTAAAACCAATAAAGCAACAGGAGAAGATATCATCTCCTACACTCTTATAAAGAAATTGCCCCCATCTTTTCTCGAAGTCTTGCATAATTTTTACTCCAGATGTTGGGATGAGGGCGAAGTCCCACAAACTTGGAAGGAGGTTCAAGTAGTTGGGGTCCTTAAGCCAGGAAAACCGGCTAGGGACCCCGCAAGCTACCGCCCCATTTCCCTCACCCCTCATCTGGGTAAAATTTACGAACGTATTGTAAAACGCAGACTTGAATATTTTCTAGAAAAAAATAACGTACTCCCAAAGTTCCAGGCAGGTTTTCGGAAACATAGATGCTGCATGGAACAGGTAATAAGATTAACCTCCTATGTCAAAAAAGCTTTTGCAAGACGCAGGAAAGTCCTCGCCACCTTTTTTTCATATAAAGGGGGCGTGCGACTCCGTCTGGCATGGGAGGTTGTTAGATAAAGTCAGCAGACTCGGTATTCAGGGAAATATGTTTAATTTTATTCAAAGTTTCATTAAAAATCGAACATTGAGAGTCAAAGTGGGATCCACCGTGTCCAAAAAACAGCAGGTTGACATGGGGGTCCCACAAGGCAACAGCATTGCCCGACTCTCTTTAATATTATGATTCATGATATTTCTAAATTAAAATTTAAAAATTGTCAAATCTCCATGTATGCTGACTACATAGCCATCTGGTCGTCAGCCTTTACTAAAAGTACAAAAGCACTCTTTTAAAGTATTTAGAAACCCATCAAACCAACACAAATTTGATTGTTGACTACTTACAAAATAATGGATTCGCCTTGTCCCAGGACAAGTGCGAGTTCATGTGTTTTCGCCATAACTTAATTAAAAAAACCACCTTCATTAATATTTTAGGCCAAAAAAGATCCATGGCAAACAAAGTCAAATTTTTAGGGGTTATGCTTACTCCTCGCTTAAATTGGTCCCCACATATTGAACATCTTTGCAAAAAGGCTACAAATGCAGTGCATTTTATTAGAATTATTTCCACCCAGTCATGGGCACAGAACACTAAGTTTCTTGCCTATTTAACACAAGCTTTAGTTCGCAGCCGCCTAACTTATGGTATGGAAGTGTTTCATAACATTTCAAATAAATTAACCAAACACTAGGTCACGTAGAAACCCAGACATTTTTGCATCAAATAACAACACTTAAGGCTCTTGGAAATGTCCATCTTAGTCAGACACACAGATAATAGGATGAAAGAGAGCGGGTAAAAAAAAAAAAAAAAAAAAGGGGGGGGGGGGGGCGGAGAGAGAAAGTAATAAGTGGGGGGGGGATGAAGAAAGAAAGAAAGGAAAAAAAAAAAGAGGTGGGTAACATGATTCATAAGCAAACTTCATTAATATTTGGGGTGCATCGTGGTTGCTGTTTAGAGGCAGAAGGTTTTTTTTCTTTTGTTCTTTTTTCCCTCTTATTTTACTCACAGATAAAATCTTACTATCTCCCGTCATTTAACGTGTTTCTTCACTCGATGTTTCTGAACTTTTTCTTCTTCCTGGTAGGCCCTCGATCCAGGGCGATTTTTAATTTTTTTTTTTATATACACCGAGCTAACGATTAATAAATTAGACGAGAATATTACGCATCGCTGCACTATTCATGCTAGGGTGACTTAATTAACTGATGCAGTTGGATAATTTATTAGACTGCTTTTTGTGGGGTCAGATTTACAACGTGAAAGCCTTTCAGGCAAATTGCCAAGAACATTATTATTGTGTCCTAATGAGCTGCATGCAGACTGCTCTCTTTTCTGGACTCGGGGGGGGGGGGGGGGGGGGGGGGGGGGGGGGGGGGGGGGGGGGGGGGAGGGATGAGAAACAATACATAAAACCCCACGCTCTCTTCGATCTCCTCACTGTTGTTCCTTCCCAAACCACACAGACTACACACGTGGATAAACGACTTAAACCCTGTTTTTTTTTGCACCGTTGCTCGCCTTGGCTTAACCTTTACCGGACTTCTGGGGTCGCCCACGACCCCTTGACACACAAAACATGTTATATCTCTAAAACTATTTAAGCAATCTTCATGAAATTTCATGACTTTGTCAAAAACGTAAATGGCTTTAAGTGTGTTAAATTTCATTAATGTGTATAAAATATAAATGACGTAATATGACGCGTAATTTTGATATACCTGTCCGGATGACGGGGGTCTCCCACGACCCCTACTTTAAAGAGCACTGCAGTGCATTGAGTAGGGGTCGTGGGAGACCCCCGCCATCCGGACAGGGATAAACACATGGTGACTCATTGACAAGTAGGGGTCGTGGGAGACCCCCGCCATCCGGACAGGGATAAACACATGGTGCCTCTTTGACAAGTAGGGGTCGTGGGAGACCCCCGCCATCCGGACAGGGATAAACACATGGTGCCTCTTTGACAAGTAGGGGTCGTGGGAGACCCCCGCCATCCGGACAGGGATAAACACATGGTGACTCATTGACAAGTAGGGGTCGTGGGAGACCCCCGCCATCCGGACAGAGATAAACACCTAGGAATTCGCTCTTTGCTGAGTAGGGGTCGTGGAAAAACCCCGCCATCGTGTCCGTGTAGTCAAAAGCATGATCCGGTAAAGGTTAAAGCATGGATTCTATGTTAACACGTAGTGTCCATGCTTAAAGACACCCCCACGTCACGTGTCACATTCACTCTTATGCTTGGAAGATTTCTTACCAGCTATAAGAGGGAAAGCACGTGGAAGCCGTGCTTTTGACACGTGACGTGGCGGGTCTTTAATAAAGATCCACCAGATCACGTCTCGGCTGTACGCAGCAGGGAGACCATGCTGTGATAACTGAAAACCAGGCACATACGTGTCTTACCCATTATGGCCATATGGCCTGGAAACGCAGAACAAGAAAAAGATCCCTAGCTGATGCATTTGTACCAGTGTTCAAGTGCTTCGGGTGCTGGGATGATCCCTGGAGTCTTTTAGCCAGGGTACGTCAACAGCAACAACAACACCGTTGCACACATGGCCAGTTTCATGTTCATTCGATTTTTTTCGCATGGCGGTGTTTTGGGTCTTTGTTTTTGTGTGTGCTCCCAGCTCTGTAAGAAAAGGAGTACATTGAAATGGGAACGAGGACTGTGCGTTTATGTCTGTATGTTAGTATGTGTGTCACTGTGTGTGTGTATGTTAGTATGTGTGTCACTGTGTGTGTGCGCGCGTGTGTGCGTGTGTTAGTTGGGTTAGGTTAGTTAGGTGCATTATAGTCACAGAGGCGTCTCTGTGAAATTCGGGTTGCTCCCACCTGGAGAGCGCGTCGCAGCCAGAGGCGCGGCATCCAATTTTTGGTTTTGTGGTTTTGTTTTGCATGCGATTTGTGTGTGACTGATGAGGAAGGAAGGGAGGGGGTGAATTTTCACCAAATGACAACTTTTTCGTTGCCACTGGGTTTAACGTGTGCTAAGTGCATGAGCACACGGGACCTCGGTTTATCGTCTCATCCGAAAGACTCCACGTTCAGACCGCAAGGCCTAGTGCAAAGTGAGAGGAAAAATCCCCTGTACCCAGGTTCGAACTCGGGTTTACTTGACACGAAGCGAACGCGCTACCACTGTGCCACTCTACACTGTGTGTGTGTGTGTGTGTGTGTGTGTGCGCGTGCGTATAAAATGTTTCTTTTAGCTGTGCATCTACCAAAATGTGCTCAATAGATTTCTAACCTCATGCACCCACCCACACTCAGATGAAGAAAAGCAGTAGCACATAACGGCAGCATGACACATCTGCGCCCATACAACAGGGGATTCTCTGAGCGATCGGCGAAGAAGAAGAAGAAGAACCAATGTCAGTCTTTTTCTCCTTACAGCAGATCCTGAAGGCCCTCTTAGACTTTCCAATCTGGTCTAGAATAGAAGAACAGGTTGCGAGTTTTCCATCACCCGAAGAATAACTGTTCATTAACATACAACAAACAAACGACTACACGGCAAGTGTAAAGTGACGTTATTTTATTCACAAGAGAAAAAACAAAACTACTGGATATTTCGGCGAATGCGCCTTTATCAACACAGACAAACAATTAAACAGCAAATATAGCAATGTTCATTAACAGTTCAGTTGCCTCCTCCAAAATCGGAATGTGTCGGTTGAATGCAGCGAGGACACCAGTGAAAACTGGAAAACGGTCACATATGTACCCATGGGTACAACTACACAAAATGAAAAAACCTAAAAGGCCGGGGTCCAGGGGTAATGTCCCCCTGCAGCTGAAGAAAAAATTGATTTATGAAGGTATTTTACTTTGCTTTTTCCACAATTTATACAAATGCTTATTTTAAAGTGTTTGAAAAATACAGTAGACACACAAAGATCTTGTTTGACAAATTAATTTGAAAAAAGGAACTTCCTTTTCTGGTAACATTCAAAAACAGGAAATCCTTGCATACCAGGAAAAGTTGCACCTATGCGTATTCATTGTGGCCTTATGGCCCGGGAACGCAGAAGAAGAAGAAGAAGTACAGTTGCAACTTGCAACCTGTTTTTCTTGATTAAATCGGGTAGTCTAAAAATAAGGTCTTAAAACGAGCGTATCCTTAGGTGACGACTAGATCGGGCAAGTGTGCCTTGCCAGAACAGTGTGACAGAGGCTTTAGAGACTATCCTGGCCAGCAGACTTAAAGACCCACCAGATCACGTGTCAAAATCACGCGTTTTACGTGTTTTCCCTCTTATAACTGGAAAGTAATCTTGTTTTGACAAAGTCTGACTCCCATATAAATGGCCCCAAATTCAAACCGAAACATCAGTTTAATGATCAGCCTCACTTTGAACATGGGGGCATTTCTATATGGGTCACAGCTATCCATACAAAAACAAGGGACTTAATCGTGGCGCGTCTGTGTATCTTTAAAGATCCACCAGATCACGTGTCAAAATCACGGGTGTCACGTGTATTCCCTCTTATAACTGGAAATAAATCTTGTTTTGACCAAGTCTGACTCCCATATAAATGGCCCCAAATATTCAAACCGAAACATCAGTTTAAAGAGCAGCCTCAATTCGAAGTTGGGGGAAATTTGTATGTGGGTGACAGCAACCCAGAAAAAAAAGCAAGGGACTTAATTAATCGTGGTGCGTCACTGGGTCTTTAACCCTTTCGCCGCCAGCCATATTTCAGCCCCAAAATACCGTTAAACTTAACTGATTACGACTAACTTGTGGCGGTGCCATAGCCGATGAGGTTTAACCGAGGCGTGGTCACCGCTACAGCTATCTGTATTAATTTTAAAAATCGGGACTTTACTGGTTTCGTACTGCCTCAGGGCATTGCCTCCAGTATTGTTCCCACCATATTGGTATTTACAAATGTCCCATATGTGTCTGATTCAGACCAAGAGGACGTAAAACTCCATTTTCGCCTGTTAAACTTAACGGGGTAGAGAAAAAACCCTATACGCAGTATTGAGAATTCCTCTGTGACATGTCTAACATTAGGCCTATCCTTACCTCCCAAAATTAAGCAGATATGATCTTCAAATAACATGCCCTGATTTGATGCCTTTTAGTGACATGGGTGTTAAACCACTGTGGTGCATAAATGCGACATTGGCGGTGAAAAGGTTAAAACGAACGTAAGCGTGCCTTGCCAGAACAGTGTGACAGAGGAGCAGGAAGAATTAAGCCCCTTTGACATGCTGGCCAGCAGATCAAGAGCCATTCACACACCACTTCACTGCCAAGAACAGGCATTCATTTCACGGTTCGCTGACCACGCAGTTCCCTCGTTAACTCCCGTTGGTTAATTACTGCGACTGACTACTACTGTTAAGTCATGCACGACCTCCTGATTTCCAGAAATGGAAACGCTTCGTCGATTTCATGTCTTAGCGATGTTAAAGGATTAGTTCATACTAAATGAAGAAAAATCAGAAAACAAATCAATTGTTTATTGAATCAAAAAACAAACACACAACACAACCAAATAAAAACACCAAGATGTGCCCCCCCCCCCCCCCCCCCCCCCCCCCCCCCCTACATTTCTCCGTTAATTGTATTTTTCCGTGTTTGCCTTTCTTACCATACATAAAGCTGTATTTTAGGAACATTTTTAGCTAATAACCTTTTAGGAATACTAACCCTAGCCCTAAACCTAACCCTACCCCCCCCCCCCCCCCCCCCCCCCCCCCCCCCCCCCCCCCCCCCCCCCCCCCCCCCCCCCCCCCCCCCCCCCCCACCCTATAACACGGAAAAACGCAACGAACCACAACTGTGACAAATCGCGGTGTACTGCAGAGAGAGTGGGGGGTAGGGTTAGGCTTAGGGCTAGGGTTAGTATTCCAAAAATGTTATTAGCTAAAAATGTTCCTAAAATACAGCTTTATGTATGGTAAGAAAGGCAAAAACGTAAAAATATAATTAACCGAGAAATGTAGGGGGGTTGGCACATCTTTACCTTTACCGAAAGAAGAAATAAAGTGGTGACTGACCTGGGTGGGAGGAAGAGGTATCCTAGGAGGTAAATTGCTGAGTAAGTTTCGAGCATAGCTCTTCGTCAGACTGAATTTGCAGTGGTGTGTTGGCAGTCTGTCTTCACTGACTGAGTAGTGTTCAGGGGAGGAATGGGTGAACACATAATTATTAGGAATTAAGGGAAAGAGAAATGTTCATGAACTTCTCTCTCTTGCAATTTTGTTCATTTATTTGTTCTCTCTCTCTCTCTCTCTCTCTCTCTGTATGTGTGTGTGAGTGCGTGCATGTGTGTGTGCAGAGAAGACAAATTGCGAGACAGAAATAGCTTGTCTTCCATATTTTGTCTGGTCTCCTCTCTCTCTCTCTCTCCCTCCCCCTCCCCCCACCTCTCTCTCGCTCTCCCTCACACACACACACACACACACACACACACAGTCTCTCGTTTCATCATCCAAAACAGAATCAGTCCAGCACTCTGTTTCATAATTTCTCAAGTGATTAACTTTTTATTATTTTATATACAGCAACTGTACTGCTGCCATCATCATACCAAGAAAGACAAACTGTATCATCACGAAACTAAACCCTCAATGATTTGAGACGAAGAAAAAACCCGCACACAACCAACAACAACAAAACCGAGCCCGCACAACAGAAGCAGACCTACAATTATTTTTTTTCATCCTGTGTTGTTGAAATTAACTGGGATTCACCTCTAAAAAAACACCACCAATTTTTTTTTTTTTTTTTTTTTAAAGCAAAAACACTTTTAACATAACACAGGTAGCTTTTCTTTTTATTAAAGAAAAAGAAAAAAGAGAAAAAAAGGAAAAAAAGAGGACATGTTTATTTTAGCTTCCAAGATAATCTTCAAAAAGATTTTGTACACAGTGTGCGTATCTTACAGTGTGCATTTACACTAAAAAACACAGACATATATACGTCGACAACAACCCCCCAAAATAAAATAATAATACACTTGTTCAAGCAGGTATTTGTTTATGTTAATAATCTTATACCTTTTGAACTAGCAAAATATAATATGCAACCTTTCTCAATATCTAACCTGTTAAAAGTCTGACGGAATTTGTGCATTTAAAAAAATTCTTAATTCATGTTAAATTCATCCTTCGAAAAATGACACATGTTTAAAAAACAAAAACTGCACTTCCTAACTTACCTATGTAAACTATGTAAAATTATAATATTAATTTTTATATTAATAATTAAAACATATTCCTAAGGTCACCCACCCTCTGTCATGTTACCAAAACTTTCAGGACGAAACTCAGTTTCAAAGGAACCCAAAAAACACCTGATTCATCATACCGATCTCTGCAAAAATTTGGATAACTTATAAAATTCATTACCACAGTATATTCTTGGTCAAATGATGTTAATAATAACTGTAATGCTAGCGGTATATAAAGCGTGGGTCGCAGTGGTATGCTAAAAAATAATAAAGAGTATGGTATGGCAGTGAGAAAAGAGGGTGATGGAGAGAGAGAGAGGGAGGGGGGGGGGGTCTGAGGGAGGGGACAGACAGACTGAGGGAAAGAGAGATGGAGGAGGAGAGAGAGAGAGAGAGAGAGAGAGAGAGAGAGAGAGAGAGAGAGAGAGAGAGAGAGAGAGAGAGGAGAGAGGGAGGGGACAGAGAGAGAGAGAGAGATGGAGGGAGAGAGAGAGAGAGAGAGGGGGAGAGAGAGAGAGAGAGAGAGAGAGAGAGAGAGAGAGAGAGAGAGAGAGAGAGAGAGAGGGAGATCTTTTTTTTCTTTGATCGCTCAGACAGTTTCCCGTCAATTCTGAGCGCATCTTGGATTGAAAGAGATCCTTCCAGCTTGGGATCAGCGTTCACCTTGGCTGACATTTTGCTTTGTCCAACGGTTTTGGTCAGGTGAAAAATAATGAAAGTTTGCTGCACAAGTATTGTAATAATGTTCTATCTCAAGACATCATTTGCATTTCTGTGACGTCAACAGATTCTCTGCATCCGGAAACTTATTGAGATCCCCTCATATATATGTTACGCCCAATTTGAGAAATTGCCCATTTCATGAAACGGGCAAGATGGTTTGCCCAATCCATGAAACAGCCAGTTTAAAACTTGCCATTTGAAAAACAATTGTGGGTGACATTTTTTTTTCTTCGTTCAGACACACAGGGATCTAGACTTGGTTCAAACAAATACGAAATCACACTGCAGATGAAATCAAAATTCTTGTATTCAGAGTTTTTTAAAAATAAAACGTTTAATAAAACATGCAACTCAGGCATGCCCTAAAGTAATAAATCAGTGGGGTAGGAGGGTATGATGTGGGTAAAAATACAATTTAGAAACATTTGCTACCATTGAATCAACCTTATTCAATGCCTGCGTTTATCAGGAATTGAAAAATGTAATGTATATTGTCCATTTCACGAATTGGACAAACTGGTTTGCCCATTTCATGAAATAGGCCATTTCACGGATTGGGCGTAACATATATATGCGAACTTGGCACTTAACGGTCTTTTACTTAAGAAAACCCATGCGCTTACTTTTTCCTTCTTTCTTTCACTTATTCACGGGGTTTCCCGTAGGAAGCATTTAGCTGCGCTGAAAGAATGTGGAACATAACTAGAGGAGATAGGGGAGAAGGAGGGGGAAGATGAGGAGGGGAAGGGAGATAATTCAAGAGGATGGAAAATGCATATGTAAAGAAAAGCGTGTAACTGATAATAAAGCAAGTATGGTGAAAAATATAATGCTTATCACAGAAAAGCAGTCCATATTATTATTATAGTTAACACAATATGTAGATTTGTGCTTTTTTTGTTTTTAACACAATGCATAATAATATAGATGCGGATGCATTTTTGGTTAAATACGTAAATGTACAATGGAAAAAAAAAGGTATTCAGTCAACTACTTTATATTACATTCAAAACGGACGGATTTGTTTTTGTGTGTAATAAATATATTCATTGTACTGGCACATACTATCTACCACGTTGAAAATAAATACTTTATTCTGTAAGATAAACCACACAAATATATATTTCTTTTTTATTATTAAAATAATGGAATACTAAGACTGAGACGAAGTGCTAGTTTAAGACATTGAAATAAATTAAGCCATTACGATCAGCATTTGCAAGAAAATTCAAACATTAAAATGACATGATATATTATCCATATATCAATACAGACTATATAACAATATGAGTGTACATGAGTCTTGCTAGTCGATGCCAATTCGTTTTCACATTCATCAACACCTACAAATTAATCAAGCAAAATCATGTGAAGAAGCAAAACTATGAAAAACATTTCTAAGTCATGGAGATTCAGTTGACTGATGGAATGATGATACGATAAAGTAAAATCCAGCAAAAGTAACATCGTCGCGGTTGACTACTTTCATAAACATAGATGTCAAATCACTTTGGTCAAATGAGACGAAACCCACACTTTTTCCTGAATAGTTTCATGTTAACTGAAAAAAACAAAATCTGAACAAAGTGTACGCAGAATATTTATGAAATAGAAAACTCAACATTCCAGAACATAGACTGTGCTTTAGAAAGAGCTAGTCTATCTGATTTTAACTCAACATTCCAGAACATAGACTGTGCTTTAGAAAGAGCTAGTCTATCTGATGGACAATAATTCATGCAGTTTATCTATGGTCAATAATTCGTGCAGTTTATTAGGTCAAAACCCCCCCCCCCCCCCCCCCCCCCCCCCCCCCCCACCACCAAACTAATGACAAATGTTAAACTGACATAAGTGACCGCACACCGGTAGGGGAAGACGGGGTAAAAAGACCATGGGCGGGTAAGAAGCCCATGCCAACTATCTCATGAAATGAAGCAAATTTCAGTCACATTTTGCCCATGAGACGAGTGTTAATGTTTAGCATTCGTCTCATGGGCTTCTTACCCGCCCATGGGCTTTTTACCCCGTCTTACCCTACGTAACGCTAGGAAACAGAGAGAGCGACCACCCCCCCCCCCCCCCCCCCCCCCCCCCCCAGTGGAGATACCGGGGGGTCTTTTGTATAAATAGTTCCCCCATCTTCTGGAAGTTCTGTGCTTGTAACTTCCTCTAATCTGTCACTCTCTTTGACTCTGCCTTTTTTTTCCCTTTGCTTGCTGTCATCTGCTATCTTTCTGCCTTTACCGGTCCAATCTCCTTGCCCTTTTTTCAAGAAACGCTTTCAAAACGATTGCCTCCAGCTGAACTCGGACTTGCTGGGCATAACTATTTCTTACGTAGGCGCGTAACGGCAGCATGACGCATCTGCGCTCATAATTGACAGGAAACTGTCTGAGCGATCGAAGAAGAAGAAGAGGAAGAGAGAGCGAGCATAATTATTCCTTTCCCTATTCCCTCTCCCACACCCACCCTATTTCGACTCTTTCCAACTAATCATTCACTGAAGAAGTGTAGCTTCAGCTTTTGTTCAGACCGATAGGATAAAAGAATGGAAAACGCAAATGTGTTTATTAAAAAAATCATCTTATTTTTATCTGGCAGTTTGATAAACACTTGGAATGGCACAAACAATGCTTTTTCATCAAAATGATTATTGAGGGGTAGGAAAAAAAGAATAATTCTGCTTTCAATGCGGTGCTGAGGTAATGATGTCAATGGAACTTTGAACATCGGTAAAGAAATGCTACAGATCAGCAGAATGTGGTGCCATCGTAATCTGACAGTTGTCAAACTTTTGGAATGTTCAACCCCTTGACTGCCGTATAACAACGTATCACGTACTGAGGTGAGAACATCAATGATGACGTCATCACACGGAGAGGAATAACCCTGATATGCTGGCTTTTTCTCTAACGCAGTCAAGAGTTATATCCCCAGACCGTTTTGCCAGATTGGCTCTATCAGTTGTCTTTTTCAAGGCATGATTTGTACAATGATTTTTTTCTTTAATTTTCTCTGGCAGTCAAGGGGTTAAGAGCAACACCAAAAAAAGCTTTAAATTGTCATTGATAACAATTTTGCCTATGCATCAGTGAAATGAATACCTTGTTTCAAGTTGCTAAACCCTTTCACCGCCAACGTCGCATTTTTGCACCACAATGATTTAACACCCATGTCATTAAAACCCTTGAAACCAGGGTCTGTTATTCAATGATATTGTGTTCCTAAATATGGGCAGTAAGGACTGACCCTATTCTAAATGTGTCACAGAGAAATCCCACAATATTGCAGACGAAATCTTTTCTGTAGCCAAGCTTAATGGAAACTTTTGGCTCAAAGATGGCTGGCGGTGAAAGGGTTAAAAATACAGTATTCAGCAAGAATGTTGTCACAATTGTCTTTGCTTTTCTAAACTATTTGTTAAAGACGACAACCAAAGCCACATTGGATTGTTTTGCTACTTAATTCCACCCTAAACTTGCCTAAATGCGCACGTACAAACTCAAAATAACTGAACTGTTTTGGTCCCTAAAACAACAGCGCGACCGGTCTCGTAAAAAAACATTTTCCGACCGAGTTTTCGGTGGAACTGATTGCGATGATCAAACTTACCCACCTTTTGACAAACTCCATCTTTACCTGAATAAACAATCCTTTAAAATGAGCAATCTGTTCACACACACGCGCACACACACACAAAAAAGACACTTTTACTCGCTACTCTCCCCCCCCCCCCCCCCCCCCAGCCTAAACTCATGACTAAAACTTAACCGAATCAACCGTTCAACAAAAGCAAAGAATCATCGAACTTTCACCGTTAAAGAGTTGCGACATATTATCACAGCCACACAGAGGGAGCATTTCATTCGTTCTATCACAGACCGGGTCATCAAAATTGGACGGAGTTAAAAAAAACACCTCGAAGCACTTAGTTAAAACCACACAACAACACGACAACAACCACAAGTAGAGTCAAGTGAAAAAAAAAAAAAAAAAAAAAAATCACACTTGCTTTTCCATTTCCAAAGCCAGTATACCCTTCCACCAAAGTCAATCTAACAAACAATTGAATGAAAATCTGTGTAACGTCCTCCTGGTCTGGAACAGACACATATGGGACACTAGTAGATATTAAGAAGGCGGGAACGATCCTGGAGGCAATGCTAGGAGGCAGTGCAACACCAGTAAAGTCCCGAATTTTTAACAATACAGATATAGAACTAACAATTTCTCATTAGGAACAAAAATATATACCAAACAACTGGAGCGTCAAAAAAACAACTATCACATGCAAAATTGGAAAAAGAAGAAGAAAATGAACAGAAAAAAGACAGATTTATAACGTTAGACCGATATAAAAATATTACTGTGAAAATAATCAAAACTGTTAACCCTTTCACCGCCAGCCATATTTCAGCCAACTATGTCCATTAAATTTACCTGTGTAGAGAACAAAATCCATCTGCAGTATTGGGGATTCTTCTGTGACATAGACAAAATAAGGTCTATCCTTACTTCCCCAAACTAAGACAATAGTGTCTTTGGATAATAGACCCCAATTTGATGCCTTTTAGTGACATTGGTGTTCAATCACTGTGGTGCTAAAATGCGACTTTGGCGGTGAAAAGGTTAAGGCCTTATCAAGTGCCAACAGAAAAATTAATAGAAAAAGAACAAGAAAAGAAAAAAAGTCAAGGAAGATTACTCAACGACAGAACATTGTAACATAACATGACATGCCCAAAAAATATGATATATGCTTATAGATATTATGTACATTATGTTGCGCGGAAAAAAAAAAATCAGCAAAACATCTTTATTTTATTTTATAGGATTCCCTGTCTCTTCACAAAAAGAAGATTGTGGAAATATTTGAAACTAGTGAAAGTACATACTCATACTGCCTAACAGAAGGAAACACAGTGGTTTTCAGAATCAATAACAAAACTCTTACAATTAAAAAACCCCACTCTACCAGTAGTCAAGAAGGCAAGTTCCTTGCAAACCAACATGAGCAAATAAACATAACAAATTTATAAACAACACACTCACTAACAAATTTAAAAACAACACCCCCACTATCAAATCCATAGAAATGAAGATAAAAACAGACATAAATTAGGGAGAAATTTGCGTTTTTTGTGTACAACCATACCAATTGAAAACCACCAATGCAACAATTATACCCAGCATTCTTAACACTCTATCGCCAAAATAACCCCAACCCATGCGATAAATAACATTCATCGTTGATTCACACAACACTTTGGATTCAAACACAAATAGTTGGTCACAAAAATCTTAACCAAAATAGACACTCAAATTACAGGCCCAAAATTTAAAAAAAAAAATTGAACTGTTGCAGGTCCCTTTAAAGATCCAAAATAAAGCATGTTTGTTCTTAAAACAAATCTAACAGACTTCGAAACATTTAACCCTTTCACCGCCAATGTCGCATTTATGCACCACAATGGTTTAACACCCGTATCACTGAAAGGCATCAAATCAGGGCCTGTTATCCAAAGACCCTATTTTTTTAATTTTGAGAGGTAAGGATAGGCCTAATGGTATACATTTCACAGAGAAATTCGCAATATTGCCGATATTTTTTGTTTCTCTATCAGTTAAGTTTAATGGTATTCTTTGGCTGAAAAATGGCTGGCGGCGAAAGGGTTAACCCACTTAAAACAGGCACCCCTAGACTAGTCTCAGCAATACTGTGTACATGTATTTCATTTGCCTTTGGGTTTACAGAAGCTAACAAAAGCACAATAACAATAGGATCCCGACCTAGGAAGAATCCTAATTACAGTTTGAGCATTCCCCGTGGGGGATAACGGGGGGGGGGCTTTCGTAAAAATAGTTCCCCTACCTTCTGGAAGTTCTGTGCTTGAAACTTCCCCTAATCTGCCACTCTCTTTGACTCTGCCTTTCCCCTTTGCTTTCTATCATCTACTATCTTTCTGACTTATTGGCCCACTCTCCTGCCTTTAAAAAAAAACCATCTTCCAAATAATGTTTCTCCTTTGAGCTCCTCCAAAATCGGAATGTGTCGGCTGTACGCAGGCGGGGAGGCCGGTGAAAACTGAAAACCGGACACATAAGTACCTTACCCATTATGGCCTGGGAACGCAAATGAAGAAGAAGAAAGAACAGTTTGAGCAAAGTATTAAGCCAAAGAACCACTGAACTTACAAAATCAGGCAATCACATACACATTCTTATTCTCTTTGACACCAAGTGTTCTGATTTACATCATATACACGTTTAAAACCGTACCATGACGTTATATTTGAAAATTAGTTAAAAACAACAACATCATCAAAACAAACATGTAAAAATTGACACCGAGTTAACAAAAAATGAACAACAACAGCAACAAAAACAAACAAGTAAACAATGATGCAGAAAACACTGAAGTAATGGTACAGTGGAACCTCCCTTATAAGATCTTAAAAAATCATCCAAATTGAGGTCTTATAAGGGAGGTGACTTTAATACTTACAAAGAAGGGCAATGTCACAGGGAAGTAGGTCTTATGTGGGAGGGAGTCTTGTAATGGGAGGTTCCACTGTATTAACGTTCTAGACGGTTAAGACGTAGACGACTGACGGGAATTCCCTTCCCTGCTGACGGGTCACTCGCATACGTCGTACGGAAAATCCACGTATACGTCGTACCAAACTTTACAAAATTCCTTGTCATGTCTCTCTGTGGTCTAGGGGAAGCAACCTCTACGAGTTTTCGGGATATCTTGGCAAGATTATCGCCGCTAGTTCGCACTGTTATAGTCTGTGTACGTGAAGGAATTTCGCTTTGGAATGTGGAACCCGCGATCGGGATTTCCCACGTAGGCGCGTTGGAATTCTGGCACCAAAAAAAGATGTCTGCTAGACGAAGCCGTGGTGCGGGTTTCTCTGCAAGAGAGGTGTTAGAAATAAATTTGCAAGATGGCTCTGATGAAGAAGGGAGTGATAGGGAGGTGGAGAATCACAAGGTAGAAGATGAAAGCTTTTTTTTCTTCCCTTAGCTACTTTAGGAGAACAGCGTGACTATATTTTATTAGCGATTGAATAAATTTTACCATAACCGATTAGTTCCGTGTTTGCTCTTTCATTTGGTACCAAACACCAAGGTGTTGACGTTTGTTTACCTCATGTAAAATTAATCAGAAAAGTGCCAAAATACCCCGTCAGCATGGAATAGGCGCTGTGCAGGCTGTCCGTCACAGGGGAAGAGCAGTGCCGACGCAGCTGCAGTCTGGATGGTGTTAAAAACAACAACCACATTCTCTATACAGTAAATCAAAAATCAGTCAAATGATTATGATAACGATAATGATGATAATCATACGGTGATGACAATAATCATGATAATCACAGTGCTATATCACAGTCATCAGCAATACCAGGTTCCATGCCTGAGATAAAAAAAACCATAAGCCTTCCCCTCGCAATATGTACATGTGTAAATCAAAACTGCGGACACCATTAACAGGAATTGTTCGGAAATAATTAAGGGGAGTAATTTCATGGGGAGTGATCTCGCCTGATTCAATCGGTCAAACAGGGGAAGTTACTCTACCTTCAGGTAGATCCCCAGCTCTCGCTTCGTGTGGTTGAGGAGACACACAGTAGAACGCAGTGCGCCATTCTAAAATTTATGTAATTTATATTTTTACGTCACAGTTTGCAAGTTCTATCACTTTGTAGCAACTGGCCACCCCTTATTTAAAAAAAAAAAAATGTTTTGCAAGTCGCTGACTGGCATCCTGCGGTTTCAAGATTCGACGCCATGCCGCCATGGTTGCTATAGTTTTGACCGAGTAAGTCGAGGTAGTCAACTCTAATATTTACGAAGTGCTCTACCCTAGGTTTTTTTCAGAAAATCGTCTATTGCACATACTTCACCTACAATGTCTTCTTCACCCCTTCACTGCCAGAGAAAAACTGAGAAATTGTCGAATTTCCGACCATCAAATTTTTTAGAGACTCGATCGGAGAAAATGGTCTAGAGAGATATATCTTTCCTGACTTGTCTAAACCCAAAAGCCATCTTTCCAGGTCTATGACATCATCAATGACATCACACACACCCTAGATCGCTTCTGGGCCTTTTGGCTAAGACAGTGATTCAGGAACATAAATTTTTGTTTATACCTTGGTTGGTTTGTTCAGCCCGTCGTACATGGCGAAAGCCGATACGTGACGTTAAACTGAACTTCCATCCATAGTAGGCTGGGCAGGGAAGGGATTACCATCAACAATAGTTGATTGTGGCCACGCATAGCTAAGCAGAAAGAACATGACAGCGTTGGAACGGAGGGACCTTGAACTCTCAATTTTTTTTTGCATGCGGATAGGTACATGCAGTTAGGATATCTAGGCCAAGTTCGAAGATGAAGGTCATTGGTTAAAGGTCAAGGTCACTGGAGCCGAAAATATTCCCGACCTAGCGTTTTTTTTACGCTGTAGTTCATTTTTCATCTTAGGATTTAATCAATTATGACAATTCACTGATTCCTCCAGGTTACTTCTCACATGCACAATTTCAAAAAAACAGTTTTAAATGGGTCAAAGAGAATTGTGGCAACTTTCCATCATCATCAACACTTACAATTTTTTCTGACTTCTACTTCATCATCGAGTGTTAGTTAGTTAGTCTGTTAATAACAGTGTTATAGTCCCGTCAACAGCTATGGTTATCTCAGGACTGTCAGTGTCAGTGTCACCGCATAAAGTTCTACCACGTATAGCAAAACACAAATCCATAAATCTTAACAACGTACAAAACCTGAAGAAAAAAAATGTAGTACAATTCATAACATGACACTTCCATCATTATACCCTATAGCTCATAAGTCCACACAGTGCTGGAAACGTGGAGCTACCATACTCTCATTTATCGGATCCAGGTTTAAAAAAACAGTAAAAAAGGATAACAAATACATAGTGATAGAAAGATGATGATGATGACGACGATGACGATGATGATGAGAATGATGATGATGACGAAACACACTGAGAACGATGCGCTGTTCTTCGAAAATGTCAAAACATTCAACCACGTTCCAACTCAGAAACAAAAACCAACATAATCTAAAACTTCAACATCAAAGACAACATCTC
The DNA here is from genome assembly GCA_017654935.2 of Phymorhynchus buccinoides. Taxonomy (NCBI): domain Eukaryota; kingdom Metazoa; phylum Mollusca; class Gastropoda; order Neogastropoda; family Raphitomidae; genus Phymorhynchus; species Phymorhynchus buccinoides. The sequence goes on from CM065702.1 coordinate 32,410,691, forward strand.
TAAAAAAGACTTGATTTAAAACAGACACGGGGATTCCGCAACAAGGAATATAACAAAATACTGACTGTCTACTTCTTCAGGAGCGCTAGTATCACAGACGAGATGCAACAAAAACGGAAGTTACAAACCTGAAAACCACGTAATGCCAACTGCGTGCATGAAGACCCAAACCATTAAAGGCCCACTTAACATGGTGCCGAACGAAAACCCCTGGGATTCCAGAGCACGAATTTACCGTATTTCATAGACGTAGGGATACTGGGGGATCTTTTGTATAAATAGTTCCCCCACCTTCTGGAAGTTCTGTGCTTGTAACTTCCTTTAATCTGTCACTCTCTTTGACTCTTGCCTTTTCCCAACTGCTTACTGTCATCTACTATCTTTCTGCCTTACTGGGTCCGTTCTCATGCCTTTTTTCTCTCAAGAAAAACTTTCCCCAAAAAGATTCCTCTAGCTGAAAGTCGGACTTGCTGGACCCAACTATTTTTTAGTTGGGTGCATAACGGCAGCATGACGCATCTGCGCTCATAACCGACAGGGAACTGTCTGAGCGATTGCAGAAGAAGAAGAAGAAAATGAAATACAGAGAGCCACAAGATTGTGTGCGACTCTGGGCCCACAACCAAAGCTCCACACGTTTCTGACGATAATTTCAACACCACCAAATAAGATAATAATAATAATAATAATAATCATAATAAATAAAGCTTCTATAGCGCTCTTCGATAATAATAAAAAAAATCATCCTCAGAGCGCTTTACAAATATTACGAGAGAAAACAATCAAGAATAAAAACATTACAAAACAATATGAAGAAGCATATAGAATAATTAAAAAAAAGAGAAAAAAAAAAGAGAAGAAAATACACATTTCTTACAAGATCAGAGCACCTTGACTTCGGAAGAAAGCAAGTAACCCCCCCCCAAAAAAAACCCACACACATAAAAGCCTCTTGTACTGTGAATTAAATCAAGGCTAGCTTTCTAGTTTTCTAGAGCTGGATTTGCCATCAACGGCTTGCTTTCTCTCACAGTGTCTCCAATAGGAAATGTTCGCAAATAGCCAAAGACATAATTTCGCGGTTTGCGCGAGTGACCTTTCATTAATTGGTAGGACAAATGGACCGGGTTTTTTTCATGGGGGGGACAATCTGATTTTGTGGTAAAAAAAAAAGAAGACGTATTCTATTTTTTGTCCGAAAAAAATCGTCTATTCCACCAACGAACCACGAAAATGAAAGAAAGGGGCACTGCGGTGCCCTTTCTTTCCCTCTCAATAGGGCATTTGCCACGAGTGTTCGTTCTCTATACTAGACTACTAATTCGCCCGCGCTCGTTCTGCCCGAGTTACGCTGACCTTTCTAACTCAACTCTCTCAATTCAACTCGGTGAACTTCAAGGTCGTCCTCACATGGCAAATGCCCTATTAATCTTATTTCTTCCTTGTTTTTCCCCTCCCAAGCAGGTTTAGCTGTGGCGAGCTACTGGACAGAGGCAGACATACTCAGGGATGGGAATTGTCCACCAAACAGCAAATTTCCACCAAAATGACGTTGCTTTTCCGCCAAAAAAAGTCTGTCCCCCCCCCCCCCTCCAAAAAAACAAACGAACTAAATTTAGCCATTCTAATGCTGTTTTAGGCCTTCAATTACAACCCAAAAAAGCTTCAGCGTTACCCCCTGGACCCCCGCTATTCAGCTTTAAAAAAACCACTTTTGCAATTCCCATGTTACCATACTGTTACCTTCTTAGTCTGAACAAAAGACAGTAACATACACAGGTCTGTCATACAGTCTGTCCGCCCCCCCCCCCCCCCAAAAAAAAACCCGAACTAAATTTAGCCATTCTAATGCTGTTTTAGGCCTCCAATTACAACCCCCCAAAAAGCTTCAGCGTTACCCCCTGGACCCCTACTAGGGGCTTTCTGCGGCCCCTAGAGCCCCGCTTTTCAGCTTTTTCTTTTTTACTTTTCCAATTCCCATGCCTGAAGAAGAATTACCTTCTTAGTTTGAACAAAAGACAGTAACATACACAGGTGACAAATCCTGAGCTCAATCCCTGTTTCTGTTTCTGTCTGGATACGTCACAGACGCCACTTCTGATGATAAATTGCGACAGAACTTGGAGGGCGCATGAACCTAATAGAAAGCATAGAAGGAGAAAGACCTACAGCTTACCCTGGGTTAAGACCATTAAACCCCCCCAGTTCAGCCGGAAAGGCCCAGGCACCACTTCCAGAAGCAAGCACAAAAAACACACACAAAAACCACCTTTTTTCTAGTGGTCAGTAGTTGCAGGCTCAGATGGTGTTCTGGTCAGCGCTGATGAAAATGCGCTGACAGAGCCTGTGGTGACAGTGGCCTCGCTCAGTTGGTTCCACTCCATGGCAGTCTGGATGAAGAAGGAGCTACGATGTTGCTCCGTTCTCGCGTTGGGGACACAAAATCCACGGGAGTGGATCTGTCCCAAACTGGGACAAATTCTGCCGCACACCCGCCACCCCTTTGGCACTAGACTTTGTAACTTACAGCTACACGCTGCGTTGAGACTAACACGGTTAATTAATCATCTCATTTTTAGTATAAAAAAAACAATTAGCGAGAGGAAATCAATTTTGCATGACGACTACCGACTACTGCTTCATCTCGGAACATATCATCACAGCTACAACTAAACGTCAAACAAATAGCATCTAGCCCCAGAAATGTTATTTTAGAGTACTGGGCCTGTATTCACATTGAGATAGTATGAGACTTATCGTCGTGATATCTTACAAGTCCTTCTAAAGTCGTATTGTTGTCATACCTTGGCTTAAAGACTCCAGGGATCATCCCAACAGCCGCTGGAACACTATGGTACAAATGCACCAGCTAGGGGTTAGAACATTACGTGTGTGACCGTTTTTGATTACCCCGCCACGTGGGCAGCCACACTCCGACTTTGGAGGATAAAGTCATAATAAATCCTACTAGTTTAGAAGGACTCCTAAGATAGCATGATGATAAATAATTCTCATACTACCTGAATGTGAATACAGGTCCAGGATATAGAGTACTATAGAGTTCAGAGAAGGCACACAGCAGGTTGTCCTAAAACCTACGCAACAGTAAGTATCACCGTATCATCATCATCATCATCATCACAGTAGGCCTCATTTTGACCAAAAAATCAACGGGATCACTTTCTCTACCATCATGCACGCAACCTCGCGGTTATGCATCCAAAACAACCAACAAAACTTTCCTCAGTTCCAGCCGTCTTCGTAGATTCCCTCTCTCCTGCAGAATGTGCAACTCGCAGCTTACGTACGTTGGCTCGCCCACAAAGCCAGCTCTCGGATCAGTTTGTCTCTAACATTTTGCCAGCCACTAAGAGCAAGGAGAAAAGAGTTTCTCTTCAACAAAAACGAAACAACTCGCTGAGCGTAACAGAAACAGGGCAAGCTTAATTCCAATTAATGAGGCTTTATACCGAAAATTATCTGCCCCTGTCTCTTGACCGTAGATGCGAACGCCCCCTACTTAAGATGGTCGCCCTTGCCTGTCAGGAACTAGTAGTATATAGCTACAGAAAATTATATGCTCCTGACTCGTCACCAGGGGGCATCGGCAGTTCGGGCCTAAAATTATCGCCCTTTCGTGTCGGCAAGGAGTAGTATAACGCCTCATCAAGAACAAGAACTCTGGTCTAATGAAGGCATCAGTTCAGATCCAACATCTCTCTCAGCTCATATCCTTGAATTAGATCAGATATTCATGGGTGCAACTACACAAAATGAAAAAACCCTGAAAGGCCGGGGTCTAGGGGTAATGTCCCCCTGCAGCTGAAGCAAAAAAATTGTTTTATGAAGGTATTTTAGTTTGCTTTTTCCACAATTTATACAAATGCTTATTTTAAAGTCTTTGGAAAATACAGTTGACACACAAAGATCTTGTTTGACAAGTTTAAAAAACAGGAAATTCCTTTTCTGGAAAAAAATTAAAAAACAGGAAATCCTTGTATACCAAGAAAAGTTGCACCCATGGATATTTTTCTTAGGTATTAGGTACTTTGTTGTCACAGAGGCATCTCTGTGAAATTCGGGTTGCTCCCACCTGGAGAGCGCGTTGCAGCATGCAATTTTTTGTGTGACTGATGAGGAAGAAAAGGGGGCGGGGGTAAATTTTCACCAAATGACAACTTTTTCGTTGCCACTGGGTTTAACGTGTGCTAAGTGCATGGGCACACGGGACCTCGGTTTATCGTCTCATTCGAAAGACTCCACATTCAGACCGTAAGGCCTAGTGCAAAGTGAGAGGAAAAATCCCCTGTACCCAGGTTCGAACTCGGGTTTACTTGACACGAAGCGAATGCGCAACCACTGTGCCACTCTACACCACAACACAGTTTAATGAAGATTGGCGGAAAAGAGGGTGGTTACAATCAGCAGTAATGGATAGGGACAGGGGCCCCCCCCCCCCTGCCAGGGGCATGTGACCGTCTTTTCACCAATCTTCATAAGATCGACACAAACTACCGAGGATTAGAGAGGAGATATCATCACCAGCTCGGTTCCTTCCGAGAAGTCCACAGCAACAGTTGAAATAGTCAGTAAGGCAAATATGTGTTGTGTTCGAAAAAAACCACACCATATTTTTTGGACTATAAGGCGTCCATATCATACTATAGACTATCATACTACAGACTCACTTAACTTTGTTAACACGAGTGAGAGATTCACTCTGTTAACACGAGTGAGCCAACAACTATCATACTATAGACTCACTTCGTGTTAACACGAGTGAGAGACTCACTCCGTTAACACGAATGAGCCAACAACTATCATACTATAGACTCACTTCGTGTTAACTTTGTTAACACGAGTGAGAGACTCACTCCATTAACACGAGTGAGCCAAAAAGGGACTCCGGTAAAGATTCTAGTTCAGATCCCAGAATTAGACATCAGTTCAGTTCTTGCTGGTAGGTAGGGGGGGCTGCCTGGAGCGTCGAGGTAAGATTCTAGTTCAGACCAGGGCTCCCAGGGACCCCCATTTGGGGGTCTATGAAGCACTAAAATTCCAAAGGACCCTCTAAAACAATGTGCAGGGGGTCCCAGGGATGCACTACAAAAATTATTTTTAGCATTCGCAATGCCACTGGGACCCTCTATCCCGCCTCTAGGACCATCTATATTGTAAGTGAAGGAGTCCCTGGGACCCCTTGCTTTGTGGGGTGACTGGGAGCCCTGCAGACCCCAGAATTAGGCATCAGTTCAGTTTCTGCTGGTAGGGGGGCGCCCGGAGCGTCGGGCGGCGGGGGAGGACTGGTTCTTGTCGGAAGATCTGCGTGTGAGGGAGGCGCTGTTGCGGCTGCCGCCGCGCGGCAGAGGGGGCTTGGCGCTAGTTGGGGCCATTCTCAGTGAGGGCTTGTCCTGGAAGAACGAAAACCAGGCAGCAGGGATAGGTTGATTAATAATGCAAAGTACGTACCGTTTCTCTGTCTCTTTCAGATGTGCATGTGTGCGCGCATGCACGCACACACTCACACAGTCAGTGACACACATACACAGTCAGTGACACACACACACACACACACAGTGACACACACACAGTCAGTGACACACACAGAGTCAGTGACACACACACACACATACACAGTCAGTGACACACACACACACGCACAGTGACACACACACACACACACACACATAGTCAGCGACACACACAGTGACACACAAACATAGTCAGTGACACACACACACACACACAGAGTGACACACACACAGTGACACACACACACACACACACACACAGTCAGTGACACACACACAGTGACACACACACACAGTCAGTGACACACACACACACACACAGTCAGTGACACACAGTGATGCACACAGTCAGTGACACACACACAGTGACACACACACAGTGACACACACACACATACAGTCAGTGACACACACACACACACACACACAGTCAGTGACACACACACACACACACACACACACAGTCAGTGACACACACACACACAGTCAGTGACACACAAACACACACAGTCAGTGACACTAAAACAGTGACACACACACAGTCAGTGACACACACACACAAACACAGTCAGTGACACACACACACAGAGTCAGTGACACACACACAGAGTCAGTGACACACACACACACACTAAAACAACAAAGAACCTTCAGTCCATTTGCCTATTCAAAAAGAACAGGCCAACCATTAGTTTGAAAGGCAAATTCATAAAAAATTACCCAGCCTTTCAGTTTCACAAAAAATCAGTTTTTCTCCATATACCCACCTTTAAACACTTTAATAATGTGAGGCAATTTGACTTATAATTAATGATGTATGATTATCATCACAATCAGACTCAAATATAAAGTTAGTTCAGTAATGGGAAACTGTTAACAGGTCATAAAACCTAGACAGACCCTTCCCCAACACACACACACATACCTTAAACTTTCTGCTCTGAAGTTTAAACCAACAAAGAGGCTAAATAAAGTCAACCTTCCAAAATACAAAAAGCAGGTGACATTTTCTGTTTTCAATTATTTCATTTTCGTGGGGTTTTTTTTAACTTTGCAACTAATGCAAGTAAATTTGAACACCAATAACATCAACCACTCCCTATCACAGAGGTCTAATACAATCTTTAACCCCATTGACTGCCACCAATGTATTAATATGTACTGACCTGATGACATCACTGATGATGTCATCAGATGAAGAGGAATAATAACCCTGATATGCTGGCTTTTGCTCCAACAGTCAAGAGAGTAATATCCCCAGACCATTTTGCCAGATTGGCTCTATTAGTTGTCTTTTTTTATGGCATGATTTGCCCAATGATTTTTTCGTGAATTTTCTCTGGCAGTCAAGGGGTTAAGCGATGGAATAACAAAATAAATGGAAATAACGGAGGCACAGAGAACACAACGATAGATTAAAAATAACTACAAAATCGCAAACAACCAAACTTTAAACAATTTTTTAAAAATAATTTTAGCGAATCAGTTACAACATTTAAAAAACAAAACCATTCCATAGAATCCAAAGCAAACAACAGCGAAACGAAATGAAACAGAGGCGCTAGAAGGTCCCACAATGAAAATTACCCCATAAATGTTTTTATTAACACGCTAGAAGGTCCCACAATGAAAATTACCCCATAAATGTTTTTATTAACAATGTATTGTAGGAAATAAAGCCAGTATATAAATGTGAGGCAGGGGGGTAGGGGAGGGGGGTGAAATGGTTTATTTTTGAAGTAGCAAGCCAGCCAAGCTTGTCCGAGCAGATGTGAGTGCGTGTGCGTGTGTTGTGTGTGCTGTGTGGGTGTGTGCTTGTATGGCACGTGTATAAGTATATGCGTGCACAGGAGAGATTGTGTTTGGTTAGAGAGAGAGAGAGAGAGAGAGAGGGAGTGTGCGTGTGTGTGTGTGCGCGTGTATGTGTGTGTGCGTGTGCACACATGTTTGTACAAGTGTATGCTTGTGTAAGAGTGTGTGTGCGTGGTCAGTGAGAATGTGTTTCTGTATGTTTGATTAAATGTATGCGGGTCTGTATGTGCATGTCTGTGTGCAAGCATGTGCTCACTCGCGTGTATGAATGTGTGTGCTTAAAATGCTGATTGTAAAGCACAGGCATGGGAATTGTCAGAGACAAAAAACTCTGAAAAGCCCCCCAATTGAAGTATTTAGTAACAAAAACGAAGTATTTAGTAACCATTTTTTTTTTTTAAATCGCGGAAATCCGCGAATTCGCGGACAATTCCCATGCCTGAAAGCACTTTGTGCTCGATAAAAAAGAGCTACATAAATATCCGTTTATTATTACAGTATGTTATCATTATAATTATTTGTCACAAAGGAAACAAAAACGTGCACAGTTAAAGCCAAGCTAAACCACACTGTGAAATACATGCACCAACATAGCCAATGGAAACACACATACACACAAAGCTCTAAGACTTTTTTTTTTATAATTTCAGAAAGAGTGGAGTCAATAAAAAGTTTCTTTATCTATTTTCAATACACTATACAATACATAACATCTCTTAGGAGGTGCCGTGGCCGGTTGGTTAGAGTCTCCGCTCGTAATCCAAAGGGTTTGCAGAATTGCGGTGGGTTCGAACCCAGCTGGTCACGGTGTTGTGTCCTTGGGAAAGATACTTTACTCCTATTTCCTGGTCCTTCAGATGAGACCTAAAACCGAGGTCCTGTGTGCGAACGCATACACAAGATCTTACGCGCACGTTAAAGCTTATTCCACTATTTGGTATGAGTAGGCCGTGTGTGCCGGTGGAATGGATGGCACAAACTCACAAAGCATGCATCCTGTGGCCCAATACGATAGCAGTCTAAACGAAGACTTTGGGCGTGAGGCAGGATAAACATCCCCAATCGGAAGAAGAAGAAGAAGAAGCATGAGTTATAAGGATTTAATCTTGTTCAACCTTTTCCATGATCCAAAGCATTATATCATGTTTTCCATATACAACCATGTACCGTAACTGCAATGCATTATTCAGCTCTTCAATCTGAATCAAATACACACACACACCAACAAAAAGCTCACAATAACGCATCTGCTTACAGATGTATCAATATAAATATGAAGAAAAAACACACACACACACATACACACGATCATATGGAAGAAAATAGAAAGGAATATGAGAAGAACTGAAGAAGGTTGGTAGTTAAGTACCCCGTACCGCACCCCAGTAGCAGTCAGACACACCTTACCAAAAATAAAACCAAAAAGATACTACATCCCGCTGTTACAAGGAACAAAACACACACACAAATGTTGGTGCATACAAAAAACAACAACAACCAAATGTCAAAATCCACGTCTTCGCCCGTAAGAGAAGATTATCAACAGAAATAGCAGCCTGTCACCAAATTACCTCTCTTATGGTCATCATCGCCTAAATGTACTCTCACGAAAGAAAGGGTGATGGTACGTTTAGGCTTTTTATGGATAAAGCCACAACATTCCCACAGATGAGGTAATAAGACGTGCTGTTTCCCTTCCATCCATGCAGTCTACTACTACTAGTCTACAATGGATGTTCTTACCCAACAACTCTCCTGCCTCTCCCATCTGAGAAATATCACCAGTGTTCAGTGAGCGCAAGGGCGACCGGCGCACAGACAGACAGACAGACAGACAGACAACAACACCTATATTAAGGCGATAGATAGTCACAGACAGACAGTCAGATGAACACATCATAATGGATTGGTAAATAATCTTTAACCCTTTCGCTGCCAGACATTTTTCAGCAACAAACTTCCATTTTTTCAGCATCTGCAATATTGGGGATTCCTCTTCCATTAGCGTAATCCTTACCAGGGTAGAGAAAAACATGCATCTATCCTTACCTCCCAACATCATCTGCAATATTGGGGATTCCTCTATGACATGCATAGCGTAAGGCCTATCCTTACCTCCCAAAATTAAGAAAACAGCATAGCGTCTTCCTTATAACAGACCCTGGACATGCATGAGGCCTTTCTGCAATATTGGGGTGACATGGGTGTTAAACCATTGTGGTGCTAAAATGCGGCATTGGCGGTGAAAGGGTTAAAGTAAAATATTCACTGAAACAGACTCCTCCGAAGTCGGGAGAGTACGTGGCTGCCCGCGTGGCAGGGTAATCAAAAAGCGGTCACACACGTAATGTTCTCATCCCTAGCTGGAGCATCTGTACCATTTGTACCATGGACGAAATTTCTCTGTGAGAGATAATAAACGAGTAGCTAGCAGACTCCAAAATGCATAGTCACGTTCAACAATGTGGGGTTGAGTAGTTTGGCCCCCCCCAAAATGTGTATTGTATTTTACGGACTATAAGGCGATACTTTTTTTTCCTAGACTGAAACCCTGCGCCTCACTAATAATATAACATACAGACAAACCTCTATTTTAAGACTTCCAAAATGTCTGGAAAAATCGGTCGTAAATTGGAGGGGTCGTATGACGGAGGTTTTCACTGGCAGCCGTAGAAAGAAAAAGTTCAGCACAGTTCATACTCTCTTCTTCATGCACACATACAATGACATATTAAAACTGGATTTGGGTCTTTCCAACTCCATAGGATTGTGCAATCGATGTATTACAGTTTCACTTCGCCGACTTCTGTTAATCACCTCCACTCTCGTCCAAAGTCAGTGGTTTTCTTTTTCAAAGTCAGTGGTTTTCGTGCTTTTCCTACGCTTTCCGCCATCTTTTCTACAACAAGGGAAGCGACTCCGCTTTCAGGCCCTTGACCGTGGTTGTTTCCCTTTGCTCGAAGTCTATGCAGACGACAACAACGGTCGTAAAAACCAACAAAATGGCGGTCGTAAGTCGCGTTTTAGAGGAAGTCGTTTAAGAGAGGTCGTTTACATAGTAAAATGCATCCGTGCCAACAAATCCGGTCTCAAATGAGAGGTGGTCGCTTAACAGAGGGTCGTAAAATAGGGGTTTGTCTGTAGTAAGAAACTATAATAACAAAATCTGAACTTTGTGAAAAATTTGGGGTGGTGCGCCTTGTCCGTAAAATACGGTAGTTCTATATTTATACGGCCAATCCACAGTGTAGGCAGGCCTGCTAAGGGCCAGCCACACATCAGCTAAAATCGCACGACTGTACGATACGATTCGATCACGTGGTCTTGAAGCGCGAATCACATTTCGATGGCTTGGAGTCGAAACGGACTATCTTTAGATAGTCCATTGACATATTATTGAACTTATTACGAAAGCTAATAACTTGTATATAAAAAAAAAAGACTGCTGAAATATGAAAACCAAAACCCCCTTTTTATATGTCTGCAGTCATTGTTTGATACAAGTTATTAGTTTTTTGTAATACATCCAATAATACGTCAATGGACTATCTAAAGATAGTCTCCGTTTTGACTCCAAGCCATCGAAATTTATTTTGTTCTTTCGGCCAAGGGTCCTTGGCTGTTTACTGTGTCTGTACATGTGATGCAAGTGAAAATGACCCATGGCCAATATTAAAATGATACGGCTGTGCCCAGATGGAAGCTGTCTTTACCAGTGGCAGTTCTCCCTACACGCCGTAAAGAATTGTTGGCTGTTGTCACTCCACGGGTGGAGTGAATGTGTGGGTGGCTCCATGAACGGAGCGAAGTCCCCTGAAGTCGGAGTATGGCCGCCCATGTGGCAGGGCCCTTTAAAAGCAGCCATGCACGTAATCTTCCCACCCAAGGCCATGAGAAATGTTGACATGACACTGGGTGTGCCCCCAGAGCGTTTAACCCTTTCACCGCCAGCCATTTTTCAGCAAAAACATTTTCATTAAAAAGAACAAAAATCTGTCTGTAATACTGGGTATTCCTCTGTGACATATTTAAAGTAAGGCTTATCCTTACCTCCCAAAATTAAGCGAAAATGTTAACAGACCCTGATTTGATGCCTTTTAGTGACATGGGTGTTAAATCATTGTGGTGCAAAAATGCGACGTTGGCGGTGAAAGGGTTAAGCTGGGGAACGAAAACAACAACATTTGTTCTTGGAGACCGCGTGATCGAATCGCATCGTACAGTCGCACGACTTCAGTGGACGTGTGGCTGGCCCTTAAGACTGAAACAAAGAAGCTCGCACTGCACTCACTGCACTCACTGCACAGCACTCTGGGTACAATTCTATAGGGGGGAAAAAGAGGGAAAGGGATAGGGATGGGGAGCAAAGGGCATGACAGATAAAAAAAGGGGGAGGGCTGGAAAGAAAGCTGCTACACATCAACACACCCACACACATGAAAAAACACACGAACAAACAAAAATGCACACGCACGGATAACTTAAAACAAAACTGGGATAAACTGATTGGAGATCAAACATAATCTTCCCTTTGTTAATTACTTAATACGAAACCTCAGCGAAGACTACAGGCTGCAAAGTACCTGTCCTATTACGTTAAAAAAAAAAAAAAAAATTCTAAAAACTGGGGGGTTCCTTTTGCTCTGCAGCATTTTAGAGGCAAAAAAGTATGGCAACTGAAAAAACCATTCTCTTTTAACCCGTAGCCTCTTCAAAGACTGAAGAGCAAGGTAACCCAAACACATTTTTGTTCGCTTGTTTCTGGGGAAATTCCGTCCCATTGACCATGCCCAGAATCTTCTTCTTCTTCTTCTGCGTTCCCAGACCATTATGGTCATAATGGGTAAGGTACGTATGTGTCCGGTTTTCAGTTTTCACTGGTCTCCCCGCTGTGCACAGCTGACACATTCGGATTTCGGAGGAGCTCAAGGGAGAAAATTGGGAATATTTCTTTTTGAAAAAAAAAGGCAGGAGAATGGGGCCACGATAAGTCAGAAAGATAGCAGACGACAGAAAGCAAAGGGAAACATCAAAGTCAAACAGAGCGACAGATTAGTGGAAGTTACAAGCACAGAACTTCCAGAAGGTGAGGGAGGAAACTATCTGTACGAAAGTCTCCCCGGTATTCCCACGGGGGGGTTTCTTAAACAAGAAATAACCCCCCCCCCCACACCCCAAAAAAGTTCAAACCCCTCCCTACCTGAGGCACCGAGTGGGACAGAGGGTGTGGCGCTCCCTGCTGCAGCGACGATGACGACCCGCGGAAAGCCTGGGGCGGGGGAATCACCAGCCCCCTCCCTTCCACCCCCTCCCCTACCACCCCCTCCTCGTCCTCCTCCTCCGCGATGCTCTCCCCCACACCGCCCCCATCGTTGCTGTGGCTGCCGTCCCCGGCGGGGCCTGTGGGAGGGGGAGGGGGCGGGGCTACTGCTGCTGCTGCTTCGGGCTCGGCGACTTCCATCGGCTGGTGTCTGGTGCCAGGCCGCGCCGCCGACCTGAGGGTGTTTTCGCGGATGGGCAGGGCGAAGCCGTTGATGACGGGCGGCTTGTTGTTGTTGTCGTTGCTGCTGTCCGTGGTGGTGGTGTTGTTGTTGTCTGCCTGGGCTGCGTTTTCGTCCACAAACCTGAAACAGGGGGGGAAACGGAAGAGTCATGCATTGTAGAGTGCAGTAGTAGTGTGGCACAGAGGTAACGTTTTCGTCCACAAACCTAAAACGGGGGGAAAAGTGGAAGAGTTTTCGCATGCATGCATTGTAGAGTGGCACAGAGGTAACGTTTTCGTCCACAAACCTAAAACGGGGGGAAAAGGAAGAGTCATGCACTGTAGAGTGGCACAGAGGTAACGTTTTCGTCCACAAACCTGAAACGGGGGGAAAAGGAAGAGTCACGCACTGTAGAGTGCAGTAGTAGTGTGGCACAAGAAGTATCGTTTTCGTCCACAAACCTAAAACAGGGGGAAGCCGAATTGACCCTAAACCAGACCTGTTTACCCCCTACACAAGTCTTGAGTAGTCTGGATAGCTGAAATGAGTAGTTTTGGTGTGAAATGAGTAGTTTTATTCATTAAACCATCAAATACAATTAACTGAAAATGAGTAGTTAGAGCATTATTTTCAATTTTGAAGAGTAGTAGAGGTCCAAATTGAGTAGAATACTACTCGAAAGGAGTAGAGTAAACAGGTCTGCTAAACCTTTCCCTAAGCCTATCCCTAAACCTATCTCTTCGCACATGCGCAGACATGTTGAGAACAAATCCATTTTCAGAGTGCTCATGAGTGTGCATGCATGATTGCATATATGCATGTGAGTGTGGGTGCGTAGTCAGGTAAAAACAAAAAACAAAAACAAAACCAAAACTAGAGCGTGAAAACGCAAGATCAACCAGCCGCGCGGCAGCATTTTCATGCTCCAGTGACCTTGAACCATGTCCAATCACCTTCATTTTCGAACTTGGCCTAGATATCCTAAATACCTATCTGCATGCAAAATTTGAGAGTCCTAGATTTCTCAACAAAAACTAAAGGTTGCTATCGTAAGATTTAACCTAGGTATATCAGCTTGAGTACGTTTCGGTCTGTTTTCGGTGCTTAGAATTATCGGCATCAAATCCTGAATTCAGGCTTCAGGCACACCCACATGGCTGCTTCTGGGAAATTAAAAAAATCCTGCAAGGGGGGCGGCCCCGGCGGAGTGCAGGAGCAGCACACACACACACACACACACATTTACTGCTTTTTTTTTCACCCCTGTAGACTAGTACAAGTGCTACATTCCTGTGATGAAATTTCTTCTTAACATCCTCCGGTCTGGAACAAACACATATGGGACATTAGTAGATATAAAGATGGTGGGAATGATCCTGGAGGCAATGCCCGGAGGCAGTGCAACACCAGGAAAGTCCCGATTTTTTTAACAATACAGATGTGTATACCGAGTATCCGTTCCTTTGAATATAGCAAATGCTTATATAGGCCCTTTTAATCGTACAAGTTTGTGTGTGTGTGTGTAAGAAAATCGTTGCTTCTCAAATTCTCATAATCCGGCGACACCGGCTCTAGGCAAATTAAAACCCCTGAAATTCAGAACATCCTGAAAGAAAGGAGCATCCATGCACCGACATACCCCCCCCCCCCCCCCCTGTCTTCCCCAGTCTCCCCTTCACCTGGTCTCGCTCTGCAGCGGCTGTCCCCGGGAATACTTCGGCCGGTACAACGCCGCCGAGTTTCCCCTCTCCTTCCCAGGGTGCAGCGGGGCCGCGAACCCCCGCGGCGGGGGGATCTCCGAGGGGTTCTGGGGCGGGGATTTCCCCCCCTCCAGCAGCGGCGGATCCCTCTCCTGATTGGCTGCGGAGGAGGAGGCGAAGGAGGAGGCGAAGGAGGAGGATCCCCCGGGGATGGGGTTGGTCGCCGTCGCCGCCGTTTTCCCTTTCTTCTTCTTCTTCTTCTTGCGCTCCGCGATGGGCTGCATGCTGGGGGGGTAGAGGTCGTGGAGGTTAGGCTTGGGGGCGTTGGGCAAAGGGGTCAGCATCGGTGGAGGGGGAATGCGACGGCCCTCGATCGACACTCCTGCGGCACACAGAAAAGGATACATATTTTACGGACTATAAGGTGATACTTTTTTCCGAGACTGAGATCCCTGCACTTTATAATGTGACTGATAACATAGTACGGAAATAGATTAACAAAATCTGAATGTCGAGTCAAATTTGGGAGGGGTGCGCCTTATAATTAGGTGCGCCTTATAGTCCGTAAAATACGGTGGTTGTTTTTTTTTGTTCAATATTTTTTTTGTTCAAGATGTAAAAGTCAGAACGTACTACTATTACCATACTAGGAATAACTAGCGGTTTAAGTACCCGCTTCGTGCGTTCAGACCCAACGCCAAAAAAAAATTAAGATGTAAAAGTCAGAAGGTACTATTACCGTACGACGAAATAAGGCTTTACGCCCTCTTTGGCCTTTCGGCCATGTGGGGCTACTATTACCGTAGGACTGACTAGCGGCTTAAGTACCCGCTTTGCACGTTCAGAGGGGGGAGCGAATCTCTGTAAGTTGTCAGGAGGCAACCACCAGAGGAGACACTGCACTGCTGCCGAGTCACCTCGGTGTGGAGCTCAGTGGAGCCTGTTCTGAGTTAACCTATGCAGGACACCCACCTACAAAGCCACCTTACTCACGACAATAATGTCTTGGTCGCGGAGCCAGCGTGACAAAAGAGGCATTTTGCCAGACCAGTTGACATAGGCTAGAACGCCAAGGCTACATCAAAATGTTGCTACGCTCTGCACAGTTATACGGGGAGGTTGTCTTTAGCCATGACAAGCTCCTAGAATAACATCATCCGTTCTCCAAAATCGAAGTGTGGCTGCCCACGTGGCGTGGTAATCAAAAAACGGTCACACACATAACGTTCTCATCCGAAGCTGGGTGCACTTGTACCATAGTGTTCAAGTACTTCGGCTATTGCATGTATGTATGAATGTATGTACGAACGTACGTATGTATGTATGTATGTATGTGTGCACGCGCATGTAAATGATATGCTGTGTTCGTCAGTGTGTGTGTGCTTGTGTGTGTACGAGCATGGGTATTGATGTGATTTGGTTAAAATGTATTTTTTTGTAAAGCGCCATGAGCAGCTAGCCTGGAATTAATGTGCGCTATATAAGCTTTCTTTCTTATTATTATTACAGTGGAACCTCCCTTATAAGACCTTCAAAAATCATCCAAACTGAGGTCTTATATGGGAGGGGTGATCTAAGGGAGGTGATTTTAATACTTACAAAGTAGGGCAATGTCTCAGAGAAGTAGGTCTTATGTGGGAGGGAGTCTTATAATGGGAGGTCTTATAGGGGAGGTTCCACTGTATTGCGTTGGGACGATCCCTGGGAGTCTTTTAGCCAGGCTACGACGACAACAAACAAACAACAACAAAGAGACATTCATGGACATTGCGTCACCACATCTCACCAGGAGGGTTTTTCGACGTGCCACCAGAGTTGGGTCTGTTGGCTTCACCGCTTCCCCCTCCCCCCCCTCCCCCTACGCTGATCTGCGTGCGCTGGCTGAACTGGTCGGAGCTCTGGGAGGAGGGCTGGGGGCTGTTGGCGGGGGGTTCCATCTGCTGACCACCACCACTGCTGTCCATTCCTGTCAAGCCTCCTCCTCCTCCACCTCCACCCTGGGCGGTTGATGTGGGCTGCTGCTGCTGCTGCTGCTGCAAGGAAAACAGACTTAGGTTAGGTTAGGTACATTATAGTCACTGTGTCATCATTGAAAGTGACTTACAGACTAGGAAGATCAAGGGAACCACGTGACAGGTGCTAAGGGACATAATCCCCAGCTAGCCACAGGAGTGGTCCCCTACTCTTACTTTCGTTTTCAGTGCTATGGCATTATGGTTTCCAACTGACAGGTGTTTATGCAATTGTTTTGAGAGTTGGTCACTATGGTTAGAATAGATAGCTTAGGTTAGGTACATTATAGTCACTGAGGCGTCTCTGTAAAATTCGGGTTGCTCCCACCTGGAGAGCACGTCGCAGCCAGTGGCGCATCACACAATTTTATTTTTTTTGCATGCGATTTAATTTGTGTGACTGATGAGGAAGGAAGGGAGGGGGGTAAATGTGGACCAAATGACAACTTTTTCGTTGCCACTGGGTTTAACGAGTGCTAAGTGCATGGGCACACGGGACCTCGGTTTATCGTCTCATCCGAAAGACTCCACGTTCAGACCGCAAGGCCTAGTGCAAAGTGAGAGGAAAAATCTCCTGTACCCAGGTTCGAACTCGGGTTTACTTGACACGAAGCGAACGCGCTACCACTGTGCCACTTTACACTTTACAGAAGGTGACCATGGGTGCAACTCTCCAAAATGAAAAAAACCCTGAAAGCAGACCTGCCACATTCTGAGAATAAAAAAGAGGAGCAAGAATCTAGGGGCTGGCACTGGCCCCCCAGTAAAATCCATTGCCACTTCGAAATGTGCGGCCTTCTCTTTTGTTCTTCAAACATGCAGTCGTTTTTGTCAGTTTGAGATCCATTTTAGAGTAAGAAATATTGACCATTGTCAATTTGAGATCCATTTTCGTGTAGCCCCTCACTGTCTCATGCTGACCCTTAGATGTCCATTAGCTGGTGCTTTGAATGCATGCTCTTTGTTGTGAAATTGAGTGGAAAATGTATACAACTACAAGACAGATTTTAAAATATAGGAGCTGGGGAGGTTGCAAGAGGAGCTAGGAGCAATGCTCAACATATCTGAGCTGCTCCTCTGAAATCGGAGCAAGTGGCAGGTCTGTGAAAGGCAGGGGTCCAGGGACCCATGGCACCAGCAGGGTACAGGGGCAGAGCCCCGTCGAACGATTCAGGGGTGGGGTAGGTGGGGGGGGGGGGGCAGCAACTTAACAGAGAGAGAGATAACGAGACAGACAGACAGTTAAGATTATAGACAGAGACAGTTTGAGTCTGATAAGCCTTGTAAAAATTATTACATTGCTTGTCTAAACTTCCAAGATAGAACAACCAAGTTCAAAACGCCCCAAATCGCTTGTGGTCATTTAAAAAAAATTTTTTTTTTTTTATGAATTTAAAAAAAAACTGAAGTTCAGTTTCTGGTAAAATAAAAAATACTGAAATCAGTGTAAAACTGAAAGAGTAGAACCCATGCGGACCAGACTATAAGGCTATACTTTCTTCCCCCAGACTGAGAAGCCTACGCCTTATAATGTGACTGATAATATAGTGAGAAAATAAGAGTAACAAATTTGTGTTAAAGTTTGGTGTGTACGCCTTATAATCAGGTGCGTCTTATAGTCCGTAAAATATGGTACAGTAAACTAAAATCTGTGAGACATTTTGTTTTCAAGTTTTCCTGTTGCCATATACAGACAAACCTCTATTTTAAGACTTCCAAAATGTCCGGAAAAATCGGTCGTAAATTGGAGGGGTCGTATGACGGAGGTTTTCACTGGCAGCCGTAGAAAGAAAAAGTTCAGCACAGTTCATACTCTCTTCTTCATGCACACATACAATGACATATTAAAACTGGATTTGGGTCTTTCCAACTCCATAGGATTGTGCAATCGATGTATTACAGTTTCACTTCGCCGACTTCTGTTAATCACCTCCACTCTCGTCCAAAGTCAGTGGTTTTCTTTTTCAAAGTCAGTGGTTTTCGTGCTTTTCCTACGCTTTCCGCCATCTTTTCTACAACAAGGGAAGTGACTCCGCTTTCAGGCCCTTGACCGTGGTTGTTTCCCTTTGCTCGAAGTCTATGCAGACGACAACAACGGTCGTAAAAACCAACGAAATGGCGGTCGTAAGTCACGTTTTAGAGGAAGTCGTTTAAGAGAGGTCGTTTACATAGTAAAATGCATCCGTGCCAACAAATCCGGTCTCAAATGAGAGGTGGTCGCTTAACAGAGGGTCGTCAAATAGGGGTTTGTCTGTATTCAACTTTTGCCTATTTGCGGTTCTTCTTCTTCTTTTCCCTATAGCAACCGCAGTCACTGCTGACTATTATGTCGCTGTACTTGGGAGGATCTACGGGAATGCGCAAGACAACAAACTATCAAGAAGAAGGAAGTGGACAGGAGAAAAAGAAGAAATATAGAAAGCTTGGCCCAGCCAGCCAGGTCCCGCTAATCGGTCCTTAACATGATGCCGCGCCAAGCGAGAGAATGATCCAGCCAGCCAGGTCCCGCTAATCGGGCCCCAACATGATGCCGCGGTTGTATTCCCACTCTCGATTTCTCTTCTCTCTCTCTCTTTATTCTCTCTTACACAGACACACACGCTCTTTCTCTCTCTCTCTTTAGATTTACATATAGTAGTAATAGTGTTAATAAAATATTCTGTAGATTATGCCATTGTGTTGAAGAGGATGTTGTTCATGTTACGCTTTGTTGTCAAATGCTACAGGATTTGAGGGTGAAATACATTCAGGCTAAACATTACAATTATCCCTGTCATTTCAGATACGCTTTACTTATGTCTAATAGAAATCTAAATGTCTTAACTAATCTTGCTTTGTTTATGTACGAAGCTTACGTTCTTTTTCTTGTCAAGCACCATCTCTGTGGAATTCTCTGCCTTCTCCTCTCCGACAGTCCAACTCAGTCTCCTCATTCAAAACCTCTCTTAAAACCCATCTTTTTCCTGCTGCGCCCTAAATATTTGATCAGTTGTCTATCGTTGTGTGCACGTGAGGGAAGATTGATTTAAGAGGTTTGTGCTGTTTTGTGGTGCGTGTGTGTGTGTGTGTGTGTGTGTGTGTGTGTGTGTGTGTGTGAGTGTGTGTGTGTGTTGTGTGTGTGAGTGTGTGTGAGCATGAATGTGTGCTTGTGTGTATTTTGGTTTTGTGGGTTGTGTGTGCACGCATGTGTGTGTGTGTGTGTGTTTGTGTCTGTGTGTCTGTCTGCGTGCGTACGTTGTGTGTGAGGGTGTTTGTGTATGTGTGTTGGTGTATGTGGTCAGTCCATGCGGCTCAGTTGCTGTGGCTTACCGAATGTGGTATGAATGAGTTGGCGTCAATAATTGTGTGTTTATGTGTGTGTGTGTGTGCGTGTGTGCGTGTGCGTGTGTGTGCGTGTGCGTGTGCGTGTGCGTGTGTGCGTGCGTGTGCGTGTGCGTGCGTGTGTGTTAAAGAGAGAGAGAGAGAGTTGCTTTGCATATGCGCTGTTGGTGGTTGGTGTCACTCTTGAATCTTGTTTTTTGTTATCTGTTGATGAATAATTGATTGTAAAGCGCTTTGGGCTCATCTGAGGTAAAGCGCTATATAAATGTACTGTTATTATTATTATTATTTAAAGCGATTACGTTACAGCGAGTACCTAAAATTTGCAAGAATATGAATGCTTAAAAAAAACCCAAAAAAAACTATGTATCTATGTGTAACCAAATATGTCATTGCATGACTTATGTTTCTATCATTGTGACACCCCCATCAAGAAGGGGCCTATGCCTATATCTGATAAAAACATTTCATTTTCGTATTCATATTCTCTCTCTCTCTCTCAATCATTCAGACTCACCGGGGGCTGCTCCCTGTGCATATTAGGCTGCGGAGGCAGGGGCTGGTGATGGCGAATCATGTGGGGCCGCTGGGGATCCATGTTAGGGGGGGAAGGCACCGGGGGACCCCCCCGCCCCCCGCGACCCCCCAACATTCTGGACGAGGGCTGGGGGTGGGAGGCACGCAGGGAGGGCCTGGGTGGGGGGGCATGAGGGGGGGGATGCTGGGGGGGGCGTTGTTGTAGGAGGGCCGACTGGTGATGGGGGGCTGGATGAGGGAGGACTGGGATGCGGAGTGTAAGGAGGGGGGTGGAGGTGGGGGGTGGTGGTGGTGAGGAGGAGGGGGCTGGCTCTTCTTGGCTGTGGTAGGGGGGATCCTGGGGATTGCACATAGAAATGACAACTTTAGCCATAATTATAATTTAGCCAGAATGTTTTATAATTTTAGCCAGGTTTTATAATTTAGCCAGGTTTTATAACTTATCCAGGTTTTATAATTTATCCAGACGAAGGTTTTATAATTTAGGTTTTATAATTTAGTGAGGTTTTATAATTTAGCGAGGTTCTATAATTTAGTCAGATGGTTTATAATTTATCGAGGTTTTATAATTTAGCCAGGTTTTACAATTTTAGCCAGGTTTTATAATTTAGCCAGGTTGTATAACTTAGCCAGGTTTTATAATTTATCCAGAAGGTTTTATAAATTAGCCAGGTTTTATAATTTTGCCAGGTTTTATAATTTAGCCAGGTTATCTAATTTAGCCAGAAGGTTTTATAATTTAGCAAGGTTTTATAATTTAGCCAGATGGTTTTATAATTTAGCAAGGTTTCATAATTTAGCCATGTTTTAGCATTTAGCCAGGTTATGTAATTTAGCCAGAAAAAGGTTTATAATTTAGCCAGGTTTTATAATTTAGTCAGAAGGTTTTATAACTTAACCAGAAGAAGTTTTATAATTTAGCCAGAAGGTTTTATAAATTAGCCAGGCTTTATAATTTAGCCATAAGGTTTTATAATTTCAGCCATAAGAAAGTTTATAATTTAGCCAGAAGGTTTTATAATTTAGCGAGGTTTTATCATTTAGCCAGGTTATATAACTTAGCCAGAAGGTTTTATAATTTAACCAGAAGGTTTTATAACTTAGCCAGAAGAAGGATTAATAATTTAGCCAGAAGGTTTATAATTTAGCCAGAAGGTTTCATAATTTAGCCAGGTTTTTTTAATTTTGCCAAAAGGTTTCATAATTTAGCCAGAAGAAGGTTTAATAATTTAGCCAGAAGGTTTTAACACAGACTGAAAAGTCCTTTTGCGACCAACTTTGGTATTTGTTGATTTCATATTTTTGTCAAGTTTAACCCCTTCCCTGCCTACTACCTGGTGTGTGATGTCATTGATGATGTCATAACTTTTGATGTCAAAGCCCTGGAATGATGGTTTTGGGCTTAGACAAGTCATGGAAAGATATACCTCCAGACCGTTTTCTCAGATCGAGTCTAACAGGTCTAATAAGAAAATCGATGATTTCTCTGTTTTTCCTCTCCGTGGGAGAGAGCAGCCTGAATTTGACAGAGATAAAGTCTCTGTGACTAGAAAGAAGATACAGTGGAACCTCCCTTATAAGACCTTCAAAACATCATCCAACATGAGGTCTTAAATGGGAGGAGGGAGTTGTATAAGGAAGGTAATTTTAATCATTACAAAGAAGGGCAATGTTGAACAAAAAACTTGAACGCCCACGTTGTTGCTGGTGATATTTCGGAAATTGACTTCCCTTTATCAAACGCAATCATGGACTGAAGGGCAATGTCTCAGAGAAGGGCAATGTCTCAGAGAAGTAGGTCTTAAAAGCAGACCTGCCTACTTGGAATTTTCCCAATCAGTAGCCCAGCCATCAATTTTCAGTAGCATGGCAAATGTTTTCGTAGCATCCACAAACGACGGCAATCAATTTGTTCTCTTCCTGAGCCGAAACGTACTGTTTATGTTTCGCCAATTGAACGTGTTGACGGTCGTCTCTACCGCCATGATTCACAGCGAAGTCTGCATGGCAGAGGTTGCAGTGAGCATGGTTCGCACCAAGTCGACTTCTGACGATGCAAGGCCACTCCTCCGTGTAAGCTATTTTGAAAACTTGTTCGTCAGGCCAATGTTTTTTCTTAGAACAAGATGGTGTGCCAGATGATTTTCGTTTTCTGGTTTGGGTTCGGTTTTTTTCGTTTGAAACATCTCCCGAATCGCTACTGCTGCTGGAGTCCGCCATTTTTTTCAGAGAAAGTAATAAGAACGCATGCGCAGTCACTGATAAAAACGGAAGTGACTAGGTTATCGCGCGTAACACAGCGTCTGCTCTTAGAAACAGACCAAACCGGGAATGGCATAAGCAAAAATAAAATGCGGCGGCATTTTGTTTTCTCCATAGCAATGTTAAGGTTGCCATAGCTCCGTAGCCAAGCTTTATTTTTTGTAGCTGCTACGGCCAAATCGTAGCAGTAGGCAGGTCTGTAAAAGGGAGGGAGTCCTATAATGGGGGGGTCTTATAAGGGAGGTTCCACTGTGCCAGATACCAAATAAAATACTGTGAGCATCATAAGACTATCAAGCACTTTGGGTTTCATGGCACTAAACCATGTTCTGTTCTATTCTGTTCATCACTCACCAAGTCCGCCTTGGCATTTAACCCTTTCATCGCCACTGTCGCCTCTTGGCACCACAATAATTTAACACCCATGTCACTGAAAGGCATCAAATGAGGGTCTGATATACAGTGACCTTAACCCTTTCATCGCCACTGTCGCCTCTTGGCACCACAATAATTTAACACCCATGTTACTAAAAGGCATCAAATGAGGGTCTGATATACAGTGACCATATGTTCTTAATTTTGGGAGGTAAGGATAGGCCCCAGTTTATGCATGTCACAGAGGAAACCCCAATATTGCAGACGAAATCTATTCTCTACCTGGGTAAGTTTAATGGTAAATTTTGGCTGACGAATGGCTAGCGTTGAAAGGATATTAATAAGGCTGTGTCAGACCAATTGACACAGGCTAGAACACCAAGGCTACATCAAAATGTTCTTATGTTCTGCATAGTTATGCGGGGGGTTGTCTTCAGCCATGGCAAGCTCCTAGCGTAACATCATCAGTCTCCAAAATCCTCCGAAGTTGGAGTGTGGCTGCCCACGTGGCGGGGGTAATCGAAAACAGTCACACGCATAAACGTTCTCATCCCTAGGCCTGGGAGCATTTGTACCATAGCGTTCCAAGAGCTTCGGGCTGTTGGGATGATCCCCAGAGTTTTTTGGTTCAACATTGCCCTTCTTTGTAATTAACCCTCTTGCATTCGCATTTGTTACATACAAAACTTCTTCTAGTGTTCAGATTCTTTCACACATTTTCAGGAAAATCTGTCTTTTGAAGCACACAGAGCGCCATACAGTTACTGTCACATCACTGCAAGTGAGAAGCTTCTTCATAGTGTGTGCATAACAAGCCAGAACTTGGTGCGTCATGGAAATGCCTCAGAGTGGGGGGCAAGCTGTGGGTTTTGGTTTTTTTGCGGCTTGAATACACAGAGGCAACTTCCGGCTGGGCGGTTTTGGGCGGAATAAACGCAAGAGGGTTAACCCTTTCAACGCCAGCCATTTTTCAGCCAAAAACTTTCCATTAAATTTACCGAGGTAGAGAAAAGATTCTGTCTGCAATATTGGGGATTCCTCTCTGACATGCATAAAATAGGGCCTATCCTTACCTCCCAAAATAAGAACATAAGGTCACTGGATACCAGACCCCCATTTGATGCCTTTTACAGACCTGTTTACCCCAAATCTTCACTGTCAGTAATCCCAAGCTCTGAAAACAGTAATTTCAGGCATCTGTCCGTAATTTTGCTGTCTGAGAAATCCTTTCACCAGAATTTTTCACTGCCGTCAAACCTTTTGTTCAGCTGCATCTGTCCGTACCCATTTTCAACTGCAGCAATGGAGAAATAAACCGGAAGTATTCATTCAAGACATCACTCGAAGTGATACCTTTGATAGCAAACGACACAGTAGCGAGTACGGCTCAAACGCCATGCCTTCTTTTGATTTCTATTTCTTTTTTTCCGTGCACTCGTTCAGAGGAAATGCAGATTTTGTTGTTGCTGACCATAATAGCGTAATCGGAGGTATCAAAATGTAATAATTACGGACAAATCCGTAAGGGAAAACAGGTCTGCTTTTAGTGACATGGGTGTCAAATCAGTGTGGTGCCAAGAGGCGACAGTGGCGACGAAAGGGCTAAGCCAGGGTACGACGACGACAACAACAACTCACCAATGGTCGTGTGTAGGACGGTGCAGTGGTAGGAGGGTGAGGGGGTGGTGGCACGGAACGATACCCCCCACCAACACCCCCACTACTAGGGGGCGGTCTAGGCTGTCGCGGCTGTTGTTGTTGCTGCTGCTGCTGGATACCCTGCCCCCTATGGGCCGGCTTGGGATGAACGGCGCTTTCCGGACCCCCACCACCACCGCCACTGAAACTGGCATGTCCGTTCTGTTCCGCAGCAGCGTGGTGGTCCTCGATGTCCGACACGTCCATGCCGCCCTCGCTGACATTGTCAATGTCGTCAATGTCATCAGCGTCGTTGTTGATTTCCACGTCGTTCATGACGTTCCTCATGTCCTCGTCGGTGACGGTGGAGTTCTGGCGGCTGGTGGTGTGCGACATGAAAGCCGTGTTGTTGGTGTTGGTGTTGGTGTTGGCTGCGGCGCGGGTGTTCACCGCCACCTGACAAACAAGAAACGGATCTGTTGCATAGCTCGCACTACTACGCCTCGGCATGACGCTGTGTCAGACCAACAATTGACACAAAGCTACAACACCAAGGGTTCATCGAAACGTTATGTTCTGCATAGTTATGAGGGGGATTTGTCTCTTTAGACATGGGAAGCTCCTAGCGTAGCATCGTCAGTCTCCAAAAATCCTCCGAAGTCGGAGTGTGGCTGGCCACGTGGCGGGGTAATCGAAAACGGTCCACGCACACGTAATGTTCTCATCCCTAGCCGGTGAATTTGCATCGTAGCGTTCAAGTGCTTCGGCTGCTGGGATGATCCCTGGAGTCTTTAAGCCAGGGTACGACAACAACAACATATAACTTGCACTATTGAAGGAACAGGAACAATACAAAGGGAAGACTTGTGTCTACTGACCCTCTCTCTCCCTTCCTCCGTCTCTCTCCCTCCCACCCTCTCTCCATCCCTCTCTTTCTCTCACTCACCTCCAGCCTCTCTTTCTTTCCCAGGGGTCCAGCGCTGCTGGTCAGTCTTGCTGTGGGGCCAGGGGTCACTGTTTCCTGACCCTCTCTCTCCCTTCCACCCTTTATCTCACTCCCTCCCATCCTCGATTTTTCTCACCTCACCTCCAGCCTCTCTTTCTTTCCCAGGGGTCCAGCACTGCTGGTCAGTCTTGCTGTGGGGCCAGGGGTCACTGTCTCCTGACCTTCCCTCTCCCTTCCACCCTCTCTCTCTCTCCCTTCCACCCTCTCTCTCCCCCTCTCACCTCCAGCCTCTCTTTCTTTCTCAGAGGTCCAGCGCTGCTGGTCAGTCTAGGTGTGGGGCCAGGGGTCACTGTCCCCTGACCCTCTCTCTCCCCCTTCCTCCCTCTCTCTCTCTCTCTCTCACCTCCAGCCTCTCTTTCTTTCTCAGGGGTCCAGCGCTGCTGGTCAGTCTAGATGTGGGGCCAGGGGTCACTGTCCCCTGACCCTCTCTCCCCCTTCCTCCCTCTCTCTCTCTCTCTCTCACCTCCAGCCTCTCTTTCTTTCCCAGGGGTCCAGCGCTGCTGGTCAGTCTAGATGTGGGGTCAGGGGTCACTGTCTCCGGACCCTCTCTCTCCCTTCCACCCTTTATCTCTCTCCCTCCCACCCTCTATTTCTCTCTCTCTCCCCCTCTCTCTCACCTCCAGTCTCTCTTTCTTTCTCAGGGGTCCAGCACTGCTGGTCAGTCTTGGTGTGGGGCCAGGGGTCACTGTCTCCTGACCCTCTCTCTCTCTCTTCCTCCCTCTCTCTCCCCCTCTCTCTTTCTCCAGCCTCTCTTTCTTTCTCAAGGGTCCAGCGCTGCTGGTCAGTCTAGGGGTGGGGCCAGGGGTCACTGTCTCTGGACCCCGTCTGTCCCCCTCCCACCCTCTATCTCCCTCCCTCTCTCTCTCTCTCTCCTCTCTTGTCATCTCTCTCTCTCTCTCACACACACACACGCTTTATGATCTACGCAGATAAGCGAGGCTTGGTGTAATTATGTATGAATATATCTTGCTTAATATTTTGTGTTATGGATTTTCCCTTTTGTTTGTTTGTTTGATTTAACAATGTCCCCTTCCCACTGTTCCCTTTGACATGGGCAGATGGCCCGGTTCATTAAAACGTTGTTCTTGTTCTTGTTCTTGTTGTTCTTCTCTCTCCTCTCTCTCTCACCTCCAGCCTCTCTTTCTTTCTCAGGGGTCCAGCGCTGCTGGTCAGTCTAGGGGTGGGGCCAGGGGTCACTGTCCCCTGACCCTGTCTGTTGCTGTCCCTGTCGGGCGTGGTCAGGCTGTTGGCCCTTCGCTGCAGGATGCGGCCGCTGTTGTTGTTTGTTGTTGTTGCTGTTGATGCGCGGCCGTTTGGGCGGGTGGGGAGGGGGGGTGATGGGGGTGGACTGGTCAGGCATGCGGCCGTTCACAGTCTGAATAAATAGGGGAAGAAACAAAGAAAACAAGGATTACTGTATTTTATGGACAAGAAGGGGCACCTGATTATAAATTTAACACAACATTATAATAATAATCATAATCATCATGGGAATTTATATAGCGCTCAGTGCGCTTTACATTGATAACAAGAACATTAAAGGCAAACAAAGAAAGTGAAATAAGCACGATGCTTGCACGCAACGTTCTCTTACTTCCTCACACACACACACACACACACACACACATACACACACATACATGCACGCACATACATGCACGCACACACTCACACACAATTAATTATACAAGAGTAAAATAGTTACAATATGAACATTCTAAAAAGAAACATAGATCACATTCACATTCTCAATCACGTTTGAATACAATACTGCAACTTAAAATAAAATCATACTGCCATCGACATACCAATTACATGACTAATTATAATAGACAAATTTTGCAAGAACAAAAATACCCTTCTACCTCATTTACAAACATTTAAAGTTTACAAGACGTGGACATTCTACATACAAGATACGAATTATAAAATAATTGTAAATACATTTTTTACAAGATTTCAATTATAAGGTGCACCCCCCCAAATTTAACACAAAATTCAGATTTTGTTACTCCATTTTCTTACTATATTATCACTCACATTATAACGCGCAGGTATCTCTGTCTGGGGAAAAAATTATCGCCTTATACTGTAATATATAAAATCATTTTTCGTTGATGACATGAAATGACTCACACGATGCTTGATTTGACATAATATTTTCCATATTTTACAGACTACAAGGCGCACTCTCCAATTTTACACAATAGTCCGATTTGGGAAATATTAACAGTTTCTCACAATATCATTATCCATAGTATAAGGCGCAGGGGTCTCATCCTGGGAAGACGTGGTAAGATTTAACGTGGTGACAGCCCTGACATGGCTTTAGTTATCGACGGGGCTATAATTTTAATCTTAATCCTGGGAAGAAAAAACGTATTGCCTTGTAGTCGGTAAAATTTGGTCATGGCTCAAGTTCAGGTATCAGAATACTATAACATTCATTCATTTGAAGGCATTGAAACCATTTCTAGTCCTGAAAAGGAAGAAGTCAAGATCTGGGAAAGAAAGACCACTGGGAAAAAAAAAATGCGATTCAGAACAGGTTCGTTGGCGCTCAGTTATTAATTTTCAAAAAAAATTTGAACTTAGTTTTAACCTTCAATATATTATTTTTTGTGGAGGACAGATTTTAACTTTGATGGATTAACCCTTTCACCGCCAACGTCGCATTTTTGCACCACAATAATGTAACACCCATGCCACTAAAAAGCATCAAATTAGGGTCTGTTATCCAAAGACCTTGTTCTCTTCATTTTGGGAGGTGGGGATAGGCCTTACTTTAAATATGTCACAGAGGAATCCCCAATATTACAGACAGATTTGTTTCTCTAACCAGGTAAGTTTAATGGATTTTTTTGGCTGAAAAATGGAAAATGGGGCTGAAAAAGGGTTAAAGATTCCTTCTTCTCTTTGGGGCCCACGATCATTTAATTGATCATTCTGGCACCCTTAGGAAAAAGAAAAAAAAGACAAAAATAATTAAGGGCATGCGTGGTCAAACGATTTTGAAAATGCCAGGATTTTTTCACGAGTTTTCGGGCCTTTGTGCTGGGTTTTTTCCCAAGCACTTTTTCAAGCCCTGTAAAAGGCCATGTCAATTTTCCAGGACTTTCCAAGGTTTCAAAGACCGTGTACGAACCCTGTATTTAATCCTACATGTATATCCTATTCCATCGCACCAGGGTCAGGCAGTGGCTGGATGCCTTGTGCCTCCATACGGGGAGCTGGACAACCCTGCCCCATCCACAAGTCTCTCCCCGTGGGGGATACCGGGGGGGGGGTCTTTCATAAAAACAGTTCCCCCACCTTCTGGAAGTTCTGTGCTTGTAACTTCCTCTAATCTGCCA
>CM065702.1:32449720-32517220 GCA_017654935.2 Phymorhynchus buccinoides
TTGGCTGGAAATAGGAAAAATTCCTAAAAAAAAAAAGAAAAGAGAGGAATGGTTGGCAGCTATGAAAAAATCAATTAAATCATAAGAAAACAAAATTCCATCAAATCAAACAAACTTTTTAATTCCTAAAGGAGAAACTGCATGGTGTCCACACACACACACACACACATGGCTAGCTTACCAATTTCTGCAGCCAACATGAGCACAGTCTTGCCGTCTTCATCTTTGTACCTGGCACTTTCTTCTGTCAGTAGGGTCTGTAAAAACAAAACAAAATTGATGCATCCCCAAAAATGGATACGGGGGGGGGGGGGGGGGGGGGGGGGTCTTTTGTACAAATAGTTCCCCCACCTTCTGTGCTTGTAACTTCCTATAATCTGTCACTCTCTTTGACTCTGTCTTTTCCCTCCGCTCTCTGTCATCTACTATCTTTAAGACTTATTGGCTCATTCTCCTGCCTTTTCCCCCCAAAAATAATCTCCCAAATAATGTTCTCCTTTCGGCTACTCCGAAATCCAAATGTGTTGGCCAATAAGTGCATCCATGTTTGGCCAGCGGCCGTCCTTCTCTACACCTCTATCTCAGCCTACACTCATTTCCCCTACCCTGTCTCAGTATCTGTAACAGCGGGTTTTGTTCTCTAAAAAAAACCCACCCCACAGCACCCCATTTTTTTCAAATCCTTTTTACCGCATACCAGTACTTAGCACTCACACTAGCAGCATAGCCGAATCTGAAGAATCTGTCCCTTCTTTTCGTTGTAGGGTACTTGCGAGGTCTTTCCCCGAGCCCAACCACAACCATTGGGAAAACATACTGGATTGTATAAAAGGAAAGAACTTAGAACAAGTCCCTGATGTTGTGCTTAGCACTCACACTACCAGTAGGGTGATATCACTTGTGAGGTCTTTCCCCGAGCCCAACCATAACCATTGGGAAAACATACTGGATTGTATAAAAGGAAAGAACTTTGAACAAGTCCCTGATGTTGTGCTTAGCACTCACACTACCAGTAGGGTGATATCACTTGTGAGGTCTTTCCCCGAGCCCAACCATAACCATTGGGAAAACATACTGGATTGTATAAAAGGAAAGAACTTAGAACAAGTCCCTGATGTTGTGCTTAGCACTCACACTACCAGTAGGGTGATATCACTTGTGAGGTCTTTCCCCGAGCCCAACCATAACCATTGGGAAAACATACTGGATTGTATAAAAGGAAAGAACTTAGAACAAGTCCCTGATGTTGTGCTTAGCACTCACACTACCAGCACAGCCGAATCTGAAGACTTTGTCCCTTTCTTTCATTGTAGGGTGATATCACTTGTGAGGTCTTTCCCTGAGCCCAACCACAACTGGTGGGAAACTTACTGGATTGGTATTTTGGTAGTTTTGATATTTGGTATATTCTAGTCACAGAGACTTATCTCTGTGAAATTCTGGCTGCTCTCCCCCAGAGAACACGTCGCCGCAAGTGCAGCGCCTACCCAATTAAAAAAAAAAATGGGGGGGGGGGGGGGGGGGCAGCACAGGGTGAGGAGGGGGTGTGGCACACTTGGAAAACCTAGCTATCAATTTGGCCATACCAGGCAGCCGGGATTCCTCCCTGCTCTTACCCACTTTCAACCGCTGTGGGATTTTAACGTGCATAAAACGCACGGGTCAGACTAGCTTTAAGTCCCCATCCGAAGGACTGGACGTTCAGTTTGATTTTCCTGTTAAACTAGATAGAAAGGGCGAGGCTGGGATTCGAACCCGGGTCACTCACGCTGCAGGTTGATTGTATAAAAGGAAAGAACTTAGAACAAGTCCCTGACGTTGTGCTTAGCACACACTACCAGCATAGCCGAATCTGAAGACTTTGTCCCTTTCTTTCACTGTGGGGTGATATCACTTGCTAGGTCTTTCCCCGAGCTCAAAACACAACCATTGGGAAAACATACTGGGTTGCATAAAAGGAAAGAACTTAGAACAAGTCCCTGACGTTGTGCTTAGCACTCACACTACCAGCATAGCCGAATCTGAAGACTTTGTCCCTTTCTTTCACTGTGGGGTGATATCACTTGCGAGGTCTTTCCCCCCGAGCCCAAAACACAACCATTGGGAAAACATACTGGGTTGCATAAAAGGAAAGAACTTAGAACAAGTCCCTGACGTTGTCTATAAATGTCGTAATTTTCAGACTATAATGCGCATCTTTGTATAAGGCACACTCCACCCCCACCCCAAATTATAACCAAATTTTCAGATTTTGTTACTACTTTTTTCTTACTATTTTATAAGGCACAGGGGTCTAAAGTCTGGGAGAAAAAAAATACATTGCAGTATAGTCAGAAAAAATGCGGTAGTTTTCGGGGTGGGTGGGAGGAGGAGAGAAAACAGAAAGCAGTCAGATTGTGTGTGTGGGGGTGGGGGGAATTTGTGTTCTGCGATCGTGGGCGAGTTATTAATTTGTCTCTCTCACCTGCAAACACTCCAGCGGCTCAGTGCGCCTGACAGCCCAGTGCATCCACGTTCGGCCGTTGCCGTCCCTCTCGATGCCGTCCGCCTCGGCGACGGCGTAGTCGGCGCGGCACAGCAGCTCAAAGTGCTGGATGTGGTCCAGCCGGCACGCCCACATGCACGCCGTCAGCCCGTCTTTGTCGCGCATGGCCGGGTCCATGTTGTTCTCCAAAAGCAGCTGGAAAGAAGGTGGGTTGCTTTTTAAAAAAATCGAATCACTGTTAGATCTTTAGGCCGTGTACACATGCATGCGGATGTTCCGTGCGGAAACCCGTGCGCAATCCGTAAATAAGTAAAAGAAAGAAGGGGACAAAATACATGCTCTCTCCACGTTAATGCATAGCTGCCCCATTTCCAGAATCAAAAACTGGAAATATGGAGAGCCGGGGTTTAGGGGGCACAGCCCCCTGAAGCTGAAGCATTTTTTTTATATAAAGAAGCAAACTCTTCATCTCCTGACACAAGCCGGATAAAACGGCGTGCCTACCTCCCCACGGATTGTGCTGCTTTAGCAATAAAGCACTATATTTGGTATTTTTTGTATTTGGTATATTCTAGTCACAGAGACTTATTTTTGTGAAATTCGGGCTGCTCTCCCCTGGAGAGCGCGTCACCGCAAGTGCAGCGCCTACCCAATTTTTTTTTGGGGGGGGCACAGGGTGAGGAGGGGGGGGGGGGGGCACACTTGGAAAATCTATCAATTTGGTTATACCAGGCAGTGGGATTTCTCCCTGCTGTAAAAACAATGCCATGGGGTTTTTTTACGTGCGTCAAGCTTTAAGTCTCCATCCGAAGGACTGGACATTCAGTTCGATTTTCTTGTCAAACTAGGAAGAAAGGGCGAGGCCGGGATTCGAACCCGGGTCAGTCATGTTGCAGTCATGCATTACATTTGGCAGGCGAACGTCTTAACCTCTCTTCCACTTTTCTCCCTTCATTCTATATCATGACTACATCATCGCGATCGTTTTCACAACTGAAGACTTCTGCTTTCAGTTTCAGGGCACAAGCTTCTCGTGAACAGCGATGGTTTTTTTTTAGATCCCCGTAAGACATTTCGAAGCTGCGTCGGCACACAGTGCAGAAAGCGTAATTATCCTCTTCGTGGGACACATCGTTGATGGGAAATTGTTCTCTATACCGAGGAACAAACTTCAGTAAACTTGACACAACTTTGTGGTTTTGCTTGACGCCAGTTTGATCAGCAGAGAAGCTTATCGCACATGCACAGATTATGGCTTCCGCGATAATAAATGTTGGATTTGAAATTGGAATGGCTGTGGAAACGCCATGCATGTTGACTTCCAAGTGGATTTGACACCGTTTTCCTTTTTTTCCCTTGCGATTTCAGAATCCAGAATATTACCGTCAAAATCGGAAATGCAGAATTGCGACTGGAAAACGAAAACATTCTGGGAAATTTGGAATGGTTGGTAGCTATGTTAATACAGTGGAACCTCCCTTATAAGACCTTAAAAAATCATCCAAAATGAGGTCTTATAAGGGAGGTAATTTTAATACTCACAAAGAAGGACAATGTCTCAGAGAAGTAGGTCTTATATGGGAGGGAGTCTTATAATGGGAGGTCTTAATAGGGAGGTTCCACTGTAATGAATCAGAAATTGAAAACCACGAAACAAAAGCCCACAGAAAGCAGGCAGAGAGCACTACACACTACCTCCAGAAGCCCACAGAAAGCCGACAGAGAGCACTGCCAGACCTGCTTACCCCCTACACAAGTCTTGAGTAGTCTGGACAGTTGAAATGAGTAGTTTGGGCTCAAAATGTGTAGTTTTATTCATTACACCATCAGACAATGTTCACTGAAAATGAGTAATTAGAACATTATGTTCAATTCTGAAGAGTAGTAGAGGTCCAAATTGAGTAGAATACTACCGTATTTTTCGGATCATTAGGCGCTGCTGTGCATAAGGCGAATAGGGCAATTTTCAAGAAAAATCTGAAAATATCCAAGTAAAAGGCACCCTCGTTTATATGGCAAAAGAAAGTCGAAGTTTGAAGCCCGTACACGTCCTGTAAATGCTTACCGACCGCCATTATTGTTGTCATAAACGAGAGTTGGCTCCCTTCTCAAATAATCGAAACTTCCGTTTTTGCGACTTCCGGTTGTTGTGTTTGGACTTTTCTTCGCGAAAACTTGTAGAATTATGTCATTTTAAGCTCTACAACGATGCTTTTTACATCCAATGAAGGGTTATGGCATCTGTTGGACGGTATCTCGGACGATAACAGGGATTTTGAAGCATTTTAACGTGAGTATTCGTCGTATCGGCGACTCGCTACCACTTTCGATGTTGTGACTCACAGTAGACTGTACTGAGTACGGCAATCGTTGCCTCTCTTCTCACGATTTTGTTCACTTATAGGGCGCCCTCGTTTATTAGGCGCATAGGTCAAAATTGGAGAAAAAAATATCGCCTTACAGTCCGAAAATGACGGTACTCGAAAAGAGTAGAGTGAACAGGTCTGCACTACTCTATGCCACACTACCTCCAGACACTCTGTGTTAGGGGTGGTAACGGCCCAGTGGATGGGGGCTCGACCCTGGGTGTCCATGATGCACATGTTGGCCCCGTGGTCCAGCAGCAGGCTGAGGGCCACCACGTTCCCCTCGTGGCAGGCGTAGTGGAGGGCCGTGGACCCATCTGAATGTAACAACAACAAAATGTACAAGTTATATTAAGAAAAGGACAGGAAGCTCAGAAGGGGATCAGTAGTGTGCTGTTGTGGGCATTGCTAGATCTAGCAGTTATATCATAGTATCATGGGTGCAACTCCCCAAAATGAAAGAAACTGAAAGGCAGGGGTCCAGGGACCCATGGCCCCGGCAGGGTACAGGGGGCAGAGCCCCGTTGGACGATTCAGGGGGAGAGAGAGAGATAACGAGACAGATAGACAGTTAAAATGATAGACAGAGACAGTTTGAGTCTGATAAGCCATGTAAAATTATTACATTGCCTTTGTAAACTTCCAAGATAGAACAACCAAGTTCAAAACAGCCCAAATCGCTTGTGGTCATTTTTTTGTTTTTTGTTTTTTGATGAATTAAAACCCCCCACTGAAGTTCAGTTTCTGGTAAAAATAAAAATACTGAAATCAGTGTAAAAATGAAAGAGTAGCACCCATGTATTATCTAATTGTAACGAATAAAAAGAGGTTTCTCATACACATGTGCACGCACGCACACACACTCATAACACACACATGTACGCATGTAGGCACGCATGCACTCACGCATGCACACACACACACACTCTCTCTCTTTGGCTGCCTCTCTCTCTCTCAACATGCGCTGTGGCGTTGACATCAGCCTGACTCTCCAGCAGAAAGTTGAGCGTGTTGTGTTCAGTGTGATGCACAGCATATATGTAATGTATCCACACACACACACTCTCTGTCTATCTCACCATGCGCTGTGGCGTTGACATCGGCCTGACTCTCCAGCAGAAAGTTGAGCGTGTTGTGTTCAGTGTGATGCACAGCATACATCAAGCCAGTGCGACCAATGCCGTCCGCATCATCCACCTTGCCCCCTTCTGAACACGCCCCCCACAACAAGTGAGCAAAGAGCTGAACACACACTCTAGAAACATCCATGAATATCTACACAGCAAATGCTTTACAATCTCTACACCACATCTGCCTCATTTCCATCAATCTTTAAAAAAAACAAATGTCTCAAATACTGTGGCTTTGCATGCCCTGCTCTCATGGTGACCTCAGTTTCGGTTTCCGATCCAGTCTATGCCTTGGTGCATTCGGGTAAAAGTCATGGGGATCAATGTGTTCTGGGGAATTGTCGTGGTGGCGCTCTCTCCCTGACGCTGGCTCCGCGACTAAGAGAATAGCGTCGTCAGGGGGCTTAGTAGGTGGTGTCCTGAACAGGCTCCACTGAACTCCACCGAAGTGACTCAGCAGCAGTGCAGTGTCTCCTCGGTTGGTTGCCTCCTGACGGCCTAACATAGATTCGCTCCCCTTGAACTGCTGGTCTCGGATTATGCGACCTGAACAAGCCAGGGTGAGGCTGCGAATTAGGATTCGAGATGAGCGGCGTGGGAGTGACGCAACTGTACGGCCCAGAAGACAGGACAGCAAAAAATTTATTTTTTAAATCTCTACACCAAATATACAGTGGAACCTCCCTTATAAAACCTTCAAAAATCTTCCAAAATGAGGTCTTATAAGGGAGGTTCCACTGTACTTACCAGATTTCTCTACTTTTTAGTGGAGACAAACTGACAATGGGGCTTTATACTACAGTGGAACCCCCTTATAAGACTTCCATTTATACGACTCCCTCCCGCATAAGACCTACTTCCCTGAGACATTGCCCTTCTTTGTAAGTATCAAAATTACCTCCCTTATAAGACTCCTCCCTTATTATAATATAAGACCCTCAATTTGTGAAGGTCTTAGAAGGGAGGTTCCACTGTAGTTCCCATCGACACGAAAGGGCGATAATTTTAGGACTGAACTGACCATGCCACCTAGTGACAAGTCAGGGGCAGATCATTTTCAGTATAAAGCCTCACTGCATGGCAGGGAACTGACAAAGCTGTGTCCCATAAAAAAATCATGCATCTGTTGTTTCACAACTCTCTCTTTTTGATTAGTTTACTTATGTTCCTTTTATTTTATTTTTTTGTATTTATATTACTCATTCAAAACACAAATATCAGTCATATAATATAATCTGAAAACATCATCATATCACATGCATCATGAAATATATTTTGTGATCTAGCAAAACTTCTGCACATATTTTGGGTGGTCTTTTTTGTTGCTTTTCGGTGCCAACATGCTTCAATATTCATGATCTTTTGGTGTTCAGTGACCTAACAGAAAGAAAATTTCAACAGTGCCTGTTGTTTATGGGGGGGGGGGGGGGGGGGGAGTTCCTGTGTTTAGTAGTAAGGTTAGATAACAAAAAGACCACCCAAAAAACCCACTGCGTTGGACTGTAGAGGGGAAGTATTGTTTTTTTATTTTGATCTTGTTGGTTTTTTGCTCCTTTTGTTGCCTGCTTTTTGCTCCTTTTGCTATATTTGCTGTTTGCTGTTTAGCCCTTTCACCGCCAATGTCGCATTTATGCACCACAATGGTTTGACACCCATGTCACTAAAAGGCATCAAATCAGGTCCTGTTATCCAAAGACCCTATTTTCTTAATTTTGGAAGGTAACGATATGCCTAATGTCATACATGTCACAGAGGAATTCACAATATTGCAGATACAAAAAATTATCTACCCAGTTAAGTTTAATGGTATCTTTTGGCTGAAAAATGGCTGGCGGCAAAAGGGTTAATTGTTTGTCTGTGTTGATAAAGGCGCATTCGCCGAAATATCCAGTAGTTTTGCTTTGTCTCTTGTGAATAAAATAACGTCACTTTACACTTGTCGTGAAGTTGTTTGTTTGTTGTAACAAAAAGACAAGCAACTGCTCTACAGCATTTTTTGTGTGCTCAGTTTCCAGGGACGCTAAACAGAAAAGTGGATTCCAGGAACAGGGTGCCCATTTTAACGGTTTCCAGGGACAAATACCCCTGTATAAATAGTTCCCCCACCTTCTGGATGTTCTGTGCTTGTAAACTTCCTCTAATCTGTCACTCTCTTTGACTGCCTGTTCCCATTTGCTTTACTGTCATCTACTATCTCTCTGCCCTTACCGGTCCATTCTCCTGCCTTTTTTTTCTTCAAAGAAACACTTAAAAAAAAAAATTCCTCTAGACCGAAGCCGCACTTGCTGGGCCTAACTTATTTCTTAGTTAGGCGCATCTGCGCCATACCTGTTTACCCCCTACACAAGTCTTTAGTAGTCTAGACAGCTGAAATGAGTAGTTTTGGTGCAAAATGTGTAGTTTTATTCATTAAACCATCAAATAA
Source organism: Phymorhynchus buccinoides (assembly GCA_017654935.2). Lineage (NCBI taxonomy): Eukaryota > Metazoa > Mollusca > Gastropoda > Neogastropoda > Raphitomidae > Phymorhynchus > Phymorhynchus buccinoides. The sequence goes on from CM065702.1 coordinate 32,458,127, forward strand.
TGCTAACTGAAAATGAGTAGTACTCAAGAATTAAAGAGCTTTATTTTCAGTTTTGAAGAGTAGTGGAGGTCAAAAATGTGTAGAAAACTACTTGAAAACAGTAGAGTAAACGGGTCTGCTGCGCTTATAGTTGACAGGAAACTGTCTGAGTGATCGAAGAAGAAGAAGAAGAAGAAGAAGAAGAAGAAGAAGAAGAAGAAGAAGAAGAAGAAGAAGAAGAAGAGAAGCTCCTGTGGAGGTGTGACAGGAGTTGGCAGTTAACGAATTTTGAAATGGAGCTTTTACCTAGAGCTTTACTTGCTCAGCCACCACCCCCTTACCTTGCTGGAGCAGCTGCGTCAGGATGCGGAGGTTGCCGGTCTTGACAGCCCTGATGACGGGCGGCAGGGTGGTCAGGCTGATGCTGTCGCTGACCGACATGTTGGACGGCAGGAGGCGCGCGTTGACGTTGTCCAGGTTGACCCAGCGCCAGCGGAACTTGTCCGGCGCGTCCACAAAGGGCGTCATGGGGCTCAGGCCCCGCGCCGACAGCGGCAGCGTGTGCTGGGAGTTCTTCTCCTGACTCCGAGACTGAGACACCAACGACAACAACAACAACGACGAGAGATGAAATTTAAATCATCTTATTATAGGGATCTGAATGCGATGCGACTGTGACGATGCGAGTAATATCATATCATATCATTATTTGCATGGATGCAACTGGAGAAAATCCAAAAACAGGCAAGGCAGGGGTCCAGGGGCTGCTTAGTCCTCTGGCAGGACCCCTGGGGGGTGTCAGGGGGGTAACGCACACCCCCGAAGTTGAAGAAAAAGCAAAATCCTACTCAATTTGAATCTTATTCCAGGCTTGTAAAGTGATAATTCAACACTTTTTTTTCCCCTTGAACTTTGAATCAAATTTGTGTGTGTGTGTCAAAACTTTGAAAAACAGGCTAGAAATAGCCTTTAGCCTGATATGTGAGGTATATTTATTTTTGGTTTGTTTCATGATTCACGCGAAATTCATGTACTGGTCTACTTGAGCATAGACTATAGCGAGCGAAAATAGCAGAATTATTTTTAGACTGAAGTATTTCACGTGAAGCATGACTCACGTGGCCCTGTCGGATCGCATCCTCATACGCGTGTGTGACGACGGCTTTACATCTTGAACTGCGTTCCCAGGACATATAGCCACAATGAGTAAGGTAGTATGTGTCCTGTATTCAGATTTCACTGGTCTCCCCAGCTGCATTCAGCTGACACATTCCAATTTCGGAGAAAAACTTGATGAGAAAATTATTTGGAAGATTTTTTTTTTTTTATAGAAAAAAAAGGCAGGTGAAGAATGGGCGAATACGACAGAAAGACAGTAGATGACAGAAAGCAAAGGGAAAAGGCAGAGTCAAATTTAAAACAGCCGACAGCAACAGCGTGTGCTGGGCGTTCTTCTCCTGACTCCGAGACTGTGACACGAACGAAAAAAACGTGAGATGAAATTTAAACCATGATCAAAGTTTGTTTAACGTCCTCCGGCCCGGAACAGGCACATATGGAACATTAACTCACTCGGGACTGGCCAAATTATTTCCCCTTGTTCTGTGGGGACTGGGCATTTGACTAGGTTCGTAAAATAATCACCAAAACCAAGTTATGAAAAGTTAGGCATCAATATTTTCAGAAAAGATTAGCAACACCATGCACTAAACGATCGTAAAATATCAGATTCCTTACCTTCGTCGTTTGTCTCCTATTGACGAAAACAGCTAACACATAGAAAGAAGGAAAATTTCACATTCCGATCTTTGACCCCCCTCAACAACCAAAGCTGAATGTAAAGTCTGCAATGATTGGTTGATTTCAAGCAAGGTCAAAGCAAACTGAAAATAGGTTATGACTTCCCACCGGAAAGCTGGTTACACGCCAGAAATCAAAACCTCTTGAAAACTCTTATGAGCCGGATCCGGGCCATTCGTCCTAAACGGTTGTGCGAGCCATGAGCCGGATCCGGCTCATTCGCCCTGAGTGAGTTAATAGCTATTATAAAGATAGTGTGATGATCCTGGAGGCACCGCAACACCAGGAAAGCCCCAATGTTTTTATATTATAATCAAGATTGTTTAAATTAAAACCATCTTACTCGCCTTGGCTCAATTAAGGCTGTGTCCCAGACCAATTGACATAGGCTAGAACACCAAGGCTACAAAAAAACGTTGTTATAGTTATGCGGGGTCGGGATTGTCTTCAGCCATGACAAGCTCCTAGCGTAATATCATCAGTCTCCAAAATCCTCCGAAGTCGGAGTGTGGCTGTCCACGTGGCGGGGTAATCAAAAACGGTCACACATGTCATGTTCTCATCCCTAGCTGGTGCATTTGTACCATAGTGTTCAAGTGCTTAGGCTGTGGGATGATCCCTGGAGTCTTTTAGCCAGGGTACGACAACAACAACAAACCATCTTACTTCTTCTTCTGCGTTCCCAGGACATATGACCATAAATCGAAAAAAAACACGTTTTGTTTTGCGTATTTAACCCTCTCTATGACACAGACGCCAAATTCGACCGAATTTTGTCAACTCATGCAGCCCGTAAACGCCGATTGCGCCCGCTGAACGCCAGGTCTAGTATGTTCACTTTCACTTTCTCCCTACCCACAATGCAATATACTAAGTTAGTTCTTCCTGTTCTTGACTCTCACTGGACCGTTTTTGGTTCTTACAGCAAGAGAAAGCACCCACTAGTCTTTTTGAACAGATTTTTCGAAGTGACCCCACATTTTTTTCTTCTTTCCATGTGACGTGACGCAGTATTGACTTGGCGTGATGCGCAGAGTGCCATTACGGATTTTTTTAATTCCAATTCATGGTTTGTTGTGTGACAGTGTGTTAGCTTTGGAATAATAATATCATCATTGCTATTCAATATATGCATCTTTCAGAAATGAAATGTGAGTTAGACTTTATTCTGGGTGATTTTTTTAATGAAAATATTTGGTGTGACGTTCAGAGTTAATTCCCATCTCTCGGGAACTGGGATCGATTCCCGGTTCGAATGGTTGGGAGTCACTGGGTTAAGAAACCATTAATTTGAGCACACACACACACAACATACCAAACCAAATGAAGACTAGAGAGAAAAACAACCACCTACACAACCGTGACTAAACTACACTAGCTTCCAATTCACGCCAGTGTTGAGAATAACGTAGCAACACTTGCATTCCACCACTTCCAGAAAACTCTACCCGCTTATCTTTCGCAAAAGTCTTGTCACCTATCAACCATCCTCACACTCTCCGCTCCAGCGCTGACAAACTTCTCAAGCTTCCCCGCATGAAACTGAAATCTTTCGGCCATTGTTCTTTCAGTTATCAAGCCCCCCTCATCTGGAACTCTCTTCCCTCCTCACCTCCGTTCCTCACAAACTCTCCCTGCATTCAAATCTGGTCTCAAAACATATCTCTTTCATTTTGAAAAGGTATTTCTCACAAGATATTTCATCCAAACCTCTAAAAATGTGCGTGCATGTTGACATGCACTTTGCTCCTAGGTCCATTCTGACCTGTTGCCCCATCCCCCACTCCAACCCATTCCCACCATTTTTTCTCTCTATATTGTTACTTTTTTTTGTCGTGCTTCTTTATTTGTCATGTTGTGTAGCGATGCTTGAATATTCTGTGTGTGTGTGTGTGTGCTTGCGTGTGTGCATGTGTATCTGCGCATGCTTATACTATGTGGTAATGGTATTCCTTATTCACTTGTTGCGTTTTTGTTCATTGCCATCGAACAGCGCTCTGTAAGCTCCATTCATTATTATTATCATCATTAAAGTTTTCCAGAACATGCCCAATAATACTATGTCGACAAAACCATAGGCAATACTACTACTATATAATACTTAATAGTCACCTGCAACAGCTTATAATATTTTTGCATATGCAGCAGGGCCAGGTTGAGAGTGTCTCTGAGCTCAGCGCACTCCACATCTTCATTCATCTTCAGCAGGAACTCGTGGATGAAAGCCGCAGCCTTCTGGAAATCTAAAACAAGCAATGAAATTGCATGTAGATCATCAAGACATTCCAAATAAAAGTTGCACAGCACTCCGTTTCAGCTTCATTTATCATATTTTACGGACTACAAGGTTTTTTCCTGTTGCAGTAAAGCACTTGTAAGGTCTTTCCCTAACCCAAACCACAACTAGCGGGAAAAGAACTTGCCTGTGCAACAACTAAAATGAAAGAATTTGTGACACCTGCTTCAGTGCTTGGTCTTAAAGTAGCTATAAATAACTCGAGTTTCAGTGCTATGTATGACTATCCTTTTCAAATATTTTAAAACGGACAACAAACATCCTCATGGATGCAAGAGAGAGAACTGAGAAGGACCCAAAGCCTGAAACTAGAAAACCCCAAAACCTGAACTAAAAAATTGTCATATTGTGAACACCCAAAACTCAAAAGTCAAGGTATTATTTGGCAAACATACAGTATAACTATTGATATGAGAAGAGAGAGAGAGAGAGAGAGAGAGAGAGAGAGAGAGAGAGAGAGAGAGAGAGAGAGAGAGAGAGAGAGAGAGAGAGAGAGAGAGAGAGAGAGAGAGAGAGAGAGAGAGAGAGAGAGAGAGAGAGAGAGAGAGAGAGAGAGGGGAAACAATTTAGCTTAGCACATAAGTTTACCGTCATGAACTGAGGCAGTTGTAAAGCTACAAAAAAACCCACAAAGATCATGCACGTTTTTGTGCTTACAAAACCTTTTTTTTTAGGATGACTGAATGACGTATAATGTTGTGACGCATAATTTGCGACCTGATGAAAAAGAGAAAATATTAAAATGACGCTCTCTCTCTCTCTCTCTCTCTCTCTCTCCATTCATGCTTTAAAATTGGCATGCGCTAAACAGGCGCATTGCAAGGCCTAAACATGCGTCATTTTGAAACAAATATGCGTGAATAGCGTGGGCGCGCCAACGATCTGAAGCTCTGTAGTATGCCAGTTGCGTACCAAGTTGGACTTTAAAAGCCCTGAGGCCCAGTCCTGTAATGGGAAGAAGAAGAAGGGCATATTTGAACCCCAAGTAAGAAAAGACAATTCCAATCAACATCCCAGTTAGGATCCACCATCTACCAACAAATGCAGTTGTTACAGTGGAACCTCCCTTATAAAGCCCCTCCTTATTAAAAATAAAATAAAATATATATATATATATGACTCCCTCCCACTTAAGACCTACTTCTCTGAGACACTGCCCTTCTTTGTAGGTATAAACATTACATCAATTATACAACTCCCTCACACTTAAGACCTTATTTGCGATGATTTTTCAAGGTCTTACTAAAAGGGAGGTTCCACTGTATTGGAGTAATTCTGTGTCCATAGAAAGTGGGCTACCTCAGTACCCGATTTTGCCTTTCTCCCTTTGTGTGAGTCACTGAGTGTGTGTGTGTGTTATGTGTGTGTAAGATAGATAGATAGATAGATAGAGAGAGAGAGAGAGAGAGAGAGAGAGAGAGAGAGAGAGAGAGAGAGAGAGAGAGAGAGAGAGAGAGAGAGAGAGAGATGGACTCATGTACTCGATGGAGTGTGTGTGTGTGTGTGTGTGTGTGAGAGAGAGACTGACAGAGAGAAAGAGGAGGAAGAAGAGGAGGGAGGGAGGGGGAGAGAGAGAGATTGTGGTTGTGTGTGTGTGTGTACATGTATGTATGTATGTATGCATGTGTGAACTTCAAGTGTAGTAATATATTATTGTTATATTATATTAATGTAATGATTGTGCTTGCTTTGTATAATTCATTAATTGTAACATCATAACATGTCAAACTTTTGATCAAGAATTCATCCCATTTCACGCATTTCATTCTATGAGTCAATATCACAATCAGAGGCCATCTCTATTTGTTTAAAGACCTTACACTGATTAGGAAAGACCCAGTGCATTTAATTTTGTGCTGTTTTGTTTGTAAGTTTGTTCATTATCTCCACTGATCATTACTGCTTCTTTTACGTTTACAGCATTGCTTCAAAAATGCCCATTCAAGCATGTTAATTAAAGTACTTTTTGTTGTTATTTACAACCAATGCTAAGTTAAACTTTATTGAAATCATGAAAAGTGATTTGTGACAATAACAATGATCAGCAATACTGCCAATAGAAATGGGAATGAATACCGTAACTGGGATAAACAAATATGGCGACGAAAGTACGCACCTCTACGCTTTATCACCATTATGATTTGCGTTTCTTTCTTCTCCACATGATGTCAAACGAAAGTACAATCGATAAGACACTCAACATAAGGTGAAAAAAGAATCGACGTGCAAAATTAATCTAGCCCATGCTTGTTTCAGTTTTTGGCTGAAAAAGCAACTTGAAAGGTTGCAGACTTCAAGCAGCCTCACTTTCATTCAAGTTTTGATTGTTTTCCGCCCAATTGCTCAAACGCGGAAAAATAGTTTGAGGAACTAATATATAAAACACAACATTCAACAGGTTGTTTTGTAAATAGACACACATCTATTCAGTAAATGGAAATAAAACCGAAACAATTTTGTGCAGGCTGCTTGAATACTTCAAAATTAACTCCTCATAGTTTATGGAGCCGTCTATGGATCTTTACTCATATTCATGCGCCCTTCACTACGGTCGCCATCTTAGCTATTTGGAAGTTCGGAATTAGCTTCTTGTAAAATCGTAGATCATCTGCAAGATTTGATACTAGATACAGTTTATTAACATCCCAACATAAACACGAGTCGTTATTGTAATGGCCGATACAGATAAACTGAACATTGACAGTATTATAGCAAGGTTATTGGAAGGTAAGTTACTCAGGGCTCAAGTAAGAAATGAGGAACTGTGTAGTTGTAGAGCTGTTTTTATGATTGTGGTTCATAAATACGGTGCATACAATATACCAAGGCCTTTTGAACAGTTGTTGAATGCTGTAAGTAGGTATTAGCTGTGTCTTGTGCTGAAAGCTGAATGTTTATAAACCGTGTATTGTTGTAAACAATTGTGTTTTGGTCGACATGCACACTGACTGACTGCCAGAAAATGGCGACAATCCTTTTTTTTGTTTTCCATTTGCACGGGCCCCTATCTCACGTTCTCCAGGCTACGGGTACAGCACTCAATCAAGGGACGCATGATACATTGTGCGCAAATATCTTCAAAGACTACAAATATTAACTGACATGTTCCTAAGTAACGCTTTCCCTAACCATATTCTTCTGTGGTGGTGACCAACTCTTTATATAGAAGTAATTGTACACTTTAGGGGGTGACCATAGACAAAGAATCAGAAGAGAGATAGGAAGAAAAAGTGAATACACATGATACAAACTATCAGATTGGCTTAGATTAGAAACAATAGGAAAAATCAAGCAAAGGAAACTGGGCTGGGGAGGGGAAAACTACAGGGAGCTGCCGGCAGCTACTAATTTTCATGTTCGCCCCCAGCAAGCTGGGAACTAGCCGACCCTAGACACTCCATAAGGCAATGCCCAAGCCCCAACCAAAAAGACAAACAAAGACAGAACAAACCCCTAACTACTGGGGTAAAAATAATTGGGGGTGAAGATGGAGGGACTGGGGTAGGGAAGTTTGTTGGAGGCTTCAGTGCTGGGTTGTGGCTGAGAGCTCAGCTGATGCCGGCTCCCCTCCAGAGTCTGGGATGTTGATCCAGTTCAGGTGGTGTTGAAGCCTGGATTCAAAGACTGCCAGGGATGGTGCAGTGGCACTGGCAGTGTCGTCAGGGAGGCGGTTCCACTCAGGGATTGTGCGGGGGAAGAAGGTTCCCTGCCGTTACTGGGTTCGACACGATTTGGTGTCATACGCCTGGGAGTTGGTTTTGCGTCTGCTTTTCTTCTGGCAGCTTGATGTTGGGGCATGTTTTGTCTCTACTTTCAGGAGGCCATTTCTGTACTTATACAGGGTGGTGAGTCTTGCCTTCTTTCTTCTTTGTTGCACTTGCAGTGACTGAGTGAGGGCCAGGAAAGCTCTTCCAGCATGTTGCTGACGCTAAGAAAATGCATAAATTTTTTTAACGAAAAATTCGACTAGGAACAGTTGCTATCCCTGAACATGGTCTGAGTGTTTCAGCAACGCTGTACCCTGTACTGTGTTTAAATTTTAATTTCTAAATTGCAGAAGATTGAAGTCAGGGTCTATGAAGTACTAGAATTCTAAGGGACCCTCTAAAAGAATGTGCAGGGGGTCCCAGGGATGCACTATAAAAATTATTTTTAGCATTCACAATGTCATTGGGACCCTCTATCCCTCCTTTAGGACCCTCTATACTGTAAATGGAGTCCCTGGGAGTGAGACCCCTTGTTTTGCGGGACGATTGGGAGCCCTAGTAAGTACAACTACAAGGTTGTACTCTTGCATTTTGTTTACACAGTGGACTTGCACTAATCTTTTAACACTATTCAGTAATTGACATATATTTAGATTGTGATTAATAGACATGCCTAGATGTGACTGTTGACTCATCATTGGGACAGTCTTGACTTGTGACTAAGCAGCAAATGACTGATATTCTTCTTCTTTTTCTTTCTCTTCCCAACCACCATCATCAAGTTGATGGTTCTGTTGGTATAGAATAATATTAATGTTATGGTAACTTGTACATTTTTTTTAGAACATTATTTTGGTGGTAATACACTCGTTACAGTTACACTTACTGACTTAGAAAAAGTTGAAGGAACCGTATCTTACTTTAACCCTTTCACCGCCAATGTCGCATTTTAGCACCACAATGGTTTAACACCCATGTTACTAAAAGGCATCAAATCAGGGCCTGTTATCCAAAGACCCTATTTTCTTAATTTTGGGAGGTAAGGATAGGCCTTATGTTATACACGTCACAGAGGAATTCCCAGTATTGCAGATTTGTTGGTTCTCCACCCAGTTAAATTTCATGATATGTTTTGGCTGAAAATGGCTGGCGGCGAAAGGGTTAAAGTTGCTGCATTATTTAACAGCAGTTGAGATCAGTGAGCAATCTCCAATTTGTTGCAGTGCGCGGTTCTCGTCCTGGGAAGAATGTTCAGCTGACAGAATCTGAAATCAGGGGACTCTGCTTGAAGTCTCGAGAAATCTTCCTTAGCCAGCCAATTCTACTTGAGCTGGAAGCTCCCCTCAAGATTTGTGGTATGTCATCTTCTTGTATTTGAAATGTTCTCTTGAGTTCTGTGTGTCCAGTGACATTGTGTTTAATCTAAAAGTTCTTTTGTGTGTGTTCTTGGTGTACATTTTGTTGTTCTTTTCTTTATATTATGAAATTACGAACAAAACCTAGATTTATGTCAAACTCCCCATATTTATTAACTTCTTCAGTGTTGATTCTAGAGCACGGTCTTGTGGGATTCCCGCATTTATTCCCCCTTGGACGCATAAAATCGCGATCAGTGCGGCCCAACTCGCGCCAAAAAATAAAAACGAACGCACATTTACTTAACGAGTGCGTATTCGCGGCTGCTGTGTCTATAGCCTTCTCAATACTGAGTCGAACCGAGCATCCTTTCTGTCAACGTTTCTGATTGGCTGATGACTCTGGCTTTGTCCAATAACACAAATTTTCACTTAGGAGCACAACTTTTCAGTCCGCCATTTTTGTTTTGGTGCACACTATCGAGTTCAATGCCACAGCCAGCGATTCTCGTTCTGTTGTAGGGCCTCTAAGGCGTAGTGAGCAAAGAAAACAAAGCAAACTTGTTTTGTTTCGTGGCCTTTGATTATGAACGAAGGATGTTTGTACAACTAAGAATACACGCAATGGGTCAGGAAGTGAAACGGAACTCGCGATGCCGATGTGGGCCAGATCCGAGATTGGAACTTCTTAAAACTGCCTTGCCCAACAAACTGGAAAGACGCGAAAAACAGTCTTTCCAAAGGCTTGGTTGTGTTTCAAGGAAGAGTGCGAGGGCGATAACATCCACGATGAGAGTTTTTACGCGATCACTGAATCGGCGAAAGTCACAACTTGAACTCGAAGAATCTTGAACGCGGCAGTTGTATTACTTGTAAAGTGAGGACTTCGGCCTGAGCACAATCTCGCTCTCTCTCTCTCTCTCTCTCTCTCTCTCTCTCTCTCTCTCTCTCTCTCTCTCTCTCTCTCTCTCTCTCTCTCTCTCTCTCTCTCTCTCTCTCTCTCTCTCTCTCTCTCTCTCTCTCTCTCTCTCTCTCACTCACACACACACACACACACACACACACACACACACTGTGACAGGCTCTCTCTGTTTAAATGTTCTCACCCTTCTTCCTCCCTCTCCCACACGTTTTCCTCATTCACTGTGTCAGTTTAATGTTACTGTCTCACTTTTTAAGAACTTTTTTCCGGTCTAATTTTTTTCCCTGTCTCACCACACACTCACACTCTCATTCTAGTCTCTTTCTCTCTGCCCCCCCCCCCCCCCCAACTTCCAAGTCAACTCTCATTTAGAATCTATATGCAGCTAAACACAAGACCAAGAAAGTTTGCAAGGTTGAACTAGTTTAAAACATTTTAAAAGAAAAGCAATACTAACATTTTTAAGCGTTTTAGCATGCACATACAATTTAGCTAATAAAGTAATATGCCCCCTTTTTTAATATATATGTTAGCGAGGGGAGCCCAGGGACTGCCTTTTTCCAATCCTGGGAGCCCTTGGGCTCCCTTTTGAAAACTCCTAGAATCAACACTGCTTCTTCAAGTGAAAATCCATCAAAAGAGCTGTCACTGAGTGTGAGAATAGGGCATTTGCTACGAGTGTTCATACTCTATGCTAGACTACTAAATTGCCTGCGCTCGTTCTGCCCGAGTTGCGTTGAGCTCTCTAATTCAACTCTCTAAATTCAACTTGGTGAAATTCAAGGTCTCCGGCACGCGGCAAATGCCCTATTATCATCCGAGTCTCTCAGTATCAATCAGCATAATGTTAAAATGTTGGTTTCCGGTTTCCCGACTGACCCTAGTTTTTGGCCGCCGACCCTAAACTTTTTTTTTGATGAATGAGAAAAAACAACACAAAAACGAAAGTAAGCGAGCATAGAAACATAAAACATAAGTGCAAAAGTATACACTGTTTAACAAAAAAATATATGTTCACGCATGAACCGAACACAAGTTTAAAAAAGAAAAAAAGCCTAGTACAGTACCTACCCTATTTTTCAAACTGATGAAATTCCAGAATTTTTTGTTGTCGGGCCTAATGGATCATCTTTATCCATTTTCATTTTTTTTAAAGAAAAAAAATTGCATAGTTCGAAAAATCGTAACTCGCTTCGTACTGCATCAATTGGAATTCTGTAAATGCCAAGATGAGGCTAAAGTCGTAAAGAGTAAAGAAGGAAGCAAACTTATGACCTATTTCCTTTTGCATAGCATTGTGGGAGGTGGCGAAAGTGAAAGTAACAGAGCGTGTGTTCTGAGGAGCCATATCGGGTGTTTTTGGGAATGAATAACAGACTCAGAGTTGCAACTAGAGGGCGCGATTGCAGGATTCGCGCATTAAAAAAAAAAATCCCGCAAGTAAAAAAAAGCTTCGCGCGAACGCTCGCGCAAAAAAACCCCCATCCCCGCACTTTTAAAACTGATGCGCGCGATCATTACGATCAAGCTAGTCACCCTTGGCAGGGCCTCTCATTCTCCCAACAGCGTGCACGTAACAAGCAATTTCATTGGACAGTAGGTAGTTGTATACTATGATCGACCAATGAAAGCGTGTTTAATGTAATTTAGCGAGCGGGCTTCCGGTCTCAGCACTGGGTGCAGAAAAATGGCGCCCAAACGCAAAAGCGGGACTTTGTTCGACTTCGCGTTCAAAAAAACACGATCGTCCCCACCACCTAGTCCTTCAACAAGCAGGACTTCAGAAGATGAAGAGATTGGCGATGAAGAAGCCAGCTTTGAACACACAAGTGATTCAGACTGTGAGAGTGACCCAAAATCGAGTGCTGATAAATCGAAAAAGGGAACAAAGTTCCAAGACGACTGGAAAAAAACATGGCCGTGGGTGACAAATGAAGTCGACGGATTGCGCTGCAGTTTGTGTTCCAAGCAGAAGAAGAAGAACGCCTTCACTAAGCCTGGCTGCAGGAATTATCGCACTTCCACTCTAACACGCCATGCCCAGACATCTCACCACAGGCTTTTTTCTCCCATCCACCCCCCCCCCCCTTTTTTTCTCCAAGTCCCCCCTTTTTTCAAGGTGAGGGGGGGGCTTGCCCCCACTTTTTTGAAATCCTAGTTGCAACTCTGAGACTTCTGGCGGGCCATATCAGGCGACTCAGGAAGCATTATGTTGTATGGGGATTTGTGGTTCTTCCGTTTTGCACTTATTGATGATGACAGTGGTTTGGGATTATCTGTGCGTGCAGGGGACATTCACGGTCAGTATTATGACTTGCTGAGGTTGTTTGAGTACGGGGGCTTCCCCCCGGAGAGCAACTACCTGTTCCTGGGGGACTACGTGGACCGAGGCAAGCAGAGTCTGGAGACCATATGCCTGCTGCTGGCCTACAAAATCAAGTACCCCGAGAACTTCTTCTTGCTGCGCGGCAACCACGAGTGTGCTAGCATCAACAGAATCTACGGGTTCTACGATGAGTGTGAGTCATCTTTTCCCTTGATCAAAGATTGAAATGGTGAGGCGTAGGAGAGGAGATGGTAGAAATGAACAAAGGTAGGAAATTCTCCATTAATTACAGGCATCAGAATTGTCAGAGGATTAAGAATTTCTGACAAAGGATTGGCTGCTCTTTGTCAGAGGCTTTGCCTTTTTATTCAGTGTTATCCTTTGTGTTAAATAGCATTTTAAAGTGATTTATCACTATAAAGCCTTTTTGGTTGTGTTGGGAACTGATTCCAGTGTTGTCCCTCTATAGTCTGGGGCCTTGATGGCCCTCTTACCGCAGTTTTCAGAGGATTGGAATTCAGACTGTTCTGATGCCTGAATTAGCTCCCCTCCACCAAAAGCTGCTTAAATGCCCCACCCCCTGCCGTGCATGAATAGCAACCAAAGGGGAGCTAACCCAACATCATCAACTAAGTTTTCATGACTACATTATGGTAAATATGTGTATGTAATCTTTTCCCCAGACTAATTTATGATTGTAAGTTTTGTCTTTTCATTTTCCCAGACTACATTGTGATGAGTGTAGGTCTTCTCCCAGGCTAGATTATGATGAGTGCAAGTCGCCTTTTCCTAGACTAGATTATGGTAAGTGTTAGTCTTCTTTTCTCAGATTAGCCTGTAGGTTATGATGAGGGTGTCATTTTTCATGACTAGTGTAAGTTGTCTTTTTGTAGAGCAAGCTAATGATGACTGTAAGTTGCCTTGTCTTTTCCCAGACTTGATGATGACGAGTGTAACTGTAAGTTGTCTTCTTTCATAAGTAGGTTATGATGAGTATGGGTTGTCTTTTTCATGACTAGATTATGATGAGAGTTACTAACCTTTTCCCAGACTGTCAGTGTCATTTGATGAGTGTTGTCCTGATTAGTTCATGTCTGAGCAGTTATGTCTTGGAATTTGACAATACAATGTAACGTGTTAATTTCTGATCAACCGGTTGCAGGCAAAAGGCGGTACAACATCAAGTTGTGGAAGACGTTCACCGACTGTTTCAACTGTTTGCCCATCTCAGCCATCATTGATGAAAAGATCTTCTGCTGTCACGGAGGTATGCTCAACACAAGGGGCTCTCTTTCACTCTTACAGTGTCTTAGAACGTCTTACATCAGGCATGGTAGACCTGCGAATCGCGGAAAATCCGCGAAAGTGAAAATTGTGCCAAAAATAAAAAAAGTGGCCGGGGTAAAAATTCGCTTGGGTGCGTAAAAATTATGTTGCGTTAAAACCTATGCAATTACTTCGCAGAACCGGATGTGAATGACTGAACGAGCAACTTCCCGCCGAAGTTAGCAGTAGTGCGCGGCCTAGCTCACGCCACACGTTTCCAGATTTGTGATCCTACTGCTTCTTTTTCTTCTTCTTCATTTTGATGCCCAACTTCATCATTGAGATTTTAGTTTGAGTCGACATCTTTCAAATGAAATGCAGAATCAGTTGGATATTCTTTCACGAAACTCACTTTGCCCCCACTACCATGCCTGTTATGTACCCTTCTTTCTCTCATTCTCTATCTACAGTGAAGTCCGGGTAAAACGAATTTTAAGGGAACACAGACTCAGTTCGTTGTATCAGGATTTCGTTATACATGTACATGTACAATGTATGTTGAAAACAAAAACAGTTCAAACACTCACCAATGATAACCAAAAACATAAACTTGACCAGTTTGGATCATCTGTCTTAATCACGGGATGTACAAGGCTTGAACAAGTTCAGCAGTGTTGTCTGACGCTGATCTGTTTTGGCACACTTTTCAACAAGTTTGTCCATTAAGTGACAACACATCACACAAATTTAGTTTGTTATAGGCTTTCACGAACTTTTCGATCTTTATTTTGAGCGCGAATTGTAAAGCGACCTTGAGAAACCGAATGATCTGTAGGAAGCCTAGGCCTAGCAGACGACCCAGTGTGAATCTAAATGAGTTCACGCATGCGCAGTTCATATTTTCCAACTTCCTTCCTCTTGACAGCACGTTCTAGCTTGGGAGTTTGAAGGCCTAGGTTTTTGCAGCGCATTGCACAGGCTGAGTTCGTTATAGGCTATTTTTCCAAGTAAATAAAATTATCCTGGGGCGTAGAACATGTGTTCGTAAAAAGCGGGTGTTCGTTATTTCAAAAGGATTTTTTGTTCGTTATACCCATGGCTTTGCAAGTGACAAATAGAAGGGCATTTGCCGGGAAATTGAAGTCAGTTCGTTAATCGCAAAATTTCGTTAAAAGCGAGTTCGTTATAGTTGGACTCCACTGTATACTCTTTTGTCTGTCTGGCTGGCTGCCTACCGGTCTGTCTCTCTCTCTCTCTCTCTCTCTCTCTGTTTTTCCTCCTTCCATCTCTCTCTCCTTCCTTTACTTCTCCCTCAGTTTTCCGTTTATGTATTTGCTGTCTCGCTCTAATATTTCTTTCTTTACCCTCCCCCTCTCATTCATTTCCACTTTACTCCTCCCCCTCCTATTCTTATCTTTTCTTTAATACTTCATTTTTTGTTTTGTTCCTAGATGCTCACTTATTTTTGGTCCCTCCACATCCCATTTGTTAAGTATTTATGTATAATGCTGAGTTTATTATGTGTTTGTTTATATTGATGTATGTGCCTGCTTTAGTGCTTATGATGATGTGTGTTCGTTTTCTTTGCTTTGCATGCCTTTCTTGTTTATTGAATCCGTTGCTTTTGATTTTCTTTTTCTTTCTCTTTTTTTTTTCTTGAGAACTGGATGAAAAAAAGTATTTATACTTACTCTATTATCCTCAGAAAATAAAAGTTATTCATTCATTCTTAATTCAGGCATGAAAACAGCTCTGCTGTTGCCGATTTTTGTGTGGAAATCGAGCGATCTCTGCCGGGAAAAAAAATCTCCACCGAAAAAAACCCAAACCAAAAT
This sequence comes from Phymorhynchus buccinoides, assembly GCA_017654935.2. Classification (NCBI taxonomy): domain Eukaryota; kingdom Metazoa; phylum Mollusca; class Gastropoda; order Neogastropoda; family Raphitomidae; genus Phymorhynchus; species Phymorhynchus buccinoides. The sequence continues at coordinate 32,473,613 of CM065702.1, forward strand.
TAGATTTACACGGCACAACCTTCATTTCGCGCCTTTTTGCTGTCCCGCCGTTGTCATTTCCAAGATGGCGTCCGCTGAGAACGCAAGTTTTTGCGAACCTTGTCCAAAAGTTGTCAGTTTGAAGGCGAAGTAGGAGTACTGCCTCCCACCCGCTCAACAAAACTTCTGACGTTAGCTGAAAATCCGTGGAAGGATTTTCTCGGCTGAATTTTTTTTTTTTTTTAACAGTAGTTTTCATGCCTGTTAATTATTTATGCCAAAAAGCTGGTAATGACAGCAGGGACAACATCTTTTGCATCTGTTGGAATATTAAGGGGGAGGTAAAGTAGGGGATTTTACTGCTGTGTTAACTGGCATGATGAAAGAGCTATGTGATTAGAAGTTGGGCACAACTTGTGGCATTTTGTGTTGATTCGCTGTAGTCCTCCTTGAGTGTTGGTTGGTTTGTTATCGGAATGATGCGAGTCATTGAAAGTCATTCCAAAGAGGACTTGGGTTATAATTATGGTGCTATTGTGGTGTAGAGTGGCACAGAGGTAACGTGTTCGCCTTGTGTCAAGTAAACCCGAGTTCGAACCTGGGTACAGGGGATTTTTCCTCTCACTTTGCACTAGGCCTTACGGTCTGAATGTGGAGTCTTTCGGATGAGATGATAAACCGAGGTCCCGTGTGCCCATGCACTTAGCACACACGTTAAACCCAGTAGCAACGAAAATGTTGTCATTTGGTCAAAATTTACCCCCACCCCTTTCCATCCTCATCAGTCACACAAAAATTGCGTGAAAAAGAAAAAGGTGGCGCGTCTAGCTGCGACGCGCTCTCCAGGTTGAAGCAACCCGAATTTCACAGAGACGCCTCTGTGACTATAAAGTACCTAATACCTATTCTTTTGTCACATGTTTGCGTTTGTGCATAACCCAGAGTTAATCATGTCTTTAAAATCAGGGAGGCAGAATCAGCATGTGAAATATGTCTAGTTCTTTAGGGGTTGCCTGGATATTTTAGGGGGTGTCTCTTTATGCTTTATCATCATTTCTGGAAAAACTGCGCGCTGAGAGTAATGTTGCTATGCTTTAGTGATGCACCGGTCTGAAGCTCAGTGCATACGACAGGAGTTTTGAGCGTCAAGTTTTGCACATAATGTGCGTCAAATTAACACTGCTGCGGTGATGTACCGATGGTCGAAAAGTGACAGGTCAAACTGCCCTGAGATAAGATAAATTAATAGGACAATGTCAATGTCCTGGCTCTTGCAGAAATCAATAAGACAAAGTGTTCAGATACTTGTGTTAAAAATTATAACCAGACACTTGTCCGGACAGGGGAGAGAACACAATAGGACATTTTCAATTTTAATAGGTCATTGGCCTATAACCGAGGCCTCGGGACATCACTGCTGTGTTTGCACGCTCACTGTCCGAAGTCAGAGTGTGGCTGCTCATGTGGCAGGGTAATTTAAGCTAGGGTTCAACAACTGTAGATGTTTCCTACATTCTTGTTACGTTTGTTGCCTGCACCACCAGGCCTGACTTGCAGTCAATGGAGCAGATCCGGTGTAGCATTCTCTAAATGGATTTGTTCTCAACATGTTTGCGCATGTGCGAAATCGATCATGACGTACCATCAAATTTTGTCTTTTGTGTATTCAACACTAAATTGACCCTAAGCACATGCGCAGACATGTTGAGAACAAATGCATTTTGAGAACGCCACACCGGCGCATCATGCGTCCCACGGACGTACATACCTGTTGTATGCAGTGTGTTGTCTTGCACGCTCACTGTACATATTTCCTACATTGTTGTTTACGTTTTGTTGCCTGCACCACCAGGCCTGAGCCCCGACTTGCAGTCGATGGAGCAGATCCGCCGCATCATGCGTCCCACGGACGTGCCGGACCAGGGTCTGCTGTGCGACCTGCTGTGGTCCGACCCCGACAAGGAGACCATGGGCTGGGGCGAGAACGACCGCGGGGTGTCCTTCACCTTTGGCGCTGAGGTCGTCGCTAAGTTCCTCCACAAGCACGACCTCGACCTTATATGTCGTGCTCACCAGGTACGCAGCTTCTCTTTTCAACATTAGTTTATGCGTTTTGTTTCTTTTTCTTTTTCGCCGAACAATGGTTCTATTGCTGGAATAACTGGGCTGTTAGTGTTACCAACATTATTTAGCATTTTTGTTAGCCTGAAAGCTAGGTGGTTGTGGGTTTTTTCAATTTTAAATCGGAGGAAAACCATTGACTAGGAAGAAAAACCCCATCAAGGAAGCCTAATGTGGGACCATGCCTTCACTCACCCCTCATTTCGTTTCCACAATTACTTTGTGTGCTATAAATACATATATATGTTTTTAATTATTACAAATATGAAAGGACACATTTGTGTCAGTTCAAGGATAATTATAGTGTCCTCTGTCAGCCTGATTATTGCATCGTGATCTTGCCTGGTTTCTGAGGTCATGGGAATCCCTGTAGTTTATGAATAATGATTTCCTTGAAAAAGTATATTGAATCTTCATACATATGTTAAATTTGAATAGTTCACGTCATGGATCAGGTTGCTTGAAGAGCAGTTGGCCTTTTAACCTCTATAATAACCTATAATGTAATCATCTCTAATTGGCTTGTTTGCAGTGTTTGACGTTTTTGCCAAGTGTAAAATGGAACATTTTAAAAAATTTAAATAAAAACCGTGCGGACCTTAATTATGATGATTTCATTTATGATGACTTGTTGATGTCAGGTGGTTCTTTGCCAAGCATCAGCTAGCCGCCCTGTTCTCTGCCCCCAACTACTGTGGGGAGTTTGACAACGCTGGTGGTAGTGACTATGATGATAATAACAATATGTTAATTACAGGTGGTTGAAGATGGCTACAAGTTCTTTGCCAAGCGTCAGCTAGTCACCCTGTTCTCTGCCCCCAACTACTGTGGGGAGTTTGACAACGCTGGTGATAATGACGATGATTTGTTGATTACAGGTGGTTGAAGATGGCTACGAGTTCTTCGCCAAGCGTCAGCTAGTCACCCTGTTCTCTGCCCCCAACTACTGTGGGGAGTTTGACAGCGCTGGTGGTAGTGACCATGATGATAATGACAATGACTTGATTACAGGTGGTTGAAGATGGCTACGAGTTCTTCGCCAAGCATCAGCTAGTCACCCTGTTCTCTGCCCCCAACTACTGTGGGGAGTTTGACAACGCTGGTGATAATAACAATATGTTAATTACAGGTGGTTGAAGATGGCTACAAGTTCTTTGTCAAGCGTCAGCTAGTCGCCCTGTTCTCTGCCCCCAACTACTGTGGGGAGTTTGACAACGCTGATGATAATGACGATGACTTGTTAATTACAGGTGGTTGAAGATGGCTACAAGTTCTTTGTCAAGCGTCAGCTAGTCGCCCTGTTCTCTGCCCCCAACTACTGTGGGGAGTTTGACAACGCTGATGATAATGACGATGACTTGTTAATTACAGGTGGTTGAAGATGGCTACAAGTTCTTTGCCAAGCGTCAGCTAGTCGCCCTATTCTCTGCCCCCAACTACTGTGGGGAGTTTGACAACGCTGATGATAATGACGATGACTTGTTAATTACAGGTGGTTGAAGATGGCTACGAGTTCTTCGCCAAGCGTCAGCTAGTCACCCTGTTCTCTGCCCCCAACTACTGTGGGGAGTTTGACAGCGCTGGTGGTAGTGACCATGATGATAATGACAATGACTTGATTACAGGTGGTTGAAGATGGCTACGAGTTCTTCGCCAAGCATCAGCTAGTCACCCTGTTCTCTGCCCCCAACTACTGTGGGGAGTTTGACAACGCTGGTGATAATAACAATATGTTAATTACAGGTGGTTGAAGATGGCTACAAGTTCTTTGTCAAGCGTCAGCTAGTCGCCCTGTTCTCTGCCCCCAACTACTGTGGGGAGTTTGACAACGCTGATGATAATGACGATGACTTGTTAATTACAGGTGGTTGAAGATGGCTACAAGTTCTTTGCCAAGCGTCAGCTAGTCGCCCTATTCTCTGCCCCCAACTACTGTGGGGAGTTTGACAACGCTGATGATAATGACGATGACTTGTTAATTACAGGTGGTTGAAGATGGCTACGAGTTCTTCGCCAAGCGTCAGCTAGTCGCCCTATTCTCTGCCCCCAACTACTGTGGGGAGTTTGACAACGCTGATGATAATGACGATGACTTGTTAATTACAGGTGGTTGAAGATGGCTACAAGTTCTTCGCCAAGCGTCAGCTAGTCACCCTGTTCTCTGCCCCCAACTACTGTGGGGAGTTTGACAACGCTGATGATAATGACGATGACTTGTTAATTACAGGTGGTTGAAGATGGCTACAAGTTCTTGACTTGTTGATTACAGGTGGTTGAAGATGGCTACGAGTTCTTCGCCAAGCGTCAGCTAGTCACCCTGTTCTCTGCCCCCAAGTACTGTGGGGAGTTTGACAACGCTGATGATAATGACGATGACTTGTTGATTACAGGTGGTTGAAGATGGCTACGAGTTCTTCGCCAAGCGTCAGCTAGTCACCCTGTTCTCTGCCCCCAAGTACTGTGGGGAGTTTGACAACGCTGATGATAATGACGATGACTTGTTAATTACAGGTGGTTGAAGATGGCTACGAGTTCTTCGCCAAGCGTCAGCTAGTCACCCTGTTCTCTGCCCCCAACTACTGTGGGGAGTTTGACAACGCTGATGATAATGACGATGACTTGTTAATTACAGGTGGTTGAAGATGGCTACGAGTTCTTCGCCAAGCGTCAGCTAGTCACCCTGTTCTCTGCCCCCAACTACTGTGGGGAGTTTGACAACGCTGGTGATAATGACGATGATTTGTTGATTACAGGTGGTTGAAGATGGCTATGAGTTCTTCGCCAAGCGTCAGCTAGTCACCCTGTTCTCTGCCCCCAACTACTGTGGGGAGTTTGACAACGCTGGTGATAATGACGATGATTTGTTGATTACAGGTGGTTGAAGATGGCTACGAGTTCTTCGCCAAGCGTCAGCTAGTCACCCTGTTCTCTGCCCCCAACTACTGTGGGGAGTTTGACAACGCTGGTGATAATGACGATGATTTGTTGATTACAGGTGGTTGAAGATGGCTATGAGTTCTTCGCCAAGCGTCAGCTAGTCACCCTGTTCTCTGCCCCCAACTACTGTGGGGAGTTTGACAACGCTGGTGATAATAACAATATGTTAATTACAGGTGGTTGAAGATGGCTACAAGTTCTTTGTCAAGCGTCAGCTAGTCGCCCTGTTCTCTGCCCCCAACTACTGTGGGGAGTTTGACAACGCTGATGATAATGACGATGACTTGTTAATTACAGGTGGTTGAAGATGGCTACGAGTTCTTCGCCAAGCGTCAGCTAGTCACCCTGTTCTCTGCCCCCAACTACTGTGGGGAGTTTGACAACGCTGATGATAATGACGATGATTTGTTGATTACAGGTGGTTGAAGATGGCTATGAGTTCTTCGCCAAGCGTCAGCTAGTCACCCTGTTCTCTGCCCCCAACTACTGTGGGGAGTTTGACAACGCTGATGATAATGACGATGATTTGTTGATTACAGGTGGTTGAAGATGGCTACGAGTTCTTCGCCAAGCGTCAGCTAGTCACCCTGTTCTCTGCCCCCAACTACTGTGGGGAGTTTGACAACGCTGGTGATAATGACGATGATTTGTTGATTACAGGTGGTTGAAGATGGCTACGAGTTCTTCGCCAAGCGTCAGCTAGTCACCCTGTTCTCTGCCCCCAAGTACTGTGGGGAGTTTGACAACGCTGATGATAATGACGATGATTTGTTGATTACAGGTGGTTGAAGATGGCTACGAGTTCTTCGCCAAGCGTCAGCTAGTCACCCTGTTCTCTGCCCCCAACTACTGTGGGGAGTTTGACAACGCTGGTGCCATGATGTCGGTGGATGAAACTCTGATGTGCTCCTTCCAGGTTAACAACCGTTTTGTTTCATTTTCTATCTGCATGGTAGCGTAGGATGATTAGGCAAATAATCTTGTTTCTTTATCTGCACAGTAACTGGGTGAGGGGGTGGGGGTTAAAATAAAACATGTTTGCTGCGTAATTAGGCTGCCGAGTGGCTGAAGTGAGAAAAGTCAGAAAAATGTTTTATTTTTCTCCTTAAAATATGCGTGTTTATAAAAGAAATGAAATACAGCAAGCTCTTGAGTTATTAAAATCAGCCTGGGAGTGTAATAAAAATTTTAAAAAAAAAAAAAAAAAAAAATGATTGACTGCATGATTTCACAGTCTCATGAAAAATTAACTTAGTGAGTTTGGAAATAACAACAAAAGAAAAACAAAAACCGACATTTCTGGGCATAACCCCTTCCTCTGGGTGACACAAAAATGAATGAAACACCAAGAGGAAGGGTTTATGTCCACGAATTCGCGGATTTCCGCGAGAATTTTTTTTGAAATTGTTACTAAATACTTCAATTGGGGGGCTTTTCAGAGTTTTTTGTCTCTGACAATTCCCATGCCTGTTATGCCCAGAAACATCTGTTTTTTAGTGGGGGGTTTTAATTTCCAAACCCACCATGTTAATTTAAGTTTTCCACAGTCTAGGAGATTCCCCTGCAAAAGGAAGGTTTTGTTTCTGTTTTATGTGTGCACACATGCATTTGAAATACAAAATATGACCTTTTTTTTTTTTAAGGGAAGTAGATCTTATACATATGGCTTGAAAATTCTCACCAAATGATATAATAATGCAAGCTAGTACAGTGGAACCTCCCTTATAATAATAATAATAATAATAATAATGAGCATTTATATGCGCTTAATCTTAAACAAGCCCTAAGCGCTTACAATAATAAACAAATAAATGAATACCCCCCCCCCCCCCCCCCCCCACAAAACAAAGACAAAAACAACAACAACAACAACAACAAGCAGTAGAAAATATGAGAATGTCAAACATTTCCTCGCATACACACACACATGCACGCGCACACACAAACAACACACACACACACACACACACACCACCACACCACACGACACACCACAACACAACACACCACACCACACCACACGACACACCACAACACAACACACGCCCGCACAAACCACACACTGCACACAAACACACGCGCAGAGAAGGGACAAAAATTACTTTCCAAAAGAACAGAGCAGGCTACGATTTGAAGAGAGTGGTTTTGAGGGAAGACTTAAATGAAGAAAGGGAGTTGGCAGAACGGAGAGGAAGAGGGAGTTTGTTCCAAGTAGAGGAGGCCTGAAAAGAGAAGGAACGTTCACCGAGAGTCCTGGTGCGGTAACGAGGGATCTGGAGGAGAGAAGTGTCAGAAGAGGAGCGTAACTGTCTAAGAGGTGTGTAAAGGTTCAGGAGATCAGTGAGATAAGAAGGAGCAAGACCATTCAGGGACTTGTAACAGAGCAGAGAGAGCTTGTAGTCGATACGCTTTCCAACAGGAAGCCAGTGAAGAGATTCAAGCATAGGGGTAGAATGAGAGAATTTGGAGCACCTCAGTACAAGGCGAGCAGCATTGTTTTGAATTTTTTTAAGTTTAGCGAGAACAGTTTGTGGGCAGCCAGCAAGAAGGGAATTACAGTAATCTAGTCTGGAGAGTACGAAGGCAGAGATGAGAGTTTTTGTAGCTTCCTCGGAAAGAAGATGTCTTACAGATCCAATGCGCCGAAGTTCTAAGTAACAAGCACGACAGACAGAGGAAATCTGGTTTTGGAAGGAAAGAGTCTGATCAAGTGTGACGCCAAGATTGCGTACAGTGGTAGAAGTGTGGATAAGAGAGTTTTCTAACTGGATGGAAGTGGGGACAGAGTTTGCTGACAAGAGTTTCTTGGGTACAATGAAAATCATTTCTGTTTTACCATTGTTCAGTTGGAGCTTGTTGTTAGTCATCCATGATTTAATGTCAGCAATGCATGATTGTGTACGTTGAATAATGGATGGAAGCAGAGAAGGATCTGCAGACGAGTAAATCTGGTTGTCGTCAGAGAAGCAGTGATGGGAAATGCCATGATGAGAAACAATGTCGGAAATGGGTTGTGTATAAAGGACAAAGAGAATAGGTCCCAAGACAGAGCCCTGAGGAACACCATGCTCCAAAGCAGCTGAACGAGAAGAGAGGCCATTAACAGAGACAACTTGAGTGCGATCAGAGAGATAGGAATGAAACCACGAGAGTGCTGTGTCAGAGACGCCAAAGGTATGTTGAAGTCGAGATAGAAGTGTTTGGTGATCGATAGTGTCAAAGGCAGAGGACAGGTCTAGTAGGGAGAGAAGAGAGATCTGACCATCATCGAGAGCACAGAGAAGATCATTGACTATTTTCAGAAGAGCTGTTTCGGTACTGTGACCAGAGCGATAGGCAGACTGCAAAGGATAGAGTAGATTATTGCGGTCAAGGTGATCCTGGAGTTGGAGAAGAGCGATCTTTTCAATGATTTTAGACAAAAAGGAAAGGTTGGAAACAGGACGGTAGTTTTTCAGGTTTTCAGGGTCTAGAGAAGATTTCTTGAGCAGAGGTCGAACGATAGCAGTTTTTAGTGCAGAGGGAAAGCAGCCTGAAGTGAGGGATTCATTGACAATAGCGGTGATGCAAGGCAACAGATCATCCATGACTGCAGATAGCAAAGAGGAGGGAAGGGGATCAAGCACACATGTCTTAATAGCAGTTTTCTGGATAACATCTTTAACCAGAGTGTCAGTCACAGGCTCGAAACCTGTAAAAGGATTGCCAGTAAAAGAGGCATAATGAACATCAGGTACTGGCACAGACTGAGAGTCCAGGCTCACTCGGAGAGTTCTGATTTTGCCAGTAAAAAAGTCACTAAATGTTTGGGGCAGATCAGAAAGACAGACAGAAGAAGGAAGTGGGGATGATTTCAATCTCCCCATCAGTGCATCTGTGACATTGAACAGCTGCTTGGTGGTAGTGCATGCTGCTATTTTTGCATTGTAGTATAAGACCTCCCACAGGGTTCGCAGTCTTTAAAAAAATGGAGTGCCATTTTCAAGTCTTGGAAAATTGGCTTAGGTCTGTGAAATGGTTTGTGAAAAAGTCATTGATGCCTTGAATAGTCTGATGTCATAACTTGTTCTTTTGTTTGTTTGTGGCTCAAGCCACAAACCTATAACTCACTTTGTCGGTCTGTCGGTCCAAAATTGTCGTACATTTTGACAAAATTGTCGCACTTCAAATCGAGGCTACACTTCTGGCCGCTCTTTAAAATGATGTATTTTAAAAGCGTACAAAATAATAAACATACGTAATACAGACACTACAACAGACACGACGAGTATGCGGTGCTTCTTTTGATGAGTATAAATAGGATACATAGTTTTAAATGTTTTCCAAAAGATATAAAAAGTTACGAAATAGTGCAGAGATAATTCTGGTTTACAGATTAAAATTATTGAAAAGCCAGGGGAGGTGACTCATGATTGGAGTGGTAAAAATAGACCGCGTGCCACAAACTATTGCGATTTCGTGCTTGTTTTGCTTCCAGAATTGAAACAGAAATTTAATTTAACTGATTTTCCATATAGCAGGCGTCCTCGATTTGTCGAGTTACTTCCCTTCACTACATCCGGGTCTTTTGGCTACACCGGTGCAACTTGAATGATCATGATCGAAGCAATTCGTTGTCATTGCATGTCGTGAGAGGTCTTGTGAAAATAGGATAAAGGGTCTTTGAATAAGTCTTTGAAAGTTTGTGAATTTTGATATGAAAAATCTGTATGAACCCTGTGACCCATTAATTTGATAAAGAAAAAAAAATGCCCTGCTTGTTATGTTTGTTTGCCTTTAATTTTCTTGTTCCCGATGTAAAGCGCACCGAGCTCACGTAATGCCTGCTTGTTATGTTTGTTTGCCTTTAATTTTCTTGTTTCCGATGTAAAGCGCACCGAGCTCACGTAATGCCTGCTTGTTATGTTTGTTTGCCTTTAATTTTCTTGTTTCCGATGTAAAGCGCACCGAGCTCACGTAATGCCTGCTTGTTATGTTTGTTTGCCTTTAATTTTCTTGTTTCCGATGTAAAGCGCACAGAGCTCACGTAATGCCTGCTTGTTATGTTTGTTTGCCTTTAATTTTCTTGTTTCCGATGTAAAGCGCACAGAGCTCACGTAATGCCTGCTTGTTATGTTTGTTTGCCTTTAATTTTCTTGTTTCCGATGTAAAGCGCACAGAGCTCACGTAATGCCTGCTTGTTATGTTTGTTTGCCTTTAATTTTCTTGTTTCCGATGTAAAGCGCACAGAGCTCACGTAATGCCTGCTTGTTATGTTTGTTTGCCTTTAATTTTCTTGTTTCCAATGTAAAGCGCACAGAGCTCACGTAATGCCTGCTTGTTATGTTTGTTTGCCTTTAATTTTCTTGTTTCCGATGTAAAGCGCACAGAGCTCACGTAATGCCTGCTTGTTATGTTTGTTTGCCTTTAATTTTCTTGTTTCCGATGTAAAGCGCACAGAGCTCACGTAATGCCTGCTTGTTATGTTTGTTTGCCTTTAATTTTCTTGTTTCCGATGTAAAGTGCACTGATCTTGCGTGAGAAAGAGCGCTGCATAAATTCACATTATTATTATTATTTCAGATCTTGAAACCTGCGGACAAGAAGAAGTTCCCCTACGGAGGCTTGAACCAGGGACGCCCGGTGACCCCGCCCAGAGGCAACGCCAAGGCCAAGGGCAAATAAGGCGAAGGCCCCGGGAGCGGCGGGGCTGCCTGGGTCTTCCCGGCTCAGGGGGGTTTTGCTGTGTGTGTGTCTGTCCTCATGAAACACCCACCGCAAAGTTTTCAGGACTGGTTCACAGTCGGCAAAGACGAGAGAGAGCCTGCACCTTTTTCCTGGCTGGCGGCGCCACAGTCTGGGCTACTGGAAAAAACAACTACAAAACAAAGAACCGGATGGCGGCCATCTTGCAGATGTTTTTTTTCTATTTTTGATCTTCTCCCTTCTTCAGCGCGGGTTCGGTGTTATGACGTAACAATGGCATTGCTATCGTCTTCTCTTCTCTTTTCTCTTTAACCCTTTAAACTGGAACCCGACGCTGAAGAGAGGGAAAAGGGGTTCACGTCTGGACTGCTGCTGCTGCCACTCAGGGAGGGGGTGTGGGTAAGCTTTGTCTTGCTGATAGCATTACAACTGGTGTAACCTCATGGGAGGGGTGGGGGGTGGGAAAGTCATGTAATAAGTGCATCACTTAAGTCTGTTCCACCCCGTCTTGTCTTCGGCTGACAATCCAATGACAGCACCATGCAGTCGTAATATTTACGTTTACTCTTTGAAGGGGGGGGGGATTTTATAACAGCTGTTTCGTGGTATTTTATTTTTAGAAAGTTTGAAAGTTTCTCTCTTTCCAGCCTCTGAGAATGTTAGCGTGATGGTTTTGGGGCCATGATGAAGAGTGGGGGTGGGGGGGGGTGTAGCAATGAAGAAATTTTCTTCTTTTACTTCACGTTTTATTATTTATTAGCCGAGTCATTGTGGGGTAGAGCGTGATGCATTACTGCATCAGCGTGGTGTGGAGAGAGCAGCTGTGCTGTTAAATAGCGAGGATTAGATCCATAGACGCCCTAAAAAGAAAAGGTTTTGCTTTTGTACAATCAGAGTGAAGAGTTTGGGAAACGATATTTTAAGGTGTTAAGTCAGGTTGCTTATGAGAATGTTTCGTGTAAGGAAGTCGTTTTTTATAGTTTCTTTCAAGTTTCAATGTATAATTTCATGTTATTGTCTGTCATATCTGTGTATTTCCCCTCATCATAAATATGTCGATTAAAAATCGTAAAATGTTTTTTGGTTTTTTTCAATGAAAATAAATGTTAACCTGAAAAACACATGAAAGAACAATGTACATGTTGTGCAAATATTTAGGGATGTCCACATGATTTGTGTGGTAGAACTATGTAGGTTATGAACTATTGAAAAGAATTAGAATTGTCGTCTGTACCGTTTGGTGTGTGCGACACTACTCCATGTCACTCACTGTACAGATGTCTGTTTCAAATTTTTTGTTGTTCAGGTATCTTGTTTTTCCTTCTCTCGAATGTCATGAAAGTACCCCTTAATTTTAAGATCATCACAGTGTGTACATACTCATCGTTAAATGATAAAAACTAACTGTATCCTCGTCTTCATAACTTTGTGCGCTTCCTTGCAAGTCGAAGAAAAACATTCAGGGGGTTTGCTTCTTTTAATTGACTCGTGAGAATGTAAAATTCCATCCTGTTACCATATGCATGTGTTTCTGTGTACAGTATGAAGCGCGTGTTTTGTTGTGCTGTCTGTAAGTCCTGTGCCGTTCGAAAAATGCCCGTCGATGGGAAGCGAGTGCAGAGTGAATGTGTCGGGTTTGTGTTTAATAACTAAAAGATTTTCAATAAAGTCTCGTCTTACACATACATTTTATTCTCACTTTCAGCGTGTCAACACGTAACCAGCCATGGTTGTTTCTGTTTGTAAATGGAACCATTATTTGTGTACTAGAAGATGGTGTGACAGAAACGTAAAGCTGGAACTTGGCTTACTTCTTGAATGTGTTGGTGATGGAATTTTCTCGAGAGCTGTTATTTGCGAGCTGCTCAAAAACTGAAGTGTGCACAATGGTGTGGTTACAATGAAGCTCGCAAAGCATAGAAACATCCTGCACATTTTTATCGTGTTTTTTTCCCCTCTCCAGTTCTATGATCGAAGTTTTTAGGTCTTGGATGTCATTGTGATGAATTAAAGAAAAAGGTAGTTTTTTGTACTGGTCTCGTTTGGCTTTCATTGTTGGGCTTTGTGAATGTGAAGGGGGTTACGTGTGTAAAAACTCTGGCAGTATCACAGTCTCTTGATTTACACCTTTGCTCATCATTTTACATTAGCCTGAACTGTTAGTTGGGGCAATAGCAAAAGTTGTTTGTTGGCTCATCCTGGCTAAAGGACTCCAGGGATCATCCCAACAACTGAAGCACTTGAACACTGGTACAAGTGCATCAGCTACAGATTACGTGTGTGACCGTTTTTGATTACCCCGCCACGTGGGCAGCCACACTCCCATCTTCGGGGGATGGGCAATAGCAAAGTGAGAGCTGTACAATTAATCTATTTATTTAAATTATTGTGAAGCACCGTGAGCTCAAGAGAGAAAGGGCGCTCTATAAATGTTATTATTGTTTGTCTTATTTACATACTACTGTATTTTACGGACTACAAGGCGATACCAAAAAGCCTAAATGTTACAAAGAGTGATAACTTTGCAGCCTACAACCCTTGCAAAGAATGAAGCCAACTTTCTCACTTCCCACATGGGAAGGTGGGAAGTGTTTGGCCGTGTACACACATAAGCGGAGTGCGGAAACCCGTGCGCAATCCATAAATAAGAAAAGAAGGGAAAAGATTTGCGCACGTGTCCGAATTTCCCCTATATGTGTAAACGTTTATCCTCGTTTCTTCCACTTATTTAGGGTTTTCCGTATGGAACTTGCGTGTCTAATGTGAACTTAGTCTTGTAGGCTGTGAGTGAGTTCTGAAAGGCCCATACGCTTCTCGTAAATAACGTGCAGAACGATGCAAAATCGATCTGGATTGTAAACTCTGACATAATTCAAAGTCACAGACAAGCATAAAACTGAACGCAATCATACTGTTAGCTCAAAGTTAACAAAACTGCGCTGACCTTTTTTCTTCTGTGTACTCTGCTATCTTGAAATCTCGTCTAGGGGTAATTAGCTCAAATGATGCAGCTAAGGGTAGTCAGTAGGCCTAGTTTAGTAGTAGTCCACCTTGTTTTGTGATATATATTAGGTTTTTATGTCGATCTAACATGATTTGAGGGTGCTGAATGTAAATCCGTTGGAGGCCAAGTTGTTTTTGAGCTATGACGAAATATTCAAAATGGCCACTATCGGACTAAAGAACTGTTAAAACATGCACTTACCGTAATTATGTTGTATCTAATGCTTTTATTTGTAAGAAAAGTAGTATAGTTTGCTGAAATGATTCAAACTATGTGAACTATATCCTATTTTTGTACTTATTAGCCCCCAGCCACTCTGCGGAGAGGGCTATCACGATTTTGTGTCCTTTCATTTGCCTGGCAATTATCTTAAGAACAATGTCAGAGGATCACTTCAAATTTGTGTGCTACTATTTTAATGAAGCTGATGAGCCCCTCAGTATACCTTCTTGACCTTTGACCTTGAGTATGTGATTTTAATGTATCAACTATACTTTTTCAACTTCTGCACTGCTGTGGTAAAATAAGCTATGTGTTTGTTTTTTCCTAAGCTAACGTGTATAGAGAATATTGAATTCCTGATACCTATTTTATTAAACCTTTCATCTTAAATGCTTGACCTTGAATTTGCATTGAGTATTTTAACTTTTTGTCTTTATATGTTTTAAATCTTTGCAGTAATGGTCTCATAATTGGTGCATTAGCCAATTTATAGGTGGGTAAAAGTGCCGACGTGCAATGGAATGTCGGCCATTTTACCCACCTATAAAATAAAAAGGAATATCGACACTGATCGCCGTGTTGTTCTGCTTGGCGCCTAACAACAAAGGCCAAGCGTCAAGATGAAGGCTAGAGATGTCATTGGTACTTAGGTTAGCATCTAGATATGTTTAACCATTGGCTCATGTACCAATTATGAGACAGTTACTGCAATGATTTAAAATATATTAAAGCAAAAAGTTGAAATATTCCATGCAAATTCAAGGTAAAGCATTTCAGATGAATGGCTTAGGCATAAAATAGGCATCAGTAATTCAACATCCTCTATAAACCTTAGCTTAGAAACATTTTACAACAGCAGTGCAAAGGTTGAAAAAGTATAGTTGATACAATAAAATCACATACTCAAGGTCAAAAAGTCAACAAGGCATACTGAGGGGCATATCAGCTTCATTAAAATAGTAACACACAAATTCAAAGTGATCCTGTGACATGGCTCTTAAGATAAATGAAAGGGCACGAAAGATCGCGATAGCCCTCTCCGACAGTGGCTGGGGGCTAAGAAGTACTAAAATAGGATATAATTCCCATAGTTTGAATCATTTCAGCAAATTATACTATTTTTCTTACCAAAACAAGCATTAGATACAAAACAATTACGTTAAGTGCATGTTTTTACAGTTCTCTAGATACCTATGGTGGCCATTTTGAATATTACGTCATAACTCAAAATATCCAACATTTACAACTTGGCCTTTAACGGATCTGGATTCAGCACCCTCAAATCATGTTAGATCAACATAGAAACCTAATATATATCACAAAACAAGGTAAACTTTATAATTTCGCCTGGACTAGAACAAGAAGAGAGGAACTTGAAGGTGTACAACTTGGCGTCATAATAATAATACGTATCCTCTGACAGCGTTACGTCATAAGCTAGGTCTGAAAGTGTCCCAACAAGTTCTATTATTAAAAACGGGCCACAAACAGGCAAAATAATTTGTCCTCAAATAGTTCAACACCAGTCACAGGTGCCGTATTGATTTCCCCTAATCTACGTCACGCCAAATGGATTATCGCACAAATCCCATTTTTGGTGAGATTCAATGGCAGCTGGCAAATCTGCCCCAGGAGACCGATTTTTGCGAAATAAAAGTGTGTGCGCTCACTTTATCCTGACGAATGTGACATAAAAGGTAGGTTACATAGATACAGTTTGTATACTGTGTAGTAGGAAATAATGCTGAAACGTTTTCCAGAACGTTTTTAGGTCCGAATGGAGATGACTATGGTCCTTTAATGATCCCCAGCTGTAGCGTAGGTGAAAGGGTGGGAGTCAGACCTGTTTACCTTTACGATTTTGCCGTAATTTTTACGGGGGAAAAGTCAAATTACGGCTACGAGAGAGAGAAAAAACGGGAAAATAAAATCCTAAATATGAAAAAAACCCACTACAGTTGCGTCGGTAAGCGACGCTTTTGAAGCGATGTGGTGAAAAGTCATTTTGCGCCGTTTCCGTTTCTGTTACAAAATGGCGTCCAAACGAGTGCATTCCGAAGCTTCTGTATCTTCTGGTCGAAAAAATCAAAAGTCACTTAAATGGCACAGAAATTCCGGGAAAGTGACCTAAAAATTCCAGGAATACATCGTTCAGCACTAGGTGACGAGCATGTGTTCTGTGTCTACTGCTCGACGGAAATTTAGTATTGCACACTCGGGTCAGTACGATATCGACGTTCATTGGTCACGCGTTGGATTACAGTTGTTTTTTCAAAATTGTTGTTTTTTCTCAGAAATTACAACTTTGCAAAATAGGGGTAAACAGGTCTGGGGAGTTTAAAAAAAAACAACCGGCTTCAGTCAGCTGCGGAGTGCGAGGTCTTTGAATATTCAGGCTTTTGGGCGATACTTTTTTTCCTAGACTGAGACCCCTGTGCCTTATAATATAGTAAGAAATTGTAATTAAAAAATCTGAATTTTGGGGGTGCGCCTTGTAAGTTGTAGTCCGTAAGATACGGTACTACCCTTGTTTAGACACCCTCCATCAAATTTTCGCACTGAACCAGCTGCTTTGGCACAGTGGTAGCAAAGACTCTAAAAGGGTAAGATGGACTACTTAAGAGTTACGGCGAGCCGGGCTGATAGTTATCGTTAGTGGGGTAGTTACACCATTCACAATGGCGGCTATCCAAACTGACTCATGAAAAGATAACTCAGGTTTGAAAAAGAGCTATGTAACTTAAATGTGTCACGTTTAAAAAGGGACATAACCAGTGTTTCTGTCCTCGCTACTCATATAGGGAAAAGGGACTGGATGTTAGTCTTTTCTTTTCAGTGTCTTTAGTGGTAGTATCGCAGACTAGTGACTGGGAGTTATCTGGTTCGAATCCCATCAGAGGTGAGGGTATTTTTCGGGTCTGGACAGACTCCTACCAGGGTGAGAATGCTATGGGCTCAATGGGAAGACTGAAACTACTCGGTCGAGCTTCGACAGATATGATTCTGAGTGTTCCTCTAATTTCACGACCAACAGTGCTATGCAGGTGTCGGTATTTCTTGGGCCTGGTTAACGCTGGGACATCTTTATGGAAAAAAAGCATAGAGTACAGCCCTGTCATGCAGTCTCGGACCAATAAAGGAACTCCATAGCATCATCACCAACATAATCATCTGCCTCATCTCCAACAATCAAAAAATAAAAATTTAAACAAAATTCTGTGGCCTTGCATGCCCTGCTCTCATGGTGACCTCGGTTTCGATTACCAATCCAGTCTATGCCTTGGTGCGTTCAGGTTAAAATCATGAGGATCAGTAAGTTCTGGGGAGCTGTTGATGGACGGACGTGGTGGGGCCCTCGGGGGAGGACCTCGCTCTCGCTGGCTCTGCATCAGTGAGGGGCTTAGTAGGAGGTCTGCATAATTAGATGGATGCTCCTGGGAAATTTCAAAAATCCTGCAAGCCCCGGTGGAGTGCAGGGACAGCGCCCCTCCTGGGGGTTGCGGGGGACAATGCACCCTGAAAGCTGAAAGGAAACAACAGTTTCCAATGTAACCGACAGGCTCTCATTGCACTTTCACTACTGGTTAAACTTAATTACCTCTATAACCAGCAAAATGCATTTTCTCATAATCCGGCGACGCCGGCTCCAGGCAATAAAAACAATCCTGAACTTCAGGACATCCTGAAAGCAGGAGCATCCATGTAATTATGTTAGCTCAGAACAGGCTCCTCGGAACTCCACCTCAAGTGACTCGGCAGCACTGCAGTGTCTCCTCTGGTGGCTGTCGCCTGATGACCTAACAGATTCTTTCCCCTTGGACTTAATTTTGGATTCTGCAACCTAGCAAACCAGGGTGAGGCTGTGGGTTGGGACTCTGAATGAGCGGCATGGGAGCAATGCCACGCCACTGTTGGCCCCAAAAATGAGACAGCCAAAAAAAGCAGCTGAAAATCGTCATTGAGAAGAAACGTTCTAATGTTCTTGGGGAAAAGGATAGGGTTAGAATCTGCCTAAGGTTATTGGGTAAAGGTCAAGATGTGCCACCCCCCCTACCTATCTCGGTTAATTGTATTTTTCTGTCATTGCCTTTCTTACCATACATAAAGCTGTGTTTTAGGAACATTTTTAGCTAATAACCTTTTTGGAATACTAGCCCTAAACCTAACCCCCACCCTATAAGACGGAAAAACGCAACAAACCACAACTGTGACAAATCGCGGTGTACTGCAGTACATAGTGGGGGGTAGGGTTAGGTTTAGGGATAGGGTTAGTATTCCAAAAAGGTTATTAACTAAAAATGTTCCTAAAATACAGCTTTATGTATGGTAAGAAAGGCAAAAACGGAAAAATAGAATTAACCGAGAAATGCAGGGTGGGTGGGCCGTGGCACATCTTTACCGTTACCGGTTATCGTTATGAAACTGAACGTGAAAGAACCAGATCGAGGGTCGTAAACATGAGGTGTGTGTGACTAAAATAAAAGATTGTCCAAATTTGTTTTGTTGATCGATACTTTCCAAACACACACACATACAAAACAATTGAAAACAAAGCCATACAGAAGTGTTGTTTTTTTAATTTTAATTCTTTTTTTTGTAGCTCCAGTGCTAAGCGTAGTAGCACAAGCATGCTTGGGGCCCTGACTTCATTCTTCCATCCAGCACCGCACAGAGTTTTGGTGCCGGACTTCATACAATCAGTCCTACCAAGCACCCTTGTAACAAATCTTGGGCACCGAACACAATTTTTCCTCTTTTTTCTTAAATGAAAGATATGATGACAGTTGGAAGATTGAGAGTTTAGGATGACGAGGATTGACGATGAAACGTGGAATAGAAACGGTGACATGAAATTCATGGAAATGTGTGGGTAATGATAATTATAAATATGACCCATTATATCCACCAAAAACTTGTTTAACACACTCAAATCAACTCACAACAACAAAATAAAAACTGACCATGACCCATTATCTCCAACAAAAACTTGTTTAACACACTCAAATCAACTCACAACAACAAAATAAAAACTCTGACCATGACCCATTATCTCCAACAAAAACTTGTTTAACACACTCAAATCAACTCACAACAAAATTAAAAATCTGACCGTGAAAACAACAACCTGGACTTGATAAACAGAAGAGAATTATGCTTTTATTTGTGAAATATTGCTTCATCTAAATAGAAATTAAAACATAAAGAGATGACTACAAAATGCACTCTTATTTGCAACGAATAGTGACAAAAATACCTGGACTTTATAAACAGAAGATAATTATGCTTTTTTCTGGTGAAACATTGCTTCATCTAAATATAAATTAAACCATAAAGAGAGGACTACAAAATGCACTCTTATTTGTAACGAATTTTGTGCAAGAGGAAAAAGTTACTGTACGGCTATGCTTAGACAATGTCAAAAAAGTACCCGTACATTAACAGCTATACTATTTTTTCCAAATTAATTATTAATGCATGAATTCACAGCTATGCTTTCAGAGTGCAATACTTTTTTTTAAACATGAATTTATTCTGAAATAATAGTCTGTATTTTAAAATATAAAAAAGTAAACACGAATATCACCACGCTTTATAGTGCTCAAGACAACTAAATTCAAAACGATTCATTTATGTCCTAGTTTCAAATCCAAGCTCACTGACTTGAGATGGCACATACAACTTAACATCGCCAGTTTTAGCACCATGAAATATATTGGAAGTTTTTCTTGTATTCTCAAAGCCACAAGCATCAGTCAAACATGTTCTACTTAATGCACACAAAACAAGAACAACTTTTCTTTTCAGGCAATTTCCCGTTATTTATAAAAAAAATTGGAGCGATTTGTGCATCCCAAAGCTAATATTTTCGGAAATACATAAACATGCAAAAAGCACTCAAGCAAGATAGGGCCTAAATTTGAATGAAAACGTCATGTGTGTAACTGATTCAGTTTTAATTAAAAACACAATTAGATTACAGCTTCTGTTTATAACAAGATTGTGTTTCATTTTCTTTCATAGAATTAGCTGCAAAGCTTCTGCCTTACACGAATGCTGTTGCTTTTTGTTTGCTTCTCATGATACTCCATATAATTTGTGACCCAGCACAGCGAAAGGGACATTAAGTGTCAAACTGACCATTCTGAGAAAATTCTACATTTGAAACGATTCTCTTTCTAATGATACAAGAACCATTGTATCTTTTTCCATTCCAGAGATATGAGCATTTAAATATTTAGTAGGGTGAGAGTCGGCCATTTTGAGAACAGTCTAAAGTCTAGCCTAGCTGAAGAAAATGCATTGACCTACTCATTTTAAAACACTTATCAGACCATTTAGAGACCATATTAAAGATTATCCTTTATAAATATGAAAGATAAGATGTTGGAGAACACAAAAATACCCATAACTCAAAATTTGCAAAAAATTGATTTTTGACTTTGCAAGCCTGATGTGAGAAACTAGCCCAGTGACTTAATGTCCCTTTTGTGGTTGCTGGGTCACAATTTTTCACCTTTTTTTTTTTTTAAATCGCATAACCTCAAATCTGAAGCTGTCATAGATCAATTAGCCTTTGTCATTTTTCTTTCCTAACAAAAACAAACAAACCATCCAACATGCACATTGCTTGGCTTCTTAGTTATATTTCAACAACTTATCTGAAGAACACAAGCACCATAGAAATAAAATCAACGATCAAGGGACTAATTACACAAAGCATTAAAAAACAAACCAACAAAAACCCAAATGATATTCAGAGCGCTATGTAACATCCCAGTAATGAGATTCAGATCTGCGTTGACATGACTAACACCCTGTGTCAAACGCCACTGGCATGCAATTCGTAAAAAATAAATAATAAAAAATGCTAAATTTTTTTCAAACTTTTTACTGCAGACACACACTCCCACTCTCGCAAAATAATCCCCCAAAGGAACAGCCTACTAACGACTGTGTCTGCAACTGATGTTATCACAGATAGCGAGACTATTATCTCCCCTTATCTGCACCACATTCCCACCCACCCACCCACTCTCAATTAATTAACTTTAATAATTTAAAATCTGTTGTAATTAATAGCAATATTCTGTAGAACATTTTCTGAAATTCTAATATAAATATTCTGATGTAAAATTAGCCAGTTCATAAACTTGACACTATTAATCACTTGTTAAAGTTGATCACAGTTAAAATTATTAATAAACTGTATTTAAAAATAAAAAAATCACATACAAAATCTTGACAACATGCTGCGTAGATGCAATTCCTATCTACCCTGTTCCCATCCTGAATAATTTGAAAAATAAAATCACCGACAAAACTTAAACAGACAATATCAATTCAAACCAGCACCAATTTCCACACACAAAAAATGCATCAAACCAGCTTGCACCCCAGATGATAAAATAAAAAGACTATAAGCTGTTATACTGTCAAAATATATATAAGGGCCATCTAAATAAATAACCAATATACCTTAGAAATTGATTCGGGAAAAAAACTGACCTATTCATGAAGCAAATTTATTAAGTTAAAAAGTATTATTTTTTATCTCTAAGTTAGTTTCAGTGTGACCCAGTCTCATGGTGCTTCCATTAATAGCAAACCATATGTGAGCCATCGTCACAAAATGGACATTGTCAAAATAATGATTCTGATAAAATGGTACCATTGGAAACTCAACAATACTCTTTCTAATGATAGAAGAACAAACCATATGTGAGCCATCGTCACAAAAGGAACATTGTCAAAATAACTATTCTGATAAAATGGTACCATTGGAAACTCAAACAATTCTCTTTCTAATGACAGAAGAACAATTATTGTATCTCTCTCCGTTCCAGAATTACGAGCATTTAAAGTTAGGAGGGCGGCCATTTAGAGAAATCAGTCTCAAGTCTAACCAAGCTGAAGAAAACGCATCAACTTACTCATTTCAACGCACTATTTTTCTTTAGTATTTAGAGACCACAATAAAGATTATCCTTTATAAATGTGACCTGCACCACAAAATGAGTTGTGATGTCCCAGATGTCACTTTTGAGTTATTAACAAATTGTTATTTTGCATTAAAAAAGTTTTCCAACAAACCAAACAGTTTGTAAATCGGACTATTTGTTGCAAAGTTATGAAGATTTGAAATCGGATACTCAGGGAATCGGCAAAATGAAAAAATGCAACCGGAAAATTTCTAAATGTGTACAAAACCACCAGATGTTTCTGATATAAACACACTTTTAAGGCAGAAAGGATTGTTTTTACACTTCAATACTTATGTACATGGTAGATAAAGACCCATTGTTCAATAATAAGTCAAAATCTGAGAATTGATGATTTGACCCCCTTCCACATAAAATTGTCCCTAGGGGACAAGTGAACTTAAGGGACAATGCGACTCATTTTGTGGTGACGGGTCAACTTAATGTGAAAGATAAGAACATGAAAACGCCCATAACTCAAAATTGACAAACAAATTAGATTTTTGACTTTTCAAGCCTGTTATGAGAAACTAGCCCAGCGACTTAATGAATAAACATCCCTTTCGTGGGTATGGGTCACTTATTCGAC
Organism: Phymorhynchus buccinoides; assembly: GCA_017654935.2. Classification (NCBI taxonomy): domain Eukaryota; kingdom Metazoa; phylum Mollusca; class Gastropoda; order Neogastropoda; family Raphitomidae; genus Phymorhynchus; species Phymorhynchus buccinoides. Next base: position 32,496,129 of record CM065702.1, read on the forward strand.
TTATTCGCTTTACTTCAAAAGAAAAAATGATTTTCACTTGCCACTTTAATTCTTTTTTTAATTTTTAAATTGCATTACTTTGCACAATGTCTTAAATCAATTTTCTGTACAATCTATTAGAAGTATCATCTCAATGCCCAGCTCCCTTTTCTTTCTAATCTATTAGATCAATGTACAACTCACTATTAGTATTATTGCAATAAATTATAATGTGTTAAATTCTATTACCTGCTTTGGTAATCACGATTAGATATAGACTTAATACATTACATTCTATGCAAAATGCAAAACAAAAAAAATAATCCTTGAAATTCACAGAAAGTTCTGTTTTCTCTTGTTTTTAATTTTAACTTTACACTGCAATTAGCAAATATCTTGATGAAACTGGGAGCCCTGATTCTACATAAGTGGTTCTAGCATTAAGTCGTGAAAGGTCTAACATCACAAACATGGAAAAGCTAATGAAAGAAATATGAAACTGAAACTCATTGATAACATAGAAGCTCAGATCATATATATAAGTGGTCCTTACATACTTTTGAACGGTATAACAGTGCATGAAATGAAAGAAATGAGAAATGAAATGAAACTCCCCTCTATCCCCCCCCCCCCCCCCTACCCACCCACCCCTTCAAGACTTTTTTTTTACAAATCTTCTTTAGCTTCGGACTTAAATTTTACATCGGGTTTCTCTTTCTTCTGCTGCTCTTGTTTCTGATCTAGTTCCTCCTCCTTCTGGAACTTCAGCTCTTTCGGGTAAGGCCCGGTTTTGTACTCCTCGGGCACCTCGGTGGCGGCGTCATCCTTCTTGAAGAACCCTTTGCCCTTGAACAGGTCATTCAGCTCCTTCTGCTTGAAGATGCTCAGGTCGATGCGCTGTAGAGCACAACACGTGCGTTTATTATATGCATGTAACAGGCATCAGAATACTCCAGAGTCCAATCCGCGGACGAACACTCGCCATGACTCGGAGTCGACATCGAGTCGGACCCCACAAAACTCTAGTCCGTAGTCGGCATCATTGCGATCATTCGCTACCCGATTTCTTGCGGAAAAGTTCAAAGTTCTTACATCATCGTAGTCTCCCGCGATCATATCCTCTAAATCGACTCATTTAAAACCCAAATCACAATCATCAAAACAAACTCTGAAACAGTGAAAGTAAGAGTCTAGAGAGCTCTAAACTCTGAAGAAAAAACAAACATGGCCACGATTTTTCGTTTCCAAAGGCGCAGTATGAAAACAAAAACTGTTTAAGAATACCATTTGAGAATAAGATTGCGCTGCCTTCTGAAGTACAAACCGCGGCGGCAGTGCCAAAACCGCGGGCCGTTCTGATGCCTGATGTAAATTCACACACGAGTGCATGCACACAGGCACATATGGGATGAGAGAGTGAGAAAGTGGGCCGTGTGTACGCATGCATTGGTGCATTCCTTCCTGCTGCTTGTTGGCATTTTCATTAGTTTCTGTGAGGGTGAGGAGTTGTCAGAGAGTGACAGTGCTGGCGAACGAGGGTGGATGTCTCTGTGAGGGTGAGGTGTTATCAGAGAGTGACAGTGCTGGCGAACGAGGGTGGATGTCTTTGTGAGAATCATGTTATTTTTGTTACTTTATTTCTTTGCACTGGAATGTTGGTAGCATGACTATATTGTTGATTTTAATGCATGTTTTTGGCTCACGTCGTTTTTTAATTTTGTAATGGCGTTTGAAAAATTTGCAGACGATACCGAGATACAGACAGGTGCTCCTCCTACAGACTTTCCTCTTATCTCTCAGAACATAACTTCTTGTATTGCTGATGTAAAAACCTGGATGAGTGAAAACAATTTAAAAGTAAAACTCAATGAAGATAAAACAGAACTCTTGGCTACTGCTGACTCTCTCTGATTAAAACGAGTAAAGAAAGAACCACTGTTCCCAGGCTCTAGTTCTGTCTCATTTAAGACCTCTGTCAAGTATTTCGGTGTTCGTCTTGATGAAACTCTGTCCATGGACTCTCAAATATCTTCTCTCTGTCGCACTTCCAACTTTCACTTGCGGCGGATTGCAGCAATCAGACCATATCTCTCAGAAGAAAGCACAGCACACCTTGTTCGCTCAATGATTCTCTCTAGATTAGACTACTGTAACAGCTACACTGGCTTCCTATCGCAGCACATATCGAGTACAAGATGGCCACCCTAGCTTTCAAATTTCATGACGATTCTCTCCCTGCTTATCTTTCAAGTACGCTCTTACCATATGTACCCTCTCGGTCTCTTCGCTCTAGCAGTCAAAACTTCCTAAAGATCCCAAACTACAATCTAAAATCAGCTGGGCAGAGAGCCTTTCGCTTCCAGTGCGCAAAGGTGTGGAATAGTCTGCCCGACAGTCTTCGCAACAGCCCATCTATCCCCACTTTCAAGAAGAACCTGAAAACCTATCTCTTCAGAAAATCCTACTGCACTTCTTTTGTTGAGTGATTCTCCTTTCTCCTCATTCTCCCCTCATTCTTCCCTCTAATGAAGGCCGACGTGTTGGAGCGAAGTAGAGAGATGGTGCCTTGGCCTTGATGCGTACGCTATGTTTGAGATAGAGAACTCCAAGGTGTGTGTGTGTGTGTGAGTGCATGTGTGTGTGTATGTGTGTGTGCATGCGCGTGTATGTCTCTGTGTGTGTATGCTTGCGTGTGTGCATGCACATGCGTGTGAATTCCCCCCCTCCCCTCTCCATTCTTACTTTATTATTGACATGTCATTTTGTTGACTGGAGCGGATTAGTGGGTGGGGTGGGGATTTGATTTTGATATGTGTGCATGGGCGTACGCGAGTGTGTGTCGTTTCTCTTCATTTACATTCATTTTCAATTATTATTTTTAACGACGTCAATATGTTGGCCATAAGCTGGCGAGTGCGTGTGTTTTCATTTTTTCTTCCATTTGCATGTTATTATCTCTTATTGTGCATGTGTATATTTATATGTATCTTATATGATCTGTATGTCCTGGTGTTCTATTGTGTATTTAAATAGTAGTATTACGTGCCTGTATTATCATGTTCATGTGTGTTTTGTATATGCGTTGTATCTGTAAGGCGCTTTGAGCTGTTATCAGGATACTGCGCCATATAAATGTTATTAATTATTATTATTATTATTATTAATTAATGTTGATTTTAATGTTGCTACTGTAAAGCGCATCGAGCATACTACTGTATGGATTTTAGTGCTATAAGAAATAAAATTATAAAAAATCATTATTATGGGAACACACATGACGATTGTGTGCACCACAAAGCACAAATACATGAGCACACATGCTGATACATGTACGCACGTACACACTCTCATATACCGGCGTGCGCACACATGCACACATCATCAATTAATTTCAAAGTGTGCAATGTGCAAGAATATTATTGTGATTATCAGGACTGATCTTAAAAGTCTTAATACAGGCAAGATGGTGAGGATGTGTATTTGATAGAGGTGTGTGTGTGTGTCTGGAGATTTTTAGTCATGTATATTCTATGTATTTTGAGAAAGTGTTGCAAATCGGCACAAAATATCAGACTACAACTGTACAAGTACAACTAACTTGCTTGTTTGTATTATTCTTGTGAGTGTGTGTGTTTTAAATAATATGAGAATAGAATACGAATCGGTTTTCACGACCCGAGCAAGTAAGTTCGTCTTCCACTTTCTCCTGTGGACTGTACCGTTGTTTTCTTTCGTTGCTGCATTGGTCTTCACTGGATCCAACGGTATGGCCCCCAAATTTGTCATCCTTTCTTGGAGAAAGTGGTTCAACATAATAGTCACTTAAAATTTGTGAATGACTGTGTCATGGATGCAACCTTGCCTCGGATACCAGGCAGCGCCTGTTTTTCCAAATTTTGACCACAAAAAAAATGATTTAACCCCTTGACTGCCAGAGAAAATTAAAGAAACAAAATCCTTGGGCAAATCATGCCATGAAAAAGACAACTCATAGAGCCAATGTGACAAAATGGTCTGGTGATATTACTCTCTTGACTGTTGTTAGAGCAAAAGCCAGCATATCAGGGTTATTCCTCTTCATTTGATGACAGCATCAGTGATGTCATCAGGTCAGTACGTGATACGTTGGTGGCAGTCAAGGGGTTAAAATTCAAGGGGGAAATAGTGGTGAATTATCACTTTTACAAGCCTGGAATAGGCTTCAAATTGAGTATGATTTTTCTTTTTCTTCAGCCTCAACCCCTGTACCCTGCCAGGGTCTGAACTGCCCCTGGACCCCTGTGTTGCCTGTTTTTTGATTTTCTCCAGTTGCATCCATGCTGTGTGGAGTGGGTCAAGCAAACTTGTGCTGTTAAAATGTTTTCTTTGACGTCATCTTTGAGAAAGTGCTGCAAATCGGCACGGAATATCGAACTACAACTAACTTGCTGGTTACATTCTTGTGAGTGTGTTCTATGTATAATAAATAGTATGCGTTTATGAAGATTTGATATGTATCTGCGCTGATAGCAATGTTATCATTATCTAGTAATCTTATCGTAACTTATTTTAATGAGAAGTGTTTTGTACCCCCCAAAAAAATCTTGGGCAAAAAAGTGTGTGTGTGTGTGTGTGTTGCTTCCGTGTCCGCGTGGTTTATTTGCGTGGCTTATGTAAGGAATATATTTTTTTTTATGTGTGTGTGTGTTTTAAACCCTAACCCAACCCTAGAGTACAGTGAAGAACTGATAACTCAAAAACACTGGATAACTCAAAACAATTTTTGGGTCCCAGTATCATAACCTCTATGTTGAAAAGTCTTTTTAACTCAAAATATTGGCTATCTCAAAACAGAATTTCAGTCCCTTCAATTTTGACTTAAAGCGATTTTTACTGTATATATTTTTTATGTGTATAATTGTGGCCATCTTGAGCAATGATTTTTGTCGTTGTTAAAAGGCAAATGAATAAACTTGTGAACTTAAAAAAGTACACGCATTGAATGAAAGACAGAAAGAAGGCCGGGGGGGGGGGGGGGGGGGGGGGGGGGGGGGGGGGGGGGGGGGGGGGGGGGGTGGGGGGGGGGGGGGGGGGGGGGGGGGGGGGGGGGGGGGGGGGGGGGGGGGGGGGGGGGGGGGGGGGGGGGGGGGGGGGGGGGGGGGGGGGGGGGGGGGGGGGGGGGGGGGGGGGGGGGGGGGGGGGGGGGGGGGGGGGGGGGGGGGGGGGGGGGGGGGGGGGGGGGGGATTGGGGAGGGCAGACAACAGTAAAGAAGCTAAAGCAAACAACTTTGATCGATTTTTGTTTCCAAGCCAACAACAGATGTTGCCTTTACGTTTTAGATCAATATTCGTACGACGGGTGAATAATTTCCTAATTACAATCGGTTTTCTTTCGAGCTTCGTCGATTAGGTTTCCCTTAATAGTGACTTGGATCATGCAGGGTCCGCCTTCTCGACGCTCCAGATGTTGCCACATAATGCAAACGGCTAATCTCTATTCATTGCACACGTGCCACCTCCAGGCCTCGGCCTATCAAATGTAGTTCATGTATATATGTGTGCACAACTCTGTATTGATTTGTGCAAGTTGTTGCTTTGTTGTACTATACGAGTAATGAGACTGAAAAGGTTTCTACCAAGCACAGTTCATTTGGGGTCTTTTTGCTTTCATACCACCTTGATCCGCGCTTAAATATGAGAGAGAGAGAGAGAGAGAGAGAGAGAGAGAGAGAGAGAGAGAGAGAGGAAGGGAGGGAGAGAGAGACAGACAGAGAATGCATGTGTCATTGTGTTTGTACATGCGTGCATTAGTGGTGCGTTCATAATGCAGGCCTTTCTATGTGTGTGCATGCATCTGTGTCATTATGGGGGGGGGGGGTGACTAGATTGTGTGTAAACTTGCATGGTCTACAAACTGTGAATGTGTGTGCTAATGTGTTTGAATGATATCTAGGCTATGCATGTGTGTGTATTTTCTGAGTGTATTACATTGTACTATTAAGAGGCCAGTAACTGTAAAGAAAGACCAGAAATATAATGATAAACTTTCTCCATTTTGATTTAATATGAAATAAATATAACATGCCCTATATATATTACTTCTATGAAGCAGGGAAAGTCACTGGGAATATAGTTATTCGGGTAGGTCCCGATTGGCCCTTTCCCATCTCGCCCTTTCTTTGATCTATGCCGCATGCCTCCTCACGCGAGTTCCCTTTGGCAAGGAGTTCCATTTCCCCCTTTCAATGAGTTCCATTTACCCCTTTCAATGAGTTCCATTTCACCCTTTCGAGGAGTGCCATTTCACCCTTTCAAGGAGTTCCATTTCGCCCTTTTCTCACTGACTCATGTTCATATAACCTCTTGTCCTCGGGTGTATGGGAGCGGATAGGGAGAAGCATGTAGGCCCCTATGTATATCTAAGTGTGTGTGTGTGTGTGTGTGTGCGTGTGCGTGTGCACGTCAAAGTCAAATTTTTATTTTCAGATGGAACATTGAATAAGCACTAATGGTTTGCTTCTTTTTTTTTTTACATCAAGCCATCTATAACAACTAAAGAAGGAAATAAACTTTTTTTAATTTTTAAACCAAACCAAACAAACTGTGTGTGTGTGAGTGTATGTGCACACATGTCTCTCTCTGTTGCAACACAATAACAGCAGAGAGAAAGAGAGGAGAGGAGAGAGAAAGAGAGCGGGTTTATTTGGGCAAAAGAACTGAAAGGGTGAAATGGCACTCCCGTCATTATTTCTCCATTACACAGAGTGCCAAATGAGGGCCAATCGGGACACCCCAAGTTATACACCTTGTTCGCTGGCAAGTTGCAATTGAAACAGAGCTAAATGGAAATCATAGCTCCACATAATCACCATGACATTCAATAGCTTTCACATGATCACCCATGATATATATTATATCCAGTGACCTTTTCAAGCAAATTATTTCACAACTGGAAACTCTGATTGTTATTTAACCCTTTCGCCGCCAGCCATTCTTCAGCCAAAACATACCATTAAACGTAACTGGGTAGAGCAAATAAAATATTTGCAATATTGTGAATTCCTCTGTGACATATGACATTAGGCCTATCCTTACCTCCCAAAATAAAATAGGGTCTTTGGATAACAGGCCCTGATTTGATGCCTTTTAGTGACAAGGGTGTTGTACCATTGTGGTGCATAAATGCGACATTGGCGGTGAAAGGGTTAAATCCATCGTAAAACCATGCATTATACCATGACATTAAAATCCATAATGTAGCCTCAGTCCGTATTGCAATCTGATTGCAAGCTTAACAATAAAAAAAATAGTGAGAGAAAAGGCGGAGGGTGTGAGAGAGAGAGAGAGGGGGGAGAAAGACAGAAGGAAAGAGACAGAGACAGGGGAGAGAGACAGAGAGAGAGTGATTGACTGACATATGTTTTTGAGCTTATATATAAAAAAAACCATTTTGAGTTTCTTGTTCTTCTTCGATCGCTCAGACAGTTTCCTGTCAAGCATGAGCGCAGATGCATCATGCTGCCATTATGTGCCTTACTAAGAAATAATTAGGACCAGCAAGTCCGACTAACTGGAAGAAATCTTTTTGAAAATGTTGAAAAAAAAGGCAGGAGAATGGACTGGTAAGGTAGAAAGATAGTACAGTGGAACCTCCCTTATAAGACCTCCCATTATAAGACCCCCTCCCACATAAGACCTACTTCTCTGAGAGTGCCCTTCCTTGTAAATATTAAAATTACCTCCCTTTAAGACCCCTCCCTTATAAGACCTAATTTTGGATGATTTTTTTAAGGTCTTATAAGGGAGGTTCCACTGTAGATGACAGTAAGCAAAGGGAAAAGGCAGAGTCAAAGAGAGTGACAAATTAGAGAAAGTTAAAAGCACAGAACTTCAAGAAGGTGGGGTGTTTTAGCTCCATCCACTTTCAGACGATTTTCGACAGCGACAAAAATATTTTTCGCTTGACCAGGCGATAAAGTAAAACCGCGAGCGGTTTTCGACTGACTGCTCGCGATTATCGCGCCTATGAGTGTACAGAATGACTTTACTGTTGGTGGCGATAAAGTTTAATCGCGGGCGATTATCGCCGTCGATTTTCGCCTTCAAAATCGCGCATTATGGAAATGCAGCTTAACTGCAGCAGGTCTTCGTTCGCTGCGGCCACTGCCTAAAGAACTGGACATGGTGGCTTCACTGCCATCTTGGCATAACTGATAAGGCTGCGTCAGACCAATTGAACTCAACACTGCCGCCTTTATTACAGTCTGTCTCCGTCTCTCACTCTTCCCCTCCATTCTCTCTCTCTCTCTCTCAGTCTGTCTCTCTCTCTCAGTCTCTCTCCGTGATCACATTACCTTGATCGTCTTCCCTTCCTTGTTGAGCAGCAGCAGGTCAGGATTAGCCCCGGGCACCGCCTTGAACTCAACATTGTGGCTTCACAGTTGTCAAGGAGCACCTTTTTTTTTTAAAGCTAGGGCTGGACGTCTCATCATGACATTAAATGAACCTCTAGTCAAAAGGCTACGTGCAAATTTACGAAAACTTCTGTACGGAAACCCATCCGCAATAGGGCATTTGCCACGAGAGTTCAAACTCTATACAAGACTACTAACTTGCCCGCGCTCGTTCTGGCCTAGTTGCGTTGACCTTTCCCATTCAAGGTAACTGGCACGGGGCAAATGCCCTATTAGTATTACATTTAAAATTTTTAAATTTTAGGTTTTCAAGGTCATGCATCAAGGTCAAGACAGACATTTTATTTCATTTGTGTATACTGTATTGCGGTCTATGTGAGTACAGTGAACGAAAATAGTAGTTATTTTTAGATGGAAGTATTTCAGAAGAAACATGACTCACAGACAAGTATTGGGCTCAAATCGTAGGCTAGATCCCCTGTACAATAAATACGATCACAAAAGCACAACAACGGTGTAAATCGCATCATAACACTCGCATTTAAGACCATAATTGACCCACACAGTACAGATAACCATAAGCATGCAGTCCCACAGTGTGTAAGTAATGCAACCACAAACATTTTTAAACAAAAAGCGGGAATGGACATGCGCAACAGTGTAACTATTCTGATCTACTGAATACAATCATGCTGGGCTCCCTAAAGTAAAGTGTCTCTCCAGTGCCTATGACTCCTCATATGTGACCCAGCTGACTACGAAAGGGACATTAACCCTTTTGCCGCCAACGTCGCATTTTTGTACCACAACAATTTAACACCCATGTCATTAAAAACTTTGAATTCAGGGTCTGTTATCCAATGATTTTTGTGTTCTTTATTTTGGGAGTTACAGATAGGCCTTTTTTTTAAACATGTAGTAAAGGAATCCCCAATATTTCAGACAAAATCTTTTCTTTACCTATGTAGTAAGTTTATGGACAATTTTGGTTAAACAATGGCTGGCGGCGAAAGGGTTAAGTCGCTGGGCTAGTTTCTCACAACAGGCTTACAAAGTCAAAAATCTAATTTTTGTCAATTTTGAGTTATTATGGCAACATCTATTCTTATCTTTCATATTTATAAAGGACAATCTTTAATATGGTCACTAAATGGTCTTATAAATGTTTTAAAACGAGTAGGTCAATGTATTTTCTACATCTAGGCTAGACTTTAGACTGTGTTTTTGTCCAGATGGCAGACACTCACCCTACCAACTTTAAATGCCCATAACTCTGGCATGGAAAAAGATACAATAATGGTTCTTGCATCATAAGAAAGAGAATAATCTGAAGTTTTCAAATGTATAATTTTCTCAGAAAGGTCAGTTTGACATTTAATGTCCCTTTCCGTAGTAGAGAGCTCTACTTTCGATAATTACATAAAGAACAAACCTTTTCTATATTACTGTTTTTGTGTGTAAAAGAGTTATTTTTAGAACTACAGTGGAATCCGTTTAATTGGCCATCGGATAATCAGCCAAAGCCGCTTAATCGGCCAATTTCCTCTGGAACGGAATTTTTTCTTCTTAAGCATGTGTTATTTTGTTCGCTTTTACGGCCAAAGCTGAAATCTTCAATTTCGCTTTATTGGCCACTTTTTCTCTCTAAGTTTTCCTCTTTACCCCTTTTTGAGAGGGAGAACAACAGAGGCAGACAAACTGGCAACACACTTTTGACGTTTACATGGCTGAGTGTGAAGTTGGAAGGTGAGCTGTTGTCAATTGAAAGACCCTGCATGGCGTTAAAATCACTCAAGAAAACAAAATCATTGTCTTTTACTCGTGCTTCTGTCAAGTTGTAGGATTAATAAACACACACACATCACAAAAAGGGAAATAATTTGAATTTGAACTGCAACATTTAATTTTGACGTCATTGCTTTTGACTTGCATAATTGCGTCATACAGTATCTCGATGTTCGTTTTATCGGCCGATTCGCTTTATCAGCCATATTTTTCCTGGTCCCAAAAGTGTCCGATTAAGCGGATTCCACTGTACAAGCTGCATTTCAAATTCTATGAAACTTTGTAATCTTTTATTGTTAATTTCCCTTCATGTTAATTTCCTCAGATTATTCCTATTTTATAGTAAAAACCACACAAAAGCCCACATTTTTATGACACTGTCATTCAGTTTCCTTCCCAAAACATATTTCTTTACTGTGCCTCCTTGTCCTTCAACTTTTAGGAAGATATTTATTTTGGTTGTTAACTCTGTTTTCCAATTATGACTACAACTTAAAACTTAAAAACAAGATTTATACAGCAGAAGGGGCGACTGCCATTCTGGGCAGCTATTGCCCAGTATGTTACTAATTGCAAATCATCAGAACTAGCGCAACGCCTAGTACTGGCAATGCACCGTACTGGTAACGCTGAGTACTGGTTTCGCCGGGTCCGCGAAATATTATTATTACTTTTGTCTCTCTCCCTCCTTCCATCTTCTTCACTCATCCCGTTCTACTACCCCCCGCACCTTACTGAGTACAGCAAATTTGAAGCGATGCGGTTAAGAAACGGCGGAGTTATTCGTGAAACGGCGTATAGCGCGTGCGTTTCTGAACCGATTCGCTTCCGGTTTGGCACACCGATAGTCACCGTCCCCGGTCATCTACCTGCCACATTTGAAGGCAATCGGTCCAGTAATGCCGGAGATACAGGCGCCGAGATTCCGGCGGATACACGTTTCGCACATTTGCCAAACCGCGCAAATGACACGGCCGCCTCGGTTGCCGTTGCCATCAGGGCTCACAGTTGTCAGGGCTCACAGCAAATTTGAAGCGATTCGGTCAAACAACAGCGGAGTTATAAGGCCCATTTTGTGTTTCAGACAGACACACACGGACACTTGGCTTTTTACTATATGATGATTACCTGGCTCAGAGAAAGAAAACCTGATCTACTGTATTTATTCTTATATGTTTTCTAAATTTTACAATTTCTTTCTTAAAGACCCAGCACGTCACGTGTCAAAATCACAATTTTCATGTGTTTTCCCTCTTATAGCTGGTAAGAAATCTTAAGAAATCTTCCTAGCATAAGAGGGAATGTGACACGTGACGTGGGGGGTGTTAACTTTAAGTGGGTTTTTCTCTCAACGCTTAAAAAGTGTATCCAGAAGAAAAAAAGAACACCAACAAAACCCATCACCATATGGCAAGGAATTATACGCATACTTTAATCTCCAGACTCTGTTGCTAAGTAAGTTGTCATTTTCAATTCCAGCATTGAAATGTAGTTGGAAGTGGCGATGAGAAAGTACCAAGGCCGAGTGTGACCATTAGATACAAGATCATCGCCACATCCTACTAAGTTTCAATGCTGGAAGACCGGGGGGTCCGTCTTCCATACAAATAGTTCCCCCACCTTCTGGAAGTTCTGTGCTTGCAGCTTCCTCTAATCTCTCTCTCTCTCTTTGACTCTGCCTTTTTCCTTGCTTTGCGTCATCTACTATCTTTCTGACTTTTGGCTCCCCATTCTCCTGCCTTTTTCCCCCCACAAAAACCCACATAAGCATAGTTTTCTCCTTTGAGCTCCTCCAAAATCGGAATGTGTCGGCTGAATGCAGCGAGGAGACCAGTGAAAACTGGAAAACGGACACATAAGAACCTATTGTGGCCTTTCGGCCCTGGGAACGCAGAAGAAGAAGAATGCCGGAAGAAACAACTTAGCAACAGAGTTTCAAAAGATTCATATGCGTGTGTGTTCCAGCCATTCATGCAAAAAAAGAAGAGAACCCTACGTGAAGGATACAACAGAGGGAGGTCTCGCTTGATGAACCTCTTGACCTCTGGCAGTTTGTTTAGACGTCACCCAGTGCAGCTCTGAAAGTGCACGCCAACACAGTGCGTCAAGAAACAGTGCCACAACACAACAATGCAGGGCGTCACCAGTGCCAACACATGCAAATGACACGCTTTACAATGTCACACGCACACACAGAAACTCTTGAGCAAGTTTTGTTCAGACGTCACCCACTGCAGCTCTGAAAGTGCACGACAACACAACACAGTGCGTCATGAAACAGTGCCACAACACAACAATGCAGGGTGTCAGTCACCAGTGCCAACACATGCAAACGACACGCCTTGCAATGTCACATGTACACACAGAAACTCTTGAGCAAGTTTTGTTCGGACGTCACCCAGCGCAGCTCTGAAATGGTGAAAACGCACAACACAGCACTAACATTAGTAACACTAACAGCACAATGTGTCTTCAACTTTCAAGTTCAATGCCAACACGCAAACAGCACAACTAATGAGATTACACACAACTAATACACCAAATGACACATTATACACACACAAAATATACCATATTTTACAGACTAGTATAACATAAGGTGCTTCATATTATAAGGCACATGCCCCAACATTTTACAACAAAAAATCTGATTTAAAATTATATTACAGCGGAATCCATTTAATTGGCCATCGGATAATCGGCCAAAGCTGCTTAATCGGCCAATTTCCTCTGGAACGGAATTTTTTCTTCTTAAGCATGTGTTATTTTGTTCGTTTTTACGGCCAAAGCTGAAATCTTCAATTTCGCTTTATTGGCCACTTTTTCTCTCTAATTTTTTCTCTTTACCCCTTTTTGAGAGGGAGAACAACAGAGGCAGACAAACTGACAACACGCTTTTGACGTTTACATGGTTGAGTGTGAAGTTGGAAGGTGACCTGTTGTCAATTGAAAGACCCTGCATGGCGTTAAAATCACTCAAGAAAACAAAATCATTGTCTTTTACTCATGCTTCTGTCAAGTTGTAGGATTAATAAACACACACACACACATCACAAAAAGGGAAAGAATTTGAATTTGAACTGCAACATTTAATTTTGACGTCATTACTTTTGACTTGCATAATTGCGTCATACAGTATCTCGATGTTCGTTTTATCGGCCGATTCGTTTTATCGGCCATATTCTTCCTGGTCCCAAAAGTGGCCGATTAAGCGGATTCCACTGTAAATCTAAATGTATCGGAAACTTTTTATCCTGTGTAGTGTGTTGTTTTGTGTTTTTAGCCTGAATGTTTGATTTTAAAAGTTAAAACAGTTACTTAGCATCCTATCAGTTTTATTATCAGGCGTAGGAATCTGAGTCAGGGGGAAATAAAAAGGCATCGCCTCATAGTTATAGTCCGTAAAATATGGTACCCAGTAGCTACAACTAGTACAAGTGCAGTGATGTACAGGGGATCGAAAAGTGATAGGACAATCTGTCCTGAGACTAGAGAAATCAATAGGACAATGTCCTGGCTCTTCCAGAAATCAATAAGACAAAGCGTGCCAGTGTTAATAAAAATGTAATCAGACATTTGTCCTGACAGGGGAGAACATAATAGAACATTTTCAATTTTAATAAGTCAATGGCCTATGACCGGAACCTCGGGACATCACTGCCAGAATGTGCAACAGAAAATAATAAAAAATTATAATGCAGTTTATACATACGTATGCACGACCATGAAAAGTTAAAACGTGCAACAGAAAAAAAAGCCAAAAAAAGCAGAACTTTTATACATGCACGACCATGAAAAGTTAAAACCACATTAATAAACAAGAGGGAGAAAAAGCAGAACACCAAGTCAAGTCAAGAAATCTTTATTATCTCTATATCATATGTACAGAGAAAATGCATTCGGGTGCAAACACAGAATTACAAAAATAGAACATTATTTAAGGGCTTTAAATTTAAAATCAATCACAAGAACTAATACGTTAACCATATTGCACCCACAAAGTTAATATGGGTGATTCAGCTGGTCATTCAGTGCAAATTGTGCAAGCGTGGAACATTCCAAAGCTGTGTTAACAAGTTAAGCCAGACAAGCAAAGAACATTATCGTCGGTAAAATTCAAAAACATCGTATCTCGATTTTGGGGGGGTTTGAGTTAGAAACATAGTCAGCTCTCTAATTTTTCCTGCCACCTTCCACCAAAAGCTCATATCTCTAACGACTTTCTATCTGGGGTAAATGAGGTTGTGAAAATAGAAGAAAAACTCATAAGTCCCAAATTCAGATTTAAGGACAAAAACCTCGTATCTTCGTTCTTTTTTAGTATAATTTTTTTTTAATAAAGTAATTTTAACAAAATGCAGGACTAAACTCGCAATGTCTTGAACAACATATTCATCATAGTCAATCAATTGTGGTCAATGCAGTTAATTTCTAAAACTTTTTTTTTTCATTTTTATTAAAACTACCAAAATTGAGATATGAGGTTTTTGAATTTCACTGACGATATAATGGTGAGTTCAGCTGCACAGAAAGTGATCAATAAACAGAACTAAGAAACACAGCATGATTCATCACCACAAATTTCATCACATTGTAATTTACATAGCTTGCTACAAGTTGCTTTAGAAATGCTTTTGTTTAAAAAAATCATCACACTAAAAAATTACTTTTCATGGTCAAGGATACAACAGAGGGAGGTCCTCTTTAATGAACCTCTTGACCTCTGGAAGCCTGTTCAAACGTCATCCAGAGCAGCTCTGAAAATTTCACATGATTAGAATATATATATACTCGTTTTTAACCCTCTCATCGCCAATGTCACATTTTTGCAGTTGCACCACCCATGACCATGTCATTAAAACTCTTGAAATCAGGGTCTGTTATTCAATGATACCGTGTTCCTAAATTTGGGCAGTAAGGATTGACCCTATTTGAAATGTGTCACAGAGAAATCTCACAATATTGCATATGAAATCTTTTCTACATAGCCAAGTAATTTTAATGGACATTTTTGGCTCCAAGATGGCTGGTGGTAAAAGGGTTAAAAAAATCATGTTTACATTCATTTCAATGTTTAGTATTCAAATGATGATTACAAATTAGTGATCCAAAGATGACTGCTCTAATTCTTGATCAAGACTTTAAAATGTGATCTGAAATGTTACGTGTTGGAGAAGCCTTAGTAAAAATCTAAAAGATTCAAAATTCGGAAAAGAAATTCCAAAAAAAAGTAAAGTGTGAATGCAGCCTCTTTACAGACGTGGAGGAAAAGGATGTGTGTGTGTGTAATTTCTTCTTCTCCTTAGGCAGCCAACTTCATCACGTTGAAGATTCTGCTGCACTTTAGGGGGTAGTAAAATTACTAAAAAGAAAGAAAATAACAGCAAAGATAGAGTAGAAAGTGAAATGATAAGATTTCATGGGGAGAAAGAAGATGAGCCCAAGGTAGTCAGGAATAACTTTTAGTATATTTGTAGATACACCGTTTACAATGTAGAAGGATATTTATGAGATTCAAAATTGAAGGAAGTTAGTTAGATATTTGAAGATTTGATTAAACAAAAAGAAAAAGAAAGAGGGGCGTGGGGGTGGTGATAGATGGGAAAGACAAGAGTTTAAAGTCATGCACGACCGTTAAATGCTCCTGGTCTAGCCAGGGACATCCGGGCCCCACATGATGCATGCAGAGTGTGTCATGCATGACCGTTATTGCGTTAAAGGCAAGACAGGGATATAAAAAGGAGGGAGGCGAGCAAAACCGGCAGTTCTCGCCACACGCTGCGAGCAAACCCTTCTGTTCTCCTCTTGATGGTAGATGTGTGTGTGTCTAAAAATAGCCACCCGGTGTGCTGCGGCCTTAAGTTCCCCCAGATCAGCCAGGGAAACTCGGGCCCCACATGATGCATGCAAAGGAGTATTTTGCATTTAGGGGACATGCATGACCGCAAGGCCGCACATGTTGCATGCAACAAAAACAAAGATAAAACAAAAGGGGAAAGCATCTGTTTTTAGGTGTGGGAATGCAGGATGGGGAGGTGGAGGGGAGGGGGATCAGAGGAATGGCTGTTTAGCAGAGATGCTTTCGAAGGCCCCTCTTGAACTGCCTCCAAAGACTGGGTGGAGGCAACTTCTTCAGGGAGGCTGCTCCAGAAGCAAAGGACAAGATCAATGAAGATGGGTGGAGGAAAAAGTGGCTGTGAGGAATTCACAAATGCAATAGCTGAGCATATTATATTATAGAAGGCAGTGGCTATTTAACCTTATGTGGCAAAAAAGAATTTAGGCTATTTTGCCTCATGAGGAAAATAAAACTCAGGCTATTTTCCCTCATACTCTCTCTCTCTTTTAGGTTTATCTGTCTCTCTCTCTCTCAGTTTCAGCTTTAGTTCCTCTCTATATCTCTTTGTCTCTATGTCTCTCTTTGTGTCTCTCTTTGTGTCTCAAAGCTGTCATGATGTTTAGAATAATCAATGGTTTTGCACCTCCAACATTAATTAAAAAGTTTCCAATCAACCAATCTAGATATACTAACAACAATATTGTTATTCCAAAACCTAGAACTGATCTTTTCAAAACAAGCTTAACATACTCAGGTGGTACTCTTTGGAATTCCTTAACAACTAATCTTAAGCAGAAAAGCAGCATTACTTCTTTCAAAAACGCGTATCAAAATATTCTATTTCAGAGATTAAAAGAAAACATGTGAATAATAATATTTATGATTGCTGATTTTCTTATAAAATGTGATAACATATATGTGTTTGATACTTTTGTATGATATAACTTGATTTGTTTATTACTATCTTACTATTACTGATAATGATGAGGAGTGTTATCCTTTGCTGTTTTTATGTTTGCATGATGTGACTTTTTTTTCTTTTTTTTCCCTGTACTTTAAATTCCAAAAGTCCCCATCCTTATCCCCCTCTGTGCCTCTTCCCCCCATCCTCCCTCCCTTTTATTCTCATTTCTGCATGTACATATATTATTTAGCTTTCTTGTTTGATTTATTTCATTTTTCCCCAGGGCTGGGTGGAAAAAAGCATGTAACTTGCTTATCTCATGTTCCCTGGTTAAATAAAATTTCGTTTTCGTTTTCTCTTTGGCTTTCTCTTTCGCTCTCTCTCGTTCAGTCGTTGTCTCTTTCTCTCTGTCTCTCCCCATCTTTCTCTCTCTCTTTCTGTGTCTCACTCTCATTGTCCCTCTATCTGATCTCAGTATCTGTCTGTCTTTACTTCTTTGTCTTTCTCTCAGTCTCACTGTGTAACTCTTTGTCCCCCCACCCACTCTCTCTCTACGTGTATGTCTGTATCTCTCTCTCTCTCTGTGTCTCAGTCTCTGTCTCTCTTTCTCTTTCAAAGAGTCTTTATGTCTGTGTCTCTCTTTTTGTGTATGCCTCTCTCTTTCTTTATCTGTGTGTCTCTGTCTCTCTGTTCCTCAACTTCCTGTCTCTATTTCGAAATAATTTATTTGTTTTCCCCATTTCTTTGAATTCTGCCATCATCATTTTGATGGCTCTGACGTGTGGGTTTGTGATTCGACACTCAGGCAACAGCTGTCGCGATGATTAGCTGAATAGCGTGGTAAAGAAATGCAAGGCTTGAACTTGAAGTGTAGGGGATACATAGGAGTGCATGGTAGGCTAAGGGTTGGGGGAAACAGGTTGAGGGTGGGCTAACACAAAGCTTCATGAGAAAACCATATGGTAAAGGTAAAGATGTGCCACCCCCCCCCCCCCCCTGCATTTCTCGGTTAATTCTATTTTTCTGTTTTTGCCTTTCTTACCATACAATACATAAAGCTGTATATTAGGAACATGTTTAGCTAATATAGTAATAACCTTTTTGGAATACTAACCCTAGCCCTAAACCTAACCCTACCCCCCACTATGTACTGCAGTACACCGCGATTTGTCACAGTTGTGGTTCGTTGCGTTTTTCCGTCTTATAGGGTGGGGGGTAGGGTTAGGGTTAGTATTCCAAAAAGATAATTTGGTGAAAATGTTCCTAAAAAGTAAAATACAGCTTTATGTATGGTAAGAAAGGCAATAACGGAAAAATTGAATTAACCGAGAAATGGGGGGGGGGGGGGGGGGCACATCTTAACCTTTACCAACCATACTCCTGTCCATAAAAATGCATCAAAGTTCAATAAAGTTGGCCCTTAACTTGGCATTAAGGTCTCATAATTCTATGTCCGTCAATGAATAAAGGGGACATATACTTACTTTGCTATATAAATGTCTTTTCATCGCTGTCAACACTATGTGATCTAAAACACACACAAGCGACTTATTGATCTGCCAAACACTGACATTCAAACTGTCGGTGTCTATCAATGGTCTATCAAAGCATATCTGCTCTAACAGTAACACTAGTTAGTTTTTTAGACAGTCATGAGAACGACTGACATTCAATCTTCAAATGCTTTGGTCACGCCGTCTAATTAGACTAATACTATAATAGTGACTTGGAGGCTGTGCATCATGCGCATAAATACTACTACTTTAAAAAAAACCCAACCCCACACACATTCTAATCATTAGTCGATTAAGAGTAAGACTAATGTGACAATCACAATGCCTTTCGTGGAACATCACATAATTTTGCTCTTAAGAAAGTTGACTAGCACAGTAGACAGTAGGCAGTAGCAGCTGCATATGCAACATCGTTAGCAAATTTTGTCATCAATCAATCCGTAACACTAACACTAAAAAAAAGTAACAGTAACACTAGTCACAGTCATCATAGTGACAGTACTCAGTAGTAATTCACATGATAATTTCATTGCAGTAGTTGAGTAGATCTGGAACAAAGTTTTGAGGAAATCACGCAAGGCAAACAAATAATCAATAAAGACAAAACAAAGATTGTTACCTCTACTCTGGCACTAAATACAGGATCTTCGTCAGTTGCAGTCAAAGCTGGACGAAGCACAAAAAGGACAGCAAAAACTATCCTATAGAAACACGTCATCATTCCCTGACCCGCCATGCTGCAGCCGTCTGCTCAACTGATCGTCTGCTGCTGCTCTGACGTTGACTTCCTCCAGTTTTCAAAATGTACAGTTTGGAGCTAAGCAAAATGAAGATAATGTGGTCACACACGCATCGTTCAGACATTTATAATATGTATAGGAACTTGCCTATTTTTAAAGTATTAAATGACATTCTGAGAGAGAGAGAGAGAGAGAGAGAGAGAGAGAGAGAGAGAGAGAGAGAGAGAGAGACAGAGACAGAGACAGAGACAGACAGACAGACAGAGGCACGCACACACACACACTCCGTGGCACGCACGCACGCACGCACGCACACACACACACACACACACACACACACACACACACACACACACACACACACACACACACACACACACACACACACACACACACACACACACACACACACACACACACACACACACTCTCTCTCACTTTGTGTGTGTGTGTGTACATATGTATACATAATCATTGTATTGTGCTTGTATGAAGTGTATGTATTTTCCCCATGATTTTTGATTGTGGTTGATTTTTCTCCGGTTTATGTTTTTTAAATTTTATTTACCTTAATTGTTTTTCTTATTAATTTATGACGACAGGATGTAAAAAAGCTTTATCAAGCTTATTCTTTTATCGTCAATAAAGATCATTTTGACTTGACTTGACTTGACTTGACACACACATGCAAGGAATAGGAACTGTATAATTTAATTTGTAAGCATAGCAATGGCCTGATGAAACTTTGAAAGAATGTTGACAATGTGCCAGAAACGTAATATTTGACTACGTATATGGATTTTTTTGGTGAAAAATAGAAAATCACGTAATATTTGACTGCTTATATGGATTTTTTTTCTGAAATACAAAATCAGTGTAAATTTCATTAACCTTTTGTACACGTGAATGAGTATGGCTCTCAAACTAGGGTCGAGATATTTGCAATGGATCTTAATGTGCATGGGTGAAAGAAGCTCAGGCGTACATGCTCCTGAAATCAGGATAGGAAAAGCTGATCTACTGAAAGAGCTATAGTCTTGATCTTGTTATCCAGATCCATGCGGTCTCAGTTATAAAATCAAACATTTATGCCAACATTGATGGCGGATTCAAACAAGATGACAGACAAATGCAATTCTAACACCACCACCACCCATCCCATGGGTGCTACTCTTTCATTTTTACACTGATTTCAGTATTTTTAATTTTACCAGAAATTGAACTTCAGTTTTTTTTAATAATTCGTAAAAAAAACCTAAAAAAAACCCAATTTGACCATAAGCGACTTGGGGCATTTTGAACTTACTTGTTCTATCTTGGAAGTTTGCAAAGGCGATGTAATAATTTTACAAGGCTTATCAGACTCAAACTGTCTCTGTCTATCATTTTAACTGTCTGTCTGTCTCGTTATATATCTCTATCTTAAGTTGCCCTCCCTGAATCGTCCGACGGGGCTCTGCCCCTGTACCCTGCCAGGGCCATGGGTCCCTGGACCTCTGCCTTTCAGGGTTTTTTTTCATTTGGGGGAGTTGCACCCATGCCATCCCCATATACGCAGACATTCACATGTGGGAAATTATTTCTTAAATGCGGTCACCACTTCAGGATTGGGAAGATTGAAGAGAACATTGAAACGTGCCATTTGAAAGTCAGGATTGAGAGAATGTTTTACTTTCACCCATCTTCATGTTGTACGTGCTGTAGCCTAGTTGGAGGTTGGTTGATCTTCGGGGACAGGCATTGATCTCAATTAGCTATGCACATTGTGGCGGTACCATAGCCGATGATCTCGGTTTAACCGAGGCGTGGTTGCCGCTACACCTAGGGGAAGACGGGTAAAAAGCGCATGGGCGGGTAAGAAGCCCACCCCAATTATTTCATGAAATAAAGAAAATTTCAGTCAAATTTGCCCATGAGATGAATGGGACATTTACTCGT
>CM065702.1:32524720-32542220 GCA_017654935.2 Phymorhynchus buccinoides
AAGGTGACCATGAAGAAGCATCCATCTTGTTTCAAGTTGGAGGGAGAGCTGGCTGCCCTGAACAAAGCTGTGACAGATCAACCAGTCACTCTGTTTGACGGTCAGTTTGTGCGCATGTGTGTGCGTGCGTGTGCGTGCGTGTGTGTGCGTGCGTGCGTGTGTGCGTGCGTGTGTGTGTGTGTGTGTGTGTGTGTGTGTGTGCGTGTGCGTGTGCACACACACACGGTTTCGGTGTGGTAATCATAAACTCATGATAGAAATTGGCAGAAGACTTGGAATACCCCATGAAGAACGATTATGTAGAGACTGCAATCAGAATGACCTTGGTGACGAGTTTCATTTTGTAATGAAATGTCCCAAATACAATGATATCAGATGTCAGTTTATTTCCAGAAAATTTACATGTGTAAAGTCCATCTTTAACTACTGTCGATTGCTCTCTGGTGGTAAAAAGGTGTTATTAAATTTAGCTAAATTTTTAAGGTTTAGTAAAGTTGTGTGACATTTTGGTGTGTTAATTACATTAGAGTTATCTTTTGTAACCGTTTTCAATTGTTGCATTAATTTTGTATTTGCTTGATTTGCTTCAAGTCCTCCATGCCCCAAAAGGGGTCAAAGGATTAAACAATCTTTGAATCTTGAATCTTTGAATCTTTGTGTGCCACATGCATTGATAATTATGTTCGTGCTTGTGTGAGTGTGTGTGTGTTTGCGTGATGTATGTGTGTATGTGCATGTGTGTATGTGCATGCATGTATTTTCATGTGCATGAATGTGCGTGAGTGTGTTTGCGTGCATGCATGCATGCGCACGTCCATACTTGCACACATGGATGCAAGCATGCTTGAATGCCTAGTTGTTCTAGCCTTAAAAGCAAAATTGATTCTACGTATTTGTGTTTGCATGTCATCATACTTTTTAAAAAAATCAAAAAATCATTGAACTCGTTCACTGTGTGAACAGGAAGTGTGCGTGAGTTGTGTCCCCTGGCCCCCAACAACGTGAACACAATGGCGGCAGCTGCCACCGCGGCTCACAATCTGGGCTTCGACAAGGTGCAGGGATGCTTGGTTTCTGATCCAAGGTCATTTGATTTCTGCTTTTTTTCCCCCACGTTGTTTTTTTTACTTCTGTGTGATTCATGCATGCATGTGCCAATGCTTCATAATTTTTCTTTTTGGTGGAGGAGGTCTATTTTGTGTTTTGCTTCTAAGTAAATAAGAATGTGTTAAAATAAACATTTTGAAAAGGCATTTTAGACATAATGGAATTTTGGCATAAATTGAGATTTTAATTTTTTATGATGGGGCAACCCTTTCACCACCAAAGTCGCATTTTAGCACCACAGTGATTTAACACGTATGCCACTAAAGAGCATCTAATTGGGGTCTGTTATCCAAAGACCCTATTGTCTTAGTTTTGGAAAGTAAGGGTAGACCTTATTTTATATATGTCACAGAGAATCCCCAATACTACTGATGGTTTTTATTCTCTACCCAGGTAAAGTTAATGGAAATGTTTTGCTGAAATATGGCTGGCGGTGAAATGGTTAATACACAGAAAACCGAATTGAGTTATCTTGCCTAGTTTTTATTTTATAATTATTTGAAGTTTGGCATTCGAAATAGAACATTTGCAGAAATCAGGCATAGAAAATACAATTTTGCCTCTTTGTTTCTATTGATTTGATTTAGAAAACGATCAAATAAACAAAGAAATAATTCACAATTGTCTTTCATGTTGTGGATACTGGTAGAATACATGAAAATAAGCCCTAAATTGAAAATTGATATTTTGGGGGTTGTTGACTATTTTTGGCTTTTTGCTCAAAACATTCTGAGCGACTTGTGTTGGTTTTTCCTATGCATTATCACATATTTTATAGTGTTGCTACTCAATCTCTGTGCAGTTTAAGGGACTGGCATATCGTCGGTGAAATTCAAAAACCTCGTATCTCGATTTTTTGAGTTAGATACATAGTCAGCTTTCTCATTTTTCCCGCCACCTTCCACCAAAAGCTCGTATCTCTAACGACTTTCTATCTGGGGTAAATGAGGTTGTGAAAATAGACGAAAAACTCGTAAGTCCCAAAATCAGATCTAGTTAAGGACAAAAACCTCGTATCTTCGTTCTTTTCAAGTCCCCCCAAAAAAATTCAAGTAATTTTAACAAAATGCAGGACTAAACTCGCAATGTCCTGAACAACATATTCATCATAGTTAATAAATTGTGGTCAACGCGGTTAATTTTTAAAACAGTTTTTTTAATTTTTCTCAAAACTACCAAAATTGAGATACGAGGTTTTTGAATTTCACCGACGATATTGTGGAGGTGGAAGCTTGGGGGGACATTGCTGCCGACAGAGACTTTCACATACACACACTTTGTGCGATGATGTTGTGGCTATAATTTTGGTAATATTTTATAGTGTTGCTACTCAATCTCTGTGCAGTTTAAGAGACTGGCACGTTGTGGAGGTGGAAGCTTTGGGGGGGGGGGGGGACATTGCTGCCGACAGAGCCTTTCACATACACACACTTTGTGCGATGATGTTGTTGTCATCGCTGTAATTTTGGTCATATTTTATAGTCAGGCATCAGAATTGTCAGAGGATTTCAGAGGATTAAGAATTTCTGACAGAGGATTGGCTTCTCTTCTCAGAGGTTTTGCCTTTTTAAAATTTTATTGAGTGTTATCCTTTGTGTTAAATAGCATCTTAAAGTGATTTCTTACTATATTGAGCCTTTTTGGTGGTGTTGGGAACTCATTTCAGTGTTGTCTCTCCACAGCCTAGAGCCTTGATGGCCCTTTTACTGTGGTTTTCAGAGGATTGGACTCCAGACTATTCTGATTCTTGATAGTGTTGCCACTCGATCTCTTCTTCTTCTTCTTCTTGGATTGCTCAGACACTTTCCTGTCAATTATGAGCGCGGATGCGTCATGCTGCCGTTGTGTGCTTAACTAATAAATAGTTAGGCCCAGCATGTCCGTCTTCATCTGGAGAAAATCTTCGTAAGAGTTCCTGGAACAAAAGGCAGGAGAATGGACCGGTAAGGCAGAAAGATAGTAGATGACAGCAAGCTAAGGGAAAAGCCAGAGTCGAAGAGAGTGACGGATTTTAGGATGTTTCAAAATTCAGGAACTTCCAGAAGGCGGGGGAACTATTTGTATGAAAGATCCCCCGGTATCCCCATGGGGGGGGGGGGGGGGGGAATGTCATGGCTATAATTTTGGTCATATTTACTCGGTCTCTGTGCAGTTTAAGGGACTGGCACGTTGTGGAGGTGGAAGCTTGGGGGGCAGGGGACATCGCTGCCGACAGAGCCTTTCACACGCACACCGTGCGACGGAACCCTGCCGCCTTCGGGGCGGTGACTGGCACTGCCACCTACGCTTCCTTTCTCTCCAGTGTGATAGGTCAGTTAATGGGCTGTGCTGTTGGAGTTATGGTCCTTGGCACTTGACGCCAGGTGGCGGTTTCGTTTGAAGGACGTTTCTTAAGCGACGGCCAACTCTCTTTTTCTCTTCTTCTTTTTAATAAAAAAGAAAAGAAAAGAATTTTATTGATGATTTAAGCATGTTAACTGTTCACAAACTTCTCTCAAACGGTAAACGCATAGAGCTCCACATTGGTGGAGGAATGCGCTATATAAATGATTCACTATTATTATTATTATTATTATTAAACGTGTTCATGGAAAAACGAATGTTTAACCCTTTCACTGACAGCCATTTTTCAGCCAAAACTTTTGTTGTTGTAATTTACCTGGGACGGTATTCATGTTGAGATAGCATGAGACTTAGCATGATGCTAACTTAGAAGCTCTTCCAATGTCCTATAGGATTTAATAGGACTTTTGGAAGAGCTTCTAAGTTAGCATCATGCTAAGTCTCATGCTATCTCGACATGAATACCGTCCCAGGATAAAGAAAAGTTGGCGTCTGCACTACTATGAATCTGCCTATGACATGTATCAAATAAGGCCTTTCCTTATCTCCCAAACTTAACAACATAAGGTCATTGGATAACAGTTGCTAACTTCAAGCCTTTTAGTGACATGGGTGTTCAATTAGTGTCGTGCGAAAATGTGACGTTGGCGGTGAAAGGGTTAAAACCACAGTGTTGTTGTTGTTGACAATGTACTCTGGCTAAAAGACTCCAGGGATCACCCCAACAGCCGAAAGTACTTGAACGCTATGGTACAAGTGCACCAGCCAGGGATGAGAAGATTACGTGCATGACCATTTTTGATTATCTCGCCACGTGGACAGCCACTCTCCGTCTCTGGGGGATTTTTGAGAATTGATGCTGTTATGCTAGGAGCTTGTTGATCATGGCTAAAGACAATCCCCGCATAGCTATGCATAGCATAGCAACATTTTGATGTAGCCTTGGTGTTCTAGTCTATGTCAGCTGGTCTGACACAGCCTTAATGAAGCCAAGGCAGGAAAAACACCCAAAACCAACAGTAAAAAAAATGACTTTCTGGGAGGATCTAACGAAGAAAACCAACCATGTAGTTTCAGTCTGAATATTTTTGCCTCGGAAGAGAACAATGAGAGACCCCCTTTAGCTTAAATAAAGAATTATATAAAAGAAATGAAAAGAACCCAACCTACAACAGATTAATGTCATTTTAATACATGTGTTTTGTTTGTAACAGATATGTGACCCGGCACCACAAAAGGGACATTAAGTGTCAAACTGACCATTCTGAGAAAATTATACATTTGAAAACTTCAGACAATTTTCTCTTTATATTGATGCAAGAAAATGTCTTGTATATTTTTCTGTTCCAGAGTTATGAGCATTTAAAGTTAGTTGGAACTTGTGTTCTTTGTCTTGTCAAACAACAGTACAAAATTCATAGGATCTCGCTTTAGACAAAGAACACAAGTTAACAGCTCAGTCATGTTAATGTTAGCACTATTGCACTCATTAATGTCTTAGGAAAGTGGACAAATGATCAGCATCAACATTTATTTATTTAAGAAAATGTATATAGCGCTTCACCTTTAAGCTCTAAGCGCTTTACAATTGGCCTAAAATTATTTCATATTAAAAACAACCGCTTACCACACTATCTTTCACATTCTTACACACATACACACACACACACATGCGCACACAAAGAAATATGTACATATTAAGCTAAATATAAATAAAATACATATACATAATAAAATAACAATTTACAATCAGATTACATTAAAAAAATCAATTTTGAATTTACATAAACAAGTTACACATTCACAATGACCGCAAAAGTAAAGTATACATATAGGTACACACAAGGTTAACAAACATTCAAAAATAGACAAACACGCTCATAAAAGCAAATTAAGACATACTCATATTCACCGCACTCACGGGTTAAAAACCGACGACAAAAAAAGAAAAAAAAAGATTTTGTGTAAAACAAATTAAAAGAAAATGTATTCATATAATATCTCTTTCACAGATACAGACAGACACACAACGCACATACCACTCGCAGGGAGAGCGAGAGAGAGAGAGAGAGAGAGAGAGAGAGAGGACAGTTGTGAAAATAATGAGGGGAACCGACGTTATGAATCAAAGCTACACACTACAACATGCAGTACTTGAATTGAGAGCAGGTGAGGGAGCACTTTTTTGTGTGAATATTTTTTGGGTGGACTCCATACTTTCATAGTGCCTTCACACAGTCTTCAAATTTGGCATGTATGGTCAGGGTCATGTTCTGTACCAGTGTGCAAAATTTCAAGTAGATATCTTAAGTTAGTTCCTGAGAAACAAAAATAACAAAAAATGCCCTACGATTTTGTAGTGTGCCACCTTAAAGACCATAATTATTAAAGAATATCCTTTATAAATGTGAAAGATAAGATGTTAGAGAACACGAAAATACTCATAGCTCATGTAAATATGAGAAATAAGATGTTAGAGAACACGAAAATACCCATAACTCAAACTTCACAACAACTAAAAAAGAAGAGATTTTTGACTTTCCAAGCCTGTTGTGAAAAACTAGCCCAGCGACTTAATGTCCCTTTCGTGGTGCCGGGTCACATATGTGAAAGAAATGCTAAAACTATAAGATTTTATGGTAATCGCCTGGTGAAATTCGACTGTTTCAGGAGCTCACGGAAAAGGCCCTGGGGTGCATTTGTGCTGAGATCTCCGCTGCAAGCAGACACCTGTGAAGGGAAAAAGTTTAACCCTTTCACCGCCAAAGTCACATTTTAGCACCACAGTGATTTAACACCTATGTCACTAAAAGGCATCAAATTGGGGTCTATTATCCAAAGACCCTATTGTCTTAGTTTGGGGAAGTAAGGATAGACCTTATTTTATATATGTCACAGAAGAATCCACAATTCTGGAGATGGATTTTGTTCTCTACCCAGGTAAATTTAATGGACATTTTTGGTTGACATATGGGTGGCGGTGACAGGGTTAAATATATATTAAAAAAAAATCATCTTCTTCTTTTTCGATCGCTCAGTTTACTGTCAATTATGAGCACAGATGTGTCATACTGCCGTTATGCGCCTAACTAAAAAATAGTTAGGCCCAGCAAGTCCGACTTCGGCTAGAGGAAATGTTTTTGAAAGTGTTTCGTGAAAAAAGGCAGGAGAATGGACCGGGTAAGGCAGAAAGATAGTAGATGACAGTAAGCAAAGGAAAAAGGCAGAGTCAAAGAGATTGACAGATTAGAGGAAGTTACAAGCACAGAACTTCCAGAAGGTGGGGGAACTATTTATACAAAAAGACCCCCCGGTATCCCCCCGGTTTAATTTTTTGAATTTTTTAAAATGTTATTCAGATTACAATTCAAATAAAAGCACTAAAATGATATGATGGCCGTTTATAAGTTATTTTGACTGGAAAAAATCTACAATGCTGCTTGAATTGTAAATTTAAAAAAAAATTATAAGCTGAAACGAAATCACCGAGTGAGCTGAGTATAGAAAAGAGCCTGATTACCTACTAAACTAATTTCAAATTACAGAAGTGTGCCTGTTAAAAAAAAAAAATGCAACAACCCATTCACTACTTTTGAACTTATCGTTATTTATTAGCATACCAAAAACAAATTGCAGAAAAATGATGGAAGAAGCGAGAATGTTGAAAGTTGTTGCACCTTAACGCTTCCGTGACGGGAACCTCCGATCGTAGGTTCAGCAGAACATCTCTATCTGCCGGGAACCTCCAATCGTAGGTAGAACAGTCTAAGGTACAAGAACTCCCGATTATACCTGCAGACTTTTCTTGTTTGATTTTACAGTTACTTCCCCTGAATACTGAAACGGAAATGGCATTGCTCGTTTGTCTGCAGTCGAAATTTGAGGAGATTTTTGTACAAAAATTGTCAAAATTTAGAGGTCTGAGTGGCGAAGAGATTGTTTGGTTGCTCGAACTTGATGAAGATGAAAGCAATGCTGGCAATCAGTCATGTTTTAAGGATGAAAGTAGTGAAAATAATGTAAGTACTGATTAAACTGAACAGTGAGTGCCCAGTACGAGTACTCTAGAGTGAGAATGTGACAACAAAAAGTGTTGTTATCGGCAGAATCGTTCGATCTCGTCGCAGAGTTCGATCTCGAAGTCAAGCAGCATGTTGGCTGTAAATTGTTCATGCAATATTTTCACAAAGCATAAAATTGAATTAAGCATCCATTTTTTATAAAGTACAGAACGTTTGGTGCATATCATACTTCATTTAGGCTCTCAAACAATGTTTGATCACAAGCAGTCATTCGACAATAATCTTTCCAGTGCAGCCTCAGGCCAGCAGAGTGGTTTCACTGACGCGGAGCCAGTCACAATAGGGTTAAAGGTGGTTTGTTCGACATTTCACTCAGTTTCAAAGGTGCGTTAACTGTGTACAGTACCTGTCCAGTGTGCAACGTCCACAATCAATTGGGGGTGGGGTGGGGTGGGGGGGTGGGGGGGGGGGGGGGAGGGTGTGTGTGTGTGTATGATATTACATTGTCGTTCTGAACATTGTTGCGTTTCTTTTTTTAGAACGCTATATGTATTCAGGCCCTGGCAAAAACTTGACAACTGGTACAGTGGGACCTCCCTTATAAGACCTCCCATTATAAGACTCACTCCCACATAAGACCTGCTTCTCTGAGACATTGCCCTTCTTTGTAAGTATTAAAATGACCTCCCTGATAAGATAAGACCCCTCCCGTATAAGACCTCATTTGGGATGATTTTTGAAGGTCTTATAAGGGAGGTTCCACTGTGTGTCCAAAGTTATAACTGATCTATATCTGATCTATATTAAGTGCATGTACCGTAAAACTTTGGCCCATGCAGCTTATATAGACTGGTGCGGCTTATCTGTTGAATTTTTTTCCATTGTACATTTATCAGTATGATTTAATCTGTTTTGGGCCACATTCGTCGGCCTATTTTTAGCTTCTTTAGACTCAAAACTGGGTTTGGTAATCAATAGATTCAAATCTCATGCTTAAAGTGTCTGAGAACATTAAATATTTATGTTCTGATAGGAGAATTTCTATATTTGTGTTGGTTTGTGCACATACAATTTTCTCTGCGGCTTATAAACTGGTGCGGCTTATATGTGAATAAATACCTAAAATGTTGTCAATTTAAGGGTTGCGGCTTATATACAGGTGCATCTTATAGTCCAGTTTTTACGGTAACCAGTCCATTATATATGGTGAAGGTGGAAACCAATGCATTTGAAAATTGCTTAAGGGCCACGCCACACATGTACTAAAATCGTACGACTGTACAATACGATTTGATCATGTGGTCTCCAAGAAGAAATGTGATTCGCGCTTTGAGATCACGTGATCGAATCGTATCGTACAGTTGTGCGATTATAGCTGACATATGGCTGGCCCTTTAGAATCAACTCCATGGTCTATTTTATCAGAAGGAGGATTTGATAAAATTTGAAATATCATTGCTTCAACTTAGAATGTTGTGGGGTTTTATAATAATTTTTTGTTTTTTCAAGAAACTGGGCTATTTGACGGCCCTAAGTACGAAGGGGGGAGGGGACGAGGGGCTGATCTATATGAGTTCCTAGTATATTGTATTCTATTCTATTCTGTTTATCCTGGTCTTCGTGTATAAACGCACACACGTGTGTAATCAGTCTACTATGTACAGTGATGGAAACAAATACGTGTCCAAACTGTTGAGAAAACTTCAATGATTCCTTTTGTTAAAGACATTGAAATTCAAATCTGAAAAAAACCCCACCACACAAATTAATCAAGGTTAGGCGCTTTGGCATAAGGCTGTGTCGGACCAATTGACATAAGCTAGAAACACCAAGGCTACATCAAAATGTTGTTATGCTATGCATAGTTATGCGGGGATTGTCTTAAGCCATGACAAACTCCTAGCATAACATCATCAGTCCAAAATCCTCCGAAGTCGGGAGTGTGGCTGCCCACGTGGCGGGGTAATAAAAAAACGGTCACACACGTAATGTTCTCATCCCTGGTTTGGGGCCTTTGTACCATAGTGTTCAATTGCTTCGGCTGTTGGGATGATCCCTGGAGTCTTTAAGCCAGGGAACGACAAACAACAACAATCAGCTGTTTCTGGAGGAACATTTAGTTCATCTACATTTTCAGAAGTTTTTTCAAGCCAACTTTAGTTTACCATAAGTAACTTTTCATTATTTAAATGACAGTCAAGAATTAGTTTTAATCAGTTAAAATTGCTAGATTTTCACTCATGAGCAATTTTATTTATGTTTGCAATACTAAGTGAATTATTTAAGTAATTACTACTGAAGATGTTTCATGACACTGCTCAGTAAAAAAAGTTTTTGCAATTAAACTGATGAAAGAAATTATATTTGAAATACTATGTAGAACATACAGCCAAAATATTTAACCCCTTCACTGCCGAGCCTGTTTCCGGTTCCGGGGCAACTATTTGCCAAGCCGTTTTAGGTTGCGGAGTCTATCGCAAAAATTTCTGAATAAAAGTGCATATAACCTATGCTTTTCTGAAAGGGAATTGAATATACTACTAACATTTGAGAACACTCTCACATGCATTCAAACATACTGCGAAAAGCATATGGATAGAAAAAGGGGAAACTCTTAGAATAACCCTATGACGGATATTTCCGTGACGGGGCAGTTTATAGGTTACCGGAAGTTGACGGAAATATCCGTGACGGGGCAGTGAAGAGGTTAAAGGACGTGCTTGGTGCTTTTTGTGTGCAATTTTAACTGAATCAAACTAATTTAGTCACATACTACAACATATTCTTGACTGTTATTTAAGAAAAGTTACTTATGGTAAACTAAAGTTGGCTTGAAAAAACTTCTGAAAATATAGATGAACTAAATGTTCCTCCCGAAATAGCTGTGGAGGATGATAAAAATGTAAATAATGCTTGTTTTTGTGAATGAAGGTTAAGTCAGATTACACACATTGTGTTTGTGTGTGTGTGTGTGTGTGTAGTGTGTGTGTGAATGTGCTTGAATTCATTGTATTTTAATCATATTACCTTTGACTTGAATCCATTGTGTTTTAATCATATTACCTTTGACTTGTTGATGTATTTCATCATAATCATTATGATTATAACCAATTATAACATTAAGTTATCGTAGCATTTAATGAGAGAGAAAAAAGTGATGAGTTGTTGATTAAAACAAAAATTGTTTAAAATTATTGAATTATTGGTGAATGAGGACGGTGAAAATAATAATAATGCTTGTTTTTGTGAATGAAGATCAAGACCAGATTACATGTGTTCATGAAATTGTGTGCGTGTGTGTGCGTGCGCGTGTGCATGTTCCTTGTGATTGTGTTTATTGCATTTTTGTCATGTGTGTGATGTGCTTGAATCTATTGTATTTTAATCATATTTTATAATATTATAATCATAACAGACATTTATTTGACTTGTTGATCTCGGTGCTATTTCTGTGATAATTTACAGCATTAAATTCAAACCTACGACAATCAAGAGATTTGGAGGAGTTGGAATTTTTGTGTGTGCAAGACGGAAAACTTGATCTCTCTTACCCTTCCTCTTTTCTGTTTTCTTCGTTTTTTTCTGTTTTCACCCTTCTCTTCTCTGTTTTCACCCTTCTTCTCTCTGTTTTCATCCTTCTCTCTTTCTGTTTTCATCCTTCTCTCTCTCTGTTTTCACCCTTCTCTCTTTCTGTTTTCATCCTTCTCTCTTTCTGTTTTCATCCTTCTCTCTCTCTGTTTTCATCCTTCTCTTTTCTGTTTTCATCCTTTCTCTCTTTCTGTTTTCATCCTTCTTTCAACCTTCTCTCTCTCTGTTTTCATCCTTCTCTCTCTCTGTTTTCATTCTTCTCTCTTTCTGTTTTCACCCTTCTCTCTTTCTGTTTTCACCCTTCTCTCTCTTTCTCTTTCTGTTTTCATCCTTCTCTCTTTCTGTTTTTTTTCCCCTTCTCTCTTTCTGTTTTTCATCCTTCCCTCTCTTTCTGTTTTCATCCTTCTCTCTTTCTGTTTTCATCCCTTCTCTCTCTCTGTTTTTTTCATCCCTTCTTCTCTCTCTGTTTTCAACCTTCTCTCTGTTTTCAACCTGTTCTCTCTTTCTGTTTTCACCTTCTCTTTCTCTGTTTTCATCCTTTCTCTCTTTCTGTTTTCATCCTTCTCTCTCTCTGTTTTCATTCCTTCTCTCTTTCTGTTTTCATCCTTCTCTCTCTCTGTTTTCATCCTTTCCCCCCCCCTCTCTCTCTGTTTTCACCCTTCTCTCTTTCTGTTTTCATCCTTCTCTCTCTCTGTTTTCTCCTTCTCTCTTTCTGTTTTCATCCTTCTCTCTCTCTGTTTTCATCCTTCTCTCTCTCTGTTTTCATCATTCCTTCTCTCTCTCTGTTTTTCATCCTTCTCTCTCTTTCTGTTTTCACCCTGTCTCTCCTTCTCTCTCTGGTTCTGTTTTCATCCTTCTCTCTTTCTGTTTTCATCCTTCTCTCTTTCTGTTTTCATCCTTCTCTCTTTCTGTTTTCATCCTTCTCTCTCTCTTTTCAATCCTTTATCTCTGTTTTCATCCTTCTCTCTTTCTGTTTTCATCCTTCTCTCTTTCTGTTTTCATCCTTCTCTCTCTTCTCTTTTCTGTTTTCACTCTTCTCTCTCTCTGTTTTCATCCTTCTCTCTCTCTGTTTTCATCCTTCTCTCTCTTTCTGTTTTCATCCTTCTCTCTCTCTGTTTTCATCCTTTCTCTCTTTCTGTTTTCATCCTTCTCTCTCTTCTGTTTTCATCATCCTTCTCTCTCTCTTTCTTCTTTCTCTCCTCTTCTTTCTCTCTTTCTGTTTTCATCCTTCTCTCTTCTCTGTTTTCATCCTTCTCTCTCTTCTGTTTTCTGTTTTCATCTGGTTTTCATCTTCTCTCTTTCTGTTTTCATCCTTCTCTCTTTCTGGTTTTCATCCCTTTCTCTCTTTCTGTTTTCATCCTTTCTCTCTTTTGTTTTCATTCTCCTTTCTCTCTTCTCTCTTTCTGTTTTCATCCTTCTCTCTTTCTGTTTTCATGTTTTTCTCTCTCTTTCTGTTTTCATCCTTCTCTCTTTCTGTTTTCACCCTTTCTCATCTTTCTCTGTTTTCATCCTTTCTCTCTTTCTGTTTTCATCCTTCTCTCTTTCTGTTTTCATCCTTCTCTCTTTCTGTTTTCATCCTTCTCTCTCTTTCTGTTTTCATCCTTCTCTCTTTCTTTCTGTTTTCTTTCTGTTTTCTCTTCTCTCTTTCTGTTTTCATCCTTCTCTCTTTCTGTTTTCATCCTTCTTCTCTCTTTCTGTTTTCATTCTTCTCTCTTTCTGTTTTCATCCTTCTCTCTTTCTGTTTTCATCCTTCTCTCTCTCTGTTCTCATCTGTTTTCTTCCTTCTCTCTTTCTGTTTTCATCCTTCTCCTTCTCTCTTTCTCTTTTTTTTCATTCTGGTTTTCTTCCTTCTCTCTTTCTGTTTTCTTCTCTTCCTTTTCTCTTTCTCTTTCTGTTTTTTCATTCCTTCTCTCTTCTCTGTTTTCATCCCCTTCTCTCTCTCTGTTTTCATCCTTCTCTCTCTTCTGTTTTCATCCTTCTCTCTCTTTCTGTTTTCATTCTTCTCTCTCTCTGTTTTCATCCTTCTCTCTCTTTCTGTTTTCATCCTTTCTCTCTTTCTGTTTTCATCCATCCTTCTCTCTTTCTGTTTTT
The DNA here is from genome assembly GCA_017654935.2 of Phymorhynchus buccinoides. Taxonomy (NCBI): domain Eukaryota; kingdom Metazoa; phylum Mollusca; class Gastropoda; order Neogastropoda; family Raphitomidae; genus Phymorhynchus; species Phymorhynchus buccinoides. The sequence goes on from CM065702.1 coordinate 32,537,872, forward strand.
CATCCTTCTCTCTCTCTGTTTTCACCCTTCTCTCTTTCTGTTTTCATCCTTCTCTCTTTCTGTTTTCTCTGTTTTTCCTTCTCTCTTTCTGTTTTCATCCTTCTCTCTTTCTGTTTTCTTGTTCCTTCTCTCTTTCTGTTTTCATCCTTCTCTCTTTCTGTTTTCATCCTTCTCTCTTTCTGTTTTCATCCTTCTCTCTTTCTGTTTTCATCCTCTCTCTGTTTTCATCCTTTCTCTCTCTTTTTCATCCTTCTCTCTTTCTGTTTTCATCCTTCTCTCTTTCTGTTTTCATCCTTCTCTCTTTCTGTTTTCATCCTTCTCTCTCTCTGTTTTCATCCTTCTCTCTCTCTGTTTTCATCCTTCTCTCTCTCTGTTTTCATCCTTCTCTCTTTCTGTTTTCATCCTTCTCTCTTTCTGTTTTCATCCTTCTCTCTCTCTGTTTTCACCCTCTCTCTCTCTTTCTCTCTCTGTTTTTCCTTCTCTCTTTCTTCTCCTCTCTTTCTGTTTTCTGTCTCTCCTTCTTTCTCTTCTCTCTTTTTCTCTCTTCTCTCTCTGTTTTCATCCTTTCTCTCTCTCTCTTTTCATCCTTCTCTCTCTTCTGTTTTCATCCTTCTCTCTCTCTGTTTTCATCCTCTCTCTCTTCTGTTTTTCATTCCTCTTCCCCCTTTTCTCTCTCTCTCTGTTTTCACCCTTCTCTCTTTCTGTTTTCATCCTTCTCTCTTTCTGTTTTCATCCTTCTCTCTTTCTGTTTTCTTCCTTTCTTTTCTCTTTCTCCTTCTCTCTCTTCTGTTTTTTCATTCTCTCTCTCTTTCTGTTTTCTGTTTTCCCTTCTCTCTCTCTGTTTTATCCTTCTCTCTCTCTTTCTGTTTTCAATCCTTCTCTCTCTCTGTTTTCCTCACCTTCTCTCTTTCTGTTTTCATCCTTCTCTCTCTTTCTGTTTTCATACCCTTCACCTTCTCTCTCTCTGTTTTCATCTCTTCTCTCTTTCTGTTTTCATCCTTCTCTCTCTCTGTTTTCATCCTTCTCTCTTTCTTTCTTCCTTCTCTCTTTCTGTTTTCATCCTTCTCTCTCTCTGTTTTCATCCTTCTCTCTTTCTGTTTTCATCCTTCTCTCTCTCTGTTTTCATCCTTCTCTCTTTCTGTTTTCATCCTTCTCTCTTTCTGTTTTCATCCTTCTCTCTCTCTCTGTTTTCATCCTTCTCTCTCTGTTTTCTCCTTCTCTGTTTTTTTCCCTTCTCTCTCTCTGTTTTCACCCTTCTCTCTCTCTGTTTTCATCCTTCTCTCTCCTTCTGTTTTCATCCTTCTCTCTCTCTCTTTCTGTTTTCATCCTTCTCTCTCTCTGTTTTCATCCTTCTCTCTTTCTGTTTTCTCCTTCTCTCTCTCTCTGTTTTCATCCTTCTCTCTTTCTGTTTTTCATCCTTCTCTCTTTCTGTTTTCATCCCTCTCCTTCTCTCTTCTCTGTTTTCATCCTTCTCTCTTTCTGTTTTCATCCTTCTCTCTCTCTCTCTGTTTTCATCTTCTTCTCTCTTTCTGTTTTCATCCTTCTCTCTTTCTGTTTTCATCCTTCTCTCTCTGTTTTCTGTTTTCATCCTTCTCTCTCTCTGTTTCTCTCCCTTCTCTTCTCTTTCTGTTTTCCACCCTTCTCTCTCTCTGTTTTCATCCTTCTCTCTCTCTGTTTTCATCCTTCTCTCTTTCTGTTTTCATCCTTCTCTCTTTCTGTTTTCATCCTTCTCTCTTTCTGTTTTCATCCTTCTCTCTCTTCTCTGTTTTCATCCTTCTCTCTCTCTGTTTTCATCCTTCTCTCTTTCTGTTTTCTCTTCTCTCTTTCTGTTTTCATCCTTCTCTCTCTTTCTGTTTTCATCTTTTCTCTCTCTCTGTTTTCATCCTTCTCTCTCTCTGTTTTCATCCTTCTCTCTTTCTCTTTTTCATCCTTCTCTCTCTTCTGTTTTCATCCTCTCTCTTTCTGTTTTCATCCTTCTTTTCTTCTCTGTTTTCATTCATCCTTCTCTCTCTCTCTGTTTTCATCCTTCTCTCTCTCTGTTTTCATCCTTCTCTCTTTCTGTTTTCCTCTCCTTCTCTCTTTCTGTTTTCATCCTTCTCTCTCTCTGTTTTCATCCTTTCTCTCCTCTTTCTGTTTTCATCCTTCTCTCTCTTTCTGTTTTCATCCTTCTCTCTCTCTGTTTTCATCCTTCTCTCTTTCTGTTTTCATCCTTCTCTCTCTCTCTGTTTTCATCCTTCTCTCTTTCTGTTTTCATCCTTCTCTCTCTCTGTTTTCATCCTTTTCTCTCTCTCTGTTTTCTCATCCTTCTCTCTTTCTGTTTTCTTCCTTCTCTCTCTCTGTTTTCATTCCTTCTCTCTTTCTGTTTTCATCCTTCTCTCTTTCTGTTTTCATCCTTCTCTCTCTCTGTTTTCATCCTTCTCTCTCTTCTGTTTTCATCTCTTCTCTCTCTTCTGTTTTCATCCTTCTCTCTTCTCTGTTTTCATCCTTCTCTCTCTCTGTTTTCATCCTTCTCTCTTTCTGTTTTCATCCTTCTCTCTTTCTGTTTTCATCCCTTCTCTCTCTCTGTTTTCATCCTTCTCTCTTTCTGTTTTCACCCTTCTCTCTTTCTGTTTTCAGCCTTCTCTCCTTCTCTCTTCTCTGTTTTCATCCTTCTCTCTCTCTGTTTTCATCCCTTCTCTCTCTCTCTGTTTTCACCCTTCTCTCTCTCTGTTTTCATCCTTCTCTCTTTTCTGTTTTCATCCTTCTCTCTCTCTGTTTTCATCCTTCTCTCTTTCTGTTTTCATCCTTCTCTCTTTCTGTTTTCATCCTTCTTCTCTCTCTCTCATCTCTCTCTCTTCTGTTTTCATCCTTCTCTCTTTCTGTTTTCATCCTTCTCTCTTTCTGTTTTCATCCTTCTCTCTTTCTGTTTTCATCCTTCTCTCTTTCTGTTTTCATCCTTCTCTCTTTCTGTTTTCATCCTTCTCTTCTCATCCTTCTCTCTCTCTGTTTTCATCCTTCTCTCTTTCTGTTTTCATCCTTCTCTCTCTCTGTTTTCATCCTTCTCTCTCTCTGTTTTCATCCTTCTCTCTCTCTGTTTTCATCCTTCTCTCTCTCTGTTTTCATCCTTCTCTCTTTCTCTTTTCATCCTTCTCTCTCTCTGTTTTCATTCCTCTCTCTCCTCATCCCTCTCTCTCTGTTTTCATCCTTTTTCTCCTCTCTCTTCACTTCTGTCTTTCTGTTTTCATCTTCTTCTCTCTTTCTGTTTTCTCTCCTTCTCTCTTTCTGTTTTCATCCTTCTCTCTTTCTGTTTTCATCCTTCTCTCTTTCTGTCTCTTTTCATCCATCCTTCTCTCTTTCTGTTTTCATCCTTCTCTCTTTCTGTTTTCATTCTTCTCTCTCTCTCTGTTTTCATCCTTCTCTCTTTCTGTTTTCATCCCTTTCTTCTCTCTTCTCTGTTTTCATCCTTCTCTCTCTCTGTTTTCATCCTTCTCTCTTTCTGTTTTCTTCCCTTTCTCTCTCTCTTCTCTCTCTTTCTGTTTTCATCCCTTCTCTCTTTCTGTTTTCATCCTTCTCTCTTTCTGTTTTCATCCTTCTCTCTCTTCTGTTTTCTTTCCTTCTCTCTTTCTGTTTTCATCCTTTTCTCTCTCTCTTTCTGTTTTCATCCTTCTCTCTTTCTGTTTTCATCCTTCTCTCTCTCTCTCTTTCTGTTTTCATCCTTCTCTCTCTTCTGTTTTCATCCTTCTCTCTTTCTGTTTTCTCTTCTTCTCTCTTTCTGTTTTCATCCTTCTCTCTTTCTGTTTTCATCCTTCTCTCTCTCTGTTTTCACCCTTCTCTCTTTCTGTTTTTCCTTCTCTCTTTCTGTTTTTCTTCTCTCTTTCTGTTTTCATCCTTCTCTCTTTCTGTTTTCTCTCTTTCTTCTCTCTCTCTGTTTTCATCCTTCTCTCTTTCTGTTTTCATCCTTCTCTCTTTCTGTTTTCTTCCTTCTCTCTCTCTGTTTTCATCCTTCTCTCTTCTGTTTTCATCCTTCTCTCTCTCTGTTTTCATCCTTCTCTCTCTCTGTTTTCATCCTTCTCTCTCTCTGTTTTCATCCTTCTCTCTCTCTGTTTTCATCCTTCTCTCTTTCTGTTTTCATCCTTCTCTCTTTCTGTTTTCATCCTTCTCTCTCTCTGTTTTCATCCTTCTCTCTTTCTGTTTTCATCCTTCTTCTCTCTCTCTGTTTTCATCCTTCTCTCTCTCTGTTTTCATCCTTCTCTCTTCTCTGTTTTCATTTTCATTCTCTCTCTTTCTGTTTTCACTCTTTTTCTCCTTCTCTCTTTCTGTTTTCATCCTTCTCTCTTTCTGTTTTCATCCTTCTCTCTTTCTGTTTTCAT
>CM065702.1:32544720-32549720 GCA_017654935.2 Phymorhynchus buccinoides
CATTCACACAGACCATGGACTATAGAAACTAGAAGTAACATCCATGCACAGACAGACAACAACAAAAAAGAGACGGAGGGATGCAAATGTGTTTAACGTCCTCCGGTCTGGAACAGACACATACGGGACCCTTATATTAGTAGATATAAGCTAGAGATGGTGGGAACGATCCTGGAGACAATGCCCGGAGGCAGTGCAACATCAAGAAAGTCCCGATTTTTGTGTATCAATATATTTATGTTGTGAGACGCCTAATAGAGAAAATGGAAAAAGAGAATCGTACGTTTTAGATTATAAAAAAAAAATCCAACTTGGATATTATTATTATTATTATTATTATTATTATTATCATTATTATTATCGTTATTATTATCATTATCATTATTATTATTATTATTATTATTATTATTAAAGAGTCCATCAACGTGAATCGTACGTTTTAGATTTTAAAAATAAAAAATCGAACTTATATATTAATATCAATATTATTATTATTATTATTATTATTATTATTATTATTATTATAAAGGTGGGGGGGGGGGGGGCAGGCGTGGGTGGGGGGGGGGGGGGGGGGGGGGTGAGGGGGGGAGGGCGGATGGGTGTGTGTGGGGGGGGGTGTCAAAAACTACAACTTAGCAACAAACAAACAAAATCGGGGAAGAGAGAGAGAGAGAGAGAGAGAGAGAGAGAGAGAGAGAGAGAGAGAGAGAGAGAGAGAGAGAGAGAGAGAGAACACTGAACACTGAATTTTTTTTATTTAACAAGGAGAAAGCTTTTAGGAGAGAGAGAGGAAAGAGAGAGAGAGAGAGAGAGGAAGAGAGAGAGAACACTGAACACTGAAAAACTTTATTTAACAAGGATAAAGATTTTAGGAGAGAGAGAGAGAGAGAGAGAGAGAGAGAGAGAGAGAGAGAGAGAGAGAGAGAGAGAGAGAGAGAGAGAGAGAGAGAGAGAGAGAGAGAGAGAGAGAGAGGAGGAGGTCGTGATATTTTCCTTAATACAAAAAAAAAGACAATTCACAGGTTCAAAGACTGTTTTCTCAATGCTCATTCTTTACGGGGGTTTTTTCCCTGCCTGGATGCCTTTTCTCTGGGTGTTTCTTGTTATTTCACCAAGTGTCAAACAAAATTACATACTGACGCTGAGAAAGGCTTGGTGCCAAGGGCAGCAACCGGCACAGCAGGCATCGCCTCCAACACAAACCACGCTTCTCTCCCTTTGACTGATGCTCTCTCTCTCTCTGTCGGTTAGTTTTCGGTTCGGCTTGTTTTTATTGCTGATGTTGATGCTCTGCCTTCCATGTTGCTATATTACGGTTGTTGTTGTCTCTGTTGGTGATGTTCCTGTGTCTCAACGTTCATTTATAGTATTAGTTATGTATTGCATGCTTAGAACCAAGGACAGAATAGAAGACTAGGCCCAGCCGAAATTCTTATCCTTGTAAAATAAAGTATTTGAAGTTTGAACTCTCTCTCTCTCTCTCTCTCGCTCTGTGACTACCTGTCGATTTCTCGACAAAGTACTTTCGACACCTCACCCCCCCACCCCTGATGTTTACGACTCGCACTCTCAAAGTCTGAATCTTTCAAGAAACTGACCTTGATGGAAGTGTTAAAGATACTGGAGGGAACCCCCCCCCCCCCCCCCCCCCCCCCCCCCCCACACACACACACAAACCACACACACGCACAACAACCACAGCTGCAGTGACCGGTTTCGAGCGTATAGATCTAGCTCTTCTTTGGACTTTTGAAAAGAAAAAAACCCACACAACAACAAACAATACCCCACATTAACCCTTTCACCGCCAATGTCGCATTTATGCACCACAGTGATTTAACACCTATTGTGTCACTAAAAGGCCATCATAATTGGGATCTATTATTCAAATACCCTATTGTCTTACTTTTTGGGAAGTAAGGATAGACTTTTATTTTATATATATGCCACACAAGAATCCCCAATACTGCAGATGGATGTTATTCTCTACCCAGATAAAAGGAAAATGTGGCTGAAATATGGCTGGCGGTGAAAGGGTTAAACTTAATAGTCTGGTTACACTTCTGCGAAACTGTTTTAATTATAAAAAACACCAGGGGGTGGGTGGGGGGTGGGGGTGGGGGGGTATACGTGAACTGAACACATAATCAGAAAGTGTGATAGTCTGAGACTGTAGATCTACCCGTTTTGTTGTTTCGACTCGGGTCAGCCAGTATTCTGTTTCTCAAGAGTATAGATTTGTGCCGTTATAAATTGACACCGTATCGTCGGTGACATTCACAAACCTCGTATCTCGATTTTTTTTTTTTTTTTGGGGGGGTTGAGTTAGATACATAGTCAGTTCTTTTCATTTTTCCCGCCACCTTCCACCAAAAGCTCGTATCTCTAACGACTTTCTATCTGGGGTAAACGAGATTGTGAACATAGAAGAAAAACTCGTAAGTCCCAAATTCAGATCTAGTTAAGGACAAAACCTCGTATCTTCGTTCTTTTCAAGTCTAAAAAACCCGTTTTCAGTAATTTTAACAGAATGCAGGCTATATCTCAAACAACATGGGGGAAGACGGGGTAAAAAGCGCATGGGCGGGTAAGAAGCCCACCCCAATTATCTCATGAAATAAAGAAAATTTCAGTCAAATTTGCCCATGAGACGAATGCTAGACATTAACGCTCGTCTCATGGGCAAAATTGTGGCCAGCGCAGTTACTCTTTAAAACAGTTAAATTCGTTTTTCTCAAAACTACCAACATTGAGATATGAGGTTTGTGAATGTCACCGACGATATGCATTATCTGCCCTTAAAGACACACTGACCAACCACGGTTAAGTCCCTTGGTGGGTTTTTTCTGGGTAGCTGTGACCCACATTCAAATGCCTCCAACTTCAAAATGAGGCTGCTCTTTAAAAAATTATGTTTCGTTTTCCATTTGGGGGAGTCAAACCTGGTCAAAGCAAGATTTGGGTAATGGTTAAGATGTGCCACCCCCCCCCCCCCCCCCACCCCCGCACCCTGCATTTCTCGGTTATTGTATTTTTCCGTTTTTGCCTTTCTTACCATACATAAAGCTATATTTTAGGAACATTTTTAGCTAATAACCTTTTTGGAATACTAACCCTATCCCTAACCCTAGCCCTAAACCTAACCCTACCCCCCACTATGTACTGCAGTACACCGCGATTTGTCACAGTTGTGGTTCGTTGCGTTTTCCCGTCTTATAGGGTTAGGGATAGGGTTAGAGTTAGGGATAGGGTTAGTATTCCAAAAAGGTTATTAGCTAAAAATGTTCCTAAAAATACAGCTTTATGTATGGTAAGAAAGGCAAAAACGGAAAAAAATGGAATTAACCGAGAAATGTAGGGGGGGGGGGGGGTGGCACATCTTGACCCTTTTACCCTTTGAAAGAACAGCCTCAATTTGAAGTTTGGGGACATTTGTACGTGGGTCACAGCTACCCAGAAAAAAAAACCCAAGGGACTTAATCGTGGTGGGTCAGTGTGTCTCTAACTCATCACAGTTCTTACTTTCTCTCCGTTGCAATTTTTTTTTCAATTATCTTTTTTTTTTTTTTTGGGACCCCCCCCCCCCCCCCCCACCCCCACCCACCCATGATCACCCCTACTCCTGCACTATATCTTCTTACTCACCGTTACGCAACTGGCCCAAGTTTAAATCGGATTAGGCAGGCAGGAGAGAAAGAAGCCTGTTCGTGAGAGATTGGCTGAGCCCCCGTGTTAGCTATTGCACGGGGATCAAAAGACCCACCAGATCACGTGTCAAAATCACGGGTTTCACGTGTTTTCCCCTCTTTATAGCTGGTAAGAAATCTTGTTTTTGACCAGGGTTTGACTCCCATACAAATGCCCCCCCCTCCCCCAAATTGAAAACGCAACATCATTTTAAAGAGCAGCCTCAATTTGAAGTTGGGGGCATTTGTATGTGGGTCACAGCTACCCAGAAAACCCCCCACAAGCGACTTAATCGTGGTGGGTCAGTGTGTCTTTATTGGAGCTGTTGGTTTTGGAGGGGGGAGGGGGAACATCCTGATTTGCCCTGTCCCACTTTGCCCTCTCCCACTTGGCCCTTTCCCAATTCGCCCTTTGCGTAAACACGGCAAAAAGTGGAAGACAGTGCCGTTTTGCCCTTTCATTTTTTTTGCCAAAGAGCACCGTCTTTCTGCGGTCTCTCTCTCACTCTGTCTCTCTCTCTCCTTCTCTCTCTCTATGTCACACAGACACACACACAGACACACACGCGCGCGCGCGCGCGCACACACACACACACACGCACGCTCGCTCGCACACACGCACGCATTCACAGACACATAACATGTGCAAGTGCATACACATACCAACACATACACACACACACACGCGCGCGCACGCACGCACGCACGCACGCACGCACGCACGCACGCACGCGCACGCACATACACAGACACACAAACACGCACGCACACACCGAGCCCTACGTCCCCTAACCCACGCTAGTAGCTAAGCGGATAAATATACATTTATAAAGTCATGTTTCTCAACTGCTTGAAAAAAAAACCACAACCAAAACAACACACCCAAACAGCCAACCAATGGTCAACTTAGGACGCTGATTTGACCGCCAGGGGGGCAATCAAACCAGTAGGGGCTTAGCGCGTGATATTCTTAGTTGGCAGAGATTTATAGAAATAATCTATATATCTGGTTGCGGTAGTGAGAGAGAGAGAGAGAGAGAGAGAGAGAGAGAGAGAGAGAGAGAGAGAGAGAGAGAGAGAGAGAGAGAGAGAGAGAGAGAGAGAGAGAGAGAGAGAGAGAGAGAGAGAGAGAGAGAGAGAGAGAGAGAGAGAGAGAGGGAGAGACTCATCTCCCCCCCTCTCTCTCTCTTTCTCTCTCTCTCTCTCTCTCACTACGCCCAACTAAGAGTATCACGCGCTAAGCCCCTACTGGTTTGATTGCCCCCCTGGCGGTAAAATGCGCGTCCTAAGCTGCTCATGATAATCGACAAACCA
>CM065702.1:32562220-32572220 GCA_017654935.2 Phymorhynchus buccinoides
AATAATCAAACAATCATGGGAAACTGACAAGGTGCAAGTGATTGATGGATGGATGGATGGTGCGCGCGCACTGTAGCGCGTGATTACATACACGTGATCAAAAGCCAATCATGACAGGCTTCAGCACTTGCTGTTGTCCGCGCGGACACACACACTTGCACTGACATTAGCCAGGGTTTAGGATCAATGGGGCTCGGTATGAGAGTGGGTGGCAATGTGTGTGTGTGTGTGCGTGTGCGTGTGCGTGTGCGTGCGCGCGTGCGGGCGTGTGTGTGTGTGTGTGTGTGTGTGTGTGTGTGTGTGTGTGTGTGTGTGTGTGTGTGTGTGTGTGTGTGTGTGTGTGTGTGTCTGTAGGGGAAGACGGGGTAAAAAGCGCATGGGCGGGTAAGAAGCCCACCCCAATTATCTCATGAAATAAAGAAAATTTCAGTCAAATTTGCCCATGAGACGAATGCTAGACATTAACGCTCGTCTCATGGGCAAAATGAGACTGAAATTTGCTTCATTTCATGAGATAATTGGGGTGGGCTTCTTACCCGCCCATGCGCTTTTTACCCCGTCTTCCCCTATCTCTCTCTGTGTGTGTGTGTGTGTGTGTGTGTGTGTGTGTGTGTGTGTGTGTGTGTGTGTGTGTGCTGCTCGTCTTGTCCTCAATTAGAAAACGTTTGATCATGTTATCCTCGGTGTCCATCTGTGTTCTACCGAGGACCCAGCATGTTTGACAATCGTGTGACAGGTAGCACACGCCTTGTTGCTTTTGACTTGCTGACAGGTTTATACACACAAGCGGGTCTGCTTCTTTTGGTCTCTCCATTCCCCAAGACCCAAACAACATGGGCGACAGCAGACCAAATGCGTACACAACGCACGCCAGTCGGTGTGAATGACATGGCAGCAGGTGTGAGAAAAACACAGAATGAAACAAAACAGATGCTTTGTATTAGCCAGGACACAAGATGTACATCTAGCCTTAGCCATCCTCTCCGTTCTTTGCACTGGCTACCTGTCGCAGACAGCATTGAGTATAAACTAAACACCCTTTGCTATAAATCTATCCATCAAGCTGCTCCATCTGACCTCTGCGACAATATTTCCATTTATACGCCAGCTCGCACACTATTACGTTCAGTTTCTGACCCTCTCTATCTCTCCATAGGTATAAGCTTCCAACTGCTGGTCGGCACTCTTTTACTGCTTCAGGATCAACCTCCTGGAGCAAAGTTCCCCTCTCCCTCCGTCAGCGACCGACCCTCTCTGCTGACTAGACTATTTTTTTCAAAATTTAAACTTCGGGACTTTCCTGGTATTGCAGTACCTCCAGGATCGTCCCACTATCTTTATAGTTATTGAAGTCCCATATGTGCCGGTTCCAGGCCGGAGGACGGTACATTTCAACGAACTTTCATCACTAGGCTTTTTGACGGACTTACTACATTGCATGTCTGCGCCCCCCCCCCCCCCACCCCCACCACCCCGTGGGATTACAGCGGTGGTCTTCCGTACAAATAGTTCCCCCATCTTCTGGACGTTCTGTGCTTGTAACTTCCTCTAATCTGCCACTCTCTTTGACTCTGCCTTTTCCCTTTGCTTTCTATCATCTATCTTTCTGACTTATTGGCCCCATTCTCCTGCCTTTTTCTTTTCCCCAATAAATACTTCCAAGTAATATTTCTTCTTTGACCTGCTCCGAAATCGGAATGTGTCGGCTGAACGCAGCGGGGAGGCCAGTGAAAACTGAAAACCGGGCACATACGTACCGGCCTTACCCATTATGGCCATATGGCCTGGGATCTCAGAAGAAGAAGAAGAAGAAGCATGTCTGCGTGAACTCTTCATAACCTAAAGGTGTAGAACTTCCGTCCATCTTGTACTTTAGACCCCCCCCCCCCCTCAATTTTTCGCATTGAAAATATTCACTGAGACACAATATTCTGCCATTTTTTGGGGGTGGGAAAGGGATAACCAATGATCCTAGGATTATTTTCATAACACACTGAAAGAAGCAGACTTTGAGACCGAGGGTCGTAAGCATGAAGGGGGAGTGTGTGTGTGTGTGTGTGAGGGGGGGGTGGGTGGGGGTGGGGGGGGGACAAAAGGACATGATCGACGAAATTCCATTGCCTTGTCAATGACCTGACCAAAACCTCCCCCCTTCCCCATCTCCGCTCCTCTTCACCTCCCCCTCCCCCTCTCTCCTCCGTCCTACGGCATGAGTTTCTTCTGACCTCTTTCGGTAAGAGGAAGAAGGGTGGGTGGGGGTGGGGGGGGGGGGTGAAGACTTAAAAGGAGGGGGAGGGGGGAGATAGGGGAGGAAAGGAGGGAGGGGCAAGAAAACTTGAGGTCTACAAGTCATTTAGGTCAGACATACATGTTGTGACAATGTTACGTCTATAAGATAGATCATAGACATAAGGGCATTTAACGTGAGCGTGCTGTTTCATTATGAGCCGCGAAGCGAGGTGGACATGTTTTCAGAGAACTCTGTTCGTTCCTGACTATCTATCTGACTGTCTATCTATCTGACTATCTCTCTGGTTTAAACATTTTTCTTTATTGTCCAATAACAAAAGACCACACAATACAAAATAACTGAATCAGCAACAAGCAGAGCTTAGACTATCTATCTTCTTCTTCTTCTTCTTCTTCGCCTCAGGTTTTTAACGTGGTGAGATGTAGCGTGGTGACAGCCCTGATATGGCCTTTGTTGTCGACGGGGCTATAATTTTAATCTTAATCTTAATCTTCATCAGGCTGAAGATTCTGCTGCACTTTGGGGGGTAGTAAGAAGATAAGAAATTAGAAAGCTGAGGAGATAGAAGTAGCCTAATGGAAAGGAAAGGAAACATAAAAAAAACAAAAAAACAAGTGCAACGCCGGGCGGCTGCAAAGTCTCCTCGCAGCATCACCGAGCTACTCCGAAATCGGAATGTGTCGGTTGTACATGTACATAAAAACGCATCAAAACAGCACATAACTACATAAAAACGCATAAAAACAGCATCTAACAGAATAGTTTTTTATATATAGCCTTGGGGTTCGGACCCGTGATTTGAGCGCGCGCGATCATGCGCACACGAGCGCACAGAAAAATTCATGACAACTGTGTTATAGACCATTCCTCAAGAAATGTTGTGAGAAAAAAACCTGCATTGAAATACATGCAAAACTTCGCGAGATATTAGCGATTATGTGTTTCGGGGTTTGAGCCCCGTAACTGGCGCGACCTTGACCTTAATGTAAAACTAAATACATCAGTGGATAGCTGGCATCTTGGCAAACTAGTATGCCAAATTTGATGATGAATAGTTTTTGAGAAAAACGGACGAATAGCCGGACGGACGGAGGCACGCCGGACACCGGACGGACGGACGGACGGACCAGACAAAAACAATAGCTCCGAACCTTCGGCTTGGGGACTAATAAAAATGGACCGTAGCCTTTATTTCGTAGTATCTGGGCAAGACCAATCCGGATATCGTAGCGGTCCCCGGGGGCATTATATCACTGTGTATAGCTCTTTGCTCATGGCAACACAGCAATACGCTAGTAGTAGTATCCGATTATGTGAACACGATAACGTTTGAACGGAGGGACCCAGGAGGCTCAACGTTTGCATGCGGGGATAGGTACTGAGGATATCTAGACCAAGTTCGAAATTGAAGGTCATAGGTCAAAGGTCACTGGAGTCGAAAATGCTTCCCAGCGCCTGGCTCGATAACGTTTGACCGGAGAGACTTAGGATACTCAAAGTTTGCATGCGGATAGGTACTTAGGATGTCCAGGCCAGGTTCTAAAAAATGAAGGTCATTGGTCAAAGGTCAAGGTCACTGGAGCCGTAAGTGCTGCCGAGCACCTGGGCCTGTTATGTGTTCACATTGAAATAGTAAGAGACTTATCATCCTGATCTCTTAGAAGTCCTTCTAAAGTCCTATATTACCCTTGCGAAATAGAAGTTCTTTACCACAGCTGCGAGGCGAAGCACTGCATGCAGCCGAAAATACTGCCCGCGCGGCTGGTGATCTAGCGTCTTAACGTTCTATGGTTGGTAATTTATGTTAGGGTGTATGTACGTTTAGCAATTGTCAGCCTGTCTGTCTCTCTCCACCTCAAGACCCTTTTCACTACTCACCTTTTGGGTTAAAATCAAGATGTGCCCCCCCCCCCCCCTCCCATTTTACATTTCTCAGCTCTCCCCACATTTTCACACCTGCCTTTCTTACCAAACATTATGCTGTATCTTAGTAACTTTTTTCAGTAATGTTGAGTAATTAATTAATCGCAGTCACGATAAAGGCCATTATCTAATAGGACCCCCCCCCCCCCCCTCCATGTAATGCAGTAGGGGAAGACGGGGTAAAAAGCGCATGGGCGGGTAAGAAGCCCACCCCAATTATCTCATGAAATGAAGCAAATTTCAGTCTCATTTTGCCCATGAGACGAGCGTTAATGTCTCGCATTCGTCTCATGGGCAAATTTGACTGAAATTTTCTTTATTTCATGAGATAATTGGGGTGGGCTTCGTACCCGCCCATGCGCTTTTTACCCCGTCTTCCCCTACACACAACTGCCTGGTTCATTGCGTTTTCCCGTCTAGCCTTTATCTTCTACTATTATTGAATGCATGTGTTTCATTACACTAGCGAACAAAAGTTAAGGCCCAGAAAGACAGTCATCTCCGAAAACTCACGAACTCAATAAAACGCACCCAGCTCATAACAAAACTGAATTTATTCTTTTAACTTTTGGTCGCTAGTGTATGTAAATGGATGAAAATGAGTGTTAAATCTACAGCAAACGATAGTGGATGGAGTACTCAATCTGCAGTAAGAAAGGCAAGACTGAAAAAATGGAAACAACCGAGAAATGGAGGAGAGGGGGTGGGGGGGGGGGGGGGGGGGGGCATCTTTACCTTTACTTTTTGCGTAGTCGGGGAAACAATCGAGCTCGCTGGAACTACGTGTGTATGGCTTGCAATATCGTTTCACGTTACAGTTCACAGGGTCGTAACGCGAAGTGTCAATCGTATCAACGAACAGTAGCTCTAATTATAGCCCGTCCTCTACCCACAATGACAAAATTAGACATGTAATGTCATTTGATTAGCCCAAACCACGCCTCTTTACCCCCCCCCCCCTTCTCATTACCCTCTCCCCCCCCACACCCTCTTCTCGCCCTATTTCCACGCACTTCTGTTGTATAATATGTACTTTAAAAAGGGCTTAGTGGATTATGTGTTTTACGGGGCTTTGTATATTGTGTCAAAGACTGTATAGGGGAAGATTTATAAGCATCCGGTCTCTTTTCCCTATAATATAAGTAGTGAGGACAGAAACACTGGTTATGTCCCTTTGAAACGTGACACATTTTACACATCGATAGGCCAGTTGAATTCTCCGTTCAAGTTCCAGTCTGAGTTTTTGGATAGCCTCCACTGTGAATAGTGTACTGGCCCCACTAACGATAACTCTATCAGCCCGGTTCGCCGAGCTCTTAAGTAGTCCATCTTACCCTTTTAGAATATCTTTGATTGTGTCCTTTAAAGATACACTGACCCACCACGATTAAGTCTCTTGTGGGTTTTCTTTCCTGGGTAGCTGTGACCCACATACAAGTGTCCCCAACTTCAAATTGCGGCTGTTCTTTAAAACGATGTTTCGTTTTCAATTTGGGGACATTTGTATGGGAGTCACATCTGGTCAAAACAAGATTTCTTACCAGCTATAACAGGGAAAACGCGTGAAACCCGTGTTCTTGACGCGTGATCTGGTGGGTCTTTAAAGGACTGTTTGTTGTTGTTGTTGTGTGTTTTGTCTTCGAATCTTATCGGCCTTGAAGGTTGTCTTTCTTTGTTTCATTCTTTTCGTTCTTCGTTGTTTTTTTCCCCTCCCTCTATTTTCTTCTTCTTTCGTGTTTCCTATTCTTTTCGTTTCCCTTTTTTCCCCCTTCTTCTTCTTAGTCTTTGTTTTCCTTGATAAAACGAATTTTAACCCTTTCACCGCCAAAGTCCCATTTCAGCACCACAGTAATTTAAGACCTATGTCACTAAAAGGCATCAAGTTGGGGTCTATTATCCAAAGACACTATTGTCTTAGTTTTGGGAAGTAAGGATAGACCTTATTTTATATATGTCACAGAAGAATCCCCAATACTGCAGACGGATTTTGTTCTCTACCCAGGTACATTCAATGGACAATTCTGGCTGGAATATGGCTGGCGGTGAAAGGGTTATAACAGTTTCACTCAGCTAAAGTATAGGCTCACCTCGGAGCTTTCGGGGGCGTCACGCTCCCTTCGTCAGCGTCGTCTGCTGAGAGGCCACTGGCGGGTTCAGCGCACACGATCGTGAGTACAGCTCAAGGCTGCACCCACGGCGCATGACTGAACCAGGGAAGAATAAGCCGCGGGCAAGGTGTGTCTCCCACGGTCCCGGTTCAGCGTGGGGCTTGGCAGCCGCGATGTAGATGGCCTCCTTCACCCCTCTCTGGAACCATCTGCTGTCTCCGGGTCCAGCACAGAGATGTTGTCGGGTGAGAACCGGTGGTCGTACTTGGCCATGTGGGACGCAACCGGTGACGAATACCTTCTGTGCTCCCTTTTGTTTGCCTTGTTCTTATTGGACTTGTTCCTTTTGAATTGTTTGTTTCGTGATGTAGGGTGTAGAGGCGTAGAGTGGCACAGTGGTAGCGCGTTCGCCTCGTGTCAAGTAAACCCGAGTTCGAACCTGGGGTACAGGGGATTTTTCTTCTCACTTTGCCACTAGGCCTTAAGGTCTGAACGTGGAGAGACGATAAACCGAGGTCCCGTGTGCCCATGCACTTAGCGCACGTCAAACCCAGTGGCAACGAAAAAGCTTGCATACATAGGCACATACTGACTTAGCCTATCGACGAGGCACACCGATTAATACATACATTCAATTCGGTACATGTGTGTGTGTGTGTGTGTGTGTGTGTGTGTGTGTGTGTGTGTGTGTGTGTGTGTGTGTGTGCGTGCGTGCGTGCGTGCGTGCGTGCGTGTGCGTGTGCGTGCGTGTGCGTGTGTGCGTGCGTGCGTGTGCGTGCGTGTGCGTGCGTGTGCGTGTGTGTGTTTGTGTGTCTCTCTCTCTCTCTCTCTCTCTCTCTCTCTCTCTCTCTCTCTCTCTGTATGTGTGTGTCTGTGTGTGGTGTGTGTGTGTGTGTGTGTGAGAGAGAGAGAGAGAGAGAGAGAGAGAGAGAGAGAGAGAGAGAGAGAGAGAGAGAGACAGACAGACAGACAGACAGACAGAGGAAGGGGGGGGGGGGGTTATCAAACTACAAAAAGCAATATGATTTCTTGAAATAGAAAGATTAATTGTTTGTAATAGCAAGGAGGAGAATGAATGTGTTTACAGATGATGAATTCATATGAAAAGGAGATTATAAGAAAAAAAAGAAAGAAAGAGAGAGGGAAGAGAGAGAGAGAGAGAGAGAGAGAGAGAGAGAGAGAGAGAGAGAGAGAGAGAGAGAGATAGAGAGAGAGAGAGAACTTGAAAACTTAAACTTTATTTTCCAAGGGAGAGAGAGAGAGAGAGAGAGAGAGAGAGAGAGAGAGAGAGAGAGAGAGAGCGAGAGAGAGAGAGAGAGAGAGAGAGAGAGAGAGAGAGAGAGAGCGAGACCTATTGAGAGAGAGAGAGAGAGAGAGAGAGAGAGAGAGAGAGAGAGAGAGGAGAGAGAGAGAGAGAGAGAGAGAGAGAGAGAGATGAGTTCGAATAGAGAGAGAGAGAGAGAGAGAGAGAGAGAGAGGGAGGGAGGGGCACCAATACCATCTAAAATGTGGCTTTTCAAAGACTTAAAATTTATCAACCAAAAAAAGGAATGGTTCCAGCAAAAAAATAATATAAGTGCATGGCTTTGTACATCGATTTCTCGGCAAACATGTAGATTTACACCCTCCTGCTCTATTTCTTGGTTATTTCCGTGGTTAGGGATAGGGATAGGGTTAGGGTTAGGGATAGGGTTAGGGTTATATGATCTTTTCTTTTGCCACAAGGATCTGGGTTTTTTGTCAAAATCATCTAGTTTTTTGGAGCATTAAATCGCAGCCCTTTTCAAAAGATCTTTTAGTTTTACACACTTTCTTTTCTTTCTTAAAAGCATGGCCGCCATTTATTTAGCGTATGACGTCAAAGGCAAATTAAAGACGGGTCGAACGCTACACCCCGCCGCCATATTTCCGCTGAGAAGGAAGGGGAGGTGATCCGAGAGGAACATTACCTCCCTTTCATCCCGATAACTGGGCCCTCAATTTGATGACGTTTTAAGCATCTCCCCCTTTAAAAACCCACCAAACATTGGCAGGGGGAAGGGGCAGAGAGAGAGAGAGAGAGAGAGAGAGAGAGAGAGAGAGAGGGTGGGGGTGGGGGTAGGGGTGAGTGGGGTTGGTAAGGCGGAAAGTGGCTGGAACTTCTGCTGAACTATCAATAATACAAGAGAATTAGGTGGGAAGAGAGAGAGAGAGAGAGAGAGAGAGAGAGAGAGAGAGGGTGGGGTGGGGTAGGGGTGGGGGTGGTATGGCGGAAAGTGGCTGGAACTTCTGCTGAACTATCAATAATACAAGAGAATTAGGTGGAGAAGAGAGAGAGAGAGAGAGAGAGAGAGAGAGAGAGAGAGAGAGAGAGAGAGAGAGAGAGAGAGAGAGAGAGAGATTATTTCTCATGTGTCTCTCTCTGTCTCTCTGTTGGTCTCTACTTTCTGTCTTCCTTCTGTTTAGGTTTCTCTAAGTCTCTGTCTTCAACTCTTCTATCTCTCTCTCTCTCTCTCTCTCTCTCTCTCTCTCTCTCTCTCTCTCTCTATCTCTCTCTCTCTCTCTCTCTCTCTCTCTCTCTCTCTCTCTCCTCTCTCTCCTCTCCTTAGTAGTAGGAGTAGTAATGGTAGTAGACGGAAGTAAATTGTAGTGAAAGAGGTGTTTTTCATTTATTTATTTGTTTGTTTGTTTGTTTATTCGGTTGGTTAATTTTCTGTTCTGTTTATTTTTATTGCTGACGTTGATGCTCTGCCTACCATGTCGTCGCTATATTACTGTTAATCGTTGTTGTTTCTGTTGGCGATTTTCCTGTGTCTCAATGTTCATTTATAATATTAGTTATGTATTGCATGCTTAGAACCAAGGACAGAATGGACGACTAGGCCCAGCCTAAATTCTTATCCTTGTAAAAATAAAGTGTCAAAAGTCTGAAGTCTCTCTCTCTCTCTCTCTCTCTCTCTCTCTCTCTCTCTCTCTCTCTCTCTCTCTCTCTCTCTCTCTCTCTCTCTCTCTCTCTCTCTCTCTCTCTCTCTCTCTCTCTCTCTCTCTTTCTGCCTCTTTTTGTGTGTAACCCATATGCCTTTTCCCTTTTGTGCATGCGTTAGTTAGCTTTGCTATTTGAATTTTCTATATTTTCCCCAGGGCTGGGTGGAAAAAAAGCATTGTATTGCTTATCTCATGTTTCCCTGGTTAAATGAAATTTCGTGTTCGTTTTCCTCTCTCTCTCTCTCTCTCTCTCTCTCTCTCTCTCTCTCTCTCTCTCTCTCTCTCTCTCTCTCTCTCTCTCTCTCTCTCTCTCTCTCTCTCTCTCTCTCTCTCTCTCTCTCTCTCTCTCTCTCTCTCTCTCTCTCATTTCTCTCACGAAACGAAACAGCTGTAGTTCATTTGGCTATTTATATTTACGAAGGATTAACAAGATTACGAGCAACTATAATTATCTTGATATTGGTTTTTAATATAGTTTAGTAATGATGTCTAGCATATATGGTAAAACGTGAAATGTATTGCACTTTTGGCCTTAAATTGAAGATGTAATTTCGTATTGGATTTGAATATAGCTTAGTAATTAGGGTTGAGAACCGGTTCACAAATCCGAACCGGTTTTAAACCGGTTTTCCCTCTTCGAACCGGTTTTACCGAACCGGTTTCTTTAACCAGTACTCGCATCATTAGCTTCACCTAAGCAAACACATATTCATTTGTCAGAATATTCACACACACACGCATGCACGCACACACA
>CM065702.1:32577220-32579720 GCA_017654935.2 Phymorhynchus buccinoides
TCTCTCTCTCTCTCTCTCTCTCTCTCTCTCTCTCTGTGCCTGTCTGTCTATCTATCTATGTGTCTAATGATCTGTTCGTCTCTGTTTCTTGTCTCTGTCGGTCTCTCTGTCTGTTTGTCCAACTAGAAACATGGGCTACAAACATTTGGCTGACGAAGCCTATCCCCCAAGCGAAGCAATGTCCGGACATTCTTGGCATAGCAGTTCTTGTTGCTATAGACACGGTTGTTGTTGTTGTTGTTTTCGTTCCCCAGCTTAAACACTCTGGGGGCACACCCAGTGCCATGTGAACATTTCGCATGGCCTTGGGTGGGAAGATTACGTGTATGGCTGCTTTTAAAGGGCCCCGCCACATGGGCGGCCATACTCCGACTTCAGGGGACTTCGCTCCATTCATGGAGCCACCCACACATTATCTCCACCCGTGGAGTGACAACAACCAACAATTCTTTACGGCTTGTAAGGAGAACTGCCACTGGTAAAGACAGCTTCCATTGGGCACAGCCGCATCATTTTAATATTGGCCATGGATCAATTTCACTTGCATCACATGTACAGACACAGGGAATAGCCAAGCACCCTTGTCCAACACGGTCATTAGTCCGTCACCAAAGGTGATCGGACTATTAGGATGGGCTTTTTTTTTTTTTTTTTTTTTTTTTTTTCCTGTCTGTCACAAGGATATCTCCCGAACCGCTTGACCGAATCACGTCAAATTTTGTGTGGAGGTGTGCCACCTTAATAGGAAGAGATCCGCGGAAACCATTTTGCCGTCGTGACCTTGACCTTGACGTACGACCTTGAAAACCGAAAATCTATTTTTAGCCATATCTCAGGCACCGATCGACATAGGATGTTGAAACTTGGTATGAAGGTGGTTTGGCTTATGCCCGTTCTGATGATGGCATACCGATCAAGGTCAAGGTCAAGGTCAAAATGATCGCTGGAGCCTGAAAATCGGAGGGTCATTTTTTCTCCTTCTGTCTGTCCCAAGGATATCTCCCGAACCGCTTGACCGAATCGCGTCAAATTTTGTGTGCTGGTGCGAAAGGCATCCGCGCAAACCATTTTGCCGTCGTGACCTTGACCTTGGCGTACGACCTTGAAAACCGAAAATCTTTAAGGGGCCATTACTCCCACACCGTTGGTGTTAGAGTCTTCAAATTTGGCATGCAGGTACTTTGGCGTATGCCCGTTCTGATGGTGGCATACTGATCAAGGTCAAGGTCACGGTCCGGGAGATCGTAGGCCTTGAAAGTGGTAGGGGTCTACAAATTGTGTTTTCAGCCATATTTTCCACATTTGTACTTAACAGAAGCGCTTCATATTGTGTCTGGCACTGTATACCCTAGAGTAGAAAACATCCGAGCATACATTATCGCCATGCTGACCTTGACCTTGACGTGTGACCTTGAAAACCGAAATTTCCTTCTTTGCGCTATATATTATTGTCCAAGCTGTATCTCGTGAACTACAAGACATAAGCTCTTCAAATGTTGTGTCAGGATGTGGATGAATGAAAATTTGTTTAACGTCCTCCAGAGAGGGAGAGAGGGGGGGGGGGAGAGAGAGAGAGAGAGAGACAGACAGACAGACAAACAGACAGACAGACAGACAAAGACACACACAAAGAAAGACAGACAGACAGAGAGACATAGACAGAGAGCAAAGAGGACAACTGCTGTTCCAGTTGGATGAATGAAAATTTGTTTAACGTCCTCCACCCCGGAGCAGGCACAGAGGCAGACAGACAGAGAGAGAGAGACACATAGGCATACAGATACATGAGACACATAGAGAGAGATAGACAAAGACAGAGAGAGAGAAAGACAGACAGACAGAGAGAGAGAGAGAGAGAGAGAGAGAGAGAGAGAGAGGAGAGAGAGAGAGAGTGAGACAGACAGACAGACAGACAGACAGAGAGAGACAGAGACAGAGACAGACAGACAGCGAGACATAGGCCCTACAGACAAAGGCAGAGAGAGAGAGGGGGGGGGGGGGACAGAGACAGAAAGCGAGAGAGAGAGACACAGACAGACAAACATACACAGAGAGCCCACCCAGAGGAAAGCGCGACAGATCAAAGCAACCGTAAGACCACTCGGCCATTACGGCACGGGGAACTACTACCCCCCCCCCCCCCCCCCCCCCCAACTATACCGCTCTCCGATTCTCTTGGAACTCTCTCTCTCTCTCTCTCTCTCTCTCTCTCTCTCTCTCTCTCTCTCTCTCTCTCTCTCTCTCTCTCTCTCTCAGCTCTCTCGCTCTCTTGTATTAATCTTTGTACGTAAAAAAACAAACAACTCTTTTTATTAACATCCTTGGGACAAACAGAAAAGAACAACAAACAAACAAACAAACAAGGGCGTCGCTGAGCGGCAGACATGTCCGTCACCAGCAATGCCACGCACTTGCGACACCCCGTAGCATAATTGTCCGTCACCGTAGGTGATCGGACTTTGCAGTGGTCTGGTTTGTATTTTTGTTTTTGTCCGTCACC
>CM065702.1:32589720-32592220 GCA_017654935.2 Phymorhynchus buccinoides
GACGCCGGCCGGCCGGCCGGGGCCGGCCGGACGGACGGCCGGAAAGAAGTGGGACATAGCGGGCCTGTGACACAAAGGGCCTAGGGCACAGCGGGTAATGTAAAACTAAATACATCAGTGGATAGCTTGCATCTTGGCAAACTAGTATACCAAATTTGATGATGATAGACTGAATAGTTTTTGAGAAAAACGGACGACATAGAGGGCCTGTGACACAAAGGGCCTAGGGCACAGCGGGTAATGTAAAACTAAATACATCAGTGGATAGCTTGCATCTTGGCAAACTAGTATACCAAATTTGATGATGATAGACTGAATAGTTTTTGAGAAAAACGGACGAATAGCCGGACGAACGGACGGACGCCGGACGGACGGACGGACGGACCAGACAAAAACAATAGTTCCCCGAACCTTGGGCTCGGGGACTAATAACCGGCCATTAAGTTTCAAGCTTTCACTTTTCCTTGCAAACAAACTATAAGAAAGATGTGCAAAATGAAACTTGCTACTTACGTTTACAAAGCTTTTGTAATCAGACAGCTAAACAACTACTATACGATTGTGCGCACGTAGTCGTCTCTGATTGGTGTTCACTTTTTGTGATATGGGTCTATGGCCTAATCAATGAAACATTGTTAAGTGCCAAGTCTCTCTCTTTCTGTTTCAAAGATTAAAAGATAAAATGTGAACGTAACCAAAATAATAACAAGGGCATCGCCGAGCGGCAGATATGTCCTTTGCCGGTTACGCCCTGTACCTGCCCCGCCCTGTACCTCCCTTCCCCCTCACATCTAAGGTCCCCGTCCTCCTTGTGACCTTTGGGTGATGTACCTACGCACCCTTGACGGGGTGCAAACCTTTTTATGCGATGCACACCCTTAATTGGTGGGGTGTACACCCTTAACACTGAGACATGTCTGCCGCTCGGCGACATTTAAGCCCCACGTGGCACATTTTGTGCTACGATGTCTTTTACTTTGAGTATTAGACCCCCTCCTTTACCGGGATGTACACCCTAAATCAATGGGGTGTACACCCTTAACTCGGAGACATGTCTGCCGCTCGGCGACATTAAAATCCCACGTGGCATAATTTGTACTGCAATGTCTTCTACTCTTCTTTTTACACCTCCCCACACATTCATATTTAACTATGGCGGTACCATAGCCGATGAGGTTTAACTGAGGCGTGGTTACCGCTACACCTATCTGTATTGTTGAAGGCTCGGGACTTTGCTGGTGTTGCGCTGCCTCCGGGCATTGCACCCAGTATTGTTCCCAACATCTTTGTATTTACAAAATGTCCCATAGGTGTCTATGACCGAGAGGACGTAAAACATCATTTTCACCACCACATCCCCACACAAAATAATTGAAGTCACGGGACTAATTGAAGTAGGGGCCAGCCACGCGTACTGCATAGGCTACGATTTGACTCCAATACGATACGATTCGATTGTGACGATGTCTGTGAGTCGTGATTCACGTGAAATACTTCCGACTACATCATAAATCTACGGTAAAGGTAAAGATGTGCCACTCCCCCTGCATTTCTCGGTTAATTCTATTTTTCCGTTTTTTTCCTTTCTTACCATACATAAAGCTGTATTTGAGGAATGATTTGATTTGATTGATTTAATTTAAAGTCTGTTCACAACAATGGTGATATTAGACTTAAATAATTACATTAATTAAACAAAAACAAAACAGACATAAACAAATATTGAATTAAAATGAGGGGAAAAGAGTGTGTGTGAGTGTGTGTGTGTGTGTGTGTGTGTGTGTGTGTGTGTGTGTGTGTGTGTGTGTGTGTGTGTGTGTGTGTGTGTGTGTGTGTGTGTGTGTGTGTGTGTGTGTGTGTGTGTGTGTGTGTGTGTGTGTGTGTGTGTGTGTGTGTGTGTGTTGTGTTGTGTGTGTGTGTGTGTGTGTGTGTGTGTGTGTGTGTGTGTGTGTGTGTGTGTGTGTGTGTGTGTGTGTGTGTGTGTGTGTGTGTGTGTGCGTGTGTGTGTGTGTGTGTGTGTGTGTGTGTGTGTGTGTGTGTGTGTGTGTGTGTGTGTGTGTGTGTGTGTGTGTGTGTGTGTGTGTGTGAGAGAGAGAGAGTATGACCGTGATGGGTAGAAGGGGAAAAAGAAAAAAAGAAAAAGGATTTGGGGCAAAGAAACGAAAATTAATATTAACTAACGTATCAATTATAGTAATCTTGCAATTCCAGAGACGATAATAACCTTTTTGGAATACTAACCCTAGCCCTAACCCTAGCCCTAAACCTAACCATACCCCCCACTATGTACTGCAGTACACCGCGATTTGTCACAGTTGTGGTTCGTTGCGTTTTTCCGTCTTATAGGCGACGAAAATGGAGTTTTACGTCCTCTTGGTCTGAATCAGACACATATGGGACATTTGTAAATACAAATATGGTGGGAACAATACTGGAGGCAATGCCCGGAGGCAGTACGAAACCAGTAAAGTCCCGATTTTGTATTAATACAGATAGCTGT
>CM065702.1:32597220-32599720 GCA_017654935.2 Phymorhynchus buccinoides
TATTTACACGGACGCATGCTAATAAGGAAGAATACATTGCTCTGAGAGAAGCAAGAAACTTACCTTTCACACCATTGTTTTTAATGCATTGTAAAAGTTTCTGATGTTGGACAGAATCAAAAGCTTTTTTGAAGTCAACAAAAGCTACATATAATTTTCTACCTTTCCTAGATAAACACTTCTGTATTACTGCATTCAAAGTAAATATATGATCAATTGTTGAATGTTTTCTGCGAAAACCCGCTTGGCATTCTGAAATTAAATCATTATTTTCCAACCAGTTATATAATCTTGTATTTAGTATTGAAGTATAACATTTAGATATAATGCTTAAAAGTGAAATCCCCCTGTAGTTGTCAACATTTTCTGGATCACCCTTTTTGTAGATAGGAATAATGATAGCTTTAGCCCACTCCTGAGGATAGATTCCTTTCTCAAAAATTTGGTTAAATAATTTAGGAAACTTAAAACACTCCTGCCCTCAGTTTTAAGCATTTCTGCGGATATGTCATCTAATCCTGTGGCTTTACCAGCATTTAGTTTTCCTATGGCCTGGCTTACTTCCGTTTCTGATATATTCTGATTTAGAACATGATCAGGTTCATCCAATACATTAATCTCAATATCGGTATTATCAATGTTTTCTTCAGAATTATCTTGAAATAAGTTCTTGAAGTGATTAAGCCACTCTTCTGTGTTTATGTTATTATTATTAATTCTTTCTTTTGTTCCACAACCTAACTTTCTGAGTTCGCTCCAAAATTTTGAGCTATTGTTTAAATCCTTTGCTACGCTCTCTGCCTTTAGTTTGTTAAAAGTTCCTTTCTTAGTTTTTAAAAAGTATTTATATTCTTTCCTTGCTTCAACATATATTAGACGATCTTCTTCTTTTCTAGTTTTTCTGAAATAATTTAGTTTCCTTCTTGTTTCATTTTTAATATTTTCACATTCCTCGTCAAACCATTCTGATTTATTTTTACAATTTCTGCTACCACGGAATGTTTTCAACATACATCGACTTGATTCCTTCAGACACTGTATAAATGTCTGAAGCGCACCATCTACATCCTCCTCTAAGTTCTTTGATGCTAATGTCAATCTTCTTTGTATATCCATACTCTCTAGAGTATTAACAAATTCGTGTTCAAAATCCTTGTTCCAAACAAGTCTTTCTGATGTTTTGTTTTGGTTTTTATCTGTTACATGATCATCATTATGTTTTTTCGCAATTGTGATATCCATGACCAGTGGCAAATGATCAGACTCTATTGCATTCTCAACAATAAGTGAAGTAACATTAATACAAGAAAAAAGTTCAACAGACATAACAAAATAATCTACAACACTTACACCAGAAACACCAATATATGTATATGAATCATTAAAACCTGGTTCATATAGACCATTCAATATAATAGAATCAGATATATTACAAAATTCAAGTAATTGTTCTCCAAAAGTGTTGCTACATGTATCCTGAGATTTCCGCATGAACTGATTATTGGCAGAAAAAGCAGTTGGCTCGAAATCTCTGTCATCACCACAAAAATTATAATTTTTTGACCCGGATCTTGCATTTAAGTCACCATTTAACAAAATACTAAATTCACCATATGACTCATACAAATCTGCTAAACATTGATCAATTAATTCAATGCCTAGCCCGTCTGCTTGTGTATTCCAAAATGGCGAGTCACCAAGAGGTATATACGTACATATAAACATTATGCTTTTATCAGTACAGAGTTGGTTTTGGTTAATTTTTAAAACTACAAAATTCTCTTGATTCACATGAATACGCTCAATAAAGTGTTTAAATGATTTACGAACCATCAGGATGACGCCACCAGAATATCTTCCTTGATATGAGAGCTTTTTGGCTTTGGAAGTGAACACAATGAAATCATTAAATAAAGGAGATTCAAAGTCAAAGCCAACAAACGTTTCTGTGAGACATATAAAATCAAAAGAAATAAGAAAATTAATGAAATTCGCATCATCTAACTTTGTTAAAAGTCCATTAACATTATAGTTCAAAAATCTAATTTTACTATCCTCTTCAATGTCCACACTATTTACATGTATTGTTTTCTTAGAACTAGCCCCATGTCCATCACAAGCTTGACCTTTATTTGTTGTTTCTGTGGCCCGGCCAAACCCCTATTTGTTGTCATCTGTAGCATAAGTGCTTTTCGTCTGTGATCCATGGGGCTTGGGGTTTGAGGGGGGGTTGGGGCACAGGATTTCTTGGGGATTGGGTCTTGTGCCCTGCAGATCGTTTTGCTTTATTGATAGTCTCCGTCTTTTGGAAGGAGTCCATGATGCTGCTTTGGCTGTTGGATCTGGCAGTTGGCTTGTTGACCTGCTTTCCAACGTGGAGCTGACGTCACCTGTCGTGATCATAGAGTGCGGGCAGTTGCTGGGGTCTGCAGTGTGGAGCTTCCACCTGTAACAATATGTCCTCTGTCTGGTCCTGTTTTGTCACGTTCGTCTGTCTGTC
>CM065702.1:32608248-32623248 GCA_017654935.2 Phymorhynchus buccinoides
ATTTTTTATTTTTAAAATCTAAAACGTACGATTCACGTTGATGGACTCTTTAATAATAATAATAATAATAATAATAATGATAATGATAATAATAACGATAATAATAATGATAATAATAATAATAATAATATCCAAGTTGGATTTTTTTTTTATAATCTAAAACGTACGATTCTCTTTTTCCATTTTCTCTATTAGGCGTCTCACAACATAAATATATTGATACACAAAAATCGGGACTTTCTTGATGTTGCACTGCCTCCGGGCATTGTCTCCAGGATCGTTCCCACCAATCTCTAGCTTATATCTACTAATATAAGGGTCCCGTATGTGTCTGTTCCAGACCGGAGGACGTTAAACACATTTGCATCCCTCCGTCTCTTTTTTGTTGTTGTCTGTCTGTGCATGGATGTTACTTCTAGTTTCTATAGTCCATGGTCTGTGTGAATGTTTGTCTCCCCCCCCCCCCCCCACCCCCTCGACTCTCGCTCTCACTCTCTCTCTCTCACTCTCTCTCTCTCGGTCTCTTTCTCTTTCTATCCTATCCCTCTCTCTCTCTCTCTCAATTTCTATAGAGAGCCAATTTCGTTTGTGCATTTTAATGTCCTCGAGCAACAAAAACTTAGCAAAAAGGTTTAGCGTGTTTCTATATATCAAGCTTTTAAGATTAGAGATGTATTATGTTCGTAACACACTTTCAGTTAATATTATGCCTATTATGTTTGATTATATAATTTGTGTCATTTGTTTGTTACTTTGTATAACACTCCCCTGGCACACACACACACACACACAACACACACACACACATGTATATATATATATATATATACACCCCCCCCCCCACACACACACCACACACACACACACACACACTGTGCAGGGGTCCCGTGGGGGTGTGGCTTGCCTGCACGTGACTCTAAAAGGTCCTGCTACACGCCATACGATTTGCTTTCAATGCGATGCTATTTTGATGACGTGAGTCATGATTCACGTGAAACTCGTAATATTAATTGGGTCCACTTTGAGTCATGATTCACGTGAAACTCGTAATATTAATTGGGTCCACTTTGAGTCATGATTCACGTGAAACTCGTAATATTAATTGGGTTCACTTTGAGTCATGATTCACGTGAAACTCGTAATATTAATTGGGTCCACTTTGAGTATTAGTGAGCGAAAATAGCAGAATTGGTTGTTGTTTTTATGACGGAAGTATTTCCCGTGAATCTCTGTCCCCGAATCGCATCGCACTAAGATCGCATCGTATGTAGTGTAGCAGGCCCTTTAAGGTCAGGCTCCACGCGTCCAACTTAAGTCGTATGGCTATATCCAACCGTGTGAGGCATGAATCGCGTATAACGGCAGCATGACGCATCTGTGCTAATACGATAGGAGGCTGTCTGAGTGACTGACGACGACGACGACGTAGAAGAAGAAGAAGAAAGAGGAAGAGAGAAGGATGAAAACAGAAAGAGAGAAGGATGAAAACAGAAAGAGAGAAGGATGAAAACAGAGAGAGAGAAGGATGAAAACAGAAAGAGAGAAGGATGAAAACAGAAAGAGAGAAGGATGAAAACATAGAGAGAGAAGGATGAAAACAGAAAGAGAGAAGGATGAAAACAGAAAGAGAGAAGGATGAAAACAGAGAGAGAGAAGGATGAAAACAGAAGAGAGAGAAGGATGAAAACAGAAAGAGAGAAGGATGAAAACAGAAAGAGAGAAGGATGAAAACAGAAAGAGAGAAGGATGAAAACAGAAAGAGAGAAGGATGAAAACAGAAAGAGAGAAGGGTGAAAACAGAAAGAGAGAAGGATGAAAACAGAGAGAGAGAAGGATGAAAACAGAGAGAGAGAAGGATGAAAACAGAAAGAGAGAAGGATGAAAACAGAAAGAGAGAAGGATGAAAACAGAAAGAGAGAAGGATGAAAACAGAAAGAGAGAAGGATGAAAACAGAAAGAGAGAAGGATGAAAACAGAAAGAGAGAAGGATGAAAACAGAAAGAGAGAAGGGTGAAAACAGAAAGAGAGAAGGATGAAAACAGAAAGAGAGAAGGATGAAAACAGAAGAGAGAGAAGGGTGAAAACAGAGAGAGAGAAGGATGAAAACAGAGAGAGAGAAGGATGAAAACAGAAAGAGAGAAGGATGAAAACAGAGAGAGAGAAGGATGAAAACAGAGAGAGAGAAGGATGAAAACAGAGAGAGAGAAGGATGAAAACAGAGAGAGAGAAGGATGAAAACAGAAAGAGAGAAGGATGAAAACAGAAAGAGAGAAGGATGAAAACAGAGAGAGAGAAGGATGAAAACAGAAAGAGAAAAGGATGAAAACAGAAAGAGAGAAGGATGAAAACAGAGAGAGAGAAGGATGAAAACAGAGAGAGAGAAGGATGAAAACAGAGAGAGAGAAGGATGAAAACAGAAAGAGAGAAGGATGAAAACAGAGAGAGAGAAGGATGAAAACAGAAAGAGAGAAGGATGAAAACAGAAAGAGAGAAGGGGTGAAAACAGAGAGAGAGGAGGGTGAAAACAGAGAGAGAGAGAAGGATGAAAACAGAAAGAGAGAAGAATGAAAACAGAGAGAGAGAAGGATGAAAACAGAAAGAGAGAAGGATGAAAACAGAAAGAGAGAAGGATGAAAACAGAAAGAGAGAAGGGTGAAAACAGAGAGAGAGAAGGATGAAAACAGAAAGAGAGAAGGATGAAAACAGAAAGAGAGAAGGGGTGAAAACAGAGAGAGAGAAGGATGAAAACAGAGAGAGAGAAGGATGAAAACAGAGAGAGAGAAGGGTGAAAAGAGAGAGAGAGAAGGGTGAAAACAGAGAGAGAGAAGGGTGAAAACAGAGAGAGAGAAGGGTGAAAACAGAAAGAGAGAAGGATGAAAACAGAGAGAGAGAAGGATGAAAACAGAGAGAGAGAAGGATGAAAACAGAGAGAGAGAAGGGTGAAAACAGAGAGAGAGAAGGGTGAAAACAGAGAGAGAGAAGGGTGAAAACAGAAAAAAACGAAGAAGACAAAAACAGAAAGAGGAAGGCTAAGAGAGATCAAGTTTTCCTTCTTGCACACACCAAAATTCCAACTCCTTCCAAATCTCTTGATTGTCGTAGGTTTGAATTTAATGCTGTAAATTATCACAGAAATAGCACCGAGATCAACAAGTCAAATAAATGTCTGTTATGATTATAATATTATAAAATATGATTAAAATACAATAGATTCAAGCACATCACACACATGACAAAAATGCAATAAACACAATCACAAGGAACATGCACATGCGCACGCACACACACGCACACAATTTCATGAACACATGTAATCTGGTCTTGATCTTCATTCACAAAAACAAGCATTATTATTATTTTCACCGTCCTCATTCACCAATAATTCAATAATTTTAAACAATTTTTTTTTTAATCAACAACTCATCACTTTTTTCTCTCTCTCATTAAATGCTACGATAACTTAATGTTATAATTGGTTATAATCATAATGATTATGATGAAATACATCAACAAGTCAAAGGTAATATGATTAAAACACAATGGATTCAAGTCAAAGGTAATATGATTAAAATACAATGAATTCAAGCACATCACACACACACACACACACACACACACACAAACACAATGTGTGTAATCTGACTTAACCTTCATTCACAAAAACAAGCATTATTTACATTTTTATCATCCTCCACAGCTATTTCGGGAGGAACATTTAGTTTATCTATATATGTTCAGAAGTTTTTTCAAGCCAACTTTAGTTTACCATAAGTAACTTTTCGTGAATAACAGTCAAGAATATGTTGTAGTATGTGACTAAATTAGTTTGATTCAGTTAAAATTGCACACAAAAAGCACCAAGCACGTCCTTTAACCTCTTCACTGCCCCGTCACGGATATTTCCGTCAACTTCCGGTAGCCTATAAACTGCCCCGTCACGGAAATATCCGTCATAGGGTTATTCTAAGAGTTTCCCTTTTTCTATCCATATGCTTTCCGCAGTATGTTCGAATGCATGTGAGAGTGTTCTCAAATGTTAGTATATATTCAATTCCCTTTCAGAAAAGCATAGGTTATATGCACTTTTATTCAGAAATTTTTGCGATAGACTCCGCAACCTAAAACGGCTTGGTGAATAGTTCCCCCGGAACCGGAAACAGGCTCGGCAGTGAAGGGGTTAAATATTTTGGCTGTATGTTCTACATAGTATTTCAAATATAATTTCTTTCATCAGTTTAATTGCAAAAACTTTTTTTACTGAGCAGTGTCATGAAACATCTTCAGTAGTAATTACTTAAATAATTCACTTAGTATTGCAAACATAAATAAAATTGCTCATGAGTGAAAATCTAGCAATTTTAACTGATTAAAACTAATTCTTGACTGTCATTTAAATAATGAAAAGTTACTTATGGTAAACTAAAGTTGGCTTGAAAAACTTCTGAAAATGTAGATGAACTAAATGTTCCTCCAGAAACAGCTGATTGTTGTTGTTTGTCGTTCCCTGGCTTAAAGACTCCAGGGATCATCCCAACAGCCGAAGCAATTGAACACTATGGTACAAATGCACCAACCAGGGATGAGAACATTACGTGTGTGACCGTTTTTTATTACCCCGCCACGTGGGCAGCCACACTCCCGACTTCGGAGGATTTTGGACTGATGATGTTATGGCTAGGAGTTTGTCATGGCTTAAGACAATCCCCGCATAACTATGCATAGCATAACAACATTTTGATGTAGCCTTGGTGTTCTAGCTTATGTCAATTGGTCCGACACAGCCTTATGCCAAAGCGCCTAACCTTGATTAATTTGTGTGGTGGGTTTTTTTTCAGATTTGAATTTCAATGTCTTTAACAAAAGGAATCATTGAAGTTTTCTCAACAGTTTGGACACGTATTTGTTTCCATCACTGTACATAGTAGACTGATTACACACGTGTGTGCGTTTATACACGAAGACCAGGATAAACAGAATAGAATAGAATACTAGGAACTCATATAGATCAGCCCCTCGTCCCCTCCCCCCTTCGTACTTAGGGCCGTCAAATAGCCCAGTTTCTTGAAAAAACAAAAAATTATTATAAAACCCCACAACATTCTAAGTTGAAGCAATGATATTTCAAATTTTATCAAATCCTCCTTCTGATAAAATAGACCATGGAGTTGATTCTAAAGGGCCAGCCATATGTCAGCTATAATCGCACAACTGTACGATACGATTCGATCACGTGATCTCAAAGCGCGAATCACATTTCTTCTTGGAGACCACATGATCAAATCGTATTGTACAGTCATACGATTTAAGTACATGTGTGGCGTGGCCCTTAAGCAATTTTCAAATGCATTGGTTTCCACCTTCACCATATATAATGGACTGGTTACCGTAAAAACTGGACTATAAGATGCACCTGTATATAAGCCGCATCCCTTAAATTGACAAAATTTTAGGTATTTATTCACATATAAGCCGCACCAGTTTATAAGCCACAGAGAAAATTGTATGTGCACAAACCAACACAAATATAGAAATTCTCCTATCAGAGCATAAATATTTAATGTTCTCAGACACTTTAAGCATGAGATTTGAATCTATTGATTACCAAACCCAGTTTTGAGTCTAAAGAAGCTAAAAATAGGCCGACGAATGTGGCCCAAAACAGATTAAATCATACTGATAAATGTACAATGGAAAAAAATCAACAGATAAGCCGCACCAGTCTATATAAGCTGCATGGGCCAAAGTTTTACAGTACATGCACTTAATATAGATCAGATATAGATCAGTTATAACTTTGGACACACAGTGGAACCTCCCTTATAAGACCTTCAAAAATCATCCAAAATGAGGTCTTATAAGGGAGGGGGTCTTATAAGGGAGGTCATTTTAATACTTACAAAGAAGGGCAATGTCTCAGAGAAGCAGGTCTTATGTGGGAGTGAGTCTTATAATGGGAGGTCTTATAAGGGAGGTCCCACTGTACCAGTTGTCAAGTTTTTGCCAGGGCCTGAATACATATAGCGTTCTAAAAAAGAAACGCAACAATGTTCAGAACGACAATGTAATATCATACACACACACACACACCCTCCCCCCCCCCAATTGATTGTGGACGTTGCACACTGGACAGGTACTGTACACAGTTAACGCACCTTTGAAACTGAGCGAAATGTCGAACAAACCACCTTTAACCCTATTGTGACTGGCACCGCGTCAGTGAAACCACTCTGCTGGCCTGAGGCTGCACTGGAAAGATTATTGTCGAATGACTGCTTGTGATCAAACATTGTTTAAGAGCCTAAATGAAGTATGATATGCACCAAACGTTCTGTACTTTATAAAACATGGATGATTAATTCAATTTTATGCTTTGTGAAAATATTGCATGAACAATTTACAGCCAACATGCTGCTTGACTTCGAGATCGAACTCTGCGACGAGATCGAACGATTCTGCCGATAACAACACTTTTTGTTGTCACATTCTCACTCTAGAGTACTCGTACTGGGCACTCACTGTTCAGTTTAATCAGTACTTACATTATTTTCACTACTTTCATCCTTAAAACATGACTGATTGCCAGCATTGCTTTCATCTTCATCAAGTTCGAGCAACCAAACAATCTCTTCGCCACTCAGACCTCTAAATTTTGACAATTTTTGTACAAAAATCTCCTCAAATTTCGACTGCAGACAAACGAGCAATGCCATTTCCGTTTCAGTATTCAGGGGAAGTAACTGTAAAATCAAACAAGAAAAGTCTGCAGGTATAATCGGGAGTTCTGTACCTTAGACTGTTCTACCTACGATTGGAGGTTCCCGGCAGATAGAGATGTTCTGCTGAACCTACGATCGGAGGTTCCCGTCACGGAAGCGTTAAGGTGCAACAACTTTCAACATTCTCGCTTCTTCCATCATTTTTCTGCAATTTGTTTTTGGTATGCTAATAAATAACGATAAGTTCAAAAGTAGTGAATGGGTTGTTGCATTTTTTTTTTTTAACAGGTACACTTCTGTAATTTGAAATTAGTTTAGTAGGTAATCAGGCTCTTTTCTATACTCAGCTCACTCGGTGATTTCGTTTCAGCTTATATAATTTTTTTTTAAATTTACAATTCAAGCAGCATTGTAGATTTTTTCCAGTCAAAATAACTTATAAACAGCCATCATATCATTTTAGTGCTTTTATTTGAATTGTAATCTGAATAACATTTTAAAAAATTCAAAAAATTAAACCGGGGGGATACCGGGGGGTCTTTTGTATAAATAGTTCCCCACCTTCTGGAAGTTCTGTGCTTGTAACTTCCTCTAATCTGTCAATCTCTTTGACTCTGCCTTTTTCCTTTGCTTACTGTCATCTACTATCTTTCTGCCTTACCCGGTCCATTCTCCTGCCTTTTTTCACGAAACACTTTCAAAAACATTTCCTCTAGCCGAAGTCGGACTTGCTGGGCCTAACTATTTTTTAGTTAGGCGCATAACGGCAGTATGACACATCTGTGCTCATAATTGACAGTAAACTGAGCGATCGAAAAAGAAGATGATT
Source organism: Phymorhynchus buccinoides (assembly GCA_017654935.2). NCBI lineage: Eukaryota > Metazoa > Mollusca > Gastropoda > Neogastropoda > Raphitomidae > Phymorhynchus > Phymorhynchus buccinoides. The sequence goes on from CM065702.1 coordinate 32,615,794, forward strand.
TTTTTAAAATATATATTTAACCCTGTCACCGCCACCCATATGTCAACCAAAAATGTCCATTAAATTTACCTGGGTAGAGAACAAAATCCATCTCCAGAATTGTGGATTCATCTGTGACATATATAAAATAAGGTCTATCCTTACTTCCCCAAACTAAGACAATAGGGTCTTTGGATAATAGACCCCAATTTGATGCCTTTTAGTGACATAGGTGTTAAATCACTGTGGTGCTAAAATGTGACTTTGGCGGTGAAAGGGTTAAACTTTTCCCCTTCACAGGTGTCTGCTTGCAGCGGAGATCTCAGCACAAATGCACCCCAGGGCCTTTTCCGTGAGCTCCTGAAACAGTCGAATTTCACCAGGCGATTACCATAAAATCTTATAGTTTTAGCATTTCTTTCACATATGTGACCCGGCACCACGAAAGGGACATTAAGTCGCTGGGCTAGTTTTTCACAACAGGCTTGGAAAGTCAAAAATCTCTTCTTTTTTAGTTGTTGTGAAGTTTGAGTTATGGGTATTTTCGTGTTCTCTAACATCTTATTTCTCATATTTACATGAGCTATGAGTATTTTCGTGTTCTCTAACATCTTATCTTTCACATTTATAAAGGATATTCTTTAATAATTATGGTCTTTAAGGTGGCACACTACAAAATCGTAGGGCATTTTTTGTTATTTTTGTTTCTCAGGAACTAACTAAGATATCTATCTACTTGACATTTTGCACACTGGTACAGAACATGACCCTGACCATACATGCCAAATTTGAAGACTGTGTGAAGGCACTATGAAAGTATGGAGTTCACCCAAAAAATATTCACACAAAAAAGTGCTCCCTCACCTGCTCTCAATTCAAGTACTGCATGTTGTAGTGTGTAGCTTTGATTCATAACGTCGGTTCCCCTCATTATTTTCACAACTGTCCTCTCTCTCTCTCTCTCTGTCTCTCTCTCCTCTCTCGCTCTCCCTGCGAGTGGTATGTGCGTTGTGTGTCTGTCTGTATCTGTGAAAGAGATATTATATGAATACATTTTCTTTTAATTTGTTTTACACAAAATCTTCTTTTTTTTTCTTTTTTTGTCGTCGGTTTTTAACCCGTGAGTGCGGTGAATATGAGTATGTCTTAATTTGCTTTTATGAGCGTGTTTGTCTATTTTTGAATGTTTGTTAACCTTGTGTGTACCTATATGTATACTTTACTTTTGCGGTCATTGTGAATGTGTAACTTGTTTATGTAAATTCAAAATTGATTTTTTTAATGTAATCTGATTGTAAATTGTTATTTTATTATGTATATGTATTTTATTTATATTTAGTTTAATATGTACATATTTCTTTGTGTGCGCATGTGTGTGTGTGTGTGTATGTGTGTAAGAATGTGAAAGATAGTGTGGTAAGCGGTTGTTTTTAATATGAAATAATTTTAGGCCAATTGTAAAGCGCTTAGAGCTTAAAGGTGAAGCGCTATATACATTTTCTTAAATAAATAAATGTTGATGCTGATCATTTGTCCACTTTCCTAAGACATTAATGAGTGCAATAGTGCTAACATTAACATGACTGAGCTGTTAACTTGTGTTCTTTGTCTAAAGCGAGATCCTATGAATTTTGTACTGTTGTTTGACAAGACAAAGAACACAAGTTCCAACTAACTTTAAATGCTCATAACTCTGGAACAGAAAAATATACAAGACATTTTCTTGCATCAATATAAAGAGAAAGTTGTCTGAAGTTTTGAAATGTATAATTTTCTCAGAATGGTCAGTTTGACACTTAATGTCCCTTTTGTGGTGCCGGGTCACATATCTGTTACAAACAAAACACATGTATTAAAATGACATTAATCTGTTGTAGGTTGGGTTCTTTTCATTTCTTTTATATAATTCTTTATTTAAGCTAAAGGGGGTCTCTCATTGTTCTCTTCCGAGGCAAAAACATTCAGACTGAAACTACATATGGTTGGTTTTCTTCGTTAGATCCTCCCAGAAAGTCATTTTTTTTACTGTTGGTTTTGGGTGTTTTTCCTGCCTTGGCTTCATTAAGGCTGTGTCAGACCAGCTGACATAGACTAGAACACCAAGGCTACATCAAAATGTTGCTATGCTATGCATAGCTATGCGGGGATTGTCTTTAGCCATCAACAAGCTCCTAGCATAACAGCATCAATTCTCAAAAATCCCCCAGAGACGGAGAGTGGCTGTCCACGTGGCGAGATAATCAAAAATGGTCATGCACGTAATCTTCTCATCCCTGGCTGGTGCACTTGTACCATAGTGTTCAAGTGCTTCGGCTGTTGGGGTGATCCCTGGAGTCTTTTAGCCAGAGTACATTGTCAACAACAACAACACTGTGGTTTTAACCCTTTCACCGCCAACGTCACATTTTTGCACGACACTAATTGAACACCCATGTCACTAAAAGGCTTGAAGTTAGCAACTGTTATCCAATGACCTTATGTTGTTAAGTTTGGGAGATAAGGAAAGGCCTTATTTGATACATGTCATAGGCAGATTCATAGTAGTGCAGACGCCAACTTTTCTTTATCCTGGGACGGTATTCATGTCGAGATAGCATGAGACTTAGCATGATGCTAACTTAGAAGCTCTTCCAAAAGTCCTATTAAATCCTATAGGACATTGGAAGAGCTTCTAAGTTAGCATCATGCTAAGTCTCATGCTATCTCGACATGAATACCGTCCCAGGTTAAATTACAACAACAAAAGTTTTGGCTGAAAAATGGCTGGCAGTGAAAGGGTTAAACATTCGTTTTTCCATGAACACGTTTAATAATAATAATAATAATAATAGTGAATCATTTATATAGCGCATTCCTCCACCAATGTGGAGCTCTATGCGTTTACCGTTTGAGAGAAGTTTGTGAACAGTTAACATGCTTAAATCATCAATAAAATTCTTTTCTTTTCTTTTTTATTAAAAAGAAGAAGAGAAAAAGAGAGTTGGCCGTCGCTTAAGAAACGTCCTTCAAACGAAACCGCCACCTGGCGTCAAGTGCCAAGGACCATAACTCCAACAGCACAGCCCATTAACTGACCTATCACACTGGAGAGAAAGGAAGCGTAGGTGGCAGTGCCAGTCACCGCCCCGAAGGCGGCAGGGTTCCGTCGCACGGTGTGCGTGTGAAAGGCTCTGTCGGCAGCGATGTCCCCTGCCCCCCAAGCTTCCACCTCCACAACGTGCCAGTCCCTTAAACTGCACAGAGACCGAGTAAATATGACCAAAATTATAGCCATGACATCCCCCCCGTGGGGATACCGGGGGATCTTTCGTACAAATAGTTCCCCCGCCTTCTGGAAGTTCCTGAATTTTGAAACATCCTATAATCCGTCACTCTCTTTGACTCTGGCTTTTCCCTTAGCTTACTGTCATCTACTATCTTTCTGCCTTACTGGTCCATTCTCCTGCCTTTTGTTCCAGGAACTCTTACGAAGATTTTCTCCAGATGAAGTCGGACTTGCTGGGCCTAACTATTTATTAGTTAAGCACACAACGGCAGCATGACGCATCCGCGCTCATAATTGACAGGAAAGTGTCTGAGCAATCCAAGAAGAAGAAGAAGAAGAGATCGAGTGGCAACACTATCAAGTATCAGAATAGTCTGGAGTCCAATCCTCTGAAAACCACAGTAAAAGGGCCATCAAGGCTCTAGGCTGTGGAGAGACAACACTGAAATGAGTTCCCAACATCACCAAAAAGGCTCAATATAGTAAGAAATCACTTTAAGATGCTATTTAACACAAAGGATAACACTCAATAAAAAAGGCAAAACCTCTGAGAAGAGAAGCCAATCCTCTGTCAGAAATTCTTAATCCTCTGAAATCCTCTGACAATTCTGATGCCTGACTATAAAATATGACCAAAATTACAGCGATGACAACAACATCATCGCACAAAGTGTGTGTATGTGAAAGGCTCTGTCGGCAGCAATGTCCCCCCAAGCTTCCACCTCCACAATATCGTGGATGAAATTCAAAAACCTCGTATCTCAATTTTGGTAGTTTTGAGAAAAATTTAAAAAACTGTTTTAAAAATTAACCACGTTGACAATGATTGATTAACTATGATGAATATGTTGTTCAAGACATTGCAAGTTTAGTCCTGCATTTTGCTAAAATTACTTTAATTTATTTTTTGGACTTGAAAAGAACGAAGATACGAGGTTCTCATAACTAGATCTGAATTTGGCACTTACGAGTTTTTCGTCTATTTTCATAACCTCATTTACCCCAGATAGAAAGTCGTTAGGGTTACAAGCTTTTGGTGGAATGTGGCGGGAAAAATCAGAAAGCTGACTATGTATCTAACTCAAAAACCCCAAAAATCGAGATACAAGGTTTTTGAATTTCACCGACGATATGCCAGTCCCTTAAACTGCACAGAGATTGAGTAGCAACACTATAAAATATGTGATAATGCATAGGAAAAACCAACACAAGTCACTCAGAATGTTTTGAGCAAAAAGCCAAAAATAGTCAACAACCCCCAAAATATCAATTTTCTATTTAGGGCATATTTATGTCTATTTTTATGTATTCTACCAGTATCCACAACATGAAAGACAATTTTGAATGATTTCTTTGTTTATTTGATCGTTTTCTAAATCAAGTCAATAGAAACAAAGAGGCAAAATTATATCTTCTATGCCCGATTTCTGCAAATGTTCTATTTCAAATGCCAAACTTCAAATGATTATAAAATAAAAACTAGGCAAGATAACTCAATTCGGTTTTCTGTGTATTAACCATTTCACCGCCAGCCATATTTCAGCAAAACATTTCCATTAAATTTACCTGGGTAGAGAATAAAAACCATCAGTAGTATTGGGGATTCTTCTGTGACATACACTACTCACAAAAAGTTAAGGATCACTATGAGAAAACAGGTGCGCAATAAACTCCGTTCGCTCCTGTTATTTATTTCTCAGTCAAGCCAAATTGTTATGAATTCTTGTTCAGCTGTAAGTGGGCGATGTTGTGTTAGTGGAAACATTGCACGTGATTCTCTATTACTGAGCTTGGCAGCAAAAGAAAAAGCGGGAACTTGCGAAAAAGGACCTTGTTTTGGATCGTTCTGCATGAACACATTGCACAAGCCAGATGAAAAAACCATTATGCACGTGCAAGCACTGCTGTTTATGTGTGAGATGCTGTCTCTTGCTTGGCTTTATAAGAAGACATACCACCAGTATTAGGCCTGATTTGACAATGCCTTCACGACGAAAATTGAGCGAGTTGGATAGGGGACGAGCTGTTGCATGGTTCCAAGATGGTGTTCCCAAGCGAGAAGTGGCCAGGCGACTTCAGGTGTCCATCTCGGTCATAGTCAGACTGATTCAACGCTTCACAGCCACTGGGAGGGTCCATGAAAGACGCAGATCTGGTCGACCGAAGAAGACAACTCCACGTGAAGATCGTCTCATTGAACGACAAGCCCTGCAGACAAGAACAGCCTCTTCCAGCATCATTCGAAGGCAGCTGAGGGTGGCTACTAACATCAACATCAGCCAGCAGACCATACGGAACCGCCTTCATGGGTTTAACCTCCGTTCTCGTCGCCCAGCTGTACGGCCACGCTTAACTCCAGCCCATAGGGCAGCACGCCGCGCCTTCTGCAGACGTCACGTGAGGTGGACACGTCAGCAATGGTCCCAGGTCCTGTTCAGTGATGAATCACGCTTCACCCTGAACCACAACGACGGCCGACTGAGGGTCTGGAGGCGCCCAGGGGAACGCTTTATTGACGCCACTGTCCAAGAAAAGGTGGCCTTTGGTGGAGGTTCTGTAATGGTCTGGGGGGCCTTCAGCCTTCACCACAGAACACCCTTGTATCATGTACAGGGTAACCTGACTGGCCTCCGATACCGGGATGAGATCCTTCGACCGCTGGCTGTGCCTACACTGCAGCAGATGGGACCGCCGGCTGTCTACCAGGATGACAACGCTCGCCCCCACAGGGCAAGGGTGGTCAACGACTTCCTGCAGCAGTCTGGAGTCAACAGAATGGAGTGGCCAGCATGCAGTCCCGATCTCAACCCGATTGAGAACCTCTGGGATGAGCTGGATCGCAAAGTGAGGAGCAACCACCCCCCTCCCAGGGATGCCCAGCACCTCTACCAGATGCTGCAGGCTGAGTGGCAGGCGCTTCCACAGAGGATCTTCACCACCCTGGTCAACTCCATGAGGACTCGCTGCGTCGAGTGCCAGAACAGCCATGGCGGATACACGCATTACTGAACTTTTGGGAGCATCAGAATGCCCTGTCTTGTGATTTCAATGACTTTGGGAAATCAAATTTCGATACGTACCCACTTTGATCAAATGTACAGACCAAACGATTGCTCGAAATTGAAGGCAATTGTGTATCGTTATCACTAAAGCATTGAATTAAATGTTGGCCAAAATTCAACGCATTGGCTTTCTTATTTGGAAAGTTATGAATTAGTTTGCAAGTGATCCTTAACTTTTTGTGGATAGCTTATATAAAATAAGGTCTACCCTTACTTTCCAAAACTAAGACAATAGGGTCTTTGGATAACAGACCCCAATTTAGATGCCTTTTAGTGGCATACGTGTTAAATCACTGTGGTGCTAAAATGCGACTTTGGCGGTGAAAGGGTTGCCCCATCATAAAAAATTAAAATCTCAATTTATGCCAAAATTCCATTATGTCTAAAATGCCTTTTCAAAATGTTTATTTTAACACATTCTTATTTACTTAGAAGCAAAACACAAGATAGACCTCCTCCACCAAAAAGAAAAATTATGAAGCATTGGCACATGCATACATGAATCACACACAAGTAAAAAAAACAATGTGGGGGGGGGGGAAATCAGAAATCAAATGACCTTGGATCAGAAACCAAGCATCCCTGCACCTTGTCGAAGCCCAGATTGTGAGCCGCGATGGCAGCTGCCGCCATAGTGTTCACGTTGTTGGGGGCCAGGGGACACAACTCACGCACACTTCCTGTTGACACAGTGAACGACTTCAATGATTTTGGGTGGGTTTTTTTTAAAAGTATGATGACATGCAAACACAAATACGCAGAATCAATTTTGCTTTTAAGGCTAGAACAACTAGGCATTCAAACATGCTTGCATCCATGTGTGCCAGTATGGACGTGCGCATGCATGCATGCACGCAAACACACTCACGCACATTCATGCACATGAAAATACATGCATGCACATACACACATGCACATACACACATACATACACGCAAACACACACACACTCACACAAGCACGAACATAATTATCAATGCATGTGGCACACAAAGATTCAAAGATTCAAGATTCAAAGATTGTTTAATCCTTTGACCCCTTTTGGGGCATGGAGGACTTGAAGCAAATCAAGCAAATACAAAATTAATGCAACAATTGAAAACGGTTACAAAAGATAACTCTAATGTAATTAACACACCAAAATGTCAC
>CM065702.1:32628248-32637053 GCA_017654935.2 Phymorhynchus buccinoides
AAAAGAAAAAAAATCCCTGAACATGCACACACACACACACACACACATTCTGAATTTCATCCTGCAAAGTGCCAAGCGATGCAAGTTACCAGGAGTAGGAGTCCCCTACAGTATTCATACGTCCTGCACGAGCACACCCTTGAGAACGTAAGGGAGACTAAATATCTCGGCATCACCATCAACAGCGAGATCTTCTGGGACTGCCATGTCAACAACATAGTGCCAAGGCCAACAAAACCCTGGGTTTTCTCAGACAGAACCTAAAGATCAGCAGCGTCACTATCAAGGAACGAGCTTACAAAGCCTTCGTGCGTCCCTTGCTTGAGTATGCCTGCTCTGTCTGGGACCCATACACTGAGGAGAACATTGGCAAGTTGGAGGCGGACCAGCATAGGGCAGCACGATTTGTGCTCAACCAGTACAGGCCTGTCGCGTGCAAATCTGTCGCTCGTGCAAATCTGTCGCTCGCTACTATGAGAGTGTGTATTTGCGACATTCACAAATTTCACTTTTTCCGTACTTGAACCATTTACCTAATCCTAACCCTAACCCTATCCCACAGAAAAAGTGAAATTTGTGGTTTATGCTCAATGTCGCAAAATGCCGCAAATACAGACTCTCATAGGAAGCGAGCTACAGATTTGCACGAGCGACAGATTTACATGCCACAAGGCCTACATCAAGTGTGAGCACTATGCTCGAAAACCTGGGCTGGGAATCACTGGAGAGCAGACGGCAGAGGACCAGGCTCTCCATGCAGCACAAGATCAGCACCGACGCTGTACACTGCCCGAATCTGCAAGCCAAGCTGATGCCTTTTCCATTTCGGCAAAGGCGTGGACACCACCTGCAGTTCCAGCGAATCCAGTGCCGCACTAAGTACAGGTCCAACTCGTTCCTCCCAAGGACCATCAGGGAGTGGAACGAACTGCGGCAGGACTCCATCGCAGCCTTCACTGCTGACGTGCGTGGCACGTCAGGACTGCAGGCTGATCAGTAACTCATCAGTCTCCCACCCCCTCTCCACCCCTCCTCCTTCCACCCTTGCTTCTCCCTTGCCCACTCCAATCTCTTTTTTTTTTTTGTTACACCACCACTGCCAACTGGAATTTGAACACCACCGGCACCCATCTTTTTCAGTCTTTCTTTTTCAAAAGGAGCCTACAAGAGAAGAAGAAAAACAAGTATTACAGCACATTAATCTGATTATGTATGACAGTTAGATGATTGCACAGCAGTTTTAACCTACATGCACATTAAATATTATTTGATTAATTACAGTATTAGGAGGTAAAAACGGGTAACGGATTGCCCGTGACACAAAGAATAACTAACCGTCATTCTTTAGCTCTTACCCAAGTGGCCATATCCAACAATACCAATACGTCGTTTGCTCATAATAATATTGTGTTGAAAATGGGCCTTCCACTATTCTCAAAATGCAAACATGTGCTGTCCTCCCACAGATTCCTAAACAGCGTGTTTGTCTTTTATGTTAGCTTGAGTTTTAGGTCAGCAGTGTTGGCCATACACCTGTTTTATAAAAATAGTAAAAGCAGCAAGATATGCAATTAAAACTTAAATTCTATACCAATAAAATTCACACACACACCACACACACACACACACACACACACACACACACACACACACACACACACACACACACACACACACACACACACACACACATGCAGCACCACACACACATGCCGCACGCACGCACGCACGCACACACACACACACACACACACACACATACCGTGACACACACACGCATGCACGCACACACACACACACACACACACACACACACACACTTTTTTGTGTGTAAAGTAACATATTAGTTACCGCGGTTATATCGTAGTTACTAAAGAATGAGAAAAAGATCGAGCGCTGGCAGGTTGGTGCTTTTAGTTTAAGGCTGCTATACGTACACAACTAGTAGACGCGGAAATCCCATGCGCAATTCGTAAATAAGTAAAATAAAGAAGGAAACAAAAGCTCACGTGCCCGTATTTCCCAGTGTCTGTATATTTGTGTTCTTATTTCTTTTACTTATGTATGGGTTTCCGTGCGTAACTTCCGCGTCTAATGTGTCCACGACCTAATTTATACCAGTTCGTCGATCACTTTTCTATGATCACTTCCAGAATAGCAGTGGTTCTGAGAACATTCAGTCATCTGGACAAAAACTTGGCACTGAAGTTGAAACTGAGACCTTGTCACACAGAAACCCAGACATTTTTTGTAATCAAATAACAACACTTAAGGCTCTTGGAAATGTCCATCTTAGTCAGCCACACAGACAATAGGATGAAAGAGAGCGGGAAAAAGCCTACCTAAAAAAACAAAATTAAAAAATAGAGGGGGAAGAGGGGAAAAGGGGGAAAAAAGAGAAAAGGAACAAGAAAAAAAGGAGGAAAGGGAGGAAAAAAGAAAAGAAAGGATTAAAAATGAAGGCGGAAGTGGTGGTGGGTTGCATGATGAGTGAGCAAGATAGCGGAGAGCGGATGAATGATTAGGTGGTATGAGAGTTACATATTTGTTAATGCAAATTTATGTTTCATACTTTTATTTAATATTTTTATGGACAATAAAGAAACTTATGACTTATGACTTATGCCTATGCCTAAGGGACATCCTCATGTTCTCTGCCAACATTAACTTCAACACAGCTGGCGTTGCCTGTCCCCGAAAAATGAAAAATGGTGCTTTACGTCCTCTCGGTCTGGAACAGACACATATAATGGGACATTTGTACACAAAGATGATGGGAACGACACTGGAGGCTATGCCCGGAGGCAGTGCAACTCCAGTAAAGTCCCGATCTTTTATCAATACAGAGGGGAAGACGGGGTAAAAAGCGCATGAGCGGGTAAGAAGCCCACCCCAATTATCTCATGAAATGAAGCAAATTTCAGTCTCATTTTGCCCATGAGACGAGCGTTAATGTCTAGCATTCATCTCATGGGCAAATTTGACTGAAATTTTCTTTATTTCATGAAATAATTGGGGTGGGCTTCTTACCCGCCCATGCGCTTTTTACCCCGTCTTCCCCTAGGTGTAGCGGCAACCACGCCTCGGTTAAACCGAGATCATCGGCTATGGTACCGCCACAATGTGCATAGCTAATTGAGATCAATGCCTGTCCCCGAAGATCAACCAACCTCCAACTAGGCTACAGCACGTACAACATGAAGATGGGTGAAAGTAAAACATTCTCTCAATCCTGACTTTCAAATGGCACGTTTCAATGTTCTCTTCAATCTTCCCAATCCTGAAGTGGTGACCGCGTTTAAGAAATAATTTCCCACATGTGAATGTCTGCGTATATGGGGATGGCATGAGTGCAACTCCCCCAAGTGAAAAAAAACCCTGAAAGGCAGAGGTTCCAGGGACCCATGGCCCCTGGCAGGGTACAGGGGCAGAGCCCCGTCGGACGATTCAGGGGGGCAACTTTAAGATAGAGATATATAACGAGACAGACAGACAGTTAAAATGATAGACAGAGAGACAGTTTGAGTCTGATAAGCCTTGTAAAATTATTACATTGCCTTTGCAAACTTCCAAGATAGAACAAGTAAGTTCAAAATGCCCCAAGTCGCTTATGGTCCCAAATTGGGTTTTTTTTAGGTTTTTTTTACGAATTATTAAAAAAAACTGAAGTTCAGTTTCTGGTAAAATTAAAAATACTGAAATCAGTGTAAAAATGAAAGAGTAGCACCCATGGGATGGGTGGTGGTGGTGTTAGAATTGCATTTGTCTGTCATCTTGTTTGAATCCGCCATCAATGTTGGCATAAATGTTTGATTTTATAACTGAGACCGCATGGATCTGGATAACAAGATCAAGACTAGATCTATAGCTCTTTCAGTATATCAGCTTTTCCTATCCTGATTTCAGGAGCATGTACGCCTGAGCTTCTTTCACCCATGCACATTAAGATCCATTGCAAATATCTCGACCCTAGTTTGAGAGCCATACTCATTCACGTGTACAAAAGGTTAATGAAATTTACACTGATTTTGTATTTCAGAAAAAAAATCCATATAAGCAGTCAAATATTACGTGATTTTCTATTTTTCACCAAAAAAATCCATATACGTAGTCAAATATTACGTTTCTGGCACATTGTCAACATTCTTTCAAAGTTTCATCAGGCCATTGCTATGCTTACAAATTAAATTATACAGTTCCTATTCCTTGCATGTGTGTGTCAAGTCAAGTCAAGTCAAGTCAAAATGATCTTTATTGACGATAAAAGAATAAGCTTGATAAAGCTTTTTTTACATCCTGTCGTCATAAATTAATAAGAAAAACAATTAAGGTAAATACATTTTTAAAAACATAAACCGGAGAAAAATCAACCACAATCAAAAATCATGGGGAAAATACATACACTTCATACAAGCACAATACAATGATTATGTATACATATGTACACACACACACACAAAGTGAGGAGAGTGTGTGTGTGTGTGTGTGTGGGGGTGTGTGTGTGTGTGTGTGTGTGTGTGTGTGTGTGTGTGTGTGTGTGTCAGTGTGTGGTGTGTGTGTGTGTGTGTGTGTGTGTGTGTGTGTGTGTGCGTGTGTGTGCGTGCGTGCGTGCGTGCGTGCCACGGAGTGTGTGTGTGTGCGTGCCTCTGTCTGTCTGTCCTGTCTCTGTCTTTTTGTCTCTCTCTGTCTCTCTCTCTCTCTCTCTCTCTCTCTCTCTCTCTCCTCTCTCTCTCTCTCTCTCTCTCAGAATGTCATTTTAATACTTTAAAAATAGGCAAGTTCCTATACATATTATAAATGTCTGAACGATGCGTGTGTGACCATATTATCTTCATTTTGCTTAGCTCCAAACTGTACATTTTGAAAACTGGAGGAAGTCAACGTCAGAGCAGCAGCAGACGATCAGTTGAGCAGACGGCTGCAGCATGGCGGGTCAGGGAATGATGACGTGTTTCTATAGGATAGTTTTTGCTGTCCTTTTTGTGCTTCGTCCAGCTTTGACTGCAACTGACGAAGATCCTGTATTTAGTGCCAGAGTAGAGGTAACAATCTTTGTTTTGTCTTTATTGATTATTTGTTTGCTTTGCGTGATTTCCTCAAAACTTTGTTCCAGATCTACTCAACTACTGCAATGAAATTATCATGTGAATTACTACTGAGTACTGTCACTATGATGACTGTGACTAGTGTTACTGTTACTTTTTTTTAGTGTTAGTGTTACGGATTGATTGATGACAAAATTTGCTAACGATGTTGCATATGCAGCTGCTACTGCCTACTGTCTACTGTGCTAGTCAACTTTCTTAAGAGCAAAATTATGTGATGTTCCACGAAAGGCATTGTGATTGTCACATTAGTCTTACTCTTAATCGACTAATGATTAGAATGTGTGTGGGGTTGGGTTTTTTTTAAAGTAGTAGTATTTATGCGCATTGCAGTGATTGCACAGCCTCCAAGTCACTATTACTAGTATTAGTCTAATTAGACGGCGTGACCAAAGCATTTGAAGATTGAATGTCAGTCGTTCTCATGACTGTCTAAAAAACTAACTAGTGTTACTGTTAGAGCAGATATGCTTTGATAGACCATTGATAGACACCGACAGTTTGAATGTCAGTGTTTGGCAGATCAATAAGTCGCTTGTGTGTGTTTTAGATCACATAGTGTTGACAGCGATGAAAAGACATTTATATAGCAAAGTAAGTATATGTCCCCTTTATTCATTGACGGACATAGAATTATGAGACCTTAATGCCAAGTTAAGGGCCAACTTTATTGAACTTTGATGCATTTTTATGGACAGGAGTATGGTTGGTAAAGGTTAAGATGTGCCCCCCCCCCCCCTCCCCTACATTTCTCGGTTAATTATATTTTTTTGTTATTGCCTTTCTTACCATACATAAAGCTGTTATTTTTAATTTTTAGGAACATTTTCACCAAATTATTTTTTTGGAATACTAACCCTAACCCTACCCCCCACCCTATAAGACGGAAAAACGCAAACGAACCACAACTGTGACAAATCGCGGGTGTACTGGCAGTACATAGTGGGGGGTAGGGTTAGGTTTAGGGCTAGGGTTAGTATTCCAAAAAGGTTATTAGCTAAACATGTTCCTAAAATACAGCTTTATTTATTGTATGGTAAGAAAGGCAAAAACAGAAAAATAGAATTAACCGAGAAATGCAGGGGGGGGGGGGGGGTGGCACATCTTTACCTTTACCATATGGTTTTCTCATGAAGCTTTGTGTTAGCCCACCCTCAACCTGTTTCCCCCAACCCTTAGCCTACCATGCACTCCTATGTATCCCCTACACTTCAAGTTCAAGCCTTGCATTTCTTTACCACGCTATTCAGCTAATCATCGCGACAGCTGTTGCCTGAGTGTCGAATCACAAACCCACACGTCAGAGCCATCAAAATGATGATGGCAGAATTCAAAGAAATGGGGAAAACCAATAAATTATTTCGAAATAGAGACCAGGAAGGTTTGACAGGAACAGAGAGACAGAGACACATCAGATAAAGAAAGAGAGAGGCATACACAAAAAGAGAGACACAGACATAAAGACTCTTTGAAAGAGAAAGAGAGACAGAGACCTGAGACACAGAGAGAGGAGAGAGATACAGATGACATACAGTAGAGAGAGAGTTGGGTGGGGGACAAAATAGTTACACAGTGAGAACTGAGAGCAAGACAAAGAAGTAAAGCTAGCAGATACTGAGATCTTAGATAGAGGGACAATGATAGTGAGACCACAGAAGTGAGATCAGAGAAAGATGGAGAGACAGAGACACATAAGAAAGAGAGACGACTGACGAGAGAGAGCGAAAGAAGAAGAAGCGAAAGAGAAAGCCAAAGAGAAAACGAAAACGAAATTTTATTCAACCAGGGAAACATAAGATAAGCAATACAATGCTTTTTTCCACCCAGCCCTGGGGAAAAATGAAAGTAAATCAAACAAGTAAGCTAAATAATATATGTACATGCAGAAATGTAGACATAAAAGGGAGGGAGGATGGGGGTGAAGAGGCACAGAGGGGGATAAGGATGGGGACATTTTGGAATTTAAAGTACAGGGAAAAAAAAGAAAAAAAGAGTCACATCATGCAAACATAAAATCAGCAAAGGATAACACTCCTCATCATTATCAGTAATAGATAGAGATAGTAATAAACAAATCAAGTTATATCATAAAAAAGTATCAAACACATATATCGTTATCACATTTTATAGAGGAAAATCAGCAATCATAAATATTATTATTCACATGTTTTCCTTTTAATCTCTGGAAATAGAATATTTTGATACTCGTTTTTGAAAGAAGTAATGCTGCTATTTCTGCTTAAGACTTAGTTGCTAAGGAATTCCAAAGAGTACCACCTGAGTATGTTAAGCTTGTTTTGAAAAGATCAGTTCTAGGTTTTGGAATAACAATATTGTTAGTATATCTAGATTGGTTGATTGGAAACTTTTTAATTAATGTTGGAGGTGCCAAACCATTGATTATTCTAAACATCATGACAGCTTTGAGACACAAAGAGAGACACAAGAGAGACATAGAGACAAAGAGATATAGAGAGGAACTAAAGCTGAAACTGAGAGAGAGAGAGACAGACTAAACCTAAAAGAGAGAGAGAGTATGAGGGAAAATAACCTGAGTTTTATTTTCCTCATGAGGCAAAATAGCCTAAATTCTTTTTTGCCACATAAGGTTAAATAGCCACTGCCTTCTATAATATAATATGCTCAGCTATTGCATTTGTGAATTCCTCACAGCCACTTTTTCCTCCACCCATCTTCATTGATCTTGTCCTTTGCTTCTGGAGCAGCCTCCCTGAAGAAGTTGCCTCCACCCAGTCTTTGGAGGCAGTTCAAGAGGGGCCTTCGAAAGCATCTCTGCTAAACAGCCATTCCTCTGATCACCCTCCCCTCCACCTCCCCATCCTGCATTCCCACACCTAAAAACAGATGCTTTCCCCTTTTGTTTTATCTTTGTTTTTTGTTGCATGCAACATGTGCGGCCTTACGGTCATGCATGTCCCATAAATGCAAATACTCCTTTGCATGCATCATGTGGGGCCCGAGTTTTCCCTGGCTGATCTGGGGGAACTTAAGGCCGCAGCACACCGGGTGGCTATTTTTAGACACACGCACATCTACCAGCAAGAGGAGAAATGAAGGGTTTGCTCGCAGCGTGTGGCGAGAACTGCCGGTTTTGCTCGCCTCCCTCCTTTTTATATCCCTGTCTTGCCTTTAACGCAATAACGGTCATGCAAAATTCCAAGAAAGAATTCATTATTAAATTTTGTAAGCATTAATGTTCGATTTTTCACCAAAACTATGCTATTTTTTATTAGTATTAAAATGTCATTTTTTAGGAAAATGTTGTAAAATGTGTTAAGTTTTGAGGGAAAGGTAAACGAGCCCGTAATGTGATACTGAACCATCTTACGTTATGGTGACCTAGTTGTGATGTTCAGTGAGGTAGCTCGTGCCAGAAAGTAGTGTCGGATTATTCTCATCAGTCAACCATTGAGCAAAGAACCAGTGAGACTTGGGCAGTGATCTATGACACGCGTCTTGTCGTAAGACCATTACCTTTTCCTAAGCTATCATTTTAAACATGTTCTCAAAAAATGATTTAATCTCTTGTATATGCAAATTTTTGCATGTTACTGCAAAAAATTTGTACATGACACACTCTGCATGCATCATGTGGGGCCCGATGTTCCCTGGCTAGACCAGGAGTTCATTTAACGGTCGTGCATGACTTTAAACTCTTTGTCTTTTCCCATCTATCACC
>CM065702.1:32637553-32642553 GCA_017654935.2 Phymorhynchus buccinoides
AGAAGAGCGAGTCCAGAGACGAGACGTCGAGAGATGAGAGGAGGAGATTGCAGATGGAGAACGAAGGAATGACGAGATGAGAGTGAGAAGAGCGAGATCCGCAGAGGAGAGAGGAGCATGGAGCAGACGAGAGAGAGAGGAGAGAGAGATGAAAACGAGAATTGACGAGAGGGCGGATGCCTGACGCGAGCCGCATGAGAAGGACGATGAGACGGCGGAGAGAGCCAGCAGAGAGAGCAGAGAGACGACTGCGGAGAGATGAGAGAGAGAGACGAGATTGAGCGATGACGACGAGAGACGAGAGAGAGAGGGGGATCCGGACTAGAGAAGGAAGCAGCCAGAGTGACGAGCGGATGAGAGAGATCCGAATAAGAAGAGTAAGAGACGAGAAGGTACTGACAGAGAGGAGAAGAGAGACGAGAGAGAGAGAGAGATGGAGAAGAGAGAGAGCAAGAGGAGAGAGAAGAGAGAGAGAGAGAGCGGGAGTAGAGAGAGGCATGAGAGAGACGACGAGCACGAGAACGCCGAATATCATGAGAGCACTGAAATCAGCAGAGAGGAGAGAGATGACTAGAGAGATGAGAGACGGCGAGAGAGAAGAAGAGGTAGAGAGAGAGATGAGAGGAAGAAGAGAGAAGAGAGAAGAATGAGAGAGAGAGATGCGGATGAAGATATATGAGGAGAGAGAGAGACAGATGACAAGAGAAAAGGCGTTGAGGAGAGGAGTTGGAGAGACGAGAGAGAGAGAGAAAGCAGAGATGTTTGAGGAAGAAGAGTGAGAGAGAGACTTCGAGGCTCTTAATGAGAGAATTGCCTCCTGGTACCAAACGGAGAGAGAGAGCAGAGAGAGTGAAAGAGAGAGAGTACCACGAGAGGACGAAGGGCGAGTGTGAGACGGAAGAGGAAGAACGATGAGGCATGAGCGAGACAGAGAGAGAAGAGAGAAGAAGGAGAGAAACGAGCAACGAGGAGAGAGAGAGGAGAGGAGAGAGAGGATGAGAGAGACGAGAGAGCCCAGAAGGTATGGTGAGATTCAGAGAGAGAGAGAGAGAGCGAGAGAGAGAGCAGGAGAGGGGAGAGGAAGAGATCGAGATGCAGAGAGATGACGAGAGAGAGAGGGGAGGAGAGAGACGAGAGAGATGCATCGACAACGGCAGAGATGAGATGAGGAGAGAGAGAGCATGGAAGAGAGAACGCGTGAGAAATGAGAGCAGCACTGGAGAGAGAGAGAGGAGAGAGAGGGAGCAGAGAGAGAGATAAGATAGAAGAGAAGGAGAGAAGACGAGAGGGTGAGAGAGCCATGAGAGAGAGAGTGCCCCCGACACGAGGAGAACGGAGAAGAGGGGCGGAGAAGAAAGACGGAGAGAGAGAAGAGAGAGAGTGAGACGAGAGAGCAGCGAGAGGGGAGGAGGAGAGAAGGGAAATGAGGAGCAGAGAGAGAGAGAGAAGACTGAGACAGAGATGACGAGACGAGGGCGCGCCCGTCATGATGAGTAAGAGAGAGAGAGACGAGAGAGCAGGAGAGCAGGAGAGAGAGAGAGAGAGGAGAGAGAGCAGCGGAGAGAGAGAGAAGAGAGGAGGATGATGAAGAAGGAGAGAGAGAGATGAGAAGAGAACTACGAAGAGTAACATTGCAAGAGGCAAGACATACCGAGAGAGACGAACGCACCCCCGATTTGAAACGACATATGAGAGAGCAGAGAGGGAGACGAGAGAGGGAGAGAGAGAGAGAGTGAGAGAGAGGAAGAGCGAGAAGAGAAGAGAGAAGAGAGAGAATGAGAGGGCAGCAGAGCGAGAGAGAGGGCAGAGTGGGGACGGAGAGAGAGAGAGAGAGAGAAGGGATGGCAGGAGAGAGCAGAGCGGACCCGAGAGATGAGAGAGCATGCAGAGGAGCGCCAGAGACAGAGAGAGAGAGAGAGATATAGACGAGAGTGAACGAGAGCACGCAACCGAATGAGAAGACCCACAGGATGACGTGAGATGAACGGAGGAGAGAGATGAGAGATGAAGAGAGAAGAGAAGAGAGAGAGGAGAGAAGAAGAGACCGAGCAGATGGAGAGAGAGAGACATGAGAGCAGTGGAGAGAGAGAGGAGAGCGATGAGAGGAGAGAGAGCAGAGAGAGCAGGAGGGAGAGAGAGAAGATGAGAGAGAGAAGAGAAGAGAGAGAACCTGATTGACTTGAGCAGAGATTGAGGGAGAAAGAGAGAGTGAGAAGAGAGGAGACGACGAGAAGGAGAGAGAGGTGATAGATGCAGAGGAGGAGAGAGAGAAGCAGACGAGAGAGACGACGAGATATGAGAAGAGGACGAACGAGAGAGCCGGGACGGAGAGCCAAAGGAAAGAAGTAAGGAAGAAAGGAAGGAAGGAAGGATAGAGACTATATGAATGAATGAATTAATTTTTATCTAAATAGATCATAGATTTCTACGAAGGAATAATTAATAATGTTGAACGCACATCAAAATGGTTGGCTCTTAGGAAGTTCAAAGAAGCGCTAAACTTGAGAAAGACGTCATCAATGCGTATCAGTGAAAGACAGCATCCATTTGATTACTACTAAGTTACTAACCCATTTCGATAAATCAAAATTTAGAATATTTCGTTCATGTATCTATGTAGGCCTATCTTCTTCTTCTTCTTCTTCTTCCTCGATGAGTCGCTCAGACAGTTTCCTGTCAGTTATGAGCGTAGATGCGTCATGCTGCCGTTATGCGCCTAACTAAGAAATAGTTTCTGTTAGGCCCAGCAAGCTCGACTTCGGCTGGAAGAAATTTTGTTGAAAGTGTTTCTTGAAAAAAGGCAGGAGAATGGACCCGGTAAGGCAGAAAGAAAAGTAGATGACAGCAAGCCAAAGGGAAAAGGCAGAGTCAAAGAGAGTGACAGATTAGAGGAAGTTACAAGCACAGAGCTTCCAGAAGGTGGGGGAACTATTTATGTAAAGGGTGGGGTGGGGGGGGGGGGGGTAGGCCTATCTATGTATGTTTGTGTATGCATGTAGATTATGTAATGTTGCATTATGAATGTATGCATGCAGACTAAGGTATTTCAATGTATATTTGTGAATTCATGCAGGTTGTGTATTTGTATGTGTAAACATAATGGGTATGTAGGAATAAGAGATAAAATGGTTGCATGCGTGTGCATGATGTGTGTTGTGTATGTGTATGTGTATGTGTGCGTGTGTGTGTGACCGAGGATTGTATATGCGCGCGATGTTTAAAAGAGTCGCATTTTGTTATTGTTGACTTTTCTACATACTATGTCTCTGTCTTTATTGCGTTCTTTTGTTGATTTTTTTTATCGCTCTCAAAAAGAATTTCCTATAAAATGGACAATAAAAAGTATTGCTTGATTGCTTGATTCAGGATGCAGTTATTTAGTAATTGACTTACTTTTTGGGGTGTAAGCATATTTTAAAAAAATCTTCGTTGTTGTTGCGCGCGCACACACCACGCACACGCACACGCACACACACACACACACGCGCACACACACACACACACACAACACACACACACACACACACACACACACACACACACACCACACACACACACACACACACGCTCGCGCGCGCGCGCGCGCGCGCGCGCGCGCGCCTGATCATTTCAAACATTTAAGTTTTCAGTGTTCAGTGTTCTCTCTCTCACTCTCACACCCACTCAGTCCTCTTGGAAAATCCAATTAACGTCCTCTGGCCTGGAACAGGCACACGAGGGACATTCCTATTCATAAAGATGGTGGGACGATCCTGGAGGTACTGCAATACCAGGAATTAAGTCCACTACTTTTTAAATCAATACAGATATTTCATTGTAAGTAAAATAAACTCTCAGTCCCGTCCTCTATGTATGAACACTCTTATAATCTTTCCTTGTTTTCTCCACACACCCCCCCCCCCCCACCCCACACACACACACACACTCCTCTCTCCCCTTTTCATCATCACTCTAAGTCTAACATTCACTTTTTGCGATTACAATCTTCATAGCACTTTTAACTTGTTAGTAAACCAGGCTGCACTCAGCCCAGGTCACGACTCTTGGCTGACCCTTTTACAAAACAATCTACACTTATCGCCCCCTGCCAGTTTCTTTGTTCTTGGCTGCAGCGGCTCCGGACAGCATAGATACTCAACTCAGTTTACTGACTTGGCCTTCTGCCCATGTCACAAGATAACAGTGGGAGGTGGGTGGGTGGAGGGTCGAAACAGTGGGGAGGGGGGGGGGGGGTGGGGGCTCGGGGGGGGTGGGGATGGGGAGAATGAACAAAGGCATAGGGTACTAATAATAAATACAGAATGCCGGGCATAGATAGATAGAGAGCTCTGCTTGTTGTTGCTGCTTCAGTTATTTTGTATTGTGTTGATCTTTTGTTTTTGGACAATATAAATGTTTAAATCAGAGAGAGAGAGAGGGGAGGGACGAGAGAGAGAGAGAGAGAGAGAGAGAGAGAGAGAGAGAGAGAGAGAGAGAGAGAGAGTCATGGGAGAGAGAGAGGGGGAGAGAGAGAGAGAGGGGGAGAGGAGAGAGAGAGGGAGAGAGAGAGAGAGACTTGAAAACTTGAAAACAAAATTAAACTTTTTTTTCCAAGGATATAGATTTTAGGCAACGCCTATTCTTCCAATCTGTCCTTGATACATATATTATACTAACACAGAACACAAACATGGCAACGCATGAGAGAGAGAGAGAGAGAGAGAGAGAGAGAGAGAGAGATGAGAGAGAGAGAGAGAGAGGAGAGAGAGAGAGAGAGAGAGAGAGAGAGAGAAACGAGAGAGAGAGAGACTTAGAGAGAGAGAGAGAGAGAGAGAGAAGAGAGAGAGAGACTGTCCTTGAGAGAGAGAGACGGCGAGAGAGAGGAGAGAGAGAGAGAGAGAGAGAGATAGAGAGAAACTTGAAAACTTAAACTTTATATTCCAAGGATAAAGATTTTAGGCAACTCCTATTCTTCCAATCTGTCCTTGATACATATATATAGGGAAAGACAAAAGACAGAA
>CM065702.1:32655053-32657553 GCA_017654935.2 Phymorhynchus buccinoides
GTGCCCCCGTATAATATCCCTTCTATTATGTCCCTGTCTCTATATGTCCCCGTCTCTGTGTGTCCCCGTCTCTGTCCCCGTCTCTGTGAGGCCTGATCTCTGCGTGACCTCGTCTTTATTATGTCCCAGTCTTTGTGTGACCCCGTCTCTATATGTCCCCGTCTCTGTGTGTCCCCGTCTCTGTGAGGCCTCGTCTCTGCGTGACCTCGTCTTTGTTATGTCCCCGTGTCCCCGTCTCTGTGAGGCCTCGTAGAGACGGGGACACATAGAGACGAAATTGGGGACACGTCTCTAGAGACGGGGTGTCACACGTCTCTAGAGACGTCTCTGCGTGACCTGAATGACCCCGTGTAGCCCGTCTCTGTGACACATAGAGACGGGGACACATAGAGACACATTGGGACACGGGGACACTACGGGGACACACATAGAGACGAAATTGGGACACATAGAGACGGGGACACATAGAGACGAAAACGATAGGGGAGACAGTAGCATAGTATAGACGGGGACACATAGAGACGTCTCAGGTCTCCCTAAAACTGTGTAATTCAGTAGTCAAATTCATTTGACAGCTCTAGATACAGTAGCCAAATTGATTTGACAGCAGAGGCCAGGTAAGCTTATGATAAGAAAGCATTACCATATGAGACGGGGACACATATAGAGACGAAATTGGGGACACGTAGAGACGTGGACACATAGAGACAGGGGCACATAGAGACGAAATTGATGACACATAGAGACGGGGGCACATAGAGACGAAATTGAGAACACAGTAGAAGTCAGACGGGGGCACAATCATCCTACGCGCGCGAGATTATGCTTTACGTCAGTAACCGGCTACATAATATACACAGCATCTCTCTTATGCTCTGTGTCCATCTGTGTTCTACCGAGGACCCAGCAATGTTTGACAATCGTGTGACAGGTAGCACACGCCTGGTTGCTTTTGACTTTGCTGACAGGTTTATGCACGCAAGCGGGTCTGCTTCTTTTGGTCTCCCTTCCCCCAAGACCCAAACAACATGGGCGACAGCGGACCAAATGCGTACACAACGCACGACAGTCGGTGTGAATGACATGGCAGCAGGTGTGAAAACCCCCCAGCATGAAACAAAACAGATGCTTTGTATTAGCCAGGACACGAGATGTACACCGAGCCTTATTCAAAGAAGCGCTTCACTTGAATTTCGAATATCACAGAGCCATCAACTTATCCTTTCTTTCTTTCTTCGCCTGTCTCTTTCAGTGTTGCTTTGTTTTTACCAGTGCGTTCGCGTGCGTGCGTGTTGGCTACGTTCCGGTTGTAGTCTGTCGTGTGTGTGTGTTGTGTGTGGTGTGTGTGTGTGTGGTGATGTGTGTGTGTGTGTGTGTGTGTGTGCGCATGTGTGTGTGTGTGTGTGTGTGTGTGTGTGTGGTGTGTGTGTGTGTGTGTGTGTGTGTGTGTATGTAGTGTGTGTGTGTGGTGTGTGTGGTTGTGTGTGTGTGTGTGTGTGTGTGTGTGTGTGTGTGTGTGTGTGTGTGTGTGTGTGTGTGTGTGTATGTGTGTGTGTGTGTGTGTGTGTGTGTGTGTGTGTGTGTGTGTGTGTGTGTATGTGTGTGTGTGTGTGTGTGTGTGTGTGTGTGTGCGCTGCGCGCGCGTGCGTACTGTGTGTGTGTGCGTGTGTGTGTGTATCAAAATCAATAAAAGAATAAGCAAAAGCTTCAAGTTGATGTGTGTTTTGTTTTTGTTTTAAACAAAGGGTGTGTGTGTGTGTGTGTCGTTTGTTTGGTGTGTTTTTGTTTGTAAAGAGACGGAGAATGTGTTTTTATTGTCTCTAAGTGAGCTTTTCTGGCATTACGAAATGTGTAAGTGGTTTGGATGACAATGTGAATGGTGTGCTTCATCATCATTGTGTGTGTGTGTGTGTGTCGTGTGTTTATGGTGTGTCCACTAATGTGTGGGTTTGTGTGTGTGTGTGTGTGTGTGTGTGTGTTTTGTGTGTGTGTGTGTGTGTGTGTGTGTGTGTGTATTCCCCAAGTATAATTTTGTTCGCGGGATCGTTTGTTTTGGTAGTGTTTTTGTTCTGAAGGAGAATGTGGTTTTTATTTCTCTAATGAGCTTTTCCATGTGTTATGGTTTCAAGGTGTATCATCATGTTTGTGGAGTCCACTAATCACCCCCTATTAATCTCTTCGCGTCTCTCCTCCTTTGCTATTTTCCTCGTGTTTTTTTCTTCATTGTATCCGTGTTGTTTGTTCTTTGTTGTACTCTCTCTCTCTCTCTCTCTCCTCTCTCTCTCTCTCTCTCTCTCTCTCTCTCTCTCTCTCTCTCTCTCTCTCTCTCTCTCTCTCTCTCTCTCTCAAATGAATCGTGTACTGAATACCACCGGAATTAACCCCCGAAAATGTCAAGAGAGAGAGAGAGAGAGAGAGAGAGAGAGTAGAGACGAGAGAAGAGAGGAAGAGAGAGAGAGAGAGATGAGAGAGAGAGAGAGAAGAGAGATACAAAAGAGAG
>CM065702.1:32672553-32677553 GCA_017654935.2 Phymorhynchus buccinoides
GGTCCCGTGTGCGAACGCACGCAGAAGATCTTGCGCGCGCGTTAAAGACCCCACCAGATCACGTGTCAAAGTCACGGGTTTCACGTGTTTTTCCTCTTATAGCTGGAAAGAAATCTTGTTTTGACCAGGTCTCACTCCCATATAAATGTCCCCCAAATTCCAACCGAAACATCATTTTAAAGAGCAGCCTCAATTTGAAGTTGGGGATATTTGTATGTGGGTCACAGCTACCCAGACAAAACCAAGGGTCTTAATCGTGGTGCGTCAGTGTGTCTTTAAAGCCCATTCCACTATTCGGTAGGAGTAGGCCGTGTTATGCCGGTGGACTGGATGACACGAACTTACATAGCACGCATCCTGTGCGCCAATTGCAGTCTAAACGAAGACTTTGGGCGTGGGGCAGGATAAACATCCCCAACAGGAAGAAGAAGAAGAAGACGAAGAAGAAGAAGAAGAAGAAGAAGACGACGAAGATAGTAATAGTCAAGTAGATAGATAGTCAGGGACAAACAGAATTCACTGAAAACATTTACCTTATCGCTCGCTCACAAAGCATGCATCCTGTGCGCCAATAGCAGTCTAAACGAAGACTTTGGGCGTGGGGCAGGATACACATCCCCAAATCGGAAGAAGAAGAAGAAGAAGAAGAAGAAGAAGAAGAAGAAGAAGAAGAAGAAGAAGAAGAAGATCGTAATAGTCAGGAAGATAGATAGATAGTCAAGGACAAACATAATTCACTGAAAACATGACCTTATCGCTCGCTCCTGGGTCGAGTTTCTCTAGATAACGGTCGCCGCGCGAATAACGCTTACGCCAAACGGGGCCTAAGAAACACTTTAGAAAACGTGTGCGGAAGAATATTACAAGCTCTTGTCTTATTGGTCAAATGTGGTTTAAAAAATTAAAAAACCTTTAATGAACCAATCAACAACAAGAAACATATTCACCCCCTACTAGTTCCGGATAGTTCGCCGCTTGGTCGGTGTTTGGCAAGAACAAAACGAACTATCGGCAAACGGGTGTTTCTTCGACCGTTTTTGCCGATTTGAGCGAGCGCAACGGAATGTTAGCCCTTGTGAAACGGCCCCCCCCCATGGTAATAATAACCCGCTATTACAGGTTTTTGCGTGGTTAGACATTATGCAAAAACGTGCCAGCTTAATCGTGCAGTTGACGGTGAATTTATGCCATGCCATGACATGCACCAGCAATTATCGTGATTCCAAGTCAGCAGGATTTCATCAGTTACTGTCACTTGCACCTGCTTCTCGCATATTTCTAATTATCTATTTTTTTTTTTTTTTTACATAATTATATATATATATCTATATCTTTCTCCGTTTTCTTTCTGTCTTTCTTTCTTTCTTTCTTTCTTTCTTTCTGCCAGTCAGTCAGTCTGTCTGTATAAGAGCAGGGAGAAATCCCGCTGCCTGGTATGGCCAAATTGATAGCTAGGTTTTCCAAGTGTGCCCACACATCCCCTCTTCACCCTGTGCCCCCCCCCCCCCCCCTTCCCAATTGTTTTTTATAATAAATGGGCTAGGCGCTGCACTTGCGGCGACGCGCTCTCCGGGGGAGAGCAGCCCGAATATACCAAATACCAAATACCCCGTCTCTCTCTCTCTCTCTCTCTCTCTCTCTCTCTCTCTCTCGCTCTCGCTCTCTCTCTCTCTCTCTCTCTCTCTCTCTGCCTCTCTCTCTCTCTCTCTCTCTCTCTCTCTCTCTCTCTCTCTCTCTCTCTCTCTCTGCCTCTCTCTCTCTCTCTCTCTCTCGCTCTCTCTCCTCTCTCTCTCTCTCTCTCTCTCTCTCTCTCTCTCTCTCTCTCTCTCTCTCTCTCTCTCTCTCTCTCTCTCTCTCTCTCTCTCCCCTGAGAGGGGGGTGGGGGGTGGGGGGGGGGGGGGGTATTGTAGGTAGAGGGAGGGAGATACAGACGGTTTTTGTTGCCGCATCTATTTTGTTCTTCTTCATAGATAATAATTGTTCGATACTTATTTTTGCACGCTTCACTGCTTTTTGTGTTGAATATTTGAACTTTTTTTTGGCATGTTTTGTTCGAGGGCAAGATGTAAAAAAAAAAAGAAGTCCATTGTGTGCTTACGCTTTTTCCCTCAATAAAAAAAAGTATCTCTCTCTCTCTCTCTCTCTCTCTCTCTCTCTGGTTTAAATGTTTTATTTTCCAAATCAACATGAACAACAACTATGACATAACTGAAGCAACAGCAAGCAGAGCTTATGGTGTGCTCTCTCTCTCTCTCTCTCTCTCTCTCTCTCTCTCTCTCTCTCTCTCTCTCTCTCTCTCTCTCTCTCTCTCTCCAGTTGAACAGAACCGAACCAGACAGGACAGAACCCCAAAAACACCCACCCCCCCCACACACACACACACAAAAGTCCACGTAATGCAAGGAAACACAAAATATATGTTTGTGTGTGAATGAAAGAAAAATGGTGTTTTACGTCCTCTCGGTCTGGAACAGACACATATGGGACATTTGTAAATACAAAGATGGTGGGAAAAATACTGGAGGCAATGCCCGGAGGCAGTGCAACACCAGTAAAGTCCCGAGTTTTTAACAATATAGATAGGTGTAGCGGTAACCACGCCTCGGTTAAACCTCATCGGCTATGGTACTGCCACAATGAATAATAATAATAATAAATCAGTATGTCTGTCTGTGTGTGTGTGATTATTTTTTATCTCAACTAATTTTGGGGCGAGTCTTCATGCTGATTTGATTACTTTGGGCGTTTAATTTATTTATTTATGTATCTATTTTATTTATTAATGTATGTTTTGCAGTTTGCAGGTGGTCACTGATAATGTACGTAAGAAACTAAAAATAGAAAAGATGGCGTAAACTAAAAATAGAAAAAAAATAGGAAAATGAGGAAACTAAAAATAGAAAAGATGGCGTAAACTAAAAATAGAAAAAAATAGGAAAATGAGGAAACTAAAAATAGAAAAGATGCGTGTTTGCAGTAATTGAGATTTTTGGTGTTGTTGCTACTTTTGTTTTTATTAACCCGTTTGTTTGTTTGCTTGCTTGCTTTTTTCCCATCTGCTTCAGTTTCATTTACTCCGCCAAGGAGGGTACTAATTCAATTATTATTAATATTATTATTATTATTATTTTAACCATTAAAAACGATATTAAAATAACAAACACATGATATTGTGAACGAATGAAAGATGGTGTTTTACGTCCTCTCGGTCTGGAACAGACACATATGGGACATTTTGTAAGATACAAATATGGTGGGAACGATACTGGAGGCAATGCCCGAAGGCAGTGCAACACCAGTAAAGTCCCGAATTTTTTTTAGCAATACAGATAGGTGTAGCGGTGACCACGCCTCGGTTAAACCTCATCGGCTATGGTACCGCCATAATTAAATATAGGATTGTAACAATAAAAATAAAAAACCCACTGCATTCGACTCGATCCAGCTGCGATCCGATTGTGACGATAATCTGTGGATCTCGTTTAACCCTTTCACCGCCAATGTCGCATTTTTGCACCACAATGTTTTAACACCCATGTCATTTAAAGCCTTGAAATCACGGTCTGTTATCCTATGGTCTTGTGTTCTTAATTTTGGGCAGTAAGGATAAGCCCTATTCTAAACATGTCACAGATAAATCCCCAATATTGCAGATGAATTCATTTCTGTACCCTTGTAAGCTTAATGGAAAATTGTGGTTCAAAAATGGCTGGCGGCGAAAGGGTTAAACAAGACTTATTCAAATGAAGCACATACAGCAGAGCTTAATTTAAATGAGTAGAGCACAACAAGCTTAGAGCTTATATTTGGTATTTAGGTATTTGGTACTTTATAGTCACAGATGCGTCTCTGTGAAACTCAGGTTGCTCCCACCTGGAGAGCGCGTCGCAGCCAGAGGCGCGCCACCCAATTTTTTTTTTGGCATGCGATTTTTGTCACTGATGAGGGGGGGGGGGTACATTTTGACCAAATGACAACTTTTGCGTTGCCACTGGGTTTAACGTATGCTAAGTGCATGGGCACACGGGACCTCGGTTTATCGTCTCATCCGAAAGACTCCACGTTCAGACCGTTAAGGCCTAGTGCAGAATGAGAGGAAAAAATCCCCTGTACCCAGGTTCGAACTCGGGTTTACTTGACACGAAGCGAACGCGATACCACTATGCCACTCTACACCGCACAAGGCACTCCAACATCGTTTTTCAATGACATAGTATTGGCTGCCACAAGCATGGACATAAACAGCACAACATCAATATTAGTGTACAATGGGAAGAAAAACAAATAAAACAATAATTTACCAACAAAAAACACGAATCAAAACAACAGATTAGAAACGTATTATAATGGTGTGGATCTCGTGAAATACTTAACCCTTTCACCACCAAAGTCGCATTTTTGCACCACAATGGCTTAACACCTATGTCACTAAAAAAGCATCAGATCAGGTCCTGTTATCTGAAGATCCTATTTTCGTAATTTTGGGAGGTAAGGATAGGCCTAATGTTATACATGTCACAGAGGAATTGGCAATATTGCACGTTTTGGGGGTCTCTACCCAGGTAAGTTTAATGGTATTCTTTGGCCCCAAAAATGGCTGGCGGCGAAAGGGTTAAATGAATAAGGGGAATTAAATGAATAAGGGGAATGAACTTCTCGTAATTAGCTCCCTTTTTTATTTTTTTATTTTTGTTACCAAAGTTATTTTATGGCACCGCTTCGCCTAGCAATGTGAAAAGTATGCTGCCACAACAATACAGACCCAAGTTCATCCTCATTTCACTATAATTATCCTCTCTCTTAGCCTCACTATTTCATAGTTGAAAACACGCGTTTCGTCATAACTTGTTTCCCTTTTGGAATCTGCTGCGTTTCCATAGGGTAAGACGGGGTAAGAAGCCCACGGGCGGGTAAGAAGCCCATGCCAATTATCTCATGAAATAAAGCAAATTTCAGTCAAATTTGCCCATGAGACGAATGGTAAACATGAACACTCCTCT
>CM065702.1:32685053-32697553 GCA_017654935.2 Phymorhynchus buccinoides
GAGGGGTGTTGATGCCCACGGGGACATCCCGCTATCGCTACGTATCGGTAGCACTACTGGGCTAAATCAGTACGGCTTTCACTACGTATCGATAGATAACACTACTGGGCTATATCACTACGGCAACTTTAGGTTAGGGTTATAGGGTTAAAATAGGGTTAAACTTAGGTAAAGGAATAGGGGGTAGGTTAGGAAAAGGGTTCGGGTTAGGGTTAGGAATAGGGTTAGGGTTAGTCTGTCGGAATGAGCGGCTTAGCTGGCTGTTTTGACCGCCAGGTGGCATACCGCTCGAGTGGGGCTAATCCTCTCTATATTCTTAGTTGGGGATAAAGAGAGAGAGAGAGAGAGGGGGGAGGAGTCCCTCCCTCCCTCCCCCAACTAAAAATATCACGAGGTGAGCCTCTATTGAGTTGGTTGCCACCTGGCGGTCAAATTGGCGAGCTAGGTTGACCCTTCAAACGGACAGATGGGCACAGTCATCATTTATTTTTCTCTATGGATCGTAGTGGTGACAACGGGTAGTTCTTTCGATACGTAGCGAAAGCGCTACGCACCCCGATGCCAACCAGAACAGCAAGCGGGCCTCCTATGCTAACTGGCAGTCATGGTCGGAAACGACAGGCTGGCATGCCATGATATGTGACCCAGCGCCACAAAAGGGACATTAAGTGTCAAACTGACCATTCTGGGGTAATTGTATATTTGACAACTTCAGACAATTCTCTTTCTAATGATGCAAGAACCAGTCTTGTATCTTTTTGTTCCGTTCCGTTCCAGAGTTATGAGCATTTAAAGTAAGTAGGATGAGCGTGAACTATTCTGAGAAAACACAGTCTAAAGTCTAGCCTAGCGGAAGAAAATGCATTGACCTACTCATTTTAAAGCACTTATAAGACCATTTAGAGGCCATTATTAACCCTTTCGCCGCCAGCCATTGTTCAGCAAAAAAATCCACCATTAAACTTAACTGGGTAGAGAAAATAAATTCTGAAATATTGGGATTTCCTCTGTGACATGTATAACATTAGGCCTATCCTTGCCTCCCAAAATTAAAAACAGTAGGCTCTTTAGATAACTGCCCCTGATTTGATTCCTTTTAGTGACATGGGTTGTAAGCCATTGTGGTGCATAAATGCGACATTGGCGGTGAAAGGGGTTACAGATTGTCCTTTATCATATAGTAAAAAGCCAACTGTCCGTGTGTGTGTGTGTGTGTGTGTGTGTGTGTGTGTGTGTGTGTGTGTGTGTGTGTGTGTGTGTGTGTGTGTGTGTGTGTGTGTGTGTGTGTGTGTGTGTGTGTGTGTGTGTGTCTGAAATACAAAACGGGCCTTATAACTCCGCCGTTTTTCGACCGAATCGCTTCAAATTTGCTGTGAGCCCTAACGGGGCGATGGCAACGGCAACCGAGGTGGCCGTGTCATTTGCGCGGTTCGGCAAATGCGCGAAACGCGCATCCGCCGGCCTCTCGGTGCCCGTATCTCCGGTGTTTCTGGACCGATTGCCTTCGAATTTTGCAGTAACATGACCGGGGACAGTGACTATCCGTGTACCAAACCGAAAGCCAATCGGTTCAGAAACGCGCGCGCTATACAACTCCGACGTTTCTTAACCGAATCGCTTCAAATTTGCTGTACTCAGCGTTACCAGTACTTGGCGTTACCGTTACTAGGCGTTACCGTTACTAGGCGTTACTGGTACTAGGCGTTGCGCTAGTGAATATTAAATATAAGATGCTAGAGAACACGAAAACACCCGTAACTCAAAACTGACCCAAAAAATGAGACTTTCGACTTTCCAAGCCTGTTGTGAGAAACTAGCCCAGCGGCTTAATGTCCCTTTCGTGGTGCTGGGTCACATAATATATTATATATTATGTCAGACGGTGGGGCAGTGAAGAACGTGCCCAGAAATGGCAGCAGTTTGTCTGATGACTGGGTTAAGGTAAAGATGTGCCACCTTGACCTTTACCGATGATTGACTAGACTGCTCTGCTCCCGGAAACCAGGAAAGGGAGTTTGAAAGAATGACGAATTAATTATTAATAGCACCGAGAGATAAAGTGCATTGCTTGTGAATGTCATGTCATCTACGTGTTCCTTGTCTTGTCTGCTGTAAGATAAAATCCTCCCTGCCCTTTTTTTAATGGCCGCCTGTCTATGTCTAACAATGTCTCTGTGAAATGTCTGTGTTCCTGGGTTATTTTTGGGTGTGTGTGTGTGGAATGAAATGACATGAAGAGTATAATTCAGTTGGGCATTTAAAAAAAAAAAAATTTGTTTTTGTTCTTTGCCGATCTACGAAGTAGATTGCAAAGGAATATGTTTTCGAGCGTGTATGTTTCTTTTTTTTTCTGTCTGTCTGTCTGTCTGTCTGTCCCAAGGATATCTCCCGAACCGCTTGACCGAATCGCTTCCAATTTTGCACGGTGGTGAGTCACCGTGAGAGGAAGGCATCCGCGCAAACATTTCGCCGTCCTGATCTTGACCTTGGCGTACGACCTTGAAAACCGAAAATCTTTCAGGGGCCATAACTTTCACACCGTTTGTCTTAGAATCTTCAAATTTGGCATGGATGTAGTTTGGCTTATGCCCGTTCTGACGATGGCATACAGATCAATGTCAAGTTCACGGTCCGGGAAATCGGTAGGCCTTGAAAGTGGTAGGGGTCTACAAATTGGGTTTTAAGCCATATTTTCCACATTTCTACTTGACAGAAGCGCTTCAGATTGTGTGTGGTACTGTATACCCTAGAGTAGAAAACATCCGAGCATAAATTATCGCCATGCTGACCTTGACCTTGAAGTGTGACCTTGAAAACCGAAATTTCCTTCTTTGCGTTATATATTTCTTGTTCAAGCTGTATCTCGTGAACTAGAAGACAGAATCCCTTCCAATTTTGTGTCAGGATGTGACACTAAGAGTATAACACATTCGTACATAAATAATCCCTCGGAAATAGAATGTGGCAGACATGTTTCCGTTTTTCTTCACCCTCCTATGTCTCGTGACATACTGTATAGAATCACTTCAAGGTTTGTGGGGAGGTGTAAAAAGAAGAGTAGAAGACATTGCAGTACAAATTATGCCACGTGGGATTTTAATGTCGCCGAGCGGCAGACATGTCTCCGAGTTAAGGGTGTACACCCCATTAAGGGTGTGCATCCCGGAAAACGATTTGCACCCAGTCAAGGGTGTGTAGGTGCATCACCCAAAGGTCACAAGGAGGACGGGGACCTAAGATGTGAGGGGGAAGGGAGGTACAGGGCGTGGCATGTACAGGGCGTAACCGGCAAAGGACATATCTGCCGCTCGGCGATGCCCTTGTGTATATATATATTTGTTTGCAGATGTGTGAAATACTATACAGTAAGTTTTATGATTGCTCGTTTGTGTGTGTGTGTGTGTGTGGGGGGGGGGGGGGGGGGGGTAGAACAAATGTCTCACTCGGGTTTCAAAGTAAACAACAAACAAAACAACAACAACAACAACAACAACAACGACAAGACGAATCGTAGTTTTCACTCTAGTTTTCTATGCGTGTCAGTGTTTATGTGCACAATGTCTCATTTCGTCTTCTTCTTCTTCTTCTTCTTCTGCGTTCCCAGGCCATATGGCCATAATGGGTAAGGTACGTATGTGTCCGGTTCTCAGTTTCCGCTGGTCCCCCCGCTGCGTACAGCCGACACATTCCGATTTCGGAGGAGCTCAAAGGAGACAAATTATTTGGAAGATTGTTTTGAAAAAAAGGCAGGAGAATGGGCCAATAAGTCAGAAAGATTGTAGATGATAGAAAGCAAATGGAAAAGGCAGAGTCAAAGAGAGTGGCAGATTATAGGAAGTTACAAGCACGGAACTTCCAGAAGGCGGGGGAACTATTTTTTTACGAAAGACCCCCCCCCCGGCCCCCCGGTATCCCCACGGGGAAATGTCTCATTTATATCCAATGACATTTTGCAAAGGGAATAATAACCGGTTTCCAGTTGTCCTGAGGGGCTCATGGAACCAATTTGTCATCTTTTAGTTTCTGGTTGTTGCTTTTTTGTGTTTTATTTTGTATGTCAGGGCAAAGCTCTGCTCGGTACCTGATCGGAAGATGGGAAGTTTGAGAAGTGTGTAATCTAAAGCGTGGGGTATAGGATTATTGGATATTAAATTGATGAGTAAAGATGTGTAAATGTGGGAGTGCGAAAACACCATCAGAAAGGGCTCAAATAAGAAGAAAGAAAAAAGAAAGAAAGAAATCAGCGTTGTGTTTAGGTATAGTGATAAGGGATAGGGTGAGGTTGATATTTAGAGAGAAAGAACATAAATAGCAAATAAGGTATAATATTTAATTAGAGGGAGGTAGAAAGAGAGACGAGGAAGAAAAGAGATAGGGGAAATATAAGGCTCTGCGTGATCTCTCCTCCTGGGAGGAGATGATAAGTTGATAATCCATCTCCAGTCTGATAAGAGAGATAATTAAAGAGAGTGTGTACGAGAGAGGGAGAGAGAGAGAGAGAGAGACAGAGAGGTGGGGGGAGAGAGAGAGAGAGAGAGAGAGAGAGAGAGAGAGAGAGAGAGAGAGAGAGAGAGAGAGAGAGAGTGAAGGAGAGAGAGTGTGTCTGTGACTGAATGAATATTTTTCGGTTAGTTAACAAACTAGGGAGTAAAAGCGAAGGTTTGAGGAGTTTTTCTCTCCAGAATCAGTAGAGTTGAGAACCGGTTAAAAAATCTGAACCGGTTTTAAACCGGTTTCCCCTATATATCCGAACCGGTGGGTTTTTTTAACCAGTACTCGCATCACTAGTTTTACCTATGCAAACACATATTTATTTGTCAAATTATTCACACACACGCACGCACGCACGCGCACACATACACAATAAAGAAACTTATGACTTATGACACACACTCAGCTCAACACTCAAAGTCAAAGTCAAAGCCATAGACCACCACAAACTAGAAACAGCTACTCTTGGTTTACAAACACCCAATCTGCGCTGAGAATCAGTGTTGTTTTTCGAAAAGAATGCGTTATTCTAAGAAAAACTTACTTTCAGTTTGCAGTTAAAAAAACCGGTTCACAGCAACTCGAACCGGTTTTTCGAACCGCGAAAGCTTAGCACCGGTTTTTCGGTTCAAACCGGTCCCCCCCCCCACCCCCTGGCTAAGTTATAATTTAGACACCCCCATAATCAACATTTTCATTGGGAAGCAACATTCTGCAATTCCCGAAGAAGGAAAAAAGGACAGCAAAGATGCAGATTAAAAACCCATGCTCCATTTCTCGGTTCTTTCCGGGTTTTTTCCCTTTCAGTCTTGCCTTTCTTACTGCAGATTGAGCACTTAACCCTTTCACCGCCAATGTCGCATTTTTGCACCACAATGATTTAACACCCATGTCACTAAAAGGCATCAAATCAGGGTCTGTTACCCAAAGACCCTATTCTCTTAATTTTGCTATGTCACAGAAGAATCCCCAATATTACAGGTAGATTTGTTTTCTCTACCCAGGTAAGTTTTTATTGGAAACGTTTTGCTGAAAAATGGCTGGCGGCGAAAGGGTTAAACCTCTGATCGTTTTCTATAGCTAACGAACATGTTCATCCATTTACACAATTGAAAATAGGCATTCAATAACAGTAGAAGAACGCGATGAACCAATTAAGACTGTGACAGGGGGTGTTGATCTGCATTTTTACACGAGGGTTATTACGTAGGTGAAGACGGGGTAAAAAGCCCATGGGCGGGTAAGAAGCCCATGCCAATTATCTCATGAAATAAAGCAAATTTCAGTCAAATTTGCCCATGAGACGAATGCTGATAATTGGCATGGGCTTCTTACCTGCCCGTGGGCTTTTTACTCCGTCTTCCCCTAATAATGAAACTGAAAGAACTAGACTTTGATATCTAGAGTCGTAAACATAAGGGGGGGGGGGGGGGGGGGGGGGAGGGTATCTAGACCACAACTTTTCCCCGAAAACTAGAACCGACCTAAGCTTACATAGATACTTAACAAAACAAAGCTTTGAAAGTAATGAAGGAGGTGGTCGTATGCCTTTCACGTTGACAAACGTCACCCAAATGCCCGGTTAATGTTTTGTCACGTCTGCCGTTGACGTGACCCGGATGTAATGCTTCGGGGTCACGCGGTCAAGGTCAAGGTCGTTTCCGGCGGTAGCCGAGCTCATTCTGTGTGTCAACAGCAAGCTGGGGTTCTTTTTTGTTTGTTTGTTTGTTTGCAAGATTATGTGAAAAGCAAATGAGTTTTTCTGGGGCCGTTTCACAAGGGCTAACGTTCCGTTGCGCTCGCTCAAATCGGCAAAAAACGGTCTAAGAAACAACCCTTTGTTTGCCGATAGTCCGCGTGACGTTTTGTTCTCGCCAAACACCGAGCAAGCGGCGAACTATCCGGAACTAGTAGGGGGTGAATACGTTTCTTGTTGTTGATTGGTCCATTAAAGTTTGTTTAAAATTTATACAAACAAAATTGACCAATCAGACAAGAGCTTGTAATATTCTTCCGCAAACGTTTTCTAAAGTGTTTCTTAGGCCCATTTTTGTCGTAAGCGTTATTCGCGCGGCGGACCGTTATCTAGAGAAACTCAACCCTGATGATGTGACTTTATTTTATTATTTGTTTTTATTTTTATTTTTTAACTCATGTCTATTAAAGCAAATTAATGGCCCATATTGAATTCTGGGCTTCATTAATTTTGGTCAAGTTGCATACCCGACAATAGCACTTTGATGGGTAGCAAACAATATCAACTCGCCACACGAACCTCTGCAATATTATTACCGAGTTACTTTGGCCATGCTATGATTTAACGCATTTAACCGGGTGTGTAGCTCTATCGCTACGTATCGAAAGAACTACCCGTTGTTACCACCACGACCCATAGAGAAACACATTAACGATGACTGTGCCAATATGTCAGTTTGAGTTCCGACAGACTAACCCTAACCCTCTTCTTCTTCTTCTTCTTCGTCTTAGGCATCCAACTTCATCACGTTGAAGATTCTGCTGCACTTTTCTTAACCCTAATAACCCGAACCCTTTTCCTAACCTAACCGTATTCCTTACCTAAGTTTAGCCCTGTTTTAACCCTAACCCTTAGTTGCTGTAGTGATTTAGCCCGCAGTAGTAGCAGACTAACCCTAACCCTATTCCTAACCTTAACCCGAACCCTTTTCCTAACATAACCCTATTCCTTACCTAGGTTTAACCCTAACCCTTATAGTTGCCGTAGTGATTTAGCCCGGTAGTGTTATCGATACGTAGTAGTGATAGTCGTACTGATTTGTCTTGGTAGTGTTATCGATACGTAGCGATAGCGGGATGTCCCCCAACCATTCGCTTCCTTTGTGCATCAAGATTAAGATTAAGATTAAGATTAAAATTATAGCCCCGTCGACAACAAAGGCCATGTCAGGGCTGTCACCACGTTCAATCTTACCACGTATTATGATGTCTGTACGTCTCTTAATTAAACTCAGAGGTTTTTTTTTATCATTGGTCGACATTAGTGGGGAGCCAACAGTAACATGAGAGCTGTACCATTTTTTTAATTTCCTATTGTTTTGGAAAATCATACCACTGCTTAGTTTTTCTTTTAGCGTGGAAGACTCTGACTGTCAAGCTAGGAGATTGGCTTAACGTCTAATTAGGCGTTGCCTCTTAGAAACAAAGCTAGGAGATGAAATTCTGCTCAACGTCCTCCGCGGTCTGCAACAGACACATAATTATGGAACATTAGTAGATCTATATACAGATGGTGGGAACGATCCTGGAGGCAATGCCCGGAGGCAGTGCACCACCAGGAAAGTCCCGAATTGTTAACAATACAGATGTGTATTTGAAAACTAGGAGGCATTTGCACTGGCTTTTACGTGCTATACACAAGCCAAAGAGATTGTTGGTCTTGGAGTCACTGGACCCTTCCCCCAACGCCATTGTCTTCGAATCCTTTTCCACCGAGAAGAGTGAGGATTCATCCTTAGTCAAGGCATCTCTACTATAAACACATTTTTTTTAGCCCAGCCTGTCGGAAGTCTAGTTGCACCCTCCCCTTTGCTATCTGACATGCAGTCATTATCGGACACGACAGACAGGCAGGCAGACAGACAGGCCTACAATTAAGGGACAAAGAATGGTCGACTTATGGCGATCATTTGACCGCCAGGGGGCAGTCAAACCACTAGGGGCTTATCACGCTATATTCTTAGTTGGGCGTAGTGACAGAGAGAGAGAGAGGGTTGGACTCCTCCCCCCCCCCCTCTCTCTCTCTCTCTCTCTCTCTCTCTCTCTCTCTCTCTCTCTCTCTTTATCCCCAACTAGAGGATTAGCCCCACTCGAGCGTTATGACACCTGGCGGGCAAAAGAGCCAGCAAGGCAAGGCAAGGCAAGGCAAGAAAGGCAAGAAATGTATTTCATACCCCATTTGGGCACAGAAATATAAAAACATACACACATAAATAAATTTCCAAGAATCAACCCAAGAGTGATGTCCAAAATCATTTCAAAGATAACCCATACCATAATATTACAAATAATGTAATGTATTACTAAATTAAAAACAAAATGGGAAAAAGACATGATTAATAGCATTTATCTGAAAGAACCGTTAACAAATGTAATGAAGTGCTTTAGTTTGAGTAATATGTTCTTATTTTTTGTAGAGAACAAAGCTTTGAATTTATAAGCATTAGGGCGAGTAAAAAAATACTTGGGGAGGTACCTTCTCCTGTCAGTGTCAAAGAAAGGACAAACAAACAAGTAGTGAAACTCATCTGCCACATCATGTACATTACATTTTTCACAAATTCTTTCATGTCTGGGTGTACCAGTATAACGCAATGTGTTCACAGGCAAGTTATTATTATTAGTTCTGAATTTTAACACAGTAATCATATGGCAAGACTAAGTAATATGGGTCAACACAAAAAGACGTTTTAAACATTCTGTAGTTTAAATATAATTCGTCATTATCTACATGCATATACCAAGATTGTAAGATTGTAAGCTAAGTCGCTCATTAAGCGCCCGTTCACCAACGCGTGAAGGAAGGAAGCTACCAAATACAAACTGGGTGTTCCTTGTGCGGCAAAACCGCGCACAGTGAATTAGCTTCTGCAATTTTTGCTAACATTTACCCATATTGGCCGGAATTAATAATAAAGCTGTCAATTTGAACGAATTTGTTTCAAGGGAAGTAAGTCTGTGCGCACACCACACATTGGTGGTTTAAACAAATCTTTGATATTTCCAAACACATGTCACAGAAGGCAAAAGAGAGCATCAACAAGCTAGCGCTTATAGCGTACCTTTATAGGTGTACCACGCTTTGGTCACTTCTAAATTCGCTTCGCCTCTTACTATGCGTTTGTAGCGGTTTGAAGTGGGGTAGCTCATTGCTGTAGAGAGTTTTTCTATATAAAGTCTATATAATTATATATTAAAAAAACCGTCTGATCTACCGCTTCCTTATATGTCTAAACCTGAAGTAAAAACCTGTAATCTTCTTTCATTTCTCCTTTTGTTTATGTCTGTTTAGTTTGTGTGTATGGCTGGAGTGATTTGTGAGTTTTTTGAAAAAATAATTCAAAATCAGTGCGAAAATCTATGATGAGCGTTCTGTTGTTGTTGTTGTTGTTGGCCTAGCCTGGCTAAAAGACTCCGGGGATCATCCCAACAGCTGAAGCACTTGAACACTATTCGTAGTGCATCAACTACGGATGACAACATTACGTGTGTGTGTGTGAGACCGTTTTTGATTACCCCGCCACGTGGGCAGCCACACTCCGTCTTCGGGGGGATTTATGCGAGACTGATAATGTTATGCTAGGGGCTTGTCATGGCTGAAGACAATCCCCGCATAACTATGCAGAGCATAACGACATTTTGATGTAGCCTTGGTGTTAAGTTCGATCTAGCCTCTCTCATGGCCTAACAATCTAAGCTTGAGATTGTGAAGAACAATGTCAGTAACACGTGGTGGTGACAGCCTCCATCCCCCCCCCCCCCCCAACCCCCCCCCCCCCCCACCCCCCTTCACGTCATTCTTCATGCACAGCTGTTTCTGGCTCATGAGACAAAACCCCACCGGATAAAACCCCACCTCGTTATCTGAAGAAAAAAACCCCGGACAAAACCCCACCGGATAAAACCCCACCTCGTTATCTGAAGAAAAAAAAAACCCCGGCCAAAACCCCACCTAAGCACAAACATTAGTCTATGTATTAGATACATACGTCACATATTTGTATGCTAGTCTGTCGTTTCCGACAATGACTGCCAGATAGCAGAGGGGGGCAGATAGTCTACTGTTCTGGCGGGCTGGGCGAGAATTTGTTTATAGTGGAGATGTTTTGCACAGGGTACATCCCCACTCTCTCGGCCAAAGGATTTGAGGACATAGCTGGCGTTGAGGAAGGTCCCCAAAGGCCAGCCCATCCCGGCCTCTGGATGCAGCACCAGAGCCGGTGCAAAGCCCCCCCCCCCCCCCCCCTCCCCCCCCCCCCTCGTTTGAGAGTCGTAGTCTTCCACAAGAGACTAAAACTGTACCGTGATTTTCCATTACTGTAGAAAATCATCTATTGTACAGCTCTCATGTTACTGTTGGCCCCTACTACAGGCTAATGTCAAACCAATGATATAAGCTGTTTGAGTAAAGGAGATCATTGTGTGTGTGCTCGCGCGGGTGCGTGTGAGTGTGTGTGTGTGTGTGTGTGTGTGTGTGTGTGCGTGTGTGTGTGCGTGTGTGCGTGTGTGCGTGCGCGTGTGCGTGTGCGTGCGCGCGTGCGTGCGTGCGTGCGTGCGTGCGTGTGTGTGTGCATGTGCTCTCGCGCGCGCGCCTGTGTTGTACGTGTGTGGATAAGTGTGCGTGTGTGTGTGCGCAAGCTCGCGATCGTGTATGCGTAGTAAAAGCTCACCCACCCCCCACCCCCACCCCCCCCCCCCAAAAAGAAGAAAAAGAAAAAGAAACAAAAGTAATAGCTTTTAACTTAGGTCACAATAATTATACAGTACGTTCTAGCATTAACCCTTTCACCGCCAACCATATTTCAACCCAATATTTTCGTTAAATTTACTTGGGTAGAGAACAAAATCCATCTGCAGTATTGGGAATTCTTCTGTGACGTATATAAAGTGAGGTTTATCCGTACTTTCCAAAACTAAGCACAATAGGGTCTTTGGATAATAGACCCCAATTTGATGCCTTTTTAGTGACATAGGTGTTAAATCAATGTGGTGCTAAAATGCGACTTTGGCGGTGAAAGGGTTAACAACACTTTTCTGCCCCCTTTCTCCCCTCTATTATACAATCCTTACATCAACACGTCAAAATGTGACATTTTCATTCATCTTAGAGCTTTCTTGAATCCTTTATGTATAATATATATATATATTTTATCATCATCCTCCAACAGAAACACATCCCCATCCTGAATACAAAACTAAGTACGAAATGAGTATGGGTAGGAAGCATTAGATACAAAATAATTACGG
Organism: Phymorhynchus buccinoides; assembly: GCA_017654935.2. Lineage (NCBI taxonomy): Eukaryota > Metazoa > Mollusca > Gastropoda > Neogastropoda > Raphitomidae > Phymorhynchus > Phymorhynchus buccinoides. Next base: position 32,696,547 of record CM065702.1, read on the forward strand.
TAAGTGCATGTTTCTACAGTTCTCTAGAGTCCCATGGCGGCCATTTTGAATATGACGTCATAACTCAAAATGCCCAACATTTACAACTTGGCCTCCAACGGATTTGGATTCAGCACCCTCAAATCATGTCAGATCGACATAAAAACATAAAAAAATTATTTATCACAAATCAAGGTGAAGCTTAATTTCGCCTGGACTATCATCAGGTACCTTGAACTTCCTTTGAATGACACTCACTCACCCGTACGTCTGTCAAGCTACTATCTGATGAAAACCTTACTAATACTACTAACCCATGAAAAGACTACTATTATTTTCAGCAGTTAGTAGTAATACTACTAACTGATGAAAATAATAGTAGTCTTTTCATGGGTTAGTAGTAATACTAAGGTTTTCATCATATAGTAGCTTGGCTTTACGACTATCTAGTGAAATGATTCCTGTGGGAAATTATGTCCTCTCTCTCTCTCTCTCTCTCTCTCTCTCTCTCTCTCTCTCTCTCTCTCTCTCTCTCTCTCTCTCTCTCTCTCTCTCTCTCTCTCTCTCTCTCTCTCTCTCTCTCTCTCTCCCTCCCTCCCTCCCTCCCTCTCTCTCTCTCCCCCCTCTCTCTCTCTCTCTCTCTCTCTCTCTCGCTCTCTCTCTCTCTCTCTCTGTCTAACCTCTGACACTGGTCACTTTGGCCTAATTTTACCGTTGGAATGCTAATTAGTGTATTAGGAGTTCATTTGAACAATTGTTGATGTGGTTGACCAGTGGTCAGTGTCACTGACCAGTGGTCACATTGGCCTATTTTCACTGTTTGACTGCAAATTAGTGTATTAGGAGTTCAAATGAACAATTTTTGATGTGGTTGACCAGTGGTCAGTGTCACTGACCAGTGGTCACTTTGGCCTATTTTCACTGTTTGACTGCAAATTAGTGTATTAGGAGTTCAAATGAACAAGGTTTGATGTGGTTGACCAGTGGTCAGTGTCACTGACCAGTGGTCACTTTGGCCTATTTTCACT
>CM065702.1:32710053-32712553 GCA_017654935.2 Phymorhynchus buccinoides
TCTTTCTTTCTTTCTTTCTTCCTTTTCTTTCTTTCCTTTCTTTAGGTGCACCTTCTTCTTAACATCTTCTTCTTCTTCTTTCTTCCCTACTTCCTTCTTCTCTTCCTTCTTCCTTCCTTCCTTCCTTCTTCCTTCTTCCTTCCTTCCTTCCTTCTTCTTCCTTCCTTCCTTCCTTCCTTCCTTCCTCTTCCTTCTTCCTTCTTCCTTCTTTCTTTCTTTCTTTTTTCTTTCTTTTTCTTCTTTCTTGTTTTCTTCTTCTTTCTTCTTTCTTTCTTTCTTCTTCTTTCTTCTTCTTCTTCTTCTTCTTTTTCTTCTTTTTCTTTTCTTCTTTTTCTTCTTCTTCTTCTTCTTCTTCTTCTTCTTCTTCTTCTTCTTCTTCTTCTTCTTTTTCTTCTTCTTATTCTTCTTCTTCTTCTTCTTCTTCACTTCTTCTTCTTCTTCTTCTTCTTCTTCTTCTTCTTCTTCTTCTTCTTCTTCTTCTTCTTCTTCTTCTTCTTTCTTCTTCCTTTCTTCTTCTTCTTTCTTCTTCTCTCTTCTTCTTCTTTCTTCTTCTTCTTCTTCTTCTTCTTCTTCTTCTTCTTCTTCTTCTTCTTCTTCTTCTTCTTCTTTTCTTCTTCTTCTTCTTCTTCTTCTATGTTCATAGGCCATATGGCCATAATGGATGAGGTACCTATGTGTCCGGTTCAGTTTTCTGGTCTCCCCGCTGCCTTCAGCCGACATAATCCGAATTCGGAGGAGATCAAAGGAGAAACGTTTTAGTAAGAAATATGTTAAATTTTAAATATAAAAAAATCAGGAGAATGGGCCAATAAGGGAGAAACAAAAACAGTAGATGATGGTAAGAAAAAGAAAAAGGCAGAGTCAAAAAGAGTGATAGATATGAGAGGAAATTGCGAGCACAGAACTTCTTCTATTTGTACTGAAAATCCCCCGGTATCCCCACCGGGGTGGGTGGAGGGGGTGAGAGGGGGAGGGGGGGATACAGGCTGACAGCAGACAGACAGACAGACAGGCAGGGTAAAAAAATAGAAAAGGGGTTTTTAATCAGTGGGATCAGTGCTAATCTTCCTCCATTCAGAGAGAGGAGAGAGAGAGAGAGAGAGAGAGAGAGAGTGAGAAGAGAGAGAAGAGAGAGAGAGAGAGAGAGAGAGAGAGCGAGAGAGAGAGAGGGATGGAGAGAGAGAGAGAGAGTGAGAGAGAGAGAGAGAGAGAACGAGAAAGAAGTGAGAGAGAGAGAGAGGGAGAGGGACGAGAGAGAGAGAGAGAGGGAGAGAGAGGGAGAGAGAGAGAGGCGAGAGAGAGAGAGAGAGAGAGAGGAGAGAGAGAGAGGGAGAGAGGGAGAGAGAGAGAGGGAGAGAGAGAGAGAGAGAGAGAGAGAGAGGGGAGAGAGAGAGGGAGAGAGAACTTGAATGCTTGAACACTTGAACACTTGAAATTAATTGTCATTGCCAAATTGGCCTTATGACAAGGGAGAGAGAGGAGAGAGAGAGAGAGAGAGAGAGAGAGAAAGAGAGAAAGAGAGAGAGACCAGAGAGAGAGAGAGAGAGAGAGAGAGAGAGATTGAGAGAAAGAAAGAGAGAGAGAACTTGAACACTTGAAAACACTTGAAATGTATTGTCATTGCCAAATTAGCCTTATGACAAGGGGGGGGGGAGAGCGAGAGAGAGAGAGAGAGAGAGAAAGAGAGAGAGAGAGAGAGAGAGATGAGAGAGAGAGAGGAGAGAGACGAGAGAGAGAGAGAGAGAGAGAAGAGAGAGAAAGGAGCGAGAGAGAGAGAGAGAGAGAGAGAGAGAGAGAGAGAGAGAGAGAGAGAAGAGAGAGAGAGAGAGAGAAAGTAACGTCCTCCGGTCTGGAAACAAAACACATTATGGGACATTAGTAAAATGTAAAGATGGTTGGAACAATAATGGAGGCAATGCCCGGAGGCATGCGGAACCAGTAAAGTCCCGATTTTTAAGGGTATGTCTTAATCTCTCTCTCTCTCTCTCTCTCTGATCTCTCTCTCTCATCTCTCTCTTCTCTCTCTCTCCTATCTCTCTCTCTCTCTCGCCCCACGTGGCAGTAAAAAAAAAACCAAAAACAGATAAAGGGAAGTGAAGTGAGCTAAGCCAACAGAGTCATTGCCAGTAAGGCTACCAGAAGCGGTCCAAAATTGCCCAGTGCGGTAGATAAGTGAGGACTTGTTGAGTTATTAGTAAATGTCCATGTCAGTACTGTATGTATGTACGTACGTACTAGTATTTGCGACTTGTTGTCAGGGGCGGGTCGGGGTGGGTGGGTGTCCAGGGTTTCCGGAGGACCCCCCTCCCCCCGTTTACCCCAAGGATGAACCTTTTACAAGGGTGAAAATGAAGACAATGGCTCAATTTTTTTCGTTCTTCTTCTTCTTCTTCTTCATTCTTCTTCTTCTTCTTCTTCTTCTTCTTCTTCTTCTTCTGCGTTCATGGCCATAATGGGTACGATACGTATGTGTCCGGTTTTCAGTTTTCACTGGTCTCCC
>CM065702.1:32717553-32720053 GCA_017654935.2 Phymorhynchus buccinoides
GCACGCACGCGCAGTGCTCTCACACACACACACACACACACACACACACACACACACACACACACACACACACACGCACACACACACTTTCGCTCTCTCTGTCTCCCTGTGTCTCTCTGTCCGTCTCTCTCTGTCTCCCTGTGTCTCTCTCTGTGTCTCTCTGTCCGTCTCTCTCTGTGTCTCTCTGTCCGTCTCTCTCTGTCTCTCTCTACCTCCCTTCCTCGCCGCTCTCTGTCTCTAACAAACACAAAAATCACACAAAATTAAAAGCAATGAAAGTTATTAAGAGCACACGCGCGCGCACACACATGTACACCCACACACACACACACACACACACTGGCACGCGCGCACTGAGGGCAGCATGGGGAAAAAAACCTTTGTCAGCTTATTCTTTAACCCTCAATAAAGATGATTTTCACTTGACTTGACGTGACACATTAATTTGAACCATAAATTTGGACAAAAGTGAACAAGGTACAAAATAGTACCTAAGTGAATGGATAGTACCCTTTATTCTAATCTGGATTGCTACAAAATTCGGGAGTTTTCTGGTGTTGCACTGCCTCCGGGCATTGCCTCCAGGATCGTTCCCACCATCTTTATATCAACTAATGTCCCATATGTGTCTGTTCCAGACCGGAGGACGTAAAATAGATTTTCATTCATGGATAGTAGGCTACCGTCACCATCTAGGACTGTATACCTCCATGCAGTCCTCGCCCCTAACCCCCTCTCATCCTCCTTTTCAGAACATCCCCTTCTCCGTCCCTTTGCCCCCCACCACCCTACCCCACCCCACCCTCCCTTATTTACACTCGCAGTCGTCCTTTCTCCTTGCAGGCAAGGCAGTGAGAAATCGGTGATTAGTCCCCCCTCCCCCACACCCACCCACTCCACCCCCGCCCCCCTAATTAATGAGACAGGTGTGTGGCGATTAAACCCCTGTCATTCATTGACCAGCAGCCAGCCTCCTCGCATAGTCACTGTCACGACCCTCAGTACTGGGCCAGCCACACTGCATACGATACGATCCGACTCGACCCCAATACGATCCGATTGTGACGATGTCCGTGAGTCTAGTCGTGAATCACAGTGAAATACTTTCGTCTCTAAAAAAAAAGAAGAAGAATAAAACCCAAAACAACTCTACTGTTTTCCGTTCACTATACTCAAGTAGACCCCAATACACGAATCAAATTAAAAACGAATGTCTCATATTCTTCTTCTTCTTCTTCTTCTTCTTCGATCGCTTAAGACAGTTTCCTGTCAATTATGAGCGCAGATGCGTCATGCTGTCGTCATGCCGACTAACTAAGAAATAGTTGGGCCCAGCAAGTCCGACTTCGGCTGAAGGAGGAAATGTTTTTGAAAGCGTTTATTGAAAAAAAGGGCAGGAGAATGGACCAGTAAAGGCAGAAAGATAGTAGATGACAGTAAGCAAAGGGAAAAGGCAGAGTCAAAGAGAGTGACAGATTGGAGGAAGTTACAAGCACATAACTTCCAGAAGGTGGGGGAACTATTTATGCAAAAGACCCCCCGGTATCCCCACTTGCTTGGGGGAATGTCTGATATAAAAAATATATCATATTTGTGTACGGTGGGACTACAAACGATTAGAGTGAATATGACTAGTAGGATTTCATCATATTTATGTAGACAGTAGAATTTCACGTCAATCATGCCTCACAAAATGTCAAAATCGGATCGTAGTGAATCGAATCGTATGCTAGTGTCGTAAGGCCCTTAAGGAGCAGATAATTACATACCTATGCTACGTTGAAGGTGTAAGGGAGAGGAGGAGGGGGTGGGGGGGGGGGGGGGTGGGGTGGGGGGGGGGAGGGAGGGGGTTGAGAAGGGAGGACCGAAGAGGGCTAACCGCTTGAGGTAGAAATCGTGACAGGGTTTAAACCCATCAACGTTTGGCCCGCTTACACTGTATAATACATACGATTCGATCTCAATGCGATGCGATTTGACGCTTGCGATGCATGATAATTATACTACCACTCGGGTGAAATTCTACTGTCTTAAAATACATCTGATGAAATGCTAACTAGTTGTGTTCACTACTATCATTATTTGTAGTGCCCCGTAGTATATTGAGAACTCTTTCCAAGAGGAGAAGAAAACTCTTGCTGTGTTTTTCGATCTCTCAAGAGCTTTCGACAAAGAGTGGAAAGAGGGCCTCATGCTGAAACTCCTTCGAGCTGGTTTGCACAACAATATGCACCTGTGGATCAAACACTATCTCTTCAACAGAACTGCAAGAGTAAAACTGGATGGCTTCCACAGCAACAGGGTCAAGCTGCGTGAGGGTGTCCCCCAGGGAGGCGTGCTTTCCCCAACATTGTTTCTGCTGTTTATCAATGACATCACAAGGACCATCACAAAGCATGTCTCCAACAGTCTCCACGCTTATGGCCTCGCAGCTTGGACACCCTCTGAACACACCAGCCCAGCTACCTACAGGCTTCAGGAAATCATCAACAACATCGCT
>CM065702.1:32727553-32730053 GCA_017654935.2 Phymorhynchus buccinoides
GCCTATCAACACTTATAGAACGAGCAGGTGATATCATTATAAAAAATATTAAAATAAGAAAATTCTGATAGTGGTTTTGTTTTCTGTTCCGTTACGACGACGAGGGGTCTTTCGTGAACACACAACTGTTTTTTTATGCCGAAGTGCACCATTCGCAGACTCAATACTAACTGTTGTTGTGCGCAATCAAAGAAGAGTGCGCCATTCAACAGACTCAATAATAACTGTTGTGCGCAATCAAAGAAGATCTTGAATCAAGTAAAGACTAGCTTTTTAATAGAACTTTCCCAAACTGCATGGTTTTTTGCATTTCGTAGCTGAGTTTTTGTTTCTCTCTCTCTCTCTCTCTCTCTCTCTCTCTCTCTCTCTCTCTCTCTCTCTCTCTCTCTCTCTCTCTCTCTCTCTCTCTCTCTCTCTCTCTCTCTCTCTCTCTCTCTCTCTCTCTCTCCCCTCCCCCCCCCCCCCCCTAGAATTGTATTGGAAGCTTGAAAAGATCTAGTCGCCAGGCAGCCAAGAATTCGGTTATCATTGTTACTGATTTGGCGGAAGTTTGGATGTTTTGTGTGGCGTATGACTAGTGAATGGGAGAAGCCGACTGATTGCATGCCTTGCATTGCAAACAAACACCAACTCAGGAGAAACAGAAACACTGAGAAAAGAGGGCTGAAGCGTTTTGGAATATTCACGTTTACGCTGATGCGATATTTTGAAAGTCGATTTGCCAAGCACTGTAACAATTCTATGCCTGGTTAGGGGGGGAGGGGGGAATGTAACAGAAAAATGTGTGTGATGTGTTTGAAATGCAACTTTGTTTTGTTTCTGATGATGCGAAATGGTGAAGTTTGAGTCGGGTGTTCATGTTTGGACTATATTAGTGTCTATTATTGCATTCTATGAACGTTGGTAGGAGCAAGGTAGTTTCTGTTTTATTGGGTGTGGTAAAGGTCGTGGTTCTCACTTCATGAGAGACGGTCTGTGCTGACATGCGTCGACTTAGTTGGGCACACAAGAGTTCTCAGCCGGAACCGGAAGAGGAAAAAAGTTGAAAAAAAAAGTGCTTCACAACGTACCTTTTCTTTTCTTATCGTTTTATGGCGATAAGAAGACAAGCTTTGTGTATGCATACACATTCTGTGGTACAATTTCGGAATGGAAAGGCTCTTCAGTTATTAATGATTGATTCAGTAAAAAGTTTCGTTTTGCGGTTAGCCTGTGAAAGTGGCGAAGTTGCCGCTTTTGATCATTCTTTTGGGGGAAAACCCCACCGTTCAAAAGTGTGATACTATATATTATTCTCACGATCAACAGTGTGATATATATTATTCTCACGATCAACAGTGTGATATATATTATTCTCACGTTCAACAGTGTGATATATATTATTCTCACGATCAACAGTGTGATATATATTATTCTCACGATCAACAGTGTGATATATATTATTCTCACGATCAACAGTGTGATATATATTATTCTCACGATCAACAATGTGATATATATTATTCTCACGATCAACAGTGTGATATATATTATTCTCACGATCAACAGTGTGAGATATATATTATTCTCACGTTCAACAATGTGATATATATTATTCTCACGTTCAACAGTGTGATATATATTATTCTCACGTTCAACAGTGCGATATATTCTCACGTTCAACAGTGTGAGATATATATTATTCTCACGTTCAACAGTGTGATAGATATATATTATTCTCACGTTCAACAGTGTGATATAATTAATTATCTCAGTTCGTTTTGTGATTTGAATGTGTGCAGTAAGAGAGGTACTTCATATGCGCTGCCTCAAACCGTGACCCAACGTAACATTCAACAAACGAACAACTACACGACAAGTGTAAAGTGACGTTATTTTATTCACAAGAGACAAAGCAAAACTACTGGATATTTCGGCGAATGCGCCTTCATCAACCAAGAAAACAGCAAACAGCAAACAGCAAATATAGCAAAAGGAGCAAAAAGCAGGCAACAAAAGGAGTTTGAAAAACCCAACAAGATCAAAATAAAAAAATAAATAATTCTTCCTCCTCTACAGTCCAATGCGTAAATGATAATCATTATATTCTTCAATAATAATAATAATAATAATAATAATAATAATATTCTTCAAAGAAAAAATCAAGGACAGACAGTTTTCATTCATTCATTAATTAACAATTAAAGCTATTCTCCTACCGGATAGTTTCTCGCTGCCTGACAGGGGAGGGAATGCATGGCGTTGAAGTCTGTGCCTCATGGAACCGACAGGAAAGGTAAGTTGTCGCCCTTGAATGAAATCGCAAAAGCTCTCTTGGTCTTTTTTGTTGCTGACCTTTCTTTCTTAGTTTCTGTCTTGCTTTCGTTCTAGTTCTGTTGTTGTTGTTTTCTCTTTCTTTCTTTCTTTCTTTTGTTCTTGTTTTCTTGAACTTGCTTTCTTTCTTTCTTTCTTTCTTTCCTCTTTCTTTCTTTCTTTCTTTTCTTTCGTTCTTTCTCTTCTT
>CM065702.1:32735053-32740053 GCA_017654935.2 Phymorhynchus buccinoides
TAATGTTATCGCCCTTTCGTGTTGGCAAGGAGTAGTATAACTATGGCGCGCCAAAGATACAAAACTCTATCTAGCTGTTCGATAGAGTTTCGAAACTGTATCTATCAGTTCGATAGAGTTTGAAAACCCTATCTAGCTAGCTGTTCGATAGAGTTTTAAAACTCTGTCGAACAGCTAGATAGGGTTTCCACAAAATAACCCTATCGAGATATAGTTTTTCTATCGCGATTTTTGATTGGTACATGGCTTCAGCGACAAGTTTGTGGCCTTGGCAGGGCAGTGACCCGTGAATTTGAATAAGACGATAAGCCTAGGCCCCTACATGTAGTCAAACAAACATGGCAGCTGAACGATTTCAACGAGCGAATCTTCCCGGCGTTTCATCTGTAATTGAATCCGCTAAACGAGTTCGTAGAATGCCACCTATTAGGCTAGGTGTAGGTCACAGTCAAAGATACTAGTCCTATCTACCAATGAAATGCTTCGTTTAAAAAAAGTATCAAAATGGCGCGTTCGATAGAGTTTTACGACGAGAAACTCTATCTAGCTGCTCGACAGAGTTTTGAAACTCTATCTAACTGCTAGCTATAGTTTAGAAACTGTATCTAACAGTTCGATAGGGTTTTTAAACTCTGTCGAACTGCTAGATAGAGTTTGGGTCATTCGGCGCGCCATATATAATGCCTCATTGGGGATACTTATCCTGTCCCGCGCTCACCAGTCTTCATTCAGACCATTCATAGCGCACTATACTATTACTATGTGAATGCGTGCTATCATGTGAATTCCGAGAGTCATCCATCCCACCGTTGTTGTTGGGTTTTTTGTTTGTGGCTCAAGCCACAAACCTATAACTCACTTTGTCGGTCAGTCGGTCTGCTGTTCCAAAATTGTCGCACATTTTGACAAAATTGTCGCACTTCAAATCGAGGCTACTCTTCAAAATTAATTGAGGCCGCTCTTTAAAATGATGTATTTTAAAAGCGTGCAAAATAATAAACATACGTAATACAGACACTACAACAGACACGACGAGTATGTGGTGCTTCTTTGATGAGTATAAGTAGGATACATAGTTTTAAATGTTTTCCAAAAGATATAAAAAGTTACGAAATGGTGCAGAGATAACATTCTGGTTTACAGATTAAAATTATTGAAAAGCCAGGGGAGGTAACTCATGATTGGAGTGGTAAAAATAGACCGCGTGCCACAAACTATTGCGATTTCGCGCTTGTTTCTCCTTTGTTTTTGTTTTTTGTTTGTTAATACGCTGTACAAGAATCGAGACAAGATTTCAAGGAGTTATCATCACACTATGACGCGCACGACAAGACATCACACAATCTATATCACCTCTACTCTTACTCTGTGAATACCACTGCCACCCAGTCTGAGGCCCTGTGGCCTTAAAGACCCACCACGCCACGTGTCAAAATTACGGTTTCCACGTGCTTTTCCCTCTTATGGCTGATAAGAAATCTTAAGAAATCTTCCTAGCATAAGAGGGAATGTGACACGTGACGTGGGGGGGTCTTTAAAAGGGCCAGCCACACGTCAGCTAAAATCGCACGACTGTACGATACGATTCGATCACGTGATCTACGAAGCGCGAATCTCATTTTGTTCTGGGAGACCACGCAACGTGGTCGAATCGTATCGTACAGTCGTACGATTTTAGTGGACGTGTGGCTGGCCCTTGACTCAAAAATGGCTTGTGTGCCAATGGTTGACATTAGCATAATTATGTAGTAGTAGTGGGGACCGGTGTGGCATTCTCAAAATGGATTTGTTCTCAACATGTCTGCGCATGTGCGAAATCGATCATGACGTACCATAACATTTTATCTTTTGTGTATTCGACACTTAATTGACCCTAACCCTATTCCTAACCCTAACCCTATTCATAACCTTAACTCTTGGCACATGCGCAGACATGTTGAGAACAAATCCATTTTGAGAACACCACACCGGGGGTCAGCCCATTTTTGCCCCGTTCCCTTGTTGCCCCGCCCCGTTGTTCCCCCGCCCCATTATCATATATCTATATTATTTTTTAAATCGGGGCTTTACTGGTGTTGCACTGCCTCCGGGCATTGCCTCCAGTGATCGTTCCCACCATCTTTATATCTACTAATGTCCCATATATGTGTCTGTTCCAGACCGGAGGACGTTAAGCAGATTTTCCATCCTTTCCCCGTACCACCCCATTCTTGCCTCAAAGTATCCCCGTCTCTGTGTGCCGCCCCTCCCCTCCCCCCCCCCCTTCCCTCCATCTATGTGTGTCCCTGTGTCTATGTGTCCCTGTCTCTATGTGTCCCCGTCATTGTGCCCCCCCCCCCCATACCTCTGTGTGCCCCCCGTCTCTATAAAATGTCCCCATCTTTTTTGTCCCTGTCACTATAATGTCCTTCTCTACGTGTCCCCAATTTATTTTGTGTGTCCCCCTCTCTGTGTGTCCCCGTCCCTGTGTCCCTGTCTCTGTATGTGTCCACGTCTCTATAACTCGCCGTCCGCATGCAAAAGAGACGTAAGTCAAAATTGGTCACACCACTTCGATGTGTTGAACTTACCAGTTGATCAAGACAAAGCTATGTGGTCAGATTTAACGTGGTGACAGCCCTGACATGGCCTTAGTTGTCGACGGGGCTATAATTTCAATCTTTAATCTTTATCTTAAAACTGAGACAAGCTGGGGGGAGGGGGGGAGGGGGGGGGGGGGGGCACTTGCTCTAGTTCTGCTGCCGCAAGGATTTGTTGGCCTTTGGGGACCTTCCTTTGAATGCCAGCTGTCCTCAAATCCCTTTGGGTTGAGAGAGTGGGGGTGTACGCTGGGCAAGGCATCTCCACTATATTAGTACTATACTAGTATCTAAACACATTTTAACGGTGCGCCTCTATTCGCCTACGCGCGTTTCGCCAACTCTCGTTTCAATGACTAACTGAGAAACACTCTCGTTTCGTCTAAGTAATGTTTAAGACGATATAAATGACACCAAATTGCCGCTGACACGCCACCCACAAAACAGGAATATGATATTATAGACTTAGTTGGAAGCAATATTTAACCCCTTCACCGCCAGCCACATTTCAGCCAAAACTTTCCTTCAAATTTACCTGGGTAGAGAACAAATCCATCGGCAGTATTGGGGATTCTTCTGTGGCATATATGAAATAAGGTCTATCCTTACTTCCCAAAACAAAGACAATAGGGTCTTTGGATAATAGACCCCAATTTGATGCCTTTTAGTGACATAGGTGTTAAATCTCTGCGGAGCTAAAATGTGACTTTGGCGGCGAAAGGGTTAATGAATGACATCGGCGTGGCACTAGCACGTAGGCGAAGTGGACGGCACCCCACTGATTTTTAAAACAGCAACTGCCCCCAGAGCTATTTGTGGCTACCTACAGATGACCCTCAAAAAAAAGACGCACGCGCAAGACAGATAAACAGAGACACCCCACACCCACACCCACACCCACACCCCACAAACAACAACAAAAAAACTCACACAAAAACAAAACACCAACACACACTACCAGAAGAAAAGAAAAACAAAAAAACAAAAAAACACGGCAGGTAAACAACAAATGCAGGCCATCCTTTCTTTTTCTTTCGCTTTCTTTTCTTCTTCTTCTTGTAAAGCAGTGGGGAGGAATTGAAGGTCAGAACCGAGTTGTTTGTGCCAAGAATCTTCCAGCCGCTAGGAGGAGCTATTGCTGGAACCTTTATTAGCTACTAGGGGCCTACAGCCCAGCCTTTGCCTGCCTCACTTTTAGAACGAACCAGGTGGGGGGCTTCGCCCACATTCCAACATTCCTTCAGACACCTCCCTCCCACCCTCACCCTCCCCTCCCCACCATGCTCTACATACATATGTTACGCCCAATCCGTGACATTGCCTATTTCATGAAATGGGCAAAATGCTTTGCCCAATTGATAAAATGGATAATGTATATCACAATTTTGAATCCCCATTCACACAGGTATTGGTTAAGAGTGATTCAATGGTATCACGCTTTTCTACATTGGATTTGCACCCCTATCCTGCCCCTCAACTCGACCAGATGCTAAGCTGGGACATGCCTGAGCCACATGTTGAATCAAACGTTTTATCAAATTAAGTCTGAATAAAATAATTTTATCTAATCTCATCTACGGATGGGATTTCTCATTCATTTGAACCAATTCTTGATCTATGTGTGCTAATGAACGAAAACTGTTTTTCTTTCATATTGCTTTTCTCAATTGCAAGTTATAAATTGGCTATTTCACGAACTGGGCAAACCATTTTGCCCATTTCATGAAATGAGCAATTTCATGGATTGGGCGTAACACATGCATACACACGGGAGCGTCCCTATTCGCCTTTTCCTGTTTCATCTATGCTTTGTTATGGTAATGAGCAAGATGGCCGCCCTATTACCCATCCCGTTTCACCTACTGTCTCTGTCTGACCGTTTGTCTGTCTGCCTCTCTCTCTCTCTCTCTCTCTCTCTCTCTCTCTCTCTCTCTCTCTCTCTCTCTCTCTCTCTCTCTCTCTCACTCTCTCTCTGTGTGACGAGAGCGCATAATGTTAAAACGAATGGTTTGTTTTGCATCGAATTCTTATTACGTTGATGCCTGTGCGGTTGGTTGGTTGGCTGTCTACAGTGAGAATCAGATCCAGATTGTAAGATTTTTTTTTCCCCTTGAACTCGAAGCTTTCGAGACGGAATTTCAGAAAATGAGGACGCACAATACCACATGCAATTCACCCCAAAACGTTTACCACTGTAGTTTGTATTATAAGCAAATGACATGATTTTTTTCAACAAAGTGTGTGTGTGTGTGTGCGTGTGTGTGCGTGTGTGTGTGTGCGTGCGTGTGCGTGCGTGCGTGCGTGCGTACATGTGTGTGCGTGTCTTCCAACAGGTTCGGGTGCGGGCTGTCATGGCGTGGAGGGCGGCAGTAAGGGGGCCCGCTACGTGGCTGCAGTGTGCCTGATGTACTGGATGCTCCT
>CM065702.1:32747553-32750053 GCA_017654935.2 Phymorhynchus buccinoides
CTGGGTTGGGGAATGATGTGGAAAAGGCTCGCTTAGAAAACGATCGTGGACACACCGCGGAAAAGACTCACGTGGAGAACGACCGTGGACATACCACGGGAAAGACTCACGTGGTAGAGAACGACCGTGGACATACCACGGAAAATACTCACGTAGTAGAGAACGACCATGGAATCACCATGGAAAAGACTCACGTGGTAGAGAACGATCGTGGGGACACCACGGGAGAGACTCACGTGGTAGAGAACGATCATGGAGATGGCGCGGAAAAGACTCGCGTGGAGAACGATCATGGACATGGGATGTTCCGAACGAAGAAGGTCTATGCCAATGGTCACTGTTGTAAGACTGGGGAGGGTAGCAGGGTGTCCGGTCAGTGTGAAGACAGGGAAGGGACAGAGATGGAGACAGTGATCAGAGCCCCGACAGAAGGACATGGCTTGAGATGACATTTATTTAAAGGGGGGAAGAGTATAATTATTGGGTGGTGTGTGTGTGTGTGTTTGTGTGTGTGTGTGTGTGTGTGTGTTGTAGTGTGTGTGTAGTGTGTGGTGTGGTATGTGTGTATGTGTGTGTGTGTGTGTAGTGTGTGGTGTGGTATGTGTGTGTGTGTGTGTGTGTGTGTGTGTGTGTGTGTGTGTGTGTGGTGTGTGGTGTGGTATATGTGTGTGTGTGTGTGTGTTTGTCTGTCTGTCTGTCTGTGTGTGTGTCTGTGTGTGTGTGTTCACCAGAAGATGTTGCTATGCTCCTGAACATATTGTTGCAAATTACAATAATGATGCGTATTTGCTTCAGAGCACTTTGTTGGGCACTATCGAACACCGTGGTTTAAATATTGCTAGCTTATGTCCATTTAGAGCTATGTGTCTAATTTATTATTATTATTAGGTATTAGATACTTTGTAGTCACAGAAGCATCTCTCTGAAGCTCGAGTTGCTCCCACCTGGAGATCGCGGCGCAGCCATTTTTATTATTTTTAATTTTGCATGCGATTTTTTTGGTGTGACTAATGAGGAAGGAAAGGGGTGGTGTGGGGGGGGGTGTGGTAAATTTTGACCAAATGACAACTTTTTCGTTACCACTGGGTTTAACGTGTGCTAAGTGCATGGGCACACGGGACCTCGGTTTATCGTCTCATCCGAAAGACTCCACATTCAGACCATAAGGCCTAGTGCAAAGTGAGAGGAAAACATCCCCCTGTACCCAGGTTCCAACTCGGGTTTACTTGACACGAGGCGAACGCGATACCACTCTACACTTTATTTTACACTTGGTTGTAAAGAAGAGAAAGAATGCAAGAAGAAAATACCCACGCTAACTGTATAGCAAAACCACGACTAACGCAAGGTTAGCCTAATAGATGTGCACTGGTGTAGAGTGGCACAGTGGTAGCGCGTTCGCTTCGTGTCAAGTAAACCCGAGTTCGAACCTGGGTACAGGGGGATTTTTTCCTCTCATTCTGCACTAGGCCTTAACGGTCTGAACGTGGAGTCTTTCGGATGAGACGATAAACCGAGGTCCCGTGTGCCCATGCACTTAGCTTACGCTAAACCCAGTGGCAACGAAAAAGTTGTCGTTTGGTCAAAATTTACACCCCCCCCCCCCCCCCCCCCCCCTCATCAGTGACAAAAATCGCATGCAAAATGTTTTTTAATAAATTGGGTGGCGCGCCTCTGGCTGCGACGCGCTCTCCAGGTGGGAGCAACCCGAATTTCACAGAGACGCCTCTGTGACTATAAAGTACCTAATACTAATACCTAATACCTAATAATACTAAACCCCGATTGTCGAATTTTAATTAGTAGTATATAATTGTCTATAACTGTACAACAAACAAACAAAATCAACCAATCACATGACGAAGACTAAAGTGACGTCCTTTCACTGAGGGGCAATATTAAAAAAATGCATTTCGATGGCTTGGAGTCAAAACGGACTATCTTTTAGATAGTCTATTGACGTATTATTGGATTTATTACAAAAACTAATAACTTGTATCAAACTATGACTGCAGAAATATAAAAAAGGTTTTTTTGCTTTTTATTATATTTCAGCAGTCTTTTTTTTTTATACGAGTTATTAGTTTTCGTAATAAGTTCAATATGTCAATGGAGTATGTAAAGATAGTCCGCTTTGACTCCAAGCCATCGTCAGTATTCTCTACTCTATGTTTGTTGACAATTTTCGAGTGTGGCCACTGTTGCAGTGGCCACCTTTTGCAAGAGTGAATGCCCTTGGTGTGTGTGGGGAGGAGATGCTTGAGTACTGACCAAACAAAGGAATATCTCTCGCCAATAATCCCTATTTGAGGCCACTGAATGGCTGCCTTTTGCAAGAGTGAATGCCCTTTTGGATACTGACCAACAAGGGCCGTCAATGGCGTTGATAACCCTAGTTGCAGTGGCCATATATATATATGCTCTGGCAACGCTTAATGTGACGATCGTGTGATTGAAATCACGTGAAGCAAATGGTGTGATATGGACTGATGCTGATCCG
>CM065702.1:32757553-32760053 GCA_017654935.2 Phymorhynchus buccinoides
AGGATAGTATAGGCTTAATATTCTACTATCTTACTCAAAACTGATTGATCACCAACATACATCGTTATAATCTTTCCTGATGCTAGAAGGATAATAATTATAGGCCTGATATTCTACTATCTCACTCAAAACTGATTGATCACCAACATACATCGTTATAATCTTTCCTGATGCTAGAAGGATAATAATTATAGGCCTGATATTCCATTATCTCATTCAAAACTGATTGATCACAGCGTACATCGTTAGGATCTTTCCTGATGCTAGAAGGATAGTATAGGCTTAATATTCTACTATCTTACTCAAAACTGATTGATCACAGCGTACATTGTTAGAATCTTTCCCGATGCTAGAAGGATAATAATTATAGGCCTGATATTCTACTATCTCACTCAAAACTGATTGATCACAGCGTACATTGTTAGAATCTTTCCCGATGCTAGAAAGGTAAACATTTATAGGCCTGATATTCTACTATCTCACTCAAAACTGATTGATCACCAACATGCTTATATTGTTAGGACCTTTCTCGATGCTAGAAGAATATATAATATTATATAATATAGGCCCAATATTCTAACATCTCACTAATCTAAGGTTCAAAACGTCGTTTGAACAGCCACAATCTGCTGTCCTTGGGGTTTTTTGGGTTTTTTTGGTTTTGAATGAATGAATTCTATGCAAATGTCTTAATAATGTTTATTTGAGGGTAATATCTTGACGACCTGAAGACGATTGTAGTGTTTAGGCGCGGCAAACAATAAACGATGTCAATGCACATATTATTATTGAGTGTCTTTCACTGCACATAATAAAAAAATATATTAAATTATGAAATGTCCTTTAGAATCTCCACACCCCCACTCTTCTTTTCTGATCTCCTCCCCTCCTCTGCCTGTTTTTAAAACATATATATTATTCATTGGAAGTACGTTTAAATGATGACTTTTTATTTATTTATTACTATTCGTTTTTGTTTGTTTGACAACTTGACACGCTGATGTAAGATTTTGGTTTTTGTGCTGTTTGTCATCATATTAAACTTGCGCTGTTTTGAGATTATTTAATATGAGTTCAATAGTAGAACACACCCCACCCACCCCAATGTAGATTATGAATAATATAGTGCGTTGTTGCTGTTTTTTCTCTCCACAGATTATATTTTTGTTGCGTGGTTGTGCTACATTCTGTGATCTTTTTGTTGTTGTTGTTGTTGCTTTTATTTTTAAGAAAAATTCATGGTTTGTTTTTTGTTGCTGACGATTGATGAAGGTAATAAAGATTTGTGAAAATGACCTGGCCTCTATAATGGTTGGAAGTGATGAGCGAAGCTTAGCATGGTCTTAAAGACCCACCAGATCACGTGTCAAAATCACGGGTGTCACGGGTGTTTCCCTCTTATAGCTAGTAAGAAATCTTGTTTTGACCAGGTTTGACTCCCACATGTAAATGCCCCCAAATTCAAACCGAAACATCATTTTAAAGAGCAGCCTCAATTTGAAGTTGGGGACATTTGTATGTGGGTCACAGTGACCTAGAAAAACCCACCAAGGGACTTAATCGTGGTGCGTCAGCGTGCCTTTAAAGGTTCAGCCACACTGCACACGATTTGACCCCAATACGATACGATTGTGACGATGTCTGTGAGTCATGTTTCACGTGAAATACTTCCGTCTTAAAAACAACTCAACTATTCATTTTCCTTCACTATAGCCTACTCATGTAGACCGCACTGACTACAAGAATCCAATAAAATGTTCGAGATAAAAATAAGATATTTGATCAGATTCGTGTACGGGAGACAACAATTAATATTGCTGGTACCCACGTGTCGTCATATCCGGCCACAAGGAGCGCCATATTATGGAAGACCGCCATCTTAGTCCTTACCTTTTTTTGAAAAATGCCAGATCGATGCTGCGTATTTGGCTGTTCCAATTCGAAACTTAATCTAAACTGTATTTATAACATCTGGATGTTTTCTTTACACGTTTAGATAACATTTTCACTTTGTTTACACACAAATAAGGACTAAGATGGCGACACTTCCGTTGGAATGGTCGAGATGCGCACGCAGGTGGGTTGGAGCCATAGTGAAAATAACTTGTAGGATTTCATCAGATTTATTTGGACAGTAGAATTTTCACGTCAGTCACGCCTCACAAATGTCAAGATCGGATCGTAGTGAATCGAATCGTATGCAGTGTGGCCGGCCCTTCATCTGCAGCATTTTGAAACGATTTAATCAAGTTTCAAGGTTTATTTCCGAAAGCCCCTTGGGGGTACGTGGAATAAAAAGAAAAATTGGAAGAAAATGAACAGAAAAGAAACAAAATTCAAACAAAAGAAATGAAAAAAAAGACAAACCACAAATTACACAGAAAGGGCCGGGCATAAGCAGCTGTCTTGTTATGATGCCAGGCAATGCGGCGAATCACACCACAACATTACATATAAATCAAACAACAAGAATGCAGCACATCCTACAACAGCATCACCA
>CM065702.1:32772553-32787553 GCA_017654935.2 Phymorhynchus buccinoides
TTCAGTGTTCATCTCTCTCTCTCTCTCTCTCTCTCTCTCTCACCCTCTCTCCTAATCTCTCTCTCCTCTCTCTCTCTCTCTCTCTCTCTCTCTCTCTCTCTCTCTCTCTCTCTCTCTCTCTCTCTCTCTCTCTCTCTCTCTCTCTCTCTCTCTCTCTCTCTCTCTCTCTCTCTCACACACACACATTTTAAATAGTTATGGTAAAATGTTCCTGAATATGTACTGCTTTAAATTTGTGTATTCTAAATGGATTGTGTAAGGGCGACCTTAAAGGTCGCTACACATACATATCTCAACATGGTAAATGATTATTTTCTTATGTCATGCGATATGTTTGCAGCACTTTTTCGTGATAGTGTGTTGTGTGTGGGTGAGCATGTAGATTCTGACCATATGCCTTTAAAATTCTATTTAACATGTTCTAGTACGCATATGAATTTTGTTGAACACCGTAGCACCAAACGTTTCGTTGACAAGTTCGTTTGGAATGAGACTTATAGTGACTCTTTCAGTAATGCGATTGATTCTCATGAAAGCCAACACAACTTTAATTTAGCATTAAGCTTGATTGATACTGATATTAACGAAGCGTTAAAAATATTTAATGGTTGTGTAACTGATGCTGCTAGTTGTATGCAGAAACGAATGAATGTAAATGCTAGTGTTGGTGAAGATTGGTATGACCAAGAATGTCGTAGCAGTAAATCAGAAGCACGTAGATTGTTGGCTAGATATTGTCGTACTTTGTCTCCACCTGATCATGCTGAATACTCAAATGCTAGAAAAAACTATAAAGATCTTCTAAAAATAAAATGTAATGAGTTTAATAATAATATGATTGACAAGTTAGTCACTTCTATGTATGATCAACAGGAGTTTTGGCAAACTATGAGAAAGATTCATAAGAAAAGGAGTCAGCCTCAAAATAATATTAGCATAGATCATTGGTACAACCATTTTAAAGAACTACTTGATAAAAAAGACATTGATGACTTAAATGAACAGAATATTATGAATAGAAATTGCGACAATGATAGTAATGAGAGTAATGTGATTGAAAATAGTAATTATGGTAATTTAAATTGCCCATTTCAAAAGAAGAGATTTTGAAGGCCTTATGTAAATTAAAAAATTGGAAAGCATCTGGTCCTGACGGGATCATAGGGGAAATGATTAAATTTGCATGTAAGTCTGACTTGGTAATAGATTTTATAACTAAATTTTTTAATGCTTTATTTGATAGAGGTGTGTTCCCGGATTGTTGGACTGAGTCGAATATTCTTCCATTGTATTAAAAAAAGGTGACATTAACAACCCAAATAATTATAGGGGAATCTCTTTAAGTAATATTTGTAGTAAATTATATAGTGCCATCATTAATAAAAGATTACAACAATGGGTAGAAGAAAATAACATAATTGATGAGTTTCAAGCAGGTTTTAGGCGAAATCGTTCAACAATAGATCACATGTTTACTCTTATGGCTTTTGTTCAAAAACAATTTAGTTTGAATTGTAAATTATATGTTGCCTTCATTGACTTTGAGAAAGCCTTTGACTCTCTCAACAGAAGCATATTATGGCCTATTTTGTTTAAACATGGAGTTAGAGGTAAATTGTACCGCTGTATTATGAGCATGTATGCCTCAGTAAAAGCAAGAGTGAGAAATGGATCAGCTTTAACAGATCTTATAAACTGTACCTCAGGAGTTAAACAAGGGGATGTTTGTAGTCCTATACTTTTTTCCTTATTTATTAATGAATTAACAGTTGAAATAAATAAACATGGGAAGCATGGGGCGCTGTTTTGTAACGATGCACTGAAATTTTTTGTTCTCCTTCTCGCATTTGATGTGGCATTAATAGCAGAAACAGTAGTAGGGCTACAGAATCAATTAAACCATTTAGCTAGAGTATCTACATCATTAAAGTTGAAGGTTAACTTAGCGAAAAGTAATATCATTGTATTTAGAAAGGGTGGATATCTTGCAGCACGTGAAAGATGGATATACAATGGATCAGATATGCCTGTAGTTAATGTATATAAATATCTTGGTATTTATTTCTCAACGCGTCTGAGTTTCAGTTTTGCTTGCAAAGATCTAGTTAGTAGGGGTAAACGTGCTTTACTTTGCATTATGAAAAAATTGAGAATGTTAAATAATGAATCTTTATCTCTGTTCTTAAAGCTTTTCGATTCACAGATTCAACCAATAGTACAATATGGAGCCGAATTATGGGGACTCGAATCTGCTGCTATCCACATTGAAAAAATTCATTTATTTGGTTTAAAGAAGTTCCTTGGAGTGACAATGCGAACACCGAATGATTTAGTTTACGGCGAGACTAATAGATTTCCTATTTATTTGTTATCTGTTGTTAGATGTATTCGTTATTGGGTCAAAATAACAAGAATGTCGCCCAATAGATTACCATATAAAGCGTATAGTATGTTAGTAGAATTGGATAATAGGGGAAAGACAAATTGGGTCACTAATGTAAGGTCAACATTGTATGAAAACGGGTTTGGGTTTGTGTGGCAAAACCAGGGAGTAGAGAATGTAAATGGGTTCATACGTGCCTTTAGGCAAAGATTGATAGATTCTAATTGGCAGAGATGGAGTTCCCATATGCAGGCTAGTAATCGATTTGGCTTCTACAAATTGCTAAACTCGTTGCATTGCATTCCAACTTATTTAATGATGAATATAAACAGGCAAATGAAATGTTATATGACAAAAATAAGATTTGGTATTTCTGATATCTGTGTACATTCTAATCGCTACAGGCCTGTTGATGATCGTAACTTTATTTGCCCTGTTTGTTATAAAGGTGAGGAAAATGAGATTCATTTTGTTTTGTCTTGTCCAGTTTTACAAAATATTAGAGATCAGTTAATCCCTTCGAAATACTCTAAGTATCCTTGTTTGTTCAGATTAGTTTTACTATTAACAACAACTAATGAAAATACTGTTAAGAAACTGTCTTTGTATGTATATAAAGCATTTAAAGTCCGTAAGGATATGATTGCAACTTGACCTAATTTTGTAATAGGATATGTTGTTTGTTATATATGTACCCCCTTCTAAGGGGCTATGGCCTTTAAGAATAAAAAGTCTGCGTCTGCGTCTCTCTCTCTCTCAAGGACAGATTGTAGGATTAGGCATCGCCTAAAATCTTTACCCTTGTTAAATAAAGTTTTTCAGTGTTCAGTGTTCATGTCTCTCTCTCTCTCTCTCTCTCTCTCTCTCTCTCTCCGCTCTCTCTCTCTCTCTCTCTCTCTCTCGTCCTCTCTCTCATCTCTCTCTCTCTCTCTCTCTCTCTCTCTCTCTCTCTGTGTCTCTCTCTCTCTGTTCTACTTTTATTAACGATCTTATTGAACTGTTTATTTTACTCCTCGCTGATGATATCGCTCAAATTCCAGAAACAGTTGTAGGTCTTCAAACACAGTTGAATAGTTTATACAGATCTGCATCACGTTTTCAATTAAATGTTAATATGTCCAAAAGTAACATTATTGCACAAATTGTTTTATAATGGAGTTATGATGCCAGTGGTCAATGTTTATAAATATTTAGGCATGTATTTTTCTACCCGTTTAAGTTTTACTTTTGCTTGTAAGGACGTAGCTAGTAAGGCAAAGAGGGCATTAATTTCCATTATGTTTAATCTTAGAAAATTAAATAATGACTGTTTTCCGTTGTTTATCAAACTTTTTGATTCACAAATTCAGCCAATGTTATTGTATGGAGCTGACATTTGGGGACTAGATGCTGCTAATATTCATTGTGAAAAAAGGGTCAATTTATTTGCTCTGAAAAAGTTTTTAGGAGTTTCGATCAAAACACCAAATAACCTTGTTTATGGTGAGATAAACCGCTTTCCTTTATATGTTTCTTCAGCTGTAAAACGTATTCGCTTTTGGTTAAGACTTACAGAAATGAATGCGTTCAGATCACCACATAAAGCTTATAATATGTTGTATCTTTTAGATGAGAGAGGCAAGACGAATTGGGTAACCAGAGTAAGGATAAAGACACTGAAAAGAAAAGACTAACATCCGGTCTCTTTTCCCTATATGAGTAGTGAGGACAGAAACACTGGTTATGTCCCTTAAAAACAGTACACATTTACACGTCGATAGGCCAGTTTGAATTCTCCGTTCAAATTCCAGTCTGAGTTTTTAGATAGCCTCCACTGTGTGTGGTGTACTGTTCCCACTAACGATAACTCTATCAGCCCGGTTCGCCGTAACTCCTAAGTAGTCCATCTTACCCTTTTAGAATCTTTGGTAAGGATAAAGTTATATGAATTTGGTTTTGGTTTTGTGTGGATTAATCAGGGTGTAGGAAACAAAGTTGAGTTTTTACGTATTTTTCGTGATAGGTTGATTGAATGTCAGTGGCAGGATTGGCACGCACATTTGGAAGACAGCAGAAGATATGATATGTACAGTTTAATTCATTCGTCACATTTTGTTCCTTTGTATAATATTATGCATGCTAGTCTGTCGTTTCCGACAATGACTGCTAGATAGCAGAGGGGGCAGATACTATTCTGGCGGGCTGGGTGATAATTTGTTTATAGCGGAGATGCCTTGCCCAGGGTACATCCCCACTCTCTCGACCAAAAGGGATTTGAGGACACAGCTGGCGTTGAGGAAGGTCCCCAAAGGCCAGCCCATCTCTTTGTGGCTGCAGCACCAGAGCCGGTGCAAAGGTCCTCCTCGTTCGAGAGTCATAGTCTTCCACAAGAGACTAAACTGTACCATGATTGTCCATGACTGTAGAAAATAATCTATTGTACAGCTCTCATGTTACTGTTGGCCCCTGCTACAGGCTAATGTCAACCAATGATAAAAGAACAGACATCTAAAAAGAATACTAACTTCAGATTTGGAATATCAGATTTAAACAAACATTATTTTGATTACAGGGATCATGAAGATAATGAGGTATTGTGTTCTTATTGTCAAAATCTAATTGAAGATGAAGTTCATTTTGTATTCACCTGTCATTATAATATGATGATCTGAGAAGAAAGTGTATTCCTGCTAAGTTCATTCATAATCCCTGTCTGTTTAGACTTATAATGCTACTCGCCTCTAGCAATGAAAATGTTATAAAATAATTTGATATTTTTCTTTATCATGTATTTAAGCTCAGAGATAGATACATAAATTAGATGAATGTATTGTTTGAATGTTCATGTTTTCCCCCTTTAAAATGTGGTCAAGGCCTTTTGAATAAACTATTCGCATTCGTATTCTCTCTCTCTCTCTCTCTCTCTCTCTCTCTCTCTCTCTCTCTCTCTCTCTCTCTCTCTCTCTCTCTCTCTCTCTCTCTCTCTCTCTTCTCTCTCTCTTAGGATTGGGTTTTATTTTCCCGGTGTGTATGCGCTTACTTCACACATTTTGAATGTTAATAATGAGTATAGTTAATAACAATAGGTTTGATTTTGTTATTGATGTGTTACAATATAGGGACGTTTTTTGCATGCTTTATATTACTTTGTTTGTGTTTATTTTCGTTTTCCATTTTCTACTTTTATATATGTATTCTGTCCAAAGGGCTGGATGTAAAAAAAAAATGTTATTGCTTACTCTATAACCCTCTATAAATGAAATTAATTCATTCATTCATTCTCTGTAGACACGCGCAAGCGCGAATTGTGTGCGTGATGCATATGCGTGCGTGTGTGTGTGTGTGTGTGTGTGTGTGTGTGCGCACGCGCGCGCACGGTGTGTGTGTGTGTGTATGCATGTGCGCGTATGTGTGTGCGCGCGTGCGTGTACTTACGTGTGTGCGTACGTGCGTGCATTTAGTGTTTGGTTGTTGTTTTTCAATCAGCTCTGCGCCTAATACCCTAGGCCAACGTGTGTCCATGGTATTATGTCTGTGTGACGTTCTGTCTTGCGCTCGCGATAAGGCTGCAGCGCAGTCCGTTTGCGTGCGTGCGTGCCTGCGAGATATTGAAAGATCAAATAGCCCGAAGCGACTGAGTGAGTGAGTGAGTCAGTGAGTGCCTGGTAGGCCTAGTGTTCGCTAGCTAGATTCTCTCCACTTCTGCGTGGTTTTCCTTTTTCCTGTCCTATAATGAGGAAAACAAGATGAAATATTACAGACAGCGTAGCGAAGAGCATAATTATGTCTGTGGAATTATAATGTGTTGTGTTATATTACTGTGTGGTAGTATTTTGTGAGATAATCATGATAGTAATAATCGTAATAATAATAATGTGCTCTTGATTTCGTGAGGGATATCAGTGGATAGGCCTACAATCATAAGAAGAAGAAAGAAAGGCAACTGAAAAGCAAGGCCGAAAATGTTGCTACGAGTTTGTGAGAAGGTAACTTGCTGTTGTTGTTGTTGTTAGTCCGTCACCAAGACGGACTATTGCGATCGTCTGGTTTGTCTGTTTTTGTTGTTGTTTTTTTGGGGTGTTTTTTTTCCCCTGTCTGTCCCAAGGATATCTTAAAGCGTCAAATTTTGTGTGAAGGTGTGCCAGGAAGAGATCGGCGCAAACCATTTTGCCGTCGTGACCTTGACCTTGTTGTTGTTGTTGTTGTTGTTGTCGTTACCCTGGCTTAAAGACTCCAGGGACCATCGCAACAGCCTTCCTTCCTTCCTTCCAGTACTTGAGGAAGTGACCACAGTCAAACTTGACTATTCTGTCACTGTAGAAATTGGACGCTATAGGTAGGGGAAGACGGGGTAAAAAGCGCATGGGCGGGTAAGAAGCCCATCCCAATTATCTCATGAAATGAAGCAAATTTCAGTCTCATTTTGCCCATGAGACGAGCGTTAATGTCTAGCATTCGTCTCATGGGCAAATTTGACTGAAATTTTCTTTATTTCATGAGATAATTGGGGTGGGCTTCTTACCCGCCCATGCGCTTTTTACCCCGTCTTCCCCTACGAATGCCCCAAGTAGGGATGAGAACATCACTGTGTGTCACGGTGTGTGTGTGTGTGTGTGTGAGACCGTTTTTGATTACCTCGCCACGTGGGCAGCCACACTCCGACTTCGGAGGATTTTGGAGACTGGTGACGTTATGCGATGAGCTTGTCATGGCTAAAGACGATCCCCCGCATAACTATATGCAGAGCATAACTATGGGGCGCCGACGTGCTAAAAGACCAGTTAACTACTTAACTGGCATTACTATTCCAGTTAAGTACTTAACTTACCGGAAGCGGAAATCGCTTATACAAGTTAACTAGTTAACTGACATTTCGAAGTTTTTTTCCGTTTGAGAGGGGATTATTTTCTGAAGGTTTTGTAACACGCAATGTAATTGGTCGGCGTTTTTAAAAAAAAAATTTTTTTTTACTTAAATTAGACTACCTGCGTCAAGTGCTATTGACCCTGACCCTTTTCCGCAAATATGGCTGATGATCGTTTTGCACGTGCCAATTTGCCTGAAGTTGCATCTGTAATAGATGCAGCGAAACGTGTGCTACGTTGCGTTAATGTAGAGCCTACGCCGTCTCAAAAAGATATGCTTCTAAAGTTGCAGCAAGATTTGACTACCATACGTTCATTGGACAGCAATTCAACCTAACGGATACAATCTATTCACTAACTCATAAGAAACGGACAATGATATATTTATACTATTTGATGCTATTTGGGGATTATTTCAGTTACTAAAACGTATTTGGAGCAATTTCTAGGGAAAGATTGCTGATCTGCAGTATCCAATGGGATTTCGTGTTACAAAAACAAGTTAACTAGTTCAACCATGATAAAATGCCACTTAAGCAGTTAACTGACCGGAAGCGGAAATTGAAAAGAAAGTCCACTTAAGTAGTTAACTGGTATTTTATCACGTTTTGGGAAGAAGAAAGTCCACTTAAGTAGTTAACTGGTATTTTATCACGTTTTGGGAAGAAGAAAGTCCACTTAAGTAGTTAACTGGTATTTTATCACGTTTGAGCCCGATACATAACAACATGTTGATGTAGCCTTGGTGTTCTAGCTTACGTCCGATTGGTCTGACACAGCCTTATATGCCAAGGCGAGATGATAAGTTGGTTAAAATTGGCTACAAATTATTGTTTCCTACACACTGACTAGGACCTAAGACATTGATAATAAAAAAAGACATCTGATGGGATGAGGGGGGGGGGGGGGGGGGGGGGGGGGGGGGGGGGGGGGGTGAGGGGGGGGGGGGGGGGGGGGGGGAAAGGGTGGGGTGGGGGGGGGGGGGGGGGGGGGGGGTGGGGGGGGGGGGGGGGGAGGGGGGGGTTGGGGGGGGGGGGGGGGAGGGGAGGAGGGGGGGGGGGGGAGGGGGGGGGGGGAAAGAAGCAAAACAAAAAGCTCAACATTTGTCAACATTTCGATTGATTAATTTTTGTCAAGACTTCCAGAATCAGTCACACTCTACTCCCATTAGGGGAAGACGGGGTAAAAAGCGCATGGGCGGGTAAGAAGCCCACCCCAATTATCTCATGAAATAAAGAAAATTTCAGTCAAATTTGCCCATGAGACGAATGCTAGACATTAACGCTCGTCTCATGGGCAAAATGAGACTGAAATTTGCTTCATTTCATGAGATAATTGGGGTGGGCTTCTTACCCGCCCATGCGCTTTTTACCCCGTCTTCCCCTAATGTTATAGAAACCAAATTACACCAACAGTGAACAGACAGCAGGCAAACAAACAACCGAATTAACATTGATAATAAAAGTCTAAGATGCATATAGGCCTATTGGCCACTGCAACTAGGGTTATTAACGCCCTTGACGGCAAGAGTTACGCCCTTGTTGTTGTTTTTTTCTTGTGGGTTTTTTTTCGTGGTTTTTTTTTTTACCCTCCACTGTCCCCGCCTTTCTTTTCATTTTTTTTTTTTCTCTTTTTTTCTTTTTTTTTTTTTTTTGAGGCGGCACATCTTTTTTTCTTTCTTTTTTTCTTCTTCTTCTTTCTCTCTTTTTCTCTTTGCTTCTCTCATACATATATCTGTGTGATGATCTAAGATGGACATTTTTCTTCGGTATCGTTTAGAGTTTTAGTCTGATACACAAGTGTCTGGGTTTCTGTATGACTTAGAGTTTGGTGTACTGACCTTTCATTCTGTGTGCGTGTTTACACGCGAGCGCACGCGCACGCGCGCACGTATATGCAGCATCAAACAATTATGCACGTAATATCAACCATTGACATTTAATTAATACACCATCAACCATATCTTCAATACCTTAAAAACGGCTTCATAGAATACATTCTTTTTTTCAGTGTTTACTAAAGAGTAACATTGCAATACTAAATTCGAACCGGAAGTGGTGATAATAATTGGCAAATATTGCAACATTTTTGTTTGTTTGTTTTTTTAAGATTTTTTTTAATTTTTTTGATTATTATTATTATTATTATTTTTTTTTTCTTTTCTTTTTTTTAAGGTTCCAACAAGCTGCAGATACTGCAAATGTTTATTTCGAAATATTTACATGATCATCAAGGAAAAAGATTCACCACAACGTCCGAACGAATAAATCACGATAAATTGAAAGACGCGCAAGAAACAAAACCACTCGCGTGCTCAGAAGCATAATACTACATTTACAATCACACACTGACACGCACGCAGGAGTGCACCTAAATTCACGCCCATTGGTGTGACCAATCCTGCACACACACAAAATAGATTTGTTGAGAACAAGAAAAAGTGCATACAGAAAGATGCAACAACTAGAGAAAATGCATACAAAGAGGTTAGAAAAATTCTAAATTGCAACCATTTCTCTAATACATAATTCTCGCTCAAAAATGGTATTTAATGGAATAGATGAGTTTGTTTTCTTGTAAATGCTGATGCACACTTTTCCAATCAAGATGAAATAGTTAATACACTGTCTATCATTGCTACTAAAAGCTGTTTTGTCAGTGCCAAACAATATGTCTGTGTTGCATAAGTTAATATGCGTGTCAGTCTTTGTTTTAATTACTTGTTCTATAAATCTCCAAAAATTCCATACGACTGGGCATTCACAAAAGAAGTGTTCTATAAAATCAACTGTATCAATGCAGTATGAACATTTGTTTGTTTCCTTAACTTTCATTTTATTCAGCATAATGTTTGTTGGATAGATGTTGTGCAGAATTTTCCAGTGGAGAACCCTGATCCTTGTTTCTTTGGTAACTGATTTCGCTCTGCACCATGTATGTTTGTCAATGTCTAAATCAAATTTTCTTTTCCAGAAGAAACAAGATGTTGGAGTTATGTTTTCTTTGTTTGCAGATAATATCTTTTTAATTTGCTTTGGTTTAGTATTGAATACTCTAGCGTCACAATGTTGAGTGAATATTTCTCTTTCTCCCATTTGAATCCACTGAATCCATTGTTTGGGTATCGAGTTAATCAAAGCATTGTATTGGAAGAGTGTGCATGCTCTGTTTTGTTCAATTATGTTATGAACTTCTTCTAAAGTTAGTATTCTGTTTTCCTCAGGATGAATAATATCTTTCATTAATTCAAAGTTTTTCTTTATGAAACCCTGAAATAACAACACTTTATATTTGTATTTGATTAGAACATTATTAAATATTGGCTGGGACAAAAAGTTAGTTTCATTTACATCAGTCAACATAATTTTTTTACTGTCTAAATAATGTGTTAATACTTGTTTCCAAAATTCATTTATAGAATCCAGACCCATCATCTCATTCGTTCTACAGTTTATGAGAAAAACATTATCATTGTTTGAAAGAAATCTGAAATTCCATTTTGGAATGAATGTCCAGTTGTCTCCACTTGCTGCTACCGCAAGCCTTCCTGCCCACTGTAAGTAAAAGTACTTTTGCGTATCCACCATATTAATCATATTCAACACCCCTTCCTCGACACTCGATTCCATGACCTTCCTTTTTACCTTTTCGAAGGCTTTTCTATTACTATAACGTTTTTGCCATACAAATTTGTATAACAGCGTATTTATCTTACTGAGCACATTATTAGGCAGACCTACAGATTGCATTACATATATGAACTGGTTCAACAAGAAACTTTTTATAACAACCACCTTGCCTTGTATACTTATGTCTCTTTTACTCCATAATTGAATCAAATGTTTCATTTTATTAATTCTTTCGTTCCAATTTTCTTCAATATACATTGCCATTTTCTCACTATGAAAATGAATGCCAAGTATTTTAATTTGATCTACAACTGAAAATGGGAGATTTTCATCTATTCTACGTCTGCCCATCCGCAATGCCTTTGTTTTGTTCACATTTAATTTTAAACCTGAGAATGTTTGAAAAGTAGAAAGGATCATTAACGATCTATCCATGTCTGTTTTATCCTTAAGAAAGAGGGTAGTATCATCTGCCATTTGTTTGATTTTGATCAGAGTGTTTTCATTTTGACTGGGAGATGGAACCTTAATGCCTGCTATTGGACTGTTTCTTATTTTCTACGGCCAGAACAAACGCCAGTGGAGAAAATGGGCATCCTTGCCTTATTCCACAAATCAACTCTAAAGATTCTGAAATCCACCCACCATGATTAATAGCACTTACTGTGCCCTGTGTTAATACGGAAACCCACCTTCTAAAATCCGCACCAAAGCCAAACGTTTGAAATGCGTACAGTAAAAAATCCTTAGATATAGAGTCAAATGCTTTGGAAAAGTCTACAGCAAGAAGATATCCACTTTTATTAGACCGATTTAAATAATTAATGGCATCATCCATTGTTCTGATAATAGTAGAGATGTTTCTGCCCCGAATATATCCCACTTGGTCTGTACTTACCACTTTGTGAATTACGTTACCTAATCTGTTTGCCAGTACTTTTGCTAATATTTTGTAATCAGAGTTAGTGAGTGTGATTGGTCTCCAGTTAGTTAATCGATCCCTATCTAGTTCTTTGCCTTTATGTAGCAATGTAATTATCCCTTGTTTTTGAGTAAATGATAATTCCCCTTTAACAAAAGATTCGTTAAAGGAATTTGTTAAAACTGTGGCTATTTTATTCCAGAACATTTTGAAAAATTCTATCGTTAAACCGTCACTCCCTGGGGCTGACCCATTTTTCATATTTTTCAAAACCTCCTTTGTTTCGTCCAGTGTGACAAGGCCCTCACAACTGTTCGCATCATTTTCCTCTAAACGACTAAAATTCTCACCCCCAAGAAAGGCATCTGTGGATATTTTGACATCATCCACTTCTACTGATTGACTATAAAGGGTTTTGTAAAATGAGACTTGCTCACTTAAAATTTGTGACTGATCCGTAATGACTTCTCCCGAGTCCTTACAAAGTCTTGTAATTACTTTTTTCTTTCCTCTTGACTTTTCAAGGTTACAAAAATACCTAGTGTTGCGTTCACCTTCCTCAATCCATTTAACTCGTGCTCGCACTTGCGCTCCTTTAGCTTTACTGACTTGTAATAATTCAAATTTTTGCTTCAGTTTAACATAACTATTTTGCTTAGATTCATTCTTTGGGTCATTGACCAATTGCTGTTCTGCTTCCTGAATATCATATTGTAGCTTGCGTTCATCATTTCTTTTTTTGATTGCTAGTGTTTTTCCGTACTCCATGCAAAAATGTCTCATTTCAAGCTTGCAAATCTCCCATGTGTAAATGGATGTGGTAGAACTAGAAGAACGAGTAGAATTTTCACGCGGCCCAGGCTACTGGAAATTCAATAATAGCTACCTTCGTAATAATGACTTTGTAGACAGCATGAATGATTTATTAGACAGACAGTTAAATACTACTAGTTACGCCCTTGTTGATCAGTATCCAAAAGGGTATTCACTCTTGCAAAAGGCAGCCATTAAGTGGCCTCAAATAGGGCACGGATTCTATATTTAGGGGATGATCAACACGCTTCTCCAACCATGCAACTCCCGTTGCGCATGTGCGGAGTTCAGAGTTGCATTACCAACATCCGGTATTGAGAACTCAATGTGTAGTGTCCATGAATAGGGTTATTGGCGAGAGTTATCCCCTTGTTTGGTCAGTACTCAACCATCTTCCCCCACCCACCAAGGGCATTCACTCTTGCAAAAGGTACGTGTTCTTTGCAGAGGCCATAAAAATACAGCCAGAAACGATACGTTTATGCCTAGTCTCTCTCCCTCCGGTAATCTTGTCATTTAGTCGCACACACACACACACGCACGCACGCACGCACGCACGCACGCACACACGCGCACACGCGCGCACACACGCGCACACACACGCACGCACACACACACACACACACACACACACACACACACACACATTGCTTTTATGTGAAAAGACGTTAAATTAAAGAATAATAACAACAACAACAGCAACAACACACACACACACGCGCACGCGCACGCACACGCACGCGCACGCGCACGCACACGCACACACACACGCGCGCACGCGCACGCACACGCACACGCGCGCACGCGCACACACACACACACACACACACACACACACACACACACACACACACACACACACACACACACACACACACACACACACACACACACACAACAACAACAACAACAACAACATACAGTATTTATACGGCGCTGAATCTTGATAGAAATCAAATCAAAGCGCACACACACGTTAGCATTCAAAGCGCATTCAAACACAAACGCAATACAAAGCGAACACACACGGATAACATAAATGGAATATAGCAGTAACAGACCTAATGGCAAGAGAGAGAAGAGAAAGAGAGAGGAGCTTTAATGACGGGGGAACAGGTGGGTTTTGAGGTTAGCTTTGAAAGCAGAGAGGGTCGGTCGCTGACGGAGGGAGAGAGGAAGTTTGTTCCAGGAGGTCGGTCCTGAGACAGCAAAAGAGCGCCGACCAACAGTTGAAAGCTTATACCTAGGGATCTGGAGAGAAAGAGGGTCAGAAACTGAACGTAAAGTGCGAGCTGGCGTATAGATGGAAATATTGTCGCAGAGGTAAGATGGAGCAGCTTTATGAATAGATTTATAGCAAAGTGTGTTTAATTTATACTCAATTCTGTCTGCGACAGGAAGCCAGTGCAAAGAACGCAGAAGAGGGCTAACATGATCGAACTTTTTCTTCCTAAGGACAAGACGAGCAGCTGTGTTTTGAATACGCTGGAGACAAGATAGAGAAGAGACTGATAGGCCAGAAAGGAGAGCATTACAGTAGTCAATACGAGATAGGATGAGGGAAGTAACAAGCTTTGCTGTGGCTTCATCTGAGAGGTATTTACGAATATAGCCAATGCAACGAATTTGATAGTAGCAGGACTGACAGGTCTGAGTCAGGAAACTCTGCATGGAAAGAGTATTGTCCAAAGTGACACCTAAGTTTTTGACTGAGTCTGAGAGGGGAATGATATTGTTACCCAGTTGGATTGACTCTATGGAAACAGAGGCTAGTTTGTTTTTTGTCCCTACAAGCATTGCTTCGGTTTTTTCACCATTTAATTGAAGTTTATTTTGAACCATCCAATTTTGAATATCAATATAGCAGTTGTTACTTTCTGTAAGAATGGAATCTAGATCTTCAGGGGTTGTACTGTTTTGGAGTTGTGAGTCATCTGCATAGAAGTGATGTTTCATGTTGTGCTGGTCGATGACATTGGCAAGAGGTGACGTATACAAAGTAAACAAGACAGGACCAAGCACAGACCCCTGGGGGACTCCACAAGAAAGCCTAACCTGTTCAGACTGACGACCATTGACCAGAACTGATTGAAAACGATCAGAAAGGTAAGAGGAAAACCAAGAAAGAGCAGGGCCCTTAATTCCAAAAGTATGTTCAAGACGAGACAGAAGAATGGAGTGGTCTATGGTATCAAAGGCAGCAGAGAGATCAAGAAGTGTCAAAAGAGAGATTTGACCAGCATCAGAAGCAAGTAAGAGGTCATTGACGATTTGAACAAGGGCTGTTTCAGTACTGTGGTTGGTTCTATAGGCAGACTGATAAGGATGATGAAGATTGTTTGAGGATAGATGATCGTTAAGTTGTTTCAGGACAGTCTTCTCAAGGAGTTTGGAGAGAAAAGGGAGGTT
>CM065702.1:32793826-32796326 GCA_017654935.2 Phymorhynchus buccinoides
TTCCCCGCTGTTGTGCGTTCCAGCCTGGACGACCCGGTGTGCCCCTCGGCGAACATCCCCCACTAACTGTTTCCTGACGAATAGCCCAACCTCTTCCTGCTACTGACTTTACCCGCGGGAGGTCACTGCGGTTTCAGGGACTCCCTTCGAGGCCTCTCTCTAGGCCGAGAACGCCGACCTGGATTTCGTGCTTCCATGATACGTCCACCACCAGCACCAGACAACCAGACACCTCATCATCATGGTGACGTCAACACTTTACTTCTGCCTAATGAGGCGGGCTCTCAGGACGGATGTGGAGTATTTTCGAAGTTTTCAGTGCCGCGCTGAGGATGATGATGGTGATGATGATGTGTTGGACTTGGAACA
Organism: Phymorhynchus buccinoides; assembly: GCA_017654935.2. Taxonomy (NCBI): domain Eukaryota; kingdom Metazoa; phylum Mollusca; class Gastropoda; order Neogastropoda; family Raphitomidae; genus Phymorhynchus; species Phymorhynchus buccinoides. The sequence goes on from CM065702.1 coordinate 32,794,196, forward strand.
CTGGCGCTGGGGAGACGGTGCTGGGATGAGGGGGGGGTGGGGTTGGGTGGGAAGAACACTGGGTTTGGGGAATGATGTGGAAAAGGCTTCGCTTAGAAACGATCGTGACCACCGGCAGGATGTAAAGAATCACGTGGATAACGCCGTGGACATACCACGGGAAAGACTCACGTGGTAGAGAACGACCGGGGTGGACAACCACGGAAAATCCACGTAGTAGAGAACGACCATGGATCCACCATGGAAAATACTCACGTGGTATAGAACGATCGTGGGGACACCACGGGAGAGACTCACGTGGTAAGAGAAACGATCATGGAGGATGGCGCGGAAAAGACTTCGCGTGGAGACGAATCATGGACATGGGAGTTCCGAACGAAGAAGGTCTATGCCAATGGTCACTGTTGTAAGACTGGGGAGGGTAGCAGGTGTCCGGTCAGTGTGAAGACAGGGAAGGTGGACAGGAGATGGAACAGTGTATCAGAGCCCCGAAACCAGAAACATGGCTTGAGAAGGACATTTATTTAAAGGGGGGAAGAGTATATATTGGGTGTGTGTGTGTGTTTGTGTGTGTGTGTGTGGTGTGTGTGTGGTGTGTGTGTGTGTGTGTGTATTGTGTGTGTAGTGTGTGTGTATGTGTGGTGTGGTATATGTGTGTGTGTGTGTGTGTGTGTGTGGTGTGTGTGTTGGGTGTTTTGTGTGTGTGTGGTGTGTTTGTAGTTTGTGTCAGTGTTTGTGTAAAAAAAAAAAGTGTGTTGCGTGTCTATTTGTGTGGGTGTGTAAGTGTGTGTGTGTGTGTGTGTGTGTGTGTGGTGTGTGTGTGTGTGTGTGTGTGTGTGTGTGTGTGTGGGTGGGTGGTGGTGTTGTGTGTATGTAATTGTGTGTGTATGTCTGTCTGTCTGTGTGTGTGTGTGTGTGTCTGTGTGTGTGTGTTCACAGCGCATGTTTGCTATGCTCTGAACATATTATTGTTGCAAATTACAATAATATGCTATTTGGCTTCAGAGCACTTTGTTGGGCACTAGCGAACACCGTGGTTTAAATAGTGTTAGCTTTCTGTTCATTTAGAGCTAGGGGGGGGGGGAGGGAGGGAGGGGGGGGGGGGTGTCTATTTATTATTTTATTAGGTATTAGATACTTTGTAGTCCACAGAGAACATCTCTCTGAAGCCGGGTTGCTCCCACCAGGAGTATCGGTCTTATTTTAGTTTCGCATGCGATTTTTTTGGTGTGACTAATGAGGAAGGAAAGGGGATGGGGGTGGGGGAGGAGGGAGGGAGGGGGACATTTTGACAAAAATGACAACTTTTTCATTGCAACTGGGATTAACGTGTGCACGGGCACACGGGACCTCGGTTCATCGTATCATCCGAAAGACTCCACGTTAAGACCGTTAAGGCCTAGTGCAAAGTGAGAGGAAAAACATCCCCTGTACCCAGGTTCGAAATCGTGTTTTCTTGACACGAGGCGAACGCGATACCACTCTACACTTTATTTTACACTTGGTTGTAAAGAAGAGAAAGAATGCAAGAAGAAAATACCCACGCTAACTGTATAGCAAAACCACGACTAACGCAAGGTTAGCCTAATAGATGTGCACTGGTGTAGAGTGGCACAGTGAGTGGGTTAAGCGCGGTCGCTTCGTGTCAAAGTAAAACCGAGTTCGAAACCTGGGTACAGGGGGATTTTTTTCCTCTCATTCAGCACTAGGCCTTACAGTCTGAACGTGTGGAGTCTTTCGGATGGGAAGATAAACAGAGGACTCGTGTGCCCATGCACTTAGCTTACGCTAAACCCAGTGGCAACGAAAAAGTATTGTCGTCGTTGGTCAAAATTTTTACCCCCCCCCCACCCCCCCCCCCCCCACCCCCACCCGCCCCCCCCCCATCCCTCATCAGTGACAAAAATCGCATGCAAAAATGTTGTTTTAAAAAATGGGGTGGCGCGCCTCAGCTCAGGTTGCGACGCGTTCTCCAGGTTGGAGCAACCCGAATTTAACAGAAGCACCTCTGTGACTATAAAGTACCTAAAAAAATAATAACCTAATACTAATACTAATACTAAACCCCGATTGTGCGAATTTTAATTAGTAGTTATATCATTGATATAAATTGTACAGCAAACAAACAAAA
>CM065702.1:32803826-32806326 GCA_017654935.2 Phymorhynchus buccinoides
TGGTCTTTAAAGACCCACCAGATCACGTGTCAAAATCACGGGTTTCACGGGTGTTTTCCCTCTTATAGCTAGTAAGAAATCTTGTTTGACCAGGTTTGACTCCCATACAAATGCCCCCAAATTCAAACCGAAACATCATTTTAAAGAGCAGCCTCAATTTGAAGTTGGGGACATTGTATGTGGGTCACAGCTACCCAGAAAACCCCACCAAGGGACTTAATCGTGGTGCGTCAGCGTGCCTTTAAAGGTTCAGCCACACTGCACACGATTTGACCCCAATACGATACGATTGTGACGATGTCTGTGAGTCATGTTTCACGTGAAATACTTCCGTCTTAAAAACAACTCAACTATTCATTTTCCTTCACTATAGCCTACTCATGTAGACCGCACTGACTACAAGAATCCAATAAAATGTTCGAGATAAAAATAAGATATTTGATCAGATTCGTGTACGGGAGACAACAATTAATATGGCTGGTACCCACGTGTCGTCATATCCGGCCACAAGGAGCGCCATATTATGGGAGACCGCCATCTTAGTCCTTACCTTTTTTTGAAAAATGCCAGATCGATGCTGCGTATTTGGCTGTTCCAATTCGAAACTTAATCTAAACTGTATTTATAACATCTGGATGTTTTCTTTACACGTTTAGATAACATTTTCACTTTGTTTACACACAAATAAGGACTAAGATGGCGACACTTCCGTTGGAATGGTCGAGATGCGCACGCAGGTGGGTTGGAGCCATAGTGAAAATAACTTGTAGGATTTCATCAGATTTATTTGGACAGTAGAATTTCACGTCAGTCACGCCTCACAAATGTCAAGATCGGATCGTAGTGAATCGAATCGTATGCAGTGTGGCCGGCCCTTCATCTGCAGCATTTTGAAACGATTTAATCAAGTTTCAAGGTTTATTTCCGAAAGCCCCTTGGGGGTACATGGAATAAAAAGAAAAATTGGAAGAAAATGAACAGAAAAGAAACAAAATTCAAACAATCACACCACAACATTACATATAAATCAAACAACAAGAATGCAGCACATCCTACAACAGCATCACCAGTCACACAAACTACAATACACAACATTTAACAATACATCTCTATCGCACACATTAGCCATGTGATCTGCAGTAGACATTTTATACAGCATGTCACAACTAGAGAGTTGAGAACCGGTTCAAAAATCCGAACCGGTTTTAAACCGTTTTCCCCTTCTAATCCGGTTCGAACCGGTTTTATCCAACCGGTTTTTTTTTTTTTGTAAAACCAGTACTCACATCACTAGTTTCACATATGCAAACACATATTTTATTTGTCAGAATATTCACACACACGCACGCACGCACGCGCGCGCGCAAACACACACACACACACACACTAAAAGAAACTTATGACTTATGACTCAGTGAAAGTCAAAGCCATACATCACCACCAACTAGAAACACCTACTCTTGGTTTACAAACACCCCATCCGCACTTGGAATCGGTGTTGTTTTTCGTTATTCTAAGAAAAACTTACTTTCAGTTTGCAGTTAAAAAACCCGGTTCACAGCAACTCGAACCGGTTTTTCGAACCGTGAAAGTTTAGCACCGGTTTTTCGGTTCAAACCGGGTTTTTTCCCCACCTCTAGACTCACAACAGTCTGCAGTCAGGTCCATCGCATGAGTCCGTTGCTAGGCCTCTGTCAGTCTGTTTGTCTGTCTGACTGGTTGTCTTCTTCCTTTTTGTCTTTGTGTGTCTGTCTCTCCCTTCCTCCCACTCCGGCCCCCTTTCCTGTCATTCTGCATTTGTCTGTCTGTTTCCGTTTGTCTGAGACTATTTCGATCTGTCTGAGACTATTTATATCTGTCTGAGACTATTTCTATCTGTCCGAGACTATTTCTATCTGTCTGAGACTATTTCTATCTGTCTGAGACTATTTCTGTCTGTCTGAGACTATTTCTATCTGTCTGAGACTATTTCTATCTGTTTGATACTATTTATATCTGTCTGAGACTATTTCTGTCTGTCTGAGACTATTTCTATCTGTCCGAGACTATTTCTATCTGTCTGATACTATTTCTATCTGTCTGAGACTATTTATATCTGTCTGAGACTATTTCTGTCTGTCTGAGACTATTTCTGTCTGTCTGAGACTATTTCTATCTGTCTGATACTATTTATATCTGTCTGAGACTATTTCTATCTGTCTGAGACTATTTCTGTCTGTCTGAGACTATTTCTATCTGTCTGAGACTATTTCTATCTGTCTGAGACTATTTCTATCTGTCTGAGACTATTTCTATCTGTCTGAGACTATTTCTGTCTGTCTGAGACTATTTCTATCTGTCTGAGACTATTTCTATCTGTCTGAGACTATTTCTATCTGTCTGAGACTATTTCTATCTGTCTGAGACTATTTATATCTGTCTGAGACTATTTCTATCTGTCTGAGACTATTTCTATCTGTCTGAGACTATTTCTTTCTGTCTGAGACTATTTCTATCTGTC
>CM065702.1:32816326-32831326 GCA_017654935.2 Phymorhynchus buccinoides
TCATCCCAATGCTTTCAGACTAACCTTACTGCTTTCTGATTCTAGAATGTGTACAAAATTGGCTTTATTCATTTCTAAAGCGTTTGTTGTAAGAAATGCGTGTTAACATGGTGAAAACCTCATAGATTTTCAAACATATTAGAGACTATTTATGATTCTGACGGTCTATTTTCCATCACTTGAAAATGAAATCTATTAGTATCCGTTATTTGCTGTGCTTAAGCTAGATTGTGTACATGCTCCCTGATTATCCTGTCATATATTGTTTACATGGTGGTGCCAGGTTTTGCGTATAATCGGCTGTTTCGTTTTGTATAGTGCCTTGGTATGCTAGTATGTGGGCTTTGGATTTTGTGAGTGTGATGCGTATTTTTCCATTTCCCCGTCCTCCCTTGCATAAAACATTTTATGCAACATAATTACGGTCTGCATGACATGATATATCTAATCTACTTGTGCAGATCGACGAGTTTTTGTATAACCTTTGCATGATTGTTTATTAGTCTGATGTATATGTTAATTGATAATATTAAACCGATGTATTTATTGATAGTTTGATTATCTATCACATGACTAGTAGATTGGTTCATGTTTAAATCGTCAACTGTGGCTGGTTAGGTTGATCCATGTATTTATTTTTTAAGATAGATTATTCCTCAGATTATAGTTTGATTTGTTTATGTTGATAAATAGTAGCTGATTGATTGCTGAGTATTATTTTCTATTATTATTTCACAAATAATGGTTGATTGTTTGTTTAACTGTTGAATAAGATGGTGGGTATTCTATTTATTTATTTGTTTAACTAATTATTTACTTATTTCTGTGTTTAGTCATCCATGTATTTGGTGTGTTGGTTTGTTTGTCTATTCATTATTTCCTTGGTTGTTTGTGTTTGCATTTCCAATTATGGAATGTTTTGATAATAATGTTATTATGCCTTATGTAATCCCCCTCCCCACCCTCCCACATGATACGGGCAGTGAGGCCTATTCATTAAAATTTTCGAGTTCGAGTTCGAGTTCGAGTTCTCTTCTCTCTCTCTCTCTCTCTCTCTCTCTCTCTCTCTCTCTCTCTCTCCTCAATCTCTCTCTCTCTCTCTCAAGGACAGATTGTAGGATTAGGCATCGCCTAATTTCCTAAATCTTTACCCTTGTTAAATAAAGTTTTTTTCAGTGTTCAGTGTTCTCTCTCTCTCTCTCTCTCTCTCTCTCTCTCTCTCTCTCTCTCTCTCTCTCTCTCTCTCTCTCTCTCTCTCTCTCCTCTCTCTCTCTCTCTCTCTCTCTCTCTCTCTCTCCCTCTCTCTCTCTCTCTCTCTCTCTCTCTCTCACACACACACATTTTTAAATAGTTATGGTAAAATGTTCCTGAATATGTACTGCTTTAAATTTGTGTATTCTAAATGGATTGTGTAAGGGCGACCTTAAAGGTCGCTACACATACATATCTCAACATGGTAAATGATTATTTTCTTATGTCATGCGATATGTTTGCAGCACTTTTTCGTGATAGTGTGTTGTGTGTGGGTGAGCATGTAGATTCTGACCATATGCCTTTAAAATTCTATTTAACATGTTCTAGTACGCATATGAATTTTGTTGAACACCGTAGCACCAAACGTTTCGTTGACAAGTTCGTTTGGAATGAGACTTATAGTGACTCTTTCAGTAATGCGATTGATTCTCATGAAAGCCAACACAACTTTAATTTAGCATTAAGCTTGATTGATACTGATATTAACGAAGCGTTAAAAATATTTAATGGTTGTGTAACTGATGCTGCTAGTTGTATGCAGAAACGAATGAATGTAAATGCTAGTGTTGGTGAAGATTGGTATGACCAAGAATGTCGTAGCAGTAAATCAGAAGCACGTAGATTGTTGGCTAGATATTGTCGTACTTTGTCTCCACCTGATCATGCTGAATACTCAAATGCTAGAAAAAACTATAAAGATCTTCTAAAAATAAAATGTAATGAGTTTAATAATAATATGATTGACAAGTTAGTCACTTCTATGTATGATCAACAGGAGTTTTGGCAAACTATGAGAAAGATTCATAAGAAAAGGAGTCAGCCTCAAAATAATATTAGCATAGATCATTGGTACAACCATTTTAAAGAACTACTTGATAAAAAAAGACATTGATGACTTAAATGAACAGAATATTATGAATAGAAATTGCGACAATGATAGTAATGAGAGTAATGTGATTGAAAATAGTAATTATGGTAATTTAAATTGCCCAATTTCAAAAGAAGAGATTTTGAAGGCTTTATGTAAATTAAAAAATCGGAAAGCATCTGGTCCTGAAGGGATCATAGGGGAAATGATTGAATTTGCATGTAAGTCTGACTTGGTAATAGATTTTATAACTAAATTTTTTAATGCTTTATTTGATAGAGGTGTGTTCCCGGATTGTTGGACTGAGTCGAATATTCTTCCATTGTATAAAAAAAGGTGACATTAACAACCCAAATAATTATAGGGGAATCTCTTTAAGTAATATTTGTAGTAAATTATATAGTGCCATCATTAATAAAAGATTACAACAATGGGTAGAAGAAAATAACATAATTGATGAGTTTCAAGCAGGTTTTAGGCGAAATCGTTCAACAATAGATCACATGTTTACTCTTATGGCTTTTGTTCAAAAACAATTTAGTTTGAATTGTAAATTATATGTTGCCTTCATTGACTTTGAGAAAGCCTTTGACTCTCTCAACAGAAGCATATTATGGCCTATTTTGTTTAAACATGGAGTTAGAGGTAAATTGTACCGCTGTATTATGAGCATGTATGCCTCAGTAAAAGCAAGAGTGAGAAATGGATCAGCTTTAACAGATCTTATAAACTGTACCTCAGGAGTTAAACAAGGGGATGTTTGTAGTCCTATACTTTTTTCCTTATTTATTAATGAATTAACAGTTGAAATAAATAAACATGGGAAGCATGGGGCGCTGTTTTGTAACGATGCACTGAAATTTTTTGTTCTCCTTCTCGCATTTGATGTGGCATTAATAGCAGAAACAGTAGTAGGGCTACAGAATCAATTAAACCATTTAGCTAGAGTATCTACATCATTAAAGTTGAAGGTTAACTTAGCGAAAAGTAATATCATTGTATTTAGAAAGGGTGGATATCTTGCAGCACGTGAAAGATGGATATACAATGGATCAGATATGCCTGTAGTTAATGTATATAAATATCTTGGTATTTATTTCTCAACGCGTCTGAGTTTCAGTTTTGCTTGCAAAGATCTAGTTAGTAGGGGTAAACGTGCTTTACTTTGCATTATGAAAAAATTGAGAATGTTAAATAATGAATCTTTATCTCTGTTCTTAAAGCTTTTCGATTCACAGATTCAACCAATAGTACAATATGGAGCCGAATTATGGGGACTCGAATCTGCTGCTATCCACATTGAAAAAATTCATTTATTTGGTTTAAAGAAGTTCCTTGGAGTGACAATGCGAACACCGAATGATTTAGTTTACGGCGAGACTAATAGATTTCCTATTTATTTGTTATCTGTTGTTAGATGTATTCGTTATTGGGTCAAAATAACAAGAATGTCGCCCAATAGATTACCATATAAAGCGTATAGTATGTTAGTAGAATTGGATAATAGGGGAAAGACAAATTGGGTCACTAATGTAAGGTCAACATTGTATGAAAACGGGTTTGGGTTTGTGTGGCAAAACCAGGGAGTAGAGAATGTAAATGGGTTCATACGTGCCTTTAGGCAAAGATTGATAGATTCTAATTGGCAGAGATGGAGTTCCCATATGCAGGCTAGTAATCGATTTGGCTTCTACAAATTGCTAAACTCGTTGCATTGCATTCCAACTTATTTAATGATGAATATAAACAGGCAAATGAAATGTTATATGACAAAAATAAGATTTGGTATTTCTGATATCTGTGTACATTCTAATCGCTACAGGCCTGTTGATGATCGTAACTTTATTTGCCCTGTTTGTTATAAAGGTGAGGAAAATGAGATTCATTTTGTTTTGTCTTGTCCAGTTTTACAAAATATTAGAGATCAGTTAATCCCTTCGAAATACTCTAAGTATCCTTGTTTGTTCAGATTAGTTTTACTATTAACAACAACTAATGAAAATACTGTTAAGAAATTGTCTTTGTATGTATATAAAGCATTTAAAGTCCGTAAGGATATGATTGCAACTTGACCTAATTTTGTAATAGGATATGTTGTTTGTTATATATGTACCCCCTTCTAAGGGGCTATGGCCTTTAAGAATAAAAAGTCTGCGTCTGCGTCTCTCTCTCTCTCAAGGACAGATTGTAGGATTAGGCATCGCCTAAAATCTTTACCCTTGTTAAATAAAGTTTTTCAGTGTTCAGTGTTCATGTCTCTCTCTCTCTCTCTCTCTCTCTCTCTCTCTCTCTCTCTCTCTCTCTCTCTCTCTCTCTCTCTCTCTCTCTCTCTCTCTCTCTCTCTGTGTCTCTCTCGTTCTACTTTTATTAACGATCTTATTGAACTGTTTATTTTACTCCTCGCTGATGATATCGCTCAAATTCCAGAAACAGTTGTAGGTCTTCAAACACAGTTGAATAGTTTATACAGATCTGCATCACGTTTTCAATTAAATGTTAATATGTCCAAAAGTAACATTATTGCACAAATTGTTTTATAATGGAGTTATGATGCCAGTGGTCAATGTTTATAAATATTTAGGCATGTATTTTTCTACCCGTTTAAGTTTTACTTTTGCTTGTAAGGACGTAGCTAGTAAGGCAAAGAGGGCATTAATTTCCATTATGTATAATCCTAGAACATTAAATAAAGACGTTGTTTATCAAACTTTTTGATTCACAAATTCAGCCAATGTTATTGTATGGAGATGAAATCTGGGGACTAGATACTGCTAATATTCATTGTGAAAAAAGGGTCAATTTATTTGCTCTGAAAAAGTTTTTAGGAGTTTCGATCAAAACACCAAATAACCTTGTTTATGGTGAGATAAACCGCTTTCCTTTATATGTTTCTTCAGCTGTAAAACGTATTCGCTTTTGGTTAAGACTTACAGAAATGAATGCGTTCAGATCACCACATAAAGCTTATAATATGTTGTATCTTTTAGATGAGAGAGGCAAGACGAATTGGGTAACCAGAGTAAGGATAAAGACACTGAAAAGAAAAGACTAACATCCGGTCTCTTTTCCCTATATGAGTAGTGAGGACAGAAACACTGGTTATGTCCCTTAAAAACAGTACACATTTACACGTCGATAGGCCACTAAGTTGAATTCTCCGTTCAAATTCCAGTCTGAGTGTTTAGATAGCCTCCACTGTGTGTGGTGTACTGTTCCCACTAACGATAACTCTATCAGCCCGGTTCGCCGTAACTCCTAAGTAGTCCATCTTACCCTTTTAGAATCTTTGGTAAGGATAAAGTTATATGAATTTGGTTTTGGTTTTGTGTGGATTAATCAGGGTGTAGGAAACAAAGTTGAGTTTTTACGTATTTTTCGTGATAGGTTGATTGAATGTCAGTGGCAGGATTGACACGCACATTTTGGAAGACAGCAGAAGATATGATATGTACAGTTTAATTCATTCGTCACATTTTGTTCCTTTGTATAATATTATGCATGCTAGTCTGTCGTTTCCGACAATGACTGCTAGATAGCAGAGGGGGCAGATACTATTCTGGCGGGCTGGGTGATAATTTGTTTATAGCGGAGATGCCTTGCCCAGGGTACATCCCCACTCTCTCGACCAAAAGGGATTTGAGGACACAGCTGGCGTTGAGGAAGGTCCCCAAAGGCCAGCCCATCTCTTTGTGGCTGCAGCACCAGAGCCGGTGCAAAGGTCCTCCTCGTTCGAGAGTCATAGTCTTCCACAAGAGACTAAACTGTACCATGATTGTCCATGACTGTAGAAAATAATCTATTGTACAGCTCTCATGTTACTGTTGGCCCCTGCTACAGGCTAATGTCAACCAATGATAAAAGAACAGACATCTAAAAAGAATACTAACTTCAGATTTGGAATATCAGATTTAAACAAACATTATTTTGATTACAGGGATCATGAAGATAATGAGTTATTGTGTTCTTATTGTCAAAATGTAATTGAAGATGAAGTTCATTTTGTATTCACCTGTCATTATAATATGATGATCTGAGAAGAAAGTGTATTCCTGCTAAGTTCATTCATAATCCCTGTCTGTTTAGACTTATAATGCTACTCGCCTCTAGCAATGAAAATGTTATAAAATAATTTGATATTTTTCTTTATCATGCATTTAAGCTCAGAGATAGATACATAAATTAGATGAATGTATTGTTTGAATGTTCATGTTTTCCCCCTTTAAAATGTGGTCAAGGCCTTTTGAATAAACTATTCGCATTCGTATTCTCTCTCTCTCTCTCTCTCTCTCTCTCTCTCTCTCTCTCTCTCTCTCTCTCTCTCTCTCTCTCTCTCTCTCTCTCTCTCTCTCTCTCTCTCTCTCTCTCTCTCTCTCTTAGGATTGGGTTTTATTTTCCCGTGTGTATGCGCTTACTTCACACATTTTGAATGTTAATAATGAGTATAGTTAATAATAATAGGTTTGATTTTGTTATTGATGTGTTACAATATAGGGACGTTTTTTGCATGCTTTATATTACTTTGTTTGTGTTTATTTTCGTTTTCCATTTTCTACTTTTATATATGTATTCTGTCCAAAGGGCTGGATGTAAAAAAAAAATGTTATTGCTTACTCTATAACCCTCTATAAATGAAATTAATTCATTCATTCATTCTCTGTAGACACGCGCAAGCGCGAATTGTGTGCGTGATGCATATGCGTGTGTGTGTGTGTGTGTGTGTGTGCGTGTGCGCACGCGCGCGCACGGTGTGTGTGTGCATGTGTGCGTATGTGTGTGCGCGCGTGCGTGTACTTACGTGTGTGCGTACGTGCGTACGTGCGTGCATTTAGTGTTTGGTTGTTGTGTTTTTTTCAATCAGCTCTGCGTCTAATACCCTAGGCCAACGTGTGTCCAATGTCTGTGTGACGTTCTGTCTAGCGCTCGCGATAAGGCTGCAGCGCAGTCCGTTTGCGTGCGTGCGTGCCTGCGAGATATTGAAAGATCAAATAGCCCGAAGCGACTGAGTGAGTGAGTGAGTCAGTGAGTGCCTGGTAGGCCTAGTGTTCGCTAGCTAGATTCTCTCCACTTCTGCGTGGTTTTCCTTTTTCCTGTCCTATAATGAGGAAAACAAGATGAAATATTACAGACAGCGTAGCGAAGAGCATAATTATGTCTGTGGAATTATAATGTGTTGTGTTATATTACTGTGTGGTAGTATTTTGTGAGATAATCATGATAGTAATAATCGTAATAATAATAATGTGCTCTTGATTTCGTGAGGGATATCAGTGGATAGGCCTACAATCATAAGAAGAAGAAAGAAAAGCAAAAAGCAAGGCCGAAAATGTTGCTACGAGTTTGTGAGGTAACTTGCTGCTGCTGTTGTCGTTGTTGTTGTCGTTACCTGAACCGCTGCTTAAAGACTCCAGGGACCATCGCAAACAGCCTTCCTTCCTTCCTTCCTTCCTTCCAGTACTTGGGGAAGTGACCATCGCACAGTCAAACTTGACTATTCTGTCACTGTAGAAATTGGACGCTATAGGTAGGGGAAGACGGGGTAAAAAGCGCATGGGCGGGTAAGAAGCCCATCCCAATTATCTCATGAAATGAAGCAAATTTCAGTCTCATTTTGCCCATGAGACGAGCGTTAATGTCTAGCATTCGTCTCATGGGCAAATTTGACTGAAATTTTCTTTATTTCATGAGATAATTGGGGTGGGCTTCTTACCCGCCCATGCGCTTTTTACCCCGTCTTCCCCTACGAATGCCCCAAGTAGGGATGAGAACATCACTGTGTGTCACGGTGTGTGTGTGTGTGTGTGTGTGACCGTTTTTTGATTACCTCGCCACGTGGGCAGCCACACTCCGACTTCGGAGGATTTTGGAGACTGGTGACGTTATGCGATGAGCTTGTCATGGCTAAAGACGATCCCCGCATAACTATATGCAGAGCATAACTATGGGGCGCCGACGTGCTAAAAGACCAGTTAACTACTTAACTGGCATTACTATTCCAGTTAAGTACTTAACTTACCGGAAGCGGAAATCGCTTATACAAGTTAACTACTTAACTGACATTTCGAAGTTTTTTTCCGTTTGAGAGGGGATTATTTTCTGAAGGTTTTGTAACACGCAATGTAATTGGTCGGCGTTTTAAAAAAAAAAAATTTTTTACTTAAATTAGACTACCTGCGTCAAGTGCTATTGACCCTGACCCTTTTCCGCAAATATGGCTGATGATCGTTTTGCACGTGCCAATTTGCCTGAAGTTGCATCTGTAATAGATGCAGCGAAACGTGTGCTACGTTGCGTTAATGTAGAGCCTACGCCGTCTCAAAAAGATATGCTTCTAAAGTTGCAGCAAGATTTGACTACCATACGTTCATTGGACAGCAATTCAACCTAACGGATACAATCTATTCACTAACACATAAGAAACGGACAATGATATATTTATACTATTTGATGCTATTTGGGGATTATTTCAGTTACTAAAACGTATTTGGAGCAATTTCTAGGGAAAGATTGCTGATCTGCAGTATCCAATGGGATTTCGTGTTACAAAAACAAGTTAACTAGTTCAACCATGATAAAATGCCACTTAAGCAGTTAACTGACCGGAAGCGGAAATTGAAAAGAAAGTCCACTTAAGTAGTTAACTGGTATTTTATCACGTTTTGGGAAGAAGAAAGTCCACTTAAGTAGTTAACTGGTATTTTATCACGTTTTGGGAAGAAGAAAGTCCACTTAAGTAGTTAACTGGTATTTTATCACGTTTGAGCCCGATACATAACAACATGTTGATGTAGCCTTGGTGTTCTAGCTTACGTCCGATTGGTCTGACACAGCCTTATATGCCAAGGCGAGATGATAAGTTGGTTAAAATTGGCTACAAATTATTGTTTCCTACACACTGACTAGGACCTAAGACATTGATAATAAAAAAAGACAGATCTGATGGGAGGGGGGGGGGGGGGGGGGGGGGGGGGGGGGGGGGGGAAAGAAGCAAAACAAAAAGCTCAACATTTGTCAACATTTCGATTGATTAATTTTTGTCAAGACTTCCAGAATCAGTCACACTCTACTCCCATTAGGGGAAGACGGGGTAAAAAGCGCATGGGCGGGTAAGAAGCCCACCCCAATTGTCTCATGAAATAAAGAACATTTCAGTCAAATTTGCCCATGAGACGAATGCTAGACATTAACGCTCGTCTCATGGGCAAAATGAGACTGAAATTTGCTTCATTTCATGAGATAATTGGGGTGGGCTTCTTACCCGCCCATGCGCTTTTTACCCCGTCTTCCCCTAATGTTATAGAAACCAAATTACACCAACAGTGAACAGACAGCAGGCAAACAAACAACCGAATTAACATTGATAATAAAAGTCTAAGATGCATATAGGCCTATTGGCCACTGCAACTAGGGTTATTAACGCCCTTGACGGCAAGAGTTACGCCCTTGTTGTTGTTTTTTCTTGTGGGTTTTTTTTCGTGTTTTTTTTTTTTACCTCCACTGTCCCCGCCTTTCTTTTCATTTTTTTTTAATTCTCTTTTTTTCTTTTTTTCTTTTTTTGAGGCGGCACATCTTTTTTTCTTTCTTTTTTTCTTCTTCTTCTTTCTCTCTTTTTCTCTTTGCTTCTCTCATACATATATCTGTGTGATGATCTAAGATGGACATTTTTCTTCGGTATCGTTTAGAGTTTTAGTCTGATACACAAGTGTCTGGGTTTCTGTATGACTTAGAGTTTGGTGTACTGACCTTTCATTCTGTGTGCGTGTTTACACGCGAGCGCACGCGCACGCGCGCACGTATATGCAGCATCAAACAATTATGCACGTAATATCAACCATTGACATTTAATTAATACACCATCAACCATATCTTCAATAACTTAAAAACGGCTTCATAGAATACATTCATTTTTTCAGTGTTTACTAAAGAGTAACATTGCAATACTAAATTCGAACCGGAAGTGGTGATAATAATTGCCAAATATTGCAACATTTTTGTTTGTTTGTTTTTTTAAGATTTTTTTGAATTTTTTGATTATTATTATTATCTTTTTTTTCTTTTCTTTTTTTTAAGGTTCCAACAAGCTGCAGATACTGCAAATGTTTATTTCGAAATATTTACATGATCATCAAGGAAAAAGATTCACCACAACGTCCGAACGAATAAATCACGTTAAATTGAAAGACGCGCAAGAAACAAAACCACTCGCGTGCTCAGAAGCATAATACTACATTTACAATCACACACTGACACGCACGCAGGAGTGCACCTAAATTCACGCCCATTGGTGTGACCAATCCTGCACACACACAAAATAGATTTGTTGAGAACAAGAAAAAGTGCATACAGAAAGATGCAACAACTAGAGAAAATGCATACAAAGAGGTTAGAAAAATTCTAAATTGCAACCATTTCTCTAATACATAATTCTCGCTCAAAAATGGTATTTAATGGAATAGATGAGTTTGTTTTCTTGTAAATGCTGATGCACACTTTTCCAATCAAGATGAAATAGTTAATACACTGTCTATCATTGCTACTAAAAGCTGTTTTGTCAGTGCCAAACAATATGTCTGTGTTGCATAAGTTAATATGCGTGTCAGTCTTTGTTTTAATTACTTGTTCTATAAATCTCCAAAAATTCCATACGACTGGGCATTCACAAAAGAAGTGTTCTATAAAATCAACTGTATCAATGCAGTATGAACATTTGTTTGTTTCCTTAACTTTCATTTTATTCAGCATAATGTTTGTTGGATAGATGTTGTGCAGAATTTTCCAGTGGAGAACCCTGATCCTTGTTTCTTTGGTAACTGATTTCGCTCTGCACCATGTATGTTTGTCAATGTCTAAATCAAATTTTCTTTTCCAGAAGAAACAAGATGTTGGAGTTATGTTTTCTTTGTTTGCAGATAGTATCTTTTTAATTTGCTTTGGTTTAGTATTGAATACTCTAGCGTCACAATGTTGAGTGAATATTTCTCTTTCTCCCATTTGAATCCACTGAATCCATTGTTTGGGTATCGAGTTAATCAAAGCATTGTATTGGAAGAGTGTGCATGCTCTGTTTTGTTCAATTATGTTATGAACTTCTTCTAAAGTTAGTATTCTGTTTTCCTCAGGATGAATAATATCTTTCATTAATTCAAAGTTTTTCTTTATGAAACCCTGAAATAACAACACTTTATATTTGTATTTGATTAGAACATTATTAAATATTGGCTGGGACAAAAAGTTAGTTTCATTTACATCAGTCAACATAATTTTTTTACTGTCTAAATAATGTGTTAATACTTGTTTCCAAAATTCATTTATAGAATCCAGACCCATCATCTCATTCGTTCTACAGTTTATGAGAAAAACATTATCATTGTTTGAAAGAAATCTGAAATTCCATTTTGGAATGAATGTCCAGTTGTCTCCACTTGCTGCTACCGCAAGCCTTCCTGCCCACTGTAAGTAAAAGTACTTTTGCGTATCCACCATATTAATCATATTCAACCCCCCTTCCTCGACACTCGATTCCATGACCTTCCTTTTTACCTTTTCGAAGGCTTTTCTATTACTATAACGTTTTTGCCATACAAATTTGTATAACAGCGTATTTATCTTACTGAGCACATTATTAGGCAGACCTACAGATTGCATTACATATATGAACTGGTTCAACAAGAAACTTTTTATAACAACCACCTTGCCTTGTATACTTATGTCTCTTTTACTCCATAATTGAATCAAATGTTTCATTTTATTAATTCTTTCGTTCCAATTTTCTTCAATATACATTGCCATTTTCTCACTATGAAAATGAATGCCAAGTATTTTAATTTGATCTACAACTGAAAATGGGAGATTTTCATCTATTCTACGTCTGCCCATCCGCAATGCCTTTGTTTTGTTCACATTTAATTTTAAACCTGAGAATGTTTGAAAAGTAGAAAGGATCATTAACGATCTATCCATGTCTGTTTTATCCTTAAGAAAGAGGGTAGTATCATCTGCCATTTGTTTGATTTTGATCAGAGTGTTTTCATTTTGACTGGGAGATGGAACCTTAATGCCTGCTATTGGACTGTTTCTTATTTTAATTGCAGCTATTTTTACGGCCAGAACAAACGCCAGTGGAGAAAATGGGCATCCTTGCCTTATTCCACAAATCAACTCTAAAGATTCTGAAATCCACCCACCATGATTAATAGCACTTACTGTGCCCTGTGTTAATACGGAAACCCACCTTCTAAAATCCGCACCAAAGCCAAACGTTTGAAATGCGTACAGAAAAAATCCTTAGATATAGAGTCAAATGCTTTGGAAAAGTCTACAGCAAGAAGATATCCACTTTTATTAGACCGATTTAAATAATTAATGGCATCATCCATTGTTCTGATAATAGTAGAGATGTTTCTGCCCCGAATATATCCCACTTGGTCTGTACTTACCACTTTGTGAATTACGTTACCTAATCTGTTTGCCAGTACTTTTGCTAATATTTTGTGATCAGAGTTAGTGAGTGTGATTGGTCTCCAGTTAGTTAATCGATCCCTATCTAGTTCTTTGCCTTTATGTAGCAATGTCATTATCCCTTGTTTTTGAGTAAATGATAATTCCCCTTTAACAAAAGATTCGTTAAAGGAATTTGTTAAAACTGTGGCTATTTTATTCCAGAACATTTTGAAAAATTCTATCGTTAAACCGTCACTCCCTGGGGCTGACCCATTTTTCATATTTTTCAAAACCTCCTTTGTTTCGTCCAGTGTGACAAGGCCCTCACAACTGTTCGCATCATTTTCCTCTAAACGACTAAAATTCTCACCCCCAAGAAATGCATCTGTGGATATTTTGACATCATCCACTTCTACTGATTGACTATAAAGGGTTTTGTAAAATGAGACTTGCTCACTTAAAATTTGTGACTGATCCGTAATGACTTCTCCCGAGTCCTTACAAAGTCTTGTAATTACTTTTTTCTTTCCTCTTGACTTTCCAAGGTTACAAAAATACCTAGTGTTGCGTTCACCTTCCTCAATCCATTTAACTCGTGCTCGCACTTGCGCTCCTTTAGCTTTACTGACTTGTAATAATTCAAATTTTTGCTTCAGTTTAACATAACTATTTTGCTTAGATTCATTCTTTGGGTCGTTGACCAATTGCTGTTCTGCTTCCTGAATATCATATTGTAGCTTGCGTTCATCATTTCTTTTTTTGATTGCTAGTGTTTTTCCGTACTCCATGCAAAAATGTCTCATTTCAAGCTTGCAAATCTCCCATGTGTAAATGGATGTGGTAGAACTAGAAGAACGAGTAGAATTTTCACGTGGCCCAGGCTACTGGAAATTCAATAATAGCTACCTTCGTAATAATGACTTTGTAGACAGCATGAATGATTTATTAGACAGACAGTTAAATACTACTAGTTACGCCCTTGTTGATCAGTATCCAAAAGGGTATTCACTCTTGCAAAAGGCAGCCATTAAGTGGCCTCAAATAGGGCACGGATTCTATATTTAGGGGATGATCAACACGCTTCTCCAACCATGCAACTCCCGTTGCGCATGTGCGGAGTTCAGAGTTGCATTACCAACATCCGGTATTGAGAACTCAATGTGTAGTGTCCATGAATAGGGTTATTGGCGAGAGTTATCCCCTTGTTTGGTCAGTACTCAACCGCACGGTCTTCCCCCACCCACCAAGGGCATTCACTCTTGCAAAAGGTACGTGTTCTTTGCAGAGGCCATAAAAATACAGCCAGAAACGATACGTTTATGCCTAGTCTCTCTCCCTCCGGTAATCTTGTCATTTAGTCGCACACACACACACACGCACGCACGCACGCACGCACGCACGCACGCACACGCACACACACGCGCACACACGCGCGCACGCACACGCACACACACACACACACACACACACACACACACACACACACATTGCTTTTATGTGAAAAGACGTTAAATTAAAGAATAATAACAACAACAACAGCAACAACACACACACACACGCGCACGCGCACGCACACGCGCACGCGCACGCACACGCACACGCGCGCACGCGCACGCACACGCACACGCGCGCACGCGCACACACACACACACACACACATTCACACACACACACACACACACACACACACACACACACACACACACACACACACACACACACACACAACAACAACAACAACAACACAACAACATACAGTATTTATACGGCGCTGAATCTTGATATAAATCAAATCAAAGCGCACACACACGTTAGCATTCAAAGCGCATTCAAACACAAACGCAATACAAAGCGAACACACACGGATAACATAAATGGAATATAGCAGAAACAGACCTAATGGCAAGAGAGAGAAGAGAAAGAGAGAGGAGCTTTAATGACGGGGGAACAGGTGGGTTTTGAGGTTAGCTTTGAAAGCAGTGAGAGTCGGTCGCTGACGGAGGGAGAGAGGAAGTTTGTTCCAGGAGGTCGGTCCTGAGACAGCAAAAGAGCGCCGACCAACAGTTGAAAGCTTATACCTAGGGATCTGGAGAGAAAGAGGGTCAGAAACTGAACGTAAAGTGCGAGCTGGCGTATAGATGGAAATATTGTCGCAGAGGTAAGATGGAGCAGCTTTATGAATAGATTTATAGCAAAGTGTGTTTAATTTATACTCAATTCTGTCTGCGACAGGAAGCCAGTGCAAAGAACGCAGAAGAGGGCTAACATGATCGAACTTTTTCTTCCTAAGGACAAGACGAGCAGCTGTGTTTTGAATACGCTGGAGACAAGATAGAGAAGAGACTGATAGGCCAGAAAGGAGAGCATTACAGTAGTCAATACGAGATAGGATGAGGGAAGTAACAAGCTTTGCTGTGGCTTCATCTGAGAGGTATTTACGA
>CM065702.1:32836326-32838826 GCA_017654935.2 Phymorhynchus buccinoides
CTGTCTTCAAGTTCTTGTTCTTGTTAGGTTTTCAGTCATTGGTGGGAGGAAAAACGTGGGGTGTGGGGAATGTGAGGTCGTGAGCGGTGTAAGGGGAAGGGGAGGGGGAGGGCTGGGAGGGTGCTCTCTCTCTCTCTCTCTCTCTCTCTCTCTCTCTCTCTCTCTCTCTCTCTCTCTCTCTCTCGTCAGTAAGGCCCAGCACACGCAGAATTGGTCCTGAGTTGCTTCTTTGTAAACCTTTTTTTGTTTGTGGCCCAAAGCCACAAACTTATAACTCACTTTGTCTGTCGGTCGGTCTGTCTGTCTGTCGGTCCAAAATTGTCGCACTTCAAATCGAGGCTACACTTCAAATTGAGGCCGCTCTTTAAAATGATGTATTTTAAAAGCGTACAAAATAATAAACATACGTAATACAGACACTACAACAGACACGACGAGTATGCGGTGCTTCTTTCGATGAGTATAAGTAGGATACATAGTTTTAAATGTTTTCCAAAAGATATAAAAAGTTACGAAATGGTGCAGAGATAACATTCTGGTTTACAGATTAAAATTATTGAAAAGCCAGGGGAGGTAACTCATGATTGGAGTGGTAAAAATAGACTGCGTGCCACAAACTATTGCGATTTCGCGCTTGTTTGTTTGTGGCCCAAGGTCTGTCGGTCCAAAATTGTGGCACATTTTGACAAAATTGTCGCATTTCAAATCGAGGCTACACTTCAAAAAATTGAGGCCGCTCTTTAAAATGATGTATTTTAAAAGCGTACAAAATAATAAACATACGTAATAGACACTACAACAGACACGACGAGTATGCGGTGCTTCTTTTGATGAGTATAAGTAGGATACATAGTTTTAAATGTTTTCCAAAAGATATAAAAAGTTACGAAATGGTGCAGAGATAACATTCTGGTTTACAGATTAAAATTATTGAAAAGCCAGGGGAGGTGACTCATGATTGGAGTGGTAAAAATAGACCGCATGCCACAAACTATTGCGATTTCGCGCTTGTTTGTTTGTGGCTCAAGGTCTGTCGGTCCAAAATTGTCGCACATTTTGACAAAATTGTCGCACTTCAAATCGAGGCTACACTTCAAATTGAGGCCGCTCTTTAAAATGATGTATTTTAAAAGCGTACAAAATAATAAACATACGTAATACAGACACTACAACAGACACGACGAGTATGCGGTGCTTCTTTCGATGAGTATAAGTAGGATACATAGTTTTAAATGTTTTCCAAAAGATATAAAAAGTTACGAAATGGTGCAGAGATAGCATTCTGGTTTACAGATTAAAATTATTGAAAAGCCAGGGGAGGTGACTCATGATTGGAGTGGTAAAAATAGACCGCGTGCCACAAACTATTGCGATTTCGCGCTTGTTTGTTTGTGGCTCAAGGTCTGTCGGTCCAAAATTGTCGCACATTTTGACAAAATTGTCGCACTTCAAATCGAGGCTACACTTCAAATTGAGGCCGCTCTTTAAAATGATGTATTTTAAAAGCGTACAAAATAATAAACATACGTAATACAGACACTACAACAGACACGACGAGTATGCGGTGCTTCTTTCGATGAGTATAAGTAGGATACATAGTTTTAAATGTTTTCCAAAAGATATAAAAAGTTACGAAATGGTGCAGAGATAGCATTCTGGTTTACAGATTAAAATTATTGAAAAGCCAGGGGAGGTGACTCATGATTGGAGTGGTAAAAATAGACCGCGTGCCACAAACTATTGCGATTTCGCGCTTGTTTTTTATCCGACTTAAACGAGCTGCACACTAACTAATTGCATCTTTTAAAACCTCCTCCTGTTGCTTTAGGTCTGCACACTGTGTCGGCAATGTTCGTTTGTTGGATGGTTCCAAGGACTGATATAATAGACCCTATTAGTCCCCGAGCCGAAGGTCTGGTCCGTCCGGCGGCGGCGGCGTGCCTCCGTCCGTCCGTCCGGCTATTCGTCCGTTTTTCTCAAAAACTATTCAGTCTATCATCATCAAATTTGGTAGGGGAAGACGGGGTAAAAAGCGCATGGGCGGGTAAGAAGCCCACCCCAATTATCTCATGAAATAAAGAAAATTTCAGTCAAATTTGCCCATGAGACGAATGCTAGACATTAACGCTCGTCTCATGGGCAAAACGAGGCTGAAATTTGCTTCATTTCATGAGATAATTGGGGTGGGCTTCTTACCCGCCCATGCGCTTTTTATACTAGTTTGCCAAGATGCAAGCTATCCACTGATGTATTTAGTTTTACATTAAGGTCAAGGGTCGCGCCAGTTACGGGGTTCAAACCCCGAAACACATAATCGCTAATATCTCGCGAAGTTTGGCATGTATTTGAATGCCGTTTTTGGTCACAACATTTCTTGATGAATTGTCTATAACACAGTTGTCATGAATGTTTCTGTTCACGCGCGCTCAAATCACGGGTCCGAAGGCTATATATAAAAAAAACTATTCAGTTACGTGCTGTTTTGATGTGTTTTTATGTA
>CM065702.1:32843826-32846326 GCA_017654935.2 Phymorhynchus buccinoides
TATCTCACGAAATGAAGCAAATTCCAGTCACATTTTGCCCATGAGACGAGTGTTAATGCTTAGCATTCGTCTCATGGGCACATTGGACTGAAATTTGCTTTATTTCATGAGATAATTGGCATGGGCTTCTTACCCGCCCATGGGCTTTTTACCCCGTCTTCCCCTACCTTTACTTGTGGCGGTGCCATAGCCGATGAGGTTTAACCGAGGCGTGGTCACCGCTACAGCTATCTGTATTAATATTTTAAAAAATCGGGACTTTACTGGTTTAGTACTGCCTCCGGGCATTGCCTCCAGTATCGTTCCCACCATATTTGTATTTACAAATGTCCCATATGTGTCTGATTCAGACCAAGAGGACGTAAAACACCATTTTCGCTCGTTGAGGGAGAGTATGTGTTAGGCAATGTGGCGGTACCATAGCCGATGAGGTTTAACCGAGGCGTGGTTACTGCTACACCTCTTCTTCTTCGCCTTAGGCAGCCAACTTCATCACGCTGAAGATTCTGCTATCCGTATTGTTAAAACATCGGGACTTTACTGGCGTTGCACTGCCTCCGGGCATTGCCTCCAGTATCGTTCCCACCATCTTTGCATCTACAAATGTCCCATATGTGTCTGTTCCAGACCGAGAGGACGTAAAACACCATTTTTCATTCATTCGTTGAGGGACAGTTTGTTAGGTTTGTTGTTAGTATTAGGGTAAGACTGGGGTAAAAATCCCATGGGCGGGTAAGAAGCCCATGCCAATTATCTCATGAAATGAAGAAAATTTCAGTCACATTTTGCCCATGAGACGAGTGTTAATGCTTATAACACTCGTCTCATGGGAAAATGTGACTGAAATTTGCTTTATTTCATGAGATAATTGGCATGGGCTTCTTACCCGCCCATGGGCTTTTTACCCCGTATTCACCTATTATTATTATTATTATTATCATCATCATCATCGTCATCGTCGTCGTCGTCGTCGTTGTTGTTGTTGTTGTTGTTGTTGTTATTATTATTATTATTATTATTAGACTAGCAGCTAGCCCAGATGTGGAAGCAGAGGTTAGGTACTAGGATAGACATGACGCTTAATTATATATATACGGTCAATTAACTCAATTTCCTGGCCTTTCGTTTGTTCTTAAAGGTTCCATTCGTTCATCAAAGGGCTATCTCGTACTTCGCCCACCTCCACCCCACCCCACCCCCTCCCTCAAATTGAACATTTCCACCAAGAAGCAACACTCTGCCATTCTCGTGAAACGGGTAGGGTTAGGATCAGCCTGGAATTATTTTAATAAAACTGAAAGCAGGCTTTTGAGATTGAGGGTCGTAAACATGGTGGGGTGTCTAAGGTGCAGCATTGCCCATCAAAGTTGTTACGTATCTGAGTTAGAAAGCAGATTTTTTTCAATAGCAAGAACACCCCCCAAATATAATTATGCAAATTAATACTTAGAGAGAAGAGAAAGAGAAAATAATGTTTTACGCCCTCTTTGGCCTTTCGGCCATGTGGGGCAAATAATACCACTTAAGGGTGTTTACTAATACTTATATGCGTCGTGCCTAATAGGCTATGCATTTTTGAAACTGATTTTTTAGGAATCTGAAAACCCAGGTTGGACCAAAACTGCTACTTTACCACAACTAGCAATAATTATATATGTTTATACTTATTATCCACAACTTGTTACGTTATCGTGCTAAAGGGGCACCCTGACGGATGAGATTTTTGTAAGAAACACGTCGAGATCACCAGGAAAACACCCTTTTACATAGATCGCAAAACTCACTTTGCTCTGGTTTCCCAGAAATCAAACCGTCAAATCGGCGATTCCTCCTTGGCGGAAGTGCTGGAAGTCAAATTATTTAACTGAAAGAGAAGGCGTGTGCCGTCACTTTTCTAATGGCCGCCTGAGTTCAGACCAAATCGTTTGCACGAACTTTTCGAAACACAAACCTTTTTTTTTTTTTTTTTTTTAAATTTTATACACTTTATCTGAAGGGGTTTCGCTCACAACAAAGGAAATAGCTCCTTTTTTTTTTTACTGCACTACAAAAAAAAGAAGAAGAAAAAGCTTCAACCACAATGTGTGTCCTCCACCCACCCCATCCAAAATGGCTTCTCTCTCCGGTATCTCCGCCAAAGAGGAATCGCCGTTTTGACGGTTTGATTTCTAGGAAACCAGAGCAAAGTGAGTGTTCCGATCCTTGAAAAGGCTGTCTTTCTGGTGATCTCGACGTGTTTCTTGCAAAAAAAAACCTCATCCGTCAGGGTCCACCTTTAATTATTAAGCAGAACAAGAATGATTATGATAAGTATACTACAAAAACCCAGACTGGTGCTATTTGTATTTTATTCCTTCTATCATTTCATTCCTTCTTCTCACGTTCCAAGTTCCTTAATTAAGACGCAGCTTCGGGTTGTTTTCAAACTTCATGGGCCATGGGTCATATAGTAAAGCAAAGAAAGGTAACTCCCTCTGTAATTAACTCCCTTCACCAAAGT
>CM065702.1:32851326-32871326 GCA_017654935.2 Phymorhynchus buccinoides
ATGAAGCATCTGCGTTCATAATTGATAGGAACCTGTCTGAGCGATCGAAGAAGAAGAAGAAGAAGAAGAAGAAGAACTGGTTAGATGTAAATAATGAAGAAAAGAGACTAACAAATATGTGGTGGTGCCCCATCCCTTCCGCCCACTCCCCTCTCCTTTAAAAAAAAAAAGGTGCCCCTCCTCCCGAGAACAAAACAATTGTGGCTAGGGGCAGACTCGAACCCGCGACCACGGACGTGCCTCGATCTACTGATTTGCGCCGCTTTACCCATTGACCTATCAAGGCTTGTACGGCAGTCGATGTAAAACAAGCGCGAAATCGCAATAGTTTGTGGCACGCGGTCTATTTTTACCACTCCAATCATGAGTCACCTCCGGTATTCATGTCTAGGCTTTTCAATATTTTATAGGACATTGGAAGAGCTTCTAAGTTAGCATGCTAAGTCTCATGCTATCTCAACGTGAATACCGTCCCAGAATGTTATCTCTGCACCATTTCGTAACTTTTTATATCTTTTGGAAAACATTTAAAACTATGTATCCTACTTATACTCATCAAAAGAAGCACCGCATACTCGTCGTGTCTGTTGTAGTGTCTGTATTACGTATGTTTATTATTTTGTACGCTTTTAAAATACATCATTTTAAAGAGCGGCCTCAATTTGAAGTGTAGCCTCGATTTGAAGTGCGACAATTTTGAAAATGTGCAAATTTTGGACCGACAGACCGACCGACCGAAAGTGAGTTATAGGTTTGTGGCTTGACCATAAACAAAAAATTGAGAGGAAGAAGGGAGGAAGGCTTTTGAGCCAGGAAACAAAAAGAAGGGAGGAAGAAGTAAGAGGGAGGAAGAAGGGAGGAAGAAGGGAAAGCAGGGAAAGCAGTCAAGTCAGTCGGACACCTGACGCAGCTTCATGAAAGCAATTGTAAGCCTCGCACAGAACCGACTTAGGTTTTGTCACTTTGAGAAAAATAAATGTTGTGAAAACACACACACACACACACACACACACACACACACTGTACTAGACAGCACACACTTAATCAATGCTTGCTCGGTTTCTGTCAATTCATGACCGTGTTTAGCAGACGACACATTTTGCTAGACGTCACGGCTATTCCACTGCCGTGAAACTGTCTTTCTTTCAAATCAACTCCCTCCGTTAAGCAACTTTTATGTGAAATCCCGGCTTTAGACGACGACTTGGCGAATTTCACTTGGAAGAACTGTTAAGCACCTACACGTGCCCCTATATTTCACAGTTGAAGGCAAAAATCGCCGCGACTTAGGAGAAAATAGAGATTAAAAATTCTTGTCGGCACGCGTATTATAATATAGATGTATAAATTGTTGCAATTTAGTGGGAATGCATAATTGTACATGATTGATGAAACAAGAACAAAGCAGTAGAGTATTTAGTTAATGTTGATGTGTTAGAGAAATTAGACCCCCCCCCCCCCCTCTCCTCTCCCCTACTCCTTGTTGCTGGAAGTGGGGCCTGTTCCTTCCCGGCTGAACTGGGGGGGGGGGGGGGGGGGGTTAATGGTCTTAACCCAGTGCAAGCTTTAGGTCTTTTTCTGTCTATGTTTTCTATAGGCACATGCGCCCTCCTAGTTCCGTCGCGACTATTGCCAGTGTTGGCACCTGCGACGTATTGATCCTGATCCTGATCCTAGATCCTGATGACTCACGCAATGACGAGACTACTCAAGCGCGCGAGAAAATGCACGTCCTCTTGGTCTGAATCAGACACATATGGGACATTTGTAAATACAAATATGGTTAACAATTGGAGGCAATGCGCAGTACGAAACCAGCAAAGTCCCGATTTTTTTTTAAATACAGATAGGTGTAGCGGTAACCACGCCTCGGTTAAACCTCATCGGCAATGGCACCGCTACAAGTAACGATACTACTCAAGCGCCTCGAACTGCAGTCTTCTTATAGATAGGCCTACCGCTTAAAAGTAGGCTGATGGAAAACGGTGTGACTTAAAGGCATAACAACCGAACCCAGGGCGACGAAAATGGGGTTTTACGTCCTCTTGGCCTGAATCAGACACATATGGGACATTTGGGTGGGAACAATACTGGCGCCCGGAGAGTTAACCAGTAAAGTCCCGATTTTTTTAAAATTAATACAGTAGGTGTAGCGGTAACCACGCCTCGGTTAAACCTCATCGGCTATGGCACCGCCACAAGTATTTGTTGCATTCATGAAAAAACGGGATCGGGTCAAGACTGCTTATAGGCTCGTCGCTGCAAAGTTCTGCCTCGCAGTGGCTCGAAACAGGGGGAAAAGGGTTGAACCGTCTCTGTCGCGAGCAGCAATTAAAATGATAGGCTAATCGCGTGAAACCTTTATATGCTGGCTGTGACTTAAGCTTTGGTGAAAGACTGTACGACTCTCAAACTAGTAAGCAGTTTATTTTGCTTTGGCTTTTTGTGCTGCAGCTAGGGGTGGTGGTGGGGGGTGGGGGGTTAGCTTGCTTTTAGAGACTTTCCGCAAAGCCAGCTGTTCCAAAGGGAGCATAGTAATTGACACATAGATCTTGTAGTCTACGACCAACTTGGTGAAACTTGTTTGATTGCCACATACCATAAGACCTTACTCGTCGAACCCAATCAAATCTTCAGTTAGAAGCAAACAACAAAGCAATAAAAGTTCTCTCCTCAAACACCGACCAGTTCAAAAGTCTTTCTTTGTTAGAACACCAACGACCAAATAACAGCACCGTCTAAGCCAACTCCGCTGAGGCCTTCAAAAGACAGCTATCAGTCAACCATCAATAAACCGCCTCTGCGCAATCTCGTCCCGTCGCAGTTATATGCCAGACTACTGGATTGTAGCGACGTATTGGAAAGAAGAAGAAGAAGACCGCACTTCGTACAGAACATAGTTACACAAGTCATAGGCTAATCGCAGTTACAACCCTTCCCGTACCCCGTGGGTGTGTTTGCACCCATACTTTTACTTTTTGCTTCATATTTTCAAAACCGTTCATTGAATCTTGCTGAAAGTTTATGACTTTGTCATTGAAAGTTTCGAGCATGTGCACCCCAAACATCAAGCATTTGTGTCGACAAACGAGCGAGTAAATAAACAACAAAGTCCATCGTTTAATGCTCGCATAATTATATATCCACAGCATCTGGTACAAAATGGTATGCGGACATTTTTGTTTTCTCCTTTATTCATTTTATACTGTTAGTCGAATGGATGGCTGTAAGTGTCCCATTTGGGGTTTTGTGTGTGTGTCTGTCTGTCTGCGTGCGTACGTTGTGTGTGTGTCTTCGTATGTGTATCCTCTAACGTTTGTGTATGTGTGTTAGTGCACTATGTGGTCAGTCCGTGCAACTCCTGTTGCTATGGCTTACTGAATGAAAGATGACTAATCAATGAGTCGGTGTCGATAAAAGTGTGTGTGTCTGTCTGCGTGCGTACGTTGTGTGTGTGTGTGTGTCGTATGTGTGTCCTCTAACGTTTGTGTATGTGTGTTAGTGTATGAGGTCAGTCCGTGCAACTCCTGTTGCTATAGGCTTACTGAATGAAAGATGACTAATCAATGAGTCGGTGTCGATAAATGTGTGTGTGTGTGTGTGTGTGTTAAACTGTGTGTGTTTGAGAAGGAGAGAGATTTTAGGCAAAGCAGAGAGAGAGAGAGAGAGAGAGAGAGAGAGAGAGAGAGAGAGAGAGAGAGAGAGAGAGAGAAAACTTAAAAACTTAGAGATTTTCCAAGGATATAGATTTTAGGCAAAGCCTATTCTTCCAATCTGTCCTTGAGAGAGAGAGAGAGAGAGAGAGAGAGAGAGAGAGAGAGAGAGAGAGAGAGAGAGAGAGAGAGAGAGAGAGAGAGAGAGAGAGAGAGAGAGAGACATGAGAGAGAGAGGTTTGTGTCATTCCTATAAATACTATTTGTGTTGTCTACTTGTTGATGAATAATTGATTGTAAAGCGCTTTGGGCTCATTTGAGGTAAAACGCTATATAAATGTACTATTATTATTATTATTATTATTATTACATGCAGTAAGAATGGAAAGCGACAGTACCCGGCTGCAGAAGAGTTTCTGCTCGTCTATTTTTTTTTAAACCAGACTTCGTGGTCTGAATGATAAGTCTTTAGAATAAGACAACAAAAAATCGAGGTCCCGTGTTGGTTTAAACTTCTTTATTTCTTCCTTATAACGTAACAAAATAATAAATATGAGAATAAAGGGCAGCAACAAGCCTTCGGCTTATATCGTGCCCGTACACATTACACAATTTAAATTTATGAGACCGACCATAAACAGCACATAAACATTTTCCAAACATTTCCAATCAGCATTTAGATACACCAATATATGATTTGAGCAAGTTAGGAGTTTTAAAAAGAAGAAAAAAAAGGATGAACAACATTATCACATGAATAATAATAATAATAATAATAATAATAACAATAATAGTAATGAGAGACGAGAGGATCAACATTTTATAATAAATCGAATTAACATTTGCCAAGTTTTTACAGGCTTGCCTACCACACATTCATAAGTACTATATGTATAGCAATAAAATAGGAACATTTTTAAAGTGAGTCTGCGCATTTTTATACATACAATTTTTTATATTTTTTTTTATATTTTATAAACATTGCACAACATTTAAAATCGATTTGAACTGGCTATGAAGAGGTGCACAGATTTAAATATTGCTGTGTTGATATCAATAGGCAGGTCACGTCCACCATTTAAAAGAATGTCACTTACAAGTATTGAGGAGGAAGGTTTAGTAGTGTATTAGTACGATATACGTTGAATAGGGGACATAATAATAAATAATGATCAGCTGTTTCGTGAGCATAGCCACAAGTACAGGTAGGATCATTCTGCAAATGACGTAGGAAAAGATGATGGTTTAGGTCACTAATACTGAGGCGAAGACGACAATGTATTATTTGTTCTTTCCTATCACCAAAATAGAGATATGCAGGTACAACCGGGTCTTGTATAGATAAACAACGTTTAAAAGCACCAAGTGAGTCACATGTTTTAATTTCGTCTGGAAGAGTATTCCAGAGTTTTGTGGTGGCCGGAATAAAAGATTTATGGTACAGTTCAGTTTTAGAAGATGGAACAAGTCTTTCTAGTGGTCTCCGTCTATGATAAGGGTTTCTGTCTGAAACCAAATTTGGCACTAAGGCTGACAGATATTCAGGGCACAATCCATGGACCATTTTAAAGTAAAATATGAGTTTATGTCTCCGCCTTCTTTCAGTTAGTGGAGGGAAACCAGATTCATTGTACAATTTCCGATGACTGGTGCCACGGACAGCTCCAATAATAGTTCTAATGGCATCAAGATGTAAATCCTCGAGGGAAACCACCTGAGTGATGGTGCAATTATCCCATATAATGTCAGCATAATCAAAATGGGGTAATATGAAAGATTTGTACATAATTTCTAATGCTTTTCTACTTAACTTGTACTTAAATGTTTTCAAACAGGATATCAACATGGTAACAGTCTTAATAATACTTTTTATGTGAATGTCCCATTTACAGTTATGTTGGAGTGTAATGCCTAGGTGTTTGTGTTGTTCAGTATTTTGCAGTACTGCTGAGCCAAATGTCAATGGTAAAACAGTATGTATGCTGCGAGTAATATTTAGTAGATCAGTTTTGTCATCATTAAATTTCATTTTCCAGCTCTTCGACCAAGCATATATTTTCTCTAGGTCAGAATTAAGAACTTCCGCACGAATAACTGGATTGTTTAATGCTAGTGACATACTGGTATCATCTGCAAAAAGTTTAATGATTGATTGGATTCCTTCTGCAATGTCGTTTATATAAATCAAAAACAAAAGTGGACCTAAGACAGATCCCTGAGGAACACCTGCAGGGATCATTCTATGCTCAGACTTACTTCCTTTAATGACAACAGCTTGAGAATGATTAGAGAGATAATCAACAAACCACTCAAGCAGCCTCCCTCTGATGCCATTTGCTTTTAATTTATGAATTAAGCCTTTGTGCCATACACGGTCAAAGGCTTTGGAAATATCAAACTAGATTGCCTGTGTTGCAATCCCATTGTCAAAAGATGAACATAAATCATTATAAATACACACAAGCTGGTTAACAGAGGAATCACCAGGAATAAACCCAGATTGACAAGGAGAGATAATGTTGTTGAATGACAAAAAGTTATAAACATGTTTATGAACACATCTCTCCAGGACCTTGCCAACACAGCTAAGCAGTGATATTGGTCGGTAATTTGTACAAAACTCTTTTGATCCTTTCTTATGCACAGGACTAATATAAGCGGCCTTCCATATTGAAGGAAATTTTCCTTCAGTTAAACTTCTGTTGAATAGCATGGTCAATGGATCAAGAATGACAGGCAAAGCAGCAATCAGTAATTTATTGTGGACAAGAGGTCCCGTGTTCGCAACCACTTTGGGCACGTAATAAACCCAGCGGTAGCGAAAGGATTCCACAGAGAGTGTATTATTGTGTCAATACAATACAGTACAATGCAATACAATATAATGCAATGCAATACAATACAACCTTTCTGCAGAGCCAGGAGTAAAATACGAATAAATAATTTATAAAAAAATATGTTGACCCAGCACCACGAAAGGGACATTATGTCGCTGGGCTAGTTTCTCACAACTGGCTTGCAAAGTCAAAAATCTTATTTTTTGTCAGTTTTGAGTTATGGGTATTTTTGTGTTCTTTAACATCGTATCTTTCATATTCATAAAGGATAATCTTTAATACGGTCTCTAATATGGTTTTATAAGTGTTTTAAAACGAGTAGGTCAATGCATTTTCTTCAGCTAGGCTAGACTTTAGACTTTTCTTAAAATGGCTAACGCCCAACCTACCAAACTTAAATGCTCATAACTCTGGACCGGAAAAAGATATATGTATATATACTTGTGGCGGTGCCATAGCCGATGAGGTTTAACCGAGGCGTGGTCACCTCTACAGCTATCTGTATCAATATAAAAAAAATCGGGACTTTACTGGTTTCGTACTGCCTCCGGGCATTGCCTCCAGTATTGTTCCCACCATATTTGCATTTACAAATGTCCCATATGTGTCTGATTCAGACCGAGAGGACGTAAAACACCATTTTCGTCGTTGACCGGAAAAAGATACAAGAATGGTTCTTGTATCATTAGAAAGAGAATTGTCTGAAGTTTGCAAATAGTTAATTTTCTCAGAATGGTCAGTTTGACATTTCGTGGTGTTGGGTCACATAATGAGCGACTTATCTGGCTCTTTTGCCCGCCAGGTGGCATAACGCTCGAGTGGGGCTAATCCTCTCTATATTCTTTTAGTTGGGGATAAAGAGAGAGAGAGAGATAGGGAGGAGTCCAACCTCCTCTCTCTCTCTCTCTCTCTCTCTCACTACGCCCAACTAAGAATATAGCGTGATAAGCCTCTAGTGGTTTGACTGCCCCCTGGCGGTCAAATAATCGCCATAAGTCGACCATTTAAATGCGGTAAATTTGGTAAACGTATTAGCACTGTGCTTAAGATGCGGCATTACATGGAAAGCCTGCTCCAACATTGTCGTTCTGGCGTTTGAAGCTTCCGCTTCCATTATATTTGAATCCGAGTACCGGTTTGACTGTTAAAAGTCCCGGCTACACTGCATACAGTTTGACCCCAATACGATTCGATTGCGACGATGTCTGTGAGTCATGATTCACGTGAAATACTTCCGTCTAAAAATAATAACTCCACTGTTTTCGTTCACTATACTCATGTAGACTGCAAATACACGAATCAAATAAAATGTCTGATACAAAAGAAAAAAAAGAAAAAAAGAAATATATTTGATCAGATTCGTGTACGGGAGACTACCAACATAGTGAACATAACGAGTGGGATTTCATCAGAGTTTATTTAGACAGTTACTCCGAAGTCGGAGTGTGGCTGCCCACGTGGCGGGGTAATCAAAAACGGTCACCACACGTAATGTTCTCATCCCTAGCTGGTGCATTTGTACCCTAGTGTTCAAGTGCTTCGGCTGTTGGGATGATCCCTGGAGTCTTTAAGCCAGGGAACAACAACAACAACAACAACATTTAGACAGTAGAATTTCACGTCAAACATGTGACAAATGGGATCGGATCGTAGTGAATCGAATCGTAGGCAGTGTGGCCGGCCGTTAAGTTGGACAGAGAAGGTCACAATCTGCAACAGTTCACAGACTGTATCGTATGTGTGGGAGGTAGGAGCAGCCCTTCAGCCTCTGAGCAATGACGTCATCAAACTGCTCGCTCAGAGCCACGGTGAAGTGGTTCTTCCAGTCCCCGACCTCCCCTGAAACAACCCGCGTCCACATCAGCTGATATCACCACATTACTTCACATCCCCCATTCCACACATACATTCACACCCACGCAAATATCGTCACATTAATTAAACCGCATCAAAGCGCCCACAAAAATCAACTGCTATCGCATTAAACCGCATCGAAGCATACAAAAAATCAACTGCTGTCGCATTAAACCGCATCAAAGCATACAAAAATCAACTGCTATCGCATTAAACCGCATCAAAGCATACAAAATCAACTGCTATCGCATTGAACCGCATCAAAGCATGCAAAATCAACTGCTATCGCATTAAATCGCATCAAAGCATACTAAACTCAACTGCTATCGCATTAAACCGCATCAAGGCATACAAAACTCAACTGCTATCGCATTAAACCGCATCAGAGCATACAAAATCAACTGCTATCGCATTAAACTGCATCAAAGCATACCAAATTCAACTGCAATCGCATTAAATCGCATCAAAGCATACAATATCAACTGCTATCACATTAAATCGCATCAAAGCATATAAAACTCAACTGCTATCGCAGAGCATACAAAATCAACTGCTATCGCATTAAACCGTATCAAAGCGTACAAAATCAACTGCTATCGCATTAAACTGCATCAAAGCATGCAAAATCAACTGCTATCGCATTAAACCGCATCAAAGCATACAAAATCAACTGCTATCACATTAAACTGCATCAAAGCGCCCACAAAAATCAACTGCTATCGCATTAAACCGCATCAAAGCGCCCACAAAATGCTATCGCATTAAACCGCATCAAAGCATACAAAATCAACTGCTATCACATTAAACTGCATCAAAGCGCCCACAAAAATCAACTGCTATCGCATTAAACCGCATCAAAGCGCCCACAAAATTCAACTGCTATCGCATTAAACCGCATCAAAGCACACAAAATCAACTGCTATCGCATTAAACCGCATCAAAGCGCCCACAAAAATCAACTGCTATCGCATTAAACCGCATCAAAGTACACAAAATCAACTGCTATTGCATTAAACCACATCAAAGCATACAAAATCAACTTACATTAAAAAATATCAAGGAACATCCACCCCAACTGTCAACACATTAAGCCGCATCAAAGCACCTTTTCATCAACACGTCTTTCAATTTAGCTCAGTGCGTTGTCGATTTTGAAAGACAGTGTTCCTGCTAAAGATGTATAGGTATGCACGAACATAAACGCTGACTCGCATGTGTACATGAACGTATAATTCATGGCCTCTCTTTTCACCGCCATCCCGGTCTAATACCCCCCTCATCCTCACTCCTGCGCACTATTTTATCACACACACACACACACACACACACACACACACACACACAAGCTTTGTCAGCTTATTCTTTAACCCTCAATAAAGATGATTTTGACTTTGACTTGACACACACACACACACACACACACACACACACACACACACACACACACACACACACACACACACCATAATTATACACACATCCCGGTTTAATACCCCCTCCGCCTCTCTCCTGCACACGTTTTCATCACACACACACAAACACACACACACACACACACACACACACACACACACACACACACACACACACACACACACACACACACACACACATCACACACACACCACTAACCACCACCATCCCACACATACTTGTAAACCCTCATCAGCTGACCTTTCCTGTACATCTGCGGTCTCCTGCCCTTGAAGAGGTCCTGCAGGGGATTGTCCCTGGCCAGATCTGCCTGCTTGAGGCGCTCGAAGGAGCAGGCCTTCACCACGTCCTCACACAGAGAGCTGCTGACCTCCAGCCCCAGGAACTGAGCCAGCTGCTTCACACACTGCACTGGCTTCTGTGGAATCCACGCATACATTGCCATGTTTGTCACACACTGCACTGGCTTCTCTGGAAACCATGCATACTTGTAATGTAAGGGGTTTGTCACACACTGTACTGGCTTCTGTGAAATCCATGCATACATTGCCATGTACGGGGTTTGTCACACACTGCACTGGCTTCTGTGGAATCCACGCATACATTGTAATGCAATGGGTTTGTCACACACTGCACTGGCTGCTGTGGAAATCATGCATACATTGTAATGTAGGGTTGTTCACACACAGCACTGCACTGGCTTCTGTGCAAACAATGCAAACATTGCAATGTAAGGGTTTTTCACATACTACACTGGCTTATGTGGAAACAATGCATACATTGTAATGTAAGGGGTTTGTCACACAATCCACTGGCTTCTCTGGAAACCATGCATACATTGCAATGTAAGGGGTTTGTCACACACACTGCACTGGCTTCTGTGGAATCCATGCATACATTGTAATGTAATGGGTTTGTCACACACTGCACTGGCTTCTGTGGAAATCATGCATACATTGTAATGTAGGGTTGTTCACACACTGCACTGGCTTCTGTGGAAACCATGCATACATTGTAATGTAAGGGTTTGTCACACACACTGCACTGGCTTCTGTGGAAACAATGCATACATTGCAATGTAAGGGTTTTTCACATACTACACTGGCTTCTATGGAAACCATGCATATATTGCAATGTAAGGGTTTTTTACATACTGCACTGGCTTCTGTGGAAACCATGCATACACTGTAATGTAAGTGTTTTTCACATACTGCACTGGCTTCTGTGGAAACCATGCGTACACTGTAATGTAAGTGTTTTTCACATACTGCACTGGCTTCTGTGGAAACCATGCATACATTGTAATGTAAGGGTTTGTTACACACACTGCACTGGCTTCTGTGGAAACAATGCATACATTGCAATGTAAGGGTTTTCCACATACTACACTGGCTTCTATGGAAACCATGCATATATTGCAATGTAAGGGTTTTTTACATACTGCACTGGCTTCTGTGGAAACCATGCATACACTGTAATGTAAGTGTTTTTCACATACTGCACTGGCTTCTGTGGAAACCATGCATACACTGTATTGTAAGTGTTTTTTCACATACTGCTCTGGCTTCTGTAGAAACCATGCATACATTGCAATGTATGGTTTTTCACACACTGCACTGGCTTCTGTGGAAACAATGCATACATTGCAATGTAAGGGTTTTCCACATACTACACTGGCTTCTATGGAAACCATGCATATATTGCAATGTAAGGGTTTTGTACATACTGCACTGGCTTCTGTGGAAACCATGCATACACTGTAATGTAAGTGTTTTTCACATACTGCACTGGCTTCTGTGGAAACCATGCATACACTGTATTGTAAGTGTTTTTTCACATACTGCTCTGGCTTCTGTAGAAACCATGCATACATTGTAATGTATGGTTTTTCACACACTGCACTGGCTTCTGTGGAAATAATGTAATCAATAAATAAATAAATACAGACATTTGTAATGTACATAAACTTCAAATTATTGCGAGTTTAAGCAAGCAGTCAGTGGGGTCACTAAGTTGGGGGAATTTGAAATTGTTACAGGACAATTACTTCCAATTGCAATTTTCCATGGGTGAATTTGAAATCGCGCCAAGGTGAAACTCCAATTGCAGTTTAAATGGGGGGAAACTCCTGGAAAGTTGAAAGTGCCTTAGATTGGAATTTCACCCGCTACACATATATTGTAATGTAAGCTTTTTGTCACACACTGCACTGGCTTCTGTGGAAATCATGCATACATTATAATGTAGGGTCTGTCACACACTGCACTGGCTTCTGTGGAATCCATGCATACATTATAATGTAGGGTCTGTCACACACTGCACTGGCTTCTGTGGAAATCATGCATACATTTTAATGTTGTTGTTTTTCACCTACTTCAATGGTTTCTGTGAAAATCAATGCATACATTCTAATGTAACGGTTTTTCACACACTGCACTGGCTTCTGTGGAAACAATGCATACATTGTAATATAAGGTGGGGGGTTTTACACACTGCACTGGCTTCTGTGGAAGCCACACATACATTGTAATGAGTAGGTTTTTTTCATATACTGCATTACCATTCGTTTCTATTAAATTGCTTGAGAACAACATACCATGTACTTATCAAGAATGAGTTAAGAAAGTTTTAGAGTTAGTGATGGGAAAAAACTGGGGGGTGGGGGTGAGAGTGGGGACATTAACTCATGGAAGGAAGAATGAATAAATTAATAATAATAATAATAAATAATAATAATAATAAAGAGTATTTTTATAGCGCTTATTCTCCTGACGGGACGAAGAGATATATAAAAGAATGTGGCATGAAACTACGTCAGCATTTCTTTGTGCTATGATTTTGTCCGTGTATCGTAATTTGCAGTGTTACTACAGACTTACAGTCACAGTTTTGTGAGGCTTCGCTCTTGTGCTCTTCCGCAAGAGAAATGCCTGGCCTAATATCGAGGAATGCCTGGCCTAATATCGAGGAATGCCTCGCCTAATATCGAGGAATGCCTCGCCTAATATCGAGGAATGCCTCGCCTAATATCGAGGAATGCCTCGCCTAATATCGAGGAATGCCTCGCCTAATATCAAGGAATGCCTCGCCTAATATCGAGGAATGCCTCGCCTAATATCGAGGAATGCCTCGCCTAATATCGAGGACTGCCTCGCCTAATATCGAGCAATGCCTCGTGCGCCTAATATCAAGGAATGCCTGGCCCAATATCGAGCAATGCCTCGCCTAATATCGAGCAATGCCTCGCCTAATATCGAGGAATGCCTCGCCTAATATCGAGCAATGCCTCGCCTAATATCGAGCAATGCCTCGCCTAATATCGAGGAATGTCTCGCTTAATATCAAGGAATGCCTCGCCTAATATCGAGCAATGCCTCGCCTAATATCAGATAATGCCTCGCCTAATATCGAGGAATGCCTCGCCTAATATCGACGAGCAATGCCTCGCCTAATATCGAGGAATGCCTCGCTTAATATCAAGGAATGCCTCGCCTAATATCGAGCAATGCCTCGCCTAATATCGAGGAATGCCTCGCCTAATATCGAACAATGCCTCGCCTAATATCGAGCAATGCCTCGCCTAATATCGAGCAATGCCTCGCCTAATATCGAGCAATGCCTCGCCTAATATCGAGCAATGCCTCGCCTAATATCGAGCAATGCCTCGCCTAATATCGAGGAATGCCTCGCCTAATATCGAGCAATGCCTCGCCTAATATCGAGCAATGCCTCGCCTAATATCGAGCAATGCCTCGCCTAATATCGAGCAATGCCTCGCCTAATATCGAGGAATGCCTCGCCTAATATCGAGCAATGCCTCGCCTAATATCGAGCAATGCCTCGCCTAATATCGAGCAATGCCTCGCCTAATATCGAGCAATGCCTCGCCTAATATCGAGCAATGCCTCGCCTAATATCGAGCAATGCCTCGCCTAATATCGAGGAATGCCTCGCCTAATATCGAGCAATGCCTCGCCTAATATCGAGGAATGCCTCGCCTAATATCGAGGAATGCCTCGCCTAATATCGAGCAATGCCTCGCCTAATATCGAGGAATGCCTCGCCTAATATCGAGGAATGCCTCGCCTAATATCGAGCAATGCCTCGCCTAATATCGAGCAATGCCTCGCCTAATATCGAGGAATGCCTCGCCTAATGTGACACCCACTTACGGCCCATCATTCCTCCATAACTTTGTTTTTTCTCTTCGTGTTTGTATTATTCAGTCACAGAGACGCGTCCTCCGTGAAATTCGCGCCTCTTCCAACCCGGAGAGCGCGCTACCTCAGTATCAGCGCCACACCTTTTTTGCCTCTTTTTTTTTCGCCTAATATCGGGGGGGGGGGGGGGGGAGCAATGCCTCGCCTAATATCGGGAATGCCTCGCCTTGGCCTAATATCGGAATTAATTTGGCACATACCAGGCAGCAGGATTTCTCTCTAGGCTTACCAAGCTTTTAACTACCGTGGGAGTTTTACATGCGTTTTGCATGTCGCATTTTAGCACCACAATGATTTAACACCTATGTCACTAAAAGGCATCAAATTGGGGTCTATTATCCAAATGACCCTAATTGTCTTAGTTTTCGCCTAATATCGGAAGTAAGGATAGACCTTATTTTTTTATTATTCAGTCACAGAAGAATCCCCAAATACTCTTCCAACCCGGAGAGCAGCAGACCTCAGATTTTGTTCTCTATTTTTTTGGTACATTTAATGGACATTTTTGGCTGAAATGTGGCTGGCGGTGAAAGTGTTAAGTCCCCATCTGAAGGATTCGGCGTTCAGTTCGATTATCCGGCCCGTCGAAGTGAGAGAGAGAGAGAGAGAAAAAAGGGACGAGTCCAAGGGGATCCGGATTCGAACCAGCGTCACTTGAGCAATGACTTGGCAAGGGCACGCACACGTACTTACCCATTCTGCCACCTTCCGGCTTCAGGCCTAGCAATCGTGAAAGATGAGGTCAAGGTGCTCACCTCCTTCATGTCCTCGTAGTAGACGTTCATGAAGGGCACCTCGGGGTGGTCCTGCTGCCATCTGTCCATCTCCAGCAGGTAGGAGAAGTAGTCCGTGTAGCCACCTGACAACACACAGACCGCAAAACGAACGAAAAATGGTGTTTCACGTCCTCTCGGTCTGGAACAGACACATATGGGACATTTGTAGATACAAAGATGGTGGGAACAATACTGAAGGCAATGCCCGGAGGCAGTGCACCACCAGTGTAAAGTCCCGATTTGTTTTAACAATACAGATAGGTGTAGCAGTAACCACGCCTCGGTTAAACCTCATCGACTATGGTACCGCCACATATATTAATTGACACAGACCGCAAAGGGCCAACCCACACTGCACGGAGAGATAAAAAAATGTATCAAATTTACACAGATGATGACGACGACACAGAATTTCAAACAAAACCTTTTTTTTAACCCTTTCAACGCCAGCCATTTGTCAGCCACAATTTACCATCAAACTTACCTGGTAGAGAATAGATTGCGTCTGCAATATTGGGGACTCATCTGTGAATTGCATAAAATAGGGCCTATCCTTACCTCCCAAAATTAAGAACATATTAAGGTCACTGTATACCCGAACCTCATTTGATGCATTTCAGTGACATGGGTGTTAAGATCATTGTGGTGCCAAGAGGCGACAGTGGCGATGAAATTAACCCTTTCACCGCCAAAGTAGCATTTTAGCACCACAATGATTTAGCACCTAGGGGAAGACGGGGTAAAAAGCGCATGGGCGGGTAAGAAGCCCACCCCAATTATCTCATGAAATAAAGAAAATTTCAGTCAAATTTGCCCATGAGACGAATGCTAGACATTAACGCTCGTCTCATGGGCAAAATGAGACTGAAATTTGCTTCATTTCATGAGATAATTGGGATGGGCTTCTTACCCGCCCATGCGCTTTTTACCCCGTCTTCCCCTATGTCACTAAAAGGCATCAAATTGGGGTCTATTATCCAAAGACCCTATTGTCTTAGTTTTGGGAAGTAAGGGTAGACCTTATTTTATATATATATGTCACAGAAGAATCCCCAAATACTGCAGATGGTTTTTGTTCTCTACCCAGGTAAGTGTAATGGACACTTTTTGCTGAAATATGGCTGGCGGTGAAAGCGTTAATCCAAAGTGTAAAGGTAAAGATGTGCCCCCCCCCCCCCCTCCCCCTGTATTTCTCGGTTAATTCCATTTTTCAGTTTTTACCTTTCTTACCAAACATAG
This sequence comes from Phymorhynchus buccinoides, assembly GCA_017654935.2. Classification (NCBI taxonomy): domain Eukaryota; kingdom Metazoa; phylum Mollusca; class Gastropoda; order Neogastropoda; family Raphitomidae; genus Phymorhynchus; species Phymorhynchus buccinoides. Next base: position 32,867,340 of record CM065702.1, read on the forward strand.
AGCTGTATTTTATGAACCTTTTCAGCTAATTATCTTTTTGGAATACTAACCCTAACCCTACCCTAACCCTACCCCCCCCCCCCCACCCACCCCTATAAGACGGAAAAACGCAATGAACCACGACTGTGACATATGCCGCGGTGTACTGCAGTACATAGTGGGGGGGGGGGGGGGGGGGGGTCCTATTAGATAATGCCCCCATCTAAATTTAAAGTAATGTCCCATATGTCTTCGGTCGAGAGGACGTAAATCAAAACAATCCTTAGATAATGGCCTTTATCATGACTGCAATTAATTATTGAAGAAAGATAATTGGCTGAAAATGTTCATAAAATACAGCTTCATGTTTGGTAAGAAAGGCAAAAACTGAAAAATGGAATTAACCGAGAAATGTATCTTGACCTCCAACAAAAACAGCCTACCCGGAATTTCACAGCCCTGTAGGAAGAAGCTGGCGAAGGGCGCGAAAAGGTGGTCGTGAAAGTAGTTCCTCTGACGTAAGTGGAAATAATAGGACACAGACACGTCCTTGGGGTTCCGCAGCACGTGCAGCACGCGCACTTTACTCGTCACCATCTCCTTGGGCAGGTGTCTGCAACGGAGCGGAGCAGTCGAAAAAGGCGCACCGCTAATAAGCGCGCGCCTAAAAGATGCGCATTTTGCATGCTAATAAAAGCGCGTGTTCATGCCAAAAAGAGCGCACGTGAATGTGTGGTTTTTGGTGCTAATAAGCGCGCGCATAGGTGAAATCGTTCTCACCAGACATTTACCATTTTGCACTCGTCTGTTTGCTAAACTTCGGTCTTCTTGCTGTTTTGGAGAAAGAAACTTTCAAAATGGCTGGTGTAGATGACACTATGTCGTTGATAACAACGGTTAGGGTTAGAAAGGGTTAGGGTTAGAAGGGTTAGGGTTAGGGTTAAAAGGGTTAGGGTTAGGGTTTTGACTAATGTATTCTTCTTTCCATAAACTGACGATAAAGTTTCACATCACGTTTTACAACGCGCTCTTTTTGACATCCTCGATCTGTCTTAGGTTCCAAAGATGCGCGCTTATTGGACAAAACATTGCGCTCTTTCTAGCTTCATTTTTTGGACGCGCGCCTATAGAGAGAAGGTAAAACGCGTGCTTATGGGATGCACCCGTCTGCATCCGGGTCACAGCCAAACCCCATGTTTTGAGTCAGTCAAGAGTTATGATGAGGTTTTTTTCGAAAATGCAACTTGATGTATCGCATGCAACCAGAAAAAAAAAAAAAAAAAAAAAAAAAACACTGAAAAGTCGTTGAGGAAGAAGCCCCTTCTTGAAATAAAGGATTAAATCCTTATATTAATGGTGGCATTGCCTTCCCTGGATAAGAATGTAGGCATATGCATATGCATGCTACAAACGTGCATGCAGGTATACACTCACGCGCTTGCATGCACATGCCCAATCGCGCGTGCGTGCACACGTACACACACATATGCGTGCACGCGCGCGCGCGCGCGCACACACACACACACACATACACGCACGCATGCAATCACGCACGCACGCGCATTATTTATGCTCAGGAAGAAAAGATTTAAAAAGAGGAGAAATGAAGGACGGACAAGAGAAATCGGGTACAGGAAAGGGGGTAGATGCTGGAGGATAAAAGCATGAGGGAACAACACAATGGAGATGAGACCTACATTTCAATATCATTATCATCAGATCAACTTCAACATCAAGATAGCATTACAACAAATTCAATAACATATCGATGGCTTGGAGTCAAAACGGACTATGTATTATTGAACATATTGTGAAAACTAATACCTTGCATAAAAAAAAACCCTGCAGAAATTTTAAAAAGCACAATCCCCATTTTACATTATTTGCAGTCTTTTTTAATACAAGTTCTTAGTTTTTGCAAAAAACATCAATAATAAGTCAATGGACTATCTAAAGATAGTCCGTTTTGACTCTAAGCCATCGATATAATCAAACTTACAACAACAAATCGAAAGGTGCCTGCTAAAACTGCCTATCTGCCCTCTTTATTAATTATTCCTTAATAAGAGATTTCCAGTTTAGGCAAGAAACTAAAATTAAAACTTTGGAAACTCCCCCCCCCCCTCCCCCGAAGACGGAGTGCGGCTGCCCATGTGGCTGTGTAATCAAAAACGGTCACACACGTAGGGTAAGACGGGGTAAAAAGCCCATGGGCGGGTAAGAAGCCCATGCCAATTATCTCATGAAATAAAGCAAATTTCAGTCACATTTTGCCCATGAGACGAGTGTTTTTTTTACCCCGTCTTCCCCTAATGTTCCCATTCCTAACTGATGCATGATTTGTACTGGTATAGTGTTCATGAAGTGCTTCGGCTGATGGGATGAGCCCTGGAGTCTTTTAGCCAGGGCACGACAACAACAACAACAACAACAACAAATACAACAACAACAACACCTTGGAAGCAGGTGAGAGTTGATGATGCGCGGGGATGAGCGGCATCTAGTCGTTCCACGTCGACGAATTCCGGCACGTAGAACTCTTTGGTGTGAGAGTCGTATTCCAGTTTGTGTGACGTCAGCATGTGGACAATTTCCCACAGCCAATGAGAGCCTGCCAAACACACCAGCCTCGTTGTGAGGTGAACGTATCATCGTTGGGCAAGTGTTAAGATCAGCTCCCTCTGTTCCAGGGTGAAGTTGGCCAATCAGCTCCCTCCGCTGTTCCATGGTGAAGTTGGCCAATCAGCTCCCTCCGCTGTTCCATGGTGAAGTTGGCCAATCAGCTTAACAGAAAAGGTCAATCTGAGGGAGCTGATTGGTCCTAACCCTAAGCCTTCACCCCGGAACAGCGGAGGGAGCTGGTCTTAACATTAGCCCATTGTTGAAGCTATAAATTGTGCGCCTTTTGCTGACACAAGGGCTAGGCGATTTGGTGCTGTGGGTGTGGTCTTTACTGGAGTGATGTACCTTGAACAGGCAGACTTCTTTTTCTTGACTTGATGAGGGTCGAATTACACGCTATTATTGTTCACTATTTCCCCGTGGCAATAGTACAGTGTTGTACGAGTAACGATATCACTAGCGTGTGGTTGTGTTGCCATGGGGAGAAAGAGTTGGAAATAACGTGCGTTTTGATCAATGGTCCATCAAGCTTTTCAAGCCAAACATGGAATATAATTATCTAGAACAAGATGCCATGTTATTACTGCATAACAGTGTCTGTCTTAAAACTGGTGGCGGTACCATAGCCGATGAGGTTTAACCGAGGCGTGGTTACTGCTACACCTATCTGTATTGCTAAAAAAAATCGGGACTTTACTGGTGTTGCACTGCCTTCGGGCATTGCCTCCAGTATCGTTCCCACCATCTTTGTATCTACAAATGTCCCATATATGTGTCTGTTCCAGACCGAGAGGACGTAAAACACCATTTTTTGTTCGCGTAACAGTGTCAAGTTCAATATTTTTTGCATAATTCTCCTGTTCTTTGTACCTGCAAGGAAAGGGCTGTGTGGGATCCATACTAAAAGTCAACGAAAAAGAAAGAACGAGACGGAGTGACAGAGACAGACAACTGAATGAAAGGAAAACATGAGCAATAATTAATGGAAACGCTAAAATGATGTACACTCACAATCTTTAATCTACAACCTTAACAAGCGGTGCACCAGCGTGTGCCATGAATATTAATAAGATGGACTAGATAAACCCGTGCTCGCACGGGAAGCGGTTAGCATCTGCGTTGCCTGCTCGGTTTCCTGTCAATTCATGAGCGCAGATCCATGCGTTATTCTCCGTTATGCACCTTTCAAAACAAATATGGTTAGACCAAACACAAAACTTCCAGAAGGTAGAGGAACTATTTGTACAAAAGCCCTACTCGCCTCCCTCTTCTCCTTCCTAGCTTCGCTTGGGGTTTCCCCTATCCTGCTTTCCCGCTCCCCGTGTCCCCCCCCCCCCTCCGCCCCCCGCCCCCAACCTCCCCCCCCCCCCCCCTAGGCTGCCCCCC
>CM065702.1:32876326-32891326 GCA_017654935.2 Phymorhynchus buccinoides
TCAAACTAATAGATCGATGGCTTAGACACGAAAATGGAGTTTTACGTCCTCTTGGTCTGAATCAGACACATATGGGACATTTGTAAATACAAATATGGTGGGAACAATACTGGAGGCAATGCCCGGAAGCAGTACGAAACCAGTAAAGTCCCGATTTTTAAAAATTAATACAGATAGGTGTAGCGGTAACCACGCCTCGGTTAAACCTCATCGGCTATGGCACCGCCACAAGTATATGAATAGTATGGCTTAGAGTCAAAACGGACTATCTTTAGATAGTCCATTGACTTATTATTGATGTTATTGGAAAAAAAACTAAGAACTTGTTTTAAAAAATACTGCAAGTATTGCAAAATGGGAACTTATGCTTTTGATATTTCTGCAGTCTTTTTTTTTAATGCAAATTATTAATTTTCGCAATAGGTTCAATAATACGTTTTGGTTTAAATGATTTTTGATTTTTCAAATGCACATTCAAACAAATATTAAACAAACATAACGGCAACAACAAGCTTAAAGCTTATACGAGAGAAAGTTTTGTTTTACGTCCTCCCGGAATTAACCATGTGGGACATTAAAGGTGAATTTGAGTTTTACGTCCTCCCGGAATTAACCATGTGGGACATTAAAGCGCGAGCGAAAATGGTGTTTTACGTCCTCTAGTCTGAATCAGACACATATGGGACATTTGTAAATACAAATATGGTGGGAACAATACTGGAGGCAATGCCCGGAGGCAGTACGAAACCAGTAAAGTCCCGATTTTTTTAAAATTAATACAGATAGCTGTAGCGGTGACCACGCCTCGGTTAAACCTCATCGGCTATGGCACCGCCACAAGTAGTACGATGCACATTAAAGCTTATACTGTGCCACTTTACTACATATAAATTTTAGCATGGCGGCTGGTAAGCACAAAAGGATGTTTAAAACAATTAGAGAAAATAAGGATATACATTTTGAATCCTTCGTGAAACCAACATTCGGAAAAATGATAAATCAAAACTGTGTGATATAATAATACGTGTTGACTCCAAGCCATCGATATATGGGCATTAATTTCTGGATTATGAATCCGTTTGCAGCCATTAGTTGATTTACTTCCCTTGATTTTGACTATCGGCTGCTGTTTCAGACCATTTTTAGCTATCCACCTCATGTTCTCGCCTTCCAATGTCAGCATATCGATCTTTCCGTTTCATGAAAATAACCACAACCTAATCTTAACCCTATCCCTTTCCCGAGCAAGGCAGAATGTGGCTTCTTAAAGAGGCACCCTGACGGATGTGTTTTTAGTAAGAAACACGTCGAGGTCACCAGGAAAACACCCTTTACAGAGATTGCAACACTCACTTTGCTCTGGTTTCCTAGAAATCAAACCTTCAAATCGGCGATTCCTCCTTGGCGGAGGTGCTGGAAGTCAAATTATTTCACCCAAAGAGAAGGCGTGTGCCGTCTCTTTTCTAATGGACGCCTGAGTTTAGACCAAATCGTTTGCACGAAATTTTCGCAATACGAGCCTTTTTATTTTTATTTTTTAATAATGTTATGCAGTTAATCTAAAGGAGTTTCTCTCACAACAAAGGAAATAGCTCCAACACATAGCCTAATTATTGTTATAACCGACTATTCCAGTGAGCTAAGAAAAGAGAAAAAAAATCGCCCACAATATTCATAAAGCACGGCCACTACCGCAATTAGTAGTTCTGTGTAGCCATAATTTATAGATTTATAATTTGAGTACTATGTAAATATTTGTTGACGTTTCAATGAAGTGAAGCCTTTTATTGCTACTTTTAAATATTTGTCATTGTAAACGCCTTGGGCTCCTAATTGTATTGGGCGTAAGTGCGTTATAAATGTACATTATTGTTGTTATTATTATTATTATTATTATTATTATTATTAGTCTACGCTCTGTTCATTCAAGCCTACCTTACTGAAGTATCACTGCGGTGTAATACATTACAAAGCTAGAACTTTACCTTCTCCGCAAGGCCAAGCACTTTCACTTTCACAGCCCATATACGCCCGCCAATAAGCGGCTTTTTCTATAACCGATAAGCGCCCACTTCTATAACCGATAATCGGCTGCATATGATAAGCGCCCAAAAAGTCGAATGACAACTTTGCGCCCGTAGTATAAGTAGGATAAGTGATCAGGCGTTTCTGAGTACATACAAAAACGTAACATCGTGTTCACATAAAATCATGTAATCCACGTGCTTCACGTATATATAACATCGTAATTCACGTGCTTCACTCATGGGCGCTTATCGGCTGTAAAAGTGGCCGCTTATCGGTTATAGAAGTGGGCGCTTATCGGTTATAGAAATGGCCGCTTATTGGCGGGCGTATATGGGCTGTGGGCGCTTATGGACGTCTCCGACTGAATCACATACAGTGCCCCCTCCCCCCCCCCCCCCTACTCTCTTATAATCTTCTTCTGCGTTCCCAGGCCATATGGCCATAATGGGTAAGGTACGTGTGTGTCCGGTTTTCAGTTTTCACTGGTCTCCCTGCTGCGTACACTAGCCGACACATTCTGATGTCGGAGGAGCTCAAGGAAGAAAAAAATATTTGGAAGATTTATTTTTGAAAAAGGCAGGAGAAGTCAGAAAGATAGTAGATGATAGAAAGCAAAAGGGAAAAGGCAAGAGTCAAAGAGAGTGGCAGATTAGAGGAAGTTACAAGCAGAGAACTTCCAGAAGGTGGGGGAACTATTTTTGTTAACAATAGACCCCCCGGTATCCCCACGGGCAGACTCTCTTAACCCTTTCACTGCCAGCAATTTTTCAGCCAAATGTTTCTGTCAAAATTACCTGGGTGAAGAAAAGTTGGCATCTGCAATACTGATAATCCCCCTACAACATGCATCAATTTTCTCCCAAAATTAACAACATAAGGTCCTTGGATAACAGATCCTAATTTCATGCCTTGTAGTAGTGAGGCTGTTGAGGCGGGGACCTTGGGCACCTTAGTGTCCTGGGTCTCCAAATCACAATAACTTTACCCCACCCCACCTCTCTCTCTCTCCTTTTTTTATTTTTTTTTTTATTTATTTATTGTTTTATTTTGTTCCCCTCTTTTTCCCAGTGGCGCAGCATCACGTTGGGGCCCGATTAGCGGGACCTGGCTGGCTGGGTCATTCTCTCGCTTGGCGCGGCATCACGTTAGGGGCCGATTAGCGGAACCTGGCTGGCTGGGCCAGGCTTTCTGTCTTCTTCTACTGTCAATTTTTTGTTCTTCTTCTCAGTAGTACCTCAGTGTGCATTTCCGCAGATTCCCCTAAAGTTACAGCGACAGAATAGTCAAAAGTGACTGTGGTTGCTCTACAGGAAAGAAAGAAGAGTGACGTGGATTTCAAAGACCCCGTGACGCGCCACGGTTACGTCCCTTGGTTTTTTCTGGGTTGTATTCAAATTGAGGCTGCTCTTTAAACTGATGTGTTGCTTTCAATTTGGGGTAATTTATATGGGAGTCAGACTTGGTCAAAACAAGATTTATTTCCAGTTATAAGAGGGAAAGCACGTGAATCCCGTGATTTTGACACGTGATCGGGTGGCTCTTTAAATCCATGTGGTGCATAAATGCGACATTGGCGGTGAAAGGGTTAAATCAATGTGGTGCATAAATGCGACATTGGCGGTGAAAGGGTTAAATAAACCCTAAATAACAGCTGCCTCTAGGTGCTGGTTAGTGCACTGAAAGCCACAAGAAGCCATCTTTCGGGCAATGGGTGGATGCCTCGTGCCTCCATACGGGGAGCTGGACGATCCCGACCCCTCCACGAGTCTCTCCCCGTTGGGATATCGGGGGGGGTCTTTCGTAAAAAAATAGTTCCCCCATCTTCTGGAAATTCTGTGCTTGTAACTTTCTCTTATCTGCCACTCTCATTGACTCTGCCTTTTCCCTTTGCTTTCTGTCATGTACTATCTTTCTGACTTGTTGGATGCCATTTCGGCGCGGGGCTGGGCTAATAAAATTATTTGTTTATAGGGGAAGACAGGGTAAAAAGCGCATGGGCGGGTAAGAAGCCCACCCCAATTATCTCATGAAATGAAGCAAATTTCAGTCTCATTTTGCCCATGAGACGAGCGTTAATGTCTAGCATTCGTCTCATGGGCAAATTTGACTGAAATTTTCTTTATTTCATGAAATAATTGGGGTGGGCTTCTTACCCGCCCATGCGCTTTTTACCCCGTCTTCCCCTAGTGGAGAAAGCCTCGTTGTCCAGGGTACATTCTTCCTACTCTTCTTTCGGGCCAAAAGAATTTGAGGACAGATGGCGTTCGTTCGTTGAGGAATGGTCCCCTTACGATGGCCAAGCAATCGCTTTGGCTGTGGCAAATGCCCCTCCCCCCCCACCCCCCCCCACCCCCGCCCTACAAGTCTGAGAGTCATAGTCTTCCACAAAAGACTTAGAGGAACAACTGGGCTATAAAAGAGCCGATCCCAGGAATCGGGTAGTATGCATTCAGTTGTGAGTGGGAGAGAGAGAGAGAGAGAGAGAGAGAGAGAGAGAGAGAGAGAGAGAGAGAGAGAGAGAGAGAGAGAGAGAGAGAGAGAGAGAGAGAGAGAGAGAGAGAGAGAGAGAGAGAGAGAGAGAGAGAGAGAGAGAGAGAGAGAGAGAGAGAGAGAGAGAGAGAGAGAGAGATTTTGACAGTTTTATTGTCATCACCATAAAAGGTCTCATGACAAGGGGGTAAACAAAGTATGTCAACTTAATAACAAATCAAGCATAGAAAACAAACATTACTTCAACAATGAAACATGAATTGTAGAAATGAAAAAGTGAAAAAATGAAAAATGAAATGCCATAGATCCTTCGTCTATATAAGCATGTAAACAACATCCCTTTCTTAACTTCCATTACCTCTCTCCCTCTCTCTCTCCCTCCCCCCCCTTCCCACACACACATACACACACACACACACACACACACACACACACACACACACAGAGATACGCACTCACTCACTCACTTTTGTTCACAAAAATAGGTTTAAGAAACCCATATAGGAATTCATGCATCAAGAAAAATAACTCGACCATCCAACTACAATTTTATACCAAGCATTTATCTCCCTTTCTTTCCTCTATCCCTCTCTCTCTCTCTCTCTCTCTCTCTCTCTCTCTCTCTCTTTCTTATAACCATACGTCTAAATAATCCTGAGTTGCCAATATAAATCAATCATCATTGTTGGCATGCCTTTGCCTTATCTTCAAGGCTTCTGCAATAAACTTTGCAACAGATTCAGAGAGAGAGAGAGAGAGAGAGAGAGAGAGAGAGAGAGAGAGAGAGAGAGAGAGAGAGAGAGAGAGAGAGAGAAGTAGAGCTGGGGAAAAACCGTTTTGAACCGAAAAACCGGTGCTAAACATTCGCGGTTCAAAAAACCGGTTCGAGTAGCTGTGAACCGGTTTTTTTAACTGCAAGCTGAAGTTAAGTTTTTTCTTAGAAAAACGCATTCTTTTCCAAAAACAACACTGATTCTCAGCGCAGATTGGGTGTTTGTAAACCAAGAGTAGCTGTTTCTAGTTTGTGGTAGTCTATGGCTTTGACTTTGACTTCTTCTTCTCTTGAGGGCACAGGGTCAATGAGCTAACCATTCTGACTGAATGTTGAGTTGAGTGTGTGTCATAAGTCATAAGTTTCTTTATTAGAGGATTTCAACTTTACCGTCAAGCTTGAGATGCGTTACGTATCGTCATTTCTCGCGTGAAAAAAACCCACGCAAATGGTGGAAGATGCGTACGTCATGACGGTGGAGGTGTACTTCATGCGTGACGCATTTAAATTAAAGCAACGAAACATGCAAACACCCATTTAACAATTTAATTCAAATCTTCTTCTTTCGTTCAGATTGCATTTTGTTTCGGAAACCTCAATCATTTTACTGAAAATTGCATCTTTTGTGAGGCACCTTATTTGGCTGTCGCCTTTGGCTGACGGTCGCGTATCTAAATTCCGAATTCAGAACGAGATTTTGAGCTTTCGATTTGGGTCAAAACAATCCATTAAACTGTCCCCTGAAGATGTTTATGGAACCCAGCAGAAGGTGTTCAAGTAATGAAAACGACAATATATATGCACTTTGTGTTTTTCAGCAATCAAAACAGTGTTCGTTTGAGCTGTCATAGATCATTTCAGTAGAACCTATACAGTCTTTGGTAGAACTAAACACACGACCTACATGACGCCTAAGCATCGAGTCAAAAAAAAGAAAGCTTTATAATTTGTACTACAGATACAATGAGAACAGTTAATTCAGTAACTTAATTCAGTAACAAATTAACCTAAACAAATAAAACTCAAACTGACCTCACTGTATACAATTCCAACTTGAGAAGATAATTTTCAGCGTTTGGAGTAATAACATTTGGAAAGAACTTAGGAAAATAAATTGTAGCAGACGACATGAAACTGACAACAACTTGAGGCGAAATATGTGTCAGTGGGTGATGGGCCCTGTTAGGGTTAACTCAGCGAAGCTTACAGCAAATTATGTTTTTTGGGGGAAGTAAAAAAATAGCCTAACCAACCTAAGATGACATGTCCTAGTAGTGATACAATCTATAAATACAAAATAATTTAGAGAAATAGGTAGTTACACCAAATGAGATCGAATTAACACCAACAACTATGAAGTGAATGCGTGAATGCAAGAAGCAACCCCCTACCCGAACCCCCTATTTCGATAGGGAGCAGGCTGGAGACGGGGATACAATGTACAGTAGCAACCATACCACCGACGTTTTAGCTTTGTGGTAGCAACATGCTAACGCTAACGCAAATGCTTACCGCAAACGTAAAGCAGAGATGCGTTACCGTAAAGTTGAAATCCTCGTGTGTGTTGTGTGTGTGTGTGTGTGTGTGTGTGTGTGTGTGTGTGTGTGTGTGTGTGTGTGTGTGCGTGTGTGCGTGCGTGCGTGCGCGTGCGTGTGAGTGTGTGTGTGTGTGTGTGTGAAGAATTGGAACAGGTGTTGCATTTGAACACATGTCGCAAATGGCCACACATACCCTACATTTTGTGGGAATAGTAGTATGCTGGGACGGTATTCATGTCGAGATAGCATGAGACTTAGCATGATGCTAACTTAGAAGCTCTTCCAATGTCCTATAGGATTTAATAGGACTTTTGGAAGAGCTTCTAAGTTAGCATGATGCTAAGTCTCATGCTATCTCGACATGAATACCGCCCAGGGACGGTATTCATGTCGAGATAGCATGAGACTTAGCATGATGCTAACTTAGAAGCTCTTCCAATGTCCTATAGGATTTAATAGGACTTTTGGAAGAGCTTCTAAGTTAGCATGATGCTAAGTCTCATGCTATCTCGACATGAATACCGTCCCAGGACTTTTTGCATCATGGATGTATGGAATCCTTTGCAGGGCCTCGTGACCAGTTTTTCAAAGAGCATAATTATCCAGTTAATTTACTATCATATATGTGACAGCTGTCATTTTAAAAGTAAAAGCTATTTTTTTCATTTGTTGCTTTGTTACTATGCAAGTTTTGTGTGTCAGTCGCCCTTCTATGCACATTGTTTAAAAAATGTACAAAATGTTTTACATTTCAGTTGGATGGAAGTTCAGTTTAACGTCGTGTATCGGCTTTCGCCATGTACGACGGGCTGAACAAACCAACCAGGTATAAACAAAAATTTATGTTCCTGAATCACTGTCTCAGCCAAAAGGCTGAGAAGCGATCAGTTGTCTGAACACACTTCAGTTTCATGCACATTCCATTATTTGCTTGTGGAAAAGCATTTTTTTGCCATTTATGAAGGTGTTTCTTATGTCGTTTCATTTGTTAATTTATGAATATGTAACTGCAGTTTTATTAAAAAAATAGTTGTTGCTCTGCAGTTTCATTCAGGGCTTATTTTTATGTGATATTTTGGTGACTTTGTTATAGCAGATTTCTCTTATCAGCTGCATTTAATAATATTGCTGAAGCAAAAACTATGTCGTCTTTTAGTATCTTATTTTCTCTGCTGTAGTTTACAACCCGCTCACATATGTTAACTAATATGCAGACATGGTTATGCTGAGATTTGTGGGTTAGCAACTATTTTACGAATATTAAATGTACAACAATTTTACTATTTGTGTTTATGCTATTTCGGTTTCATGCTAGTCCCATTGTTTGTTAATGAACACACAACATATTGCCTTATGTTTGTTTGCTTTTGTCTACTATACAGTGATTGTTTTTATCTGTTTAATGATTATGTGAGTGCAGTTACAAATGATACCAAATAAAGGTTTCCTTTTTTTCTGAAGTAACATTTCTTCTTGGGTTTTTTTTCATTGTGGTCCCAGTTCTATAGGAACGGGGCTACATTAGAATGGGAACGAGGGCTGTGCGTTGCCAGTCTGTGTGTATGTGTGTGTGTGTGTGTGTGTGTGTGTGTGTGTGTGTGTGTGTGTGTCACCCAGAAATGTGTGCCATGCCATAACGCCTAAACTAATGAACCGATCTTATTGAAACTAGGTACATTGTTACTTTAGACTGTGCTGATGCTGCACGTGTGGTCCGATTCACAGAACGACAAGCAATGTCAACGCAGTAATTGTTTAACTGACACGAAAACTGAAAATCAAGAGTTACATCCCCTGTCACAATTTACCTCCCCTGAAAAGATTTATGTGGTGATGGCGTTGCTGGTACTGGGACTACATTTACGAGGCGTTGCCTCTTGTTTTCAGCATTATTTGCCCAAACTTTCTCTTTTAGTAATTTTCTACATTATAGTTACACATACGTCTCTGTGAAAATTAAGGCTGCTCCCACCTGGAGTATGTGTTGCAGCCAGAAGCATGCCACCCAATTTTTCTCTTTGTTGTTGTTGCACGCAATGTGTGTGTGACTGAAAGCAGGGTCACAGAGCGCCATCACAAAAAAAGTTTGGTCAAAACTTGTGCTACATTTGTGCTTTTCCACTCTTGTGCTCAATCGAATTTCCCATGACATCACATCCACTTCCACCACCATGCTATTCACATTAAACCGAACAACAACAAAAAGTGTTTTTCAAGCACAACATTCTACCAAAAGTGCATTCCCATAAATACACGCTAACGCTGTTTTCGGGCCCCATGTTGATGATTAATCAACAGAATTTCTTGTTGTTGTTGTTGTTGTTTTCGCTCCCCACTCTGGGGGCACACCCAGTGCCATGTGAACATTTCGCGTGACGGCCTTGGGTGGGAAGATTACACGTGTAGGGGAACACGGGGTAAAAAGCGCATGGGCGGGTAAGAAGCCCACCCCACTTATCTCATGAAATAAAGACAATGTCAGTCAAATTTGCCCATGAGACGAATGCTAGACATTAACGCTCGTCTCATGGGCAAAATGAGACTGAAATTTGCTTCATTTCATGAGATAATTGGGGTGGGCTTCTTACCCGCCCATGCGCTTTTTACCCCGTCTTCCCCTAAGACCCCCCGTTATTATTATTATTATTATTATTATTATTATTATTATTATTATTATTATTTTAATTCCGTGCATCGATCGCAACCATCTCGGTTTGAGAACGAACACCACACGAGCAATCCCAAACCCACTAATTATTATTATGGGAATGTTTAAGTTTTACGTTCTCTCGGTTACCAAGAACCATAATGGGACAGTTCTTGTAAATGAAGTTAATATTTCTTTTCCAATAAAGTTAGAGAAAAAATGGGGGAAGTTTTATAAGTACTTTTGGATAATTATTATCATTATTATTACTAACCTCCCTTATATAGACTCCCTCACGTCACGTGTCACATTCCCTCTTATGCTTGGAAGATTTCTTAAGATTTCTTACCAGGGAAAACACGTGAAAACCATGATTTTGACACGTGACGTGGAGGGTCTTTAAGACCTACTTCTCTGATCTGAGACATCGCCATTCTTTGTAAGTAATAAAATTACAACCTCTATGCAACTCCCTCCCATTTAAGACCTCATTTTGGATGTTTTTTGAAGGTCTTATAAGGGAGGTTCCACTCTACAGGTAAATGTCAACCAGTGATGACTCTTCTTCTTCTTCCTTCTTCATCTGCGTTCCCGGGCCATATGGCCATAATGGGTAAGGTACCCATGTGTCCAGTTTTCAGTTTCCACTGGTCTCCCCGGCCGATCCGTACAGCCGACACATTCCGATTTCGGAGGAGTTCAAAAGGACAAAAAATATTTGGAAAAAAAAGAAAAGAAGGCAGAATGGGCCAATAAGTCAGAAAGATAATAGATGATAGAAAGCAAAGGGAAAAGGCAGAGTCAAAGAGAGTGGCAGATTAGAGGAAGTTACAAGCACAGAACTTCTAGAAGGTGGGGGATCCGGGAACTATTTTTTACAAAAGAACATCCCCCCCCCCCCCCCCCGGTATCTCCACGGGGAGAGACTCGTGGATGGGGAGGGGTCGTCCAGCTCCCCGTATGGAGGCACGAGGCATCCACCCACTGCCCCGGTCAACCAGTGATAAAAGCCATTTGAGTGAAAGGCCGAATGGGGGAAGAGAAAGAGAGGGAACAGATAAACTTTAATTACAACTGCTTGCATAAGGCATGCAGGTGAAGATGGGGTAAAACGCCCATGGGCGGGTAAGAAGCACATGCCAATTATCTCATGAAATAAAGCAAATTTCAGTCACATTTTGCCCATGAGACGAGTGTTAATGTTTAGCATGTACTTAATGTTTAACATGTACTCATAACTTACATACATACAAACAAAGGCATGCATACATACTTAAGCATACACATATGTATATACATAGCCTACGTACGTACGTACATACATGTATACATACATAGGCCTACACACATGCATACACTACATACATACATACATACGTGCATATATACGTGCATACATGCATGTATACAATACATGCAAAGGCCACCCCCTCTCTCTCTCTCTCTTGCACACACACGCGCGCGCGCATACACACACACGCACGCACACACACACATTGTTATTCAGCATTTGTTATTGTTTTTATTATGTTTCTTTTACTGTTATGTCTTAGTGTTATATGATGGCTTGATGTAAAAAAGCAAATTGTAATTGCTTATTCAATGTTCCATCTAAAAATAACATTTTTGAATTTGAATTTGATTTTGACGTTGACATGTATACACACACACACACACACACACACACACACACACACACACACACACACATACATGAAAAAGGCCTCACAGACACAGACACACACGCGCGTTGGAGCGCGCGCAAAAAGACTGGAGGTGAGTTCCTGTATGTAGGTCATAGCCGAAAGAAAAGCGGACCCATACCCCCAAAACGGAACCAAAGAGGAGTGGGGATTTAGGGGTTAAAAATACGTGCACGTATGCTATTTCTATACACGACATACAACATTGTGCGCCACACCACCAGCGTAGCGTGACTGAAGAGAAGAACAAGCAGACGACACTGCAAAGTAGTGTTGCAGCAGACGACAATGTAACGTAATGAAATCCTGCTCAACGTCCGCCGGTCTGGAACAGACACATATGGGACATTAGAAGTATAAAGACGGTGGGAACGAACCTGGAGGCAGTGCAACACCAGGAACGTCCTGAATTTTTAACAGTACAGATGTGTAATTGCATAATATAATAGGTTCAGCAGACGACAATTTGTCCCCATTTCTGTATATCCGGTGACAGACACGAGAAAGACTTAATTTGGCACAGACTCTCATGCTGCGAATTCGGTTAAACATCGAAAAAAACCCACCACCACGTTCCAAATTGTTTTAAATTCACCTTCAGAAAATGTTGTAGGGGTACCCGTTAGTGCGAGCAACAACCAAAAATGTCCGTAAGGTAAAAAGGACAATGATCAGAACTCTCAAAGATCTAGTGCTCAAATATTAATTTACGCCCTTCGTCGCATTTTTTTTTTTGAGAGATAAATTTATAGACAAGAAATAATTCTGAATTTTAAAAAAATTGTAGAGTTAAAGAGAGAAAAGAAAAACAGTAGAAATATTATTACTGGTAAACTCTGCAACCTAAATAATTCACCACATAGGCCAATAAATGTTTGAAAATCATAAACTGGAGAAATTTGAAAAAATAATTGTTTAGGCCTATTTGAACGGGAGTACACTGTTATTTTTTTATTTTGCTATTGTGATTCACACAGTTCTTCGTTTCGTGTTGATGTCGACGGTGTAGTGGCCCATAATAATACACAATACTCATTATAGACAGTGGAAGAAGAAGAAATCGAGGATGTACTTCTCAAACGGGTGGTCTGTTTCTTGTGGAAGTTTTCTCCTGCTGGTGGCTGTGTTTGGCGGGATGCTGCTGGTGGATGCAGGTAAGTCACAAGTATAGGCGCGCGCACACACGCTCGCACGCATGCACACACACGCACACGCGCGCGCGCACACACCTTGTTTCAAGGTTCAGCTTCTTGTCGTATGCAAAAAAGTAGCATCGTGTAAATACTTCGCTCGCTACTATGAGACTTAGCATTTGCGACATTGAGCGAATGTTTTTAAATTTCACTTTTTTCCGTAATGTCATGAAATATGAACGATTTGAGTACGGAAAAGTGTTTCAAATACGGAAAAAGTGAAATTGCGTTCACCCTTAATGTCGCAAATGCTAACTCATAGTAGCGAGCGACGAATTTATACGATGCTACTTTTTTGCATACGACACAGCTACTGTGCTCAAACACATCTGAGAGGATTCTCATCAACTTAGCTTTTTATGTGAACGAATGCTTAAAAATTAGAAATGCTTAAGGTTAATTAAGGTTTTGACTATTATTATGTCCCCAAGCTTTTTCTGTGTTGTTATGTTATTACTGCATTGAATGTTGGTTGCTACATAGGGGAAGACGGGGTAAAAAGCGCATGGGCGGGTAAGAAGCCCACCCCAATTATCTCATGAAATGAAGCAAATTTCAGTCTCATTTTGCCCATGAGACGAGCGTTAATGTCTAGCATTCGTCTCATGGGCAAATTTGACTGAGATTTTCTTTTTTTCATGAGATAATTGGGGTGGGCTTCTTACCCGCCCATGCGCTTTTTACCCCGTCTTCCCCCTATTGCATTTATATATTTGTGTTGATATGGGTCTTACGGCCTGCAAAACCCGATTTAATCAAACATTTAGTATTTGGTACACAAACACACGCGCGCGCGCATGCACACACACACACACACACACACACACACACACACACACACACACACACACACACACACACACACACACATCATCATCATCATCATCATCATCATCATCATCATATTTGTATATATTTTCTATTTGACATACGTTTTATATCACCCCCCCACCCCCACCCCCCACCCCCACCCCCCCACCCCAATAATTAAGTTATGTTTTTTTAAGGGGCTTTACCTTAAAAAATAAAAAAAGGTTCGGCTAAGACATCGGATGTTTTTCTCTCCAAGATTTATTGCAAAACATTTCCTGTCTGACTGAAACAATTGCTTTTACAAGGAAACATGGTTGCATAATTATGGCCTATTGTGTATGTATGTAAGGTTAAAACTAGGTTATAAACAAAGAAAAAGAGTGAAGGTCTACGGCAAAGAACAGGCCTAACATCCGGATTTAAGTACAGTTTTCAGTTGGGTGCGGAAATTCTTCGTTTTCCTTTTAAACTTCGTTTTAAAGAATTGTATTGCTCAAAACTAAGTTAGGCATAAATGTATATTGTTATAATGGTCGGAGAACGCGTTGCGACCAGAGGCGCGCCACCCATTTTTTTAATATAATTTGCATGAGATTTGGGGGTAAGTTTTGACCAAATGACAACTTTTTCGTTGCCACTGGGTTTAACGTGTGCTACGTGCATGGGCACACGGGACCTCGGTTTATCGTCTCATCCGAAAGACATGCTAGGGGTGCCTTAATTCACTGCCTTGACTACATACATACAACTGTGCCCGAAATTGTAGGCACACAGAGACAATTGAAATATTATTTTTAGTAACTTCCTTGTCCCTGTGGTCACTATATCTAGGGGAAGACGGGGTAAAAAGCGCATGGGCGGGTAAGAAGCCCACCCCAATTATCTCATGAAATAAAGAAAATTTCAGTCAAATTTGCCCATGAGACGAATGCTAGACATTCACGCTCGTCTCATGGGCAAAATGAGCCTGAAATTTGCTTCATTTCATGAGATAATTGGGGTGGGCTTCTTACCCGCCCATGCGCTTTTTACCCCGTCTTCCCCTACTAGTATGGTTAAATGCATGGTCAGTTTTATCTCTTTTCTTTTCTTTTTATAGCAAGAGGGGTGGTGGTGGTGGTGGTGGTGCAGGGGGAGGGGAGGGTGAAAGGAGAGTGAGGGGTGGGGGGTGGGGGTTAGTGGGATCAAGATTGGACAATGCAACTGCCACAGTGTGTGTCAAGTCAAGTCAAGTTAAAAATGATCTGCATTGACGAATCGATAAAGGATAAAGACAGTTTTTGTCATCCTGTCGTCATAAATTAATAAGAAATACAACTGAAGCAAATTAGATGAAAAACGAAAACCGGAGTGTGTGTGTGTATGTGCGTGTGTGCGTGTGCGTGCGTGCGCGCGTGCGTGCGTGCGTGTGTGTGCACGTGTATGTGTGTATGCACGCGCGCGCGCACGTGTGTGTGTGTGTGTGTGTCTGTGCGCGCGCGCGTGCGTGCGTGCGTGTGTTTTGCTCTGTCGATCCTGTTTAATTTCAGACTCTCGTCATCTTCCGGGTTTTGCTGTGTCGATCCTGTTTCATTTCAGACTAGCGTCATCTTCCGGGTTTTGCTATGTCGATCCTGTTTCATTTCAAACTAGCGTCATCTTCCGGGTTTTGCTGTGTCGATCCTGTTTCATTTCAGACTGGCGTCATCGATGGCTTAGTCATTGGCCAAATTCCTATACAAAATGATAATTTATAAATAAATATGATTATCAACCTAGCCCTCCATTCCATGCAGCTACTTAACCATTTCACCGCCAAAGTCGCATTTTAGCACCA
>CM065702.1:32903826-32921326 GCA_017654935.2 Phymorhynchus buccinoides
GTAGACCCTCCTCAAAGGCTGAACGCCTCCAATCCACGTTCAGCGGATGATGGTACATCGCATACTCCTTCCAGCAGGCCAGCAGGTGCTCATCGCAGCAGGTTGGTGGGCATGCACCTGTCCATTGTGGATCTGGTGACAGTCGTCTATCCAGAGTCTACTAGTAGTAGTCTTCAGCCAACTCCTCCCCCGACTTATGACGACGCTCTCAAGATTCTGGCTGTGTCTGCTGCGCCTACTCGGATTCACGTGACATGAGTTGATGCCAGTACCTTTTATTTTATTTTATTTTGTTGCATTATAGTCCCGTCAGTCATCTCAAGACTCAGACTGTCACCGTGTAAAGTTCGACCACTTATTACAAAACACTCATCAATGTATCTGACCAACGTTCAACAACCTGTAAACAATGCCAGTACCTTTCAGAGAGAGTGTGTGTGTGTGTGTGAGTGTGAGAAAGAGAGAGAGAGAGAGAATGATAATGAACCTTTATTTTACAATGGTAATGGCCCTGGAGTTGTCATTTCTCTTACTGGCCATTAACACAAAAAGACAGAAAAGAAAGCGAATGCATTGTGATAAAATATGGTCTTAAAACACACCATCATTATATTATGATATACATTACATGCATCAGAATAGTCTGAAGTCCAATCCTCTGAAAACTGCGGTTTAAGATTAAGATTACAATTATAGCCCCGTCGACAACAAAGGCCATGTCAGGGCTGTCACCACGTTACATCTCGCCACGGAAAACCGCGGTAAAAGAACCATCAAGGCCCCAGACTATAGAGTGACAACACCCAAATCAGTTCCCAACGTCACCAAAAAGGCTTAATACATGTATCGTGAAAAATCACTTTAAAATACTACTTAACACAAAGGATAACACTCAATAAAAAGGCAAAACCTCTGACAAGAGCAGCCAATCCTCTGTCAGAAATTCTTAATCCTCTGACAATTCTGATGCCTGCATTAACAGGGGGAGGGGGGGGGGGGGGGTAAGAAAAAAGTGGAACTGATGAAGCATGACATGATTGATTTAAAAATAAAAGTTGTTTTGTCCTTCTCTGATACTTTACACAATTGAACATTTTCATGATTCTTTTGACTATAAAAATATATTCATTATCTTCTGTATAATTATGTGTACATACATTACAAACTGGCTTTATTAAACGCGTGACAACAAACTGGTTTCATTCGATCAGTGAAAATGTCACAGTGTTTGTGTGCGGAAGGAAGGAAAATCTCCTGTGCAACACCAGCAAAGTCCTGAATTAGTAACAATACAGATGCATCTTTAAAGATAATCTCCGTTTTACATAGTGTTTGTGTGCACAGAATTGTACTCATGAATGAAAGTTAGGTTTTACCTCCACTCGGCTGCAAAACAAGCACATATGGGACAAACCCTCATTCAATGCCCTGAGCAGATCCTGGAGATACTGCAATACCAGGTCTGATCATATGAAAAGTTATACTCATGAACGAGTGAATGAAAATCTGCTTAACGTCCTCCGGTCTGGAACAGACACATATGGGACATTAGTAGATATAAAGATGGTGGGAACGATCCTGGAGGCAATGCCCGGAGGCAGTGCAACACCAGGAAAGTTCCGAATTTTTAACAATACAGAGATAAATAAATAAAAGTAAGTAAGTATAATTATGTATAAACTCATGAACGAGTATGAACATCTTTATAAACAGTCTTAACAATGAAGGGAGAATACTACGGTTTTTTTAAGGTATGTTTGGGCTTTGCAGCAGTTACTTCCCTTTACGTGTTGGTTAAGCATTGCATAGTAAAGTGGGATTTGTACAATAAAAGATCTTCTACCTTCATAGAAAATCTTGCTACAGCTTGGTGTTGGGAACGGGAAGGGACCCAAAATATGTGAAAGCTTGGGGTGAACTGGAGAGGGTGGGGGTGAATAAATGAATGTGAGGATAGAAATGGTGGGAAAGAGGGCAGTTCTTAATGTTTTGATAGTCGCTTGTATCGACCCTATGTCCAACTTCTTGCGAAGCGCGATTCGTTGTCCATTTGTCCTTAGTTTTGTTTCCATTTTTAATGCATGCAAATGTGCTTCCTTGTTTGTATTGTGCTTGTACGAGACCACACTGTAATTTCACCTAACGTGATAATAAAGTATTTTTGACTTTGGTGTTGTGAAAGCCTACGACTCCCAAACTAGGGAGCCATTTTCGGCGCCAGGCATGTTGTTGTTGCTGTTCCCTGGCTTAAAGACTCCAGGGATCATCCCGGCCAACAGCCGAAGCACTTGAACACAACGGTGCAAATGCAACCGGCTAGGGGTGAGAACATTACATGTGTGTGACCGCTTTTGATTACCCCGCCACATGCGCAGCCACACTCGCGACTTTGGAGGAGTGCCAGGCATGGGATTGAGGAATCATTGGGAAAAAAGATGTAAGCGTGCGTTAGGGGGTAGGCCTACTGTCCGACAAAGACCCCTGAAGGTTTTTTTTGTAATCGAAGTCTTAAAAAAAAAACCAGCATTAAAAGTAGAACTGATATAATTATTTAGTTCATTTTGCGTTATTCACTCATAAGAAGTCATTCTTACTCAGTTACTTTCTTTTTTATCCCCCCCCCCCCCCCCCCAAAAAGTCCTCTTGGGCCATTAAAATAAAAAGCTGAAATTTGCTTCAAAAACTGAAATTTCTCAGGCCTGAACTAGGCTTTAATGAGATTATGACGATGCGAGTCACGAATCACATGGAATTCATGCACTGGGTCTACTTGAGTACAGTGAGCGAAAACTAAGTAGTATAATTATTTTGACGGAAGTATTTCGCATGATTCAAGACTCACATCGTCAAAATCGCATCGCATCCCCATACAATTTGCATGTGTGTGTGGCTGGCCCTTATTTTAGTGTTGCAGTCAAAGGGATTGGTCAGCCTTTAGGGACGGACCTTCCCCCAACGCCGGTTGTCCTCAAATCCTTTGGCCGAGCAGGGCTCCCAATCGTCCCGCAAAACAAGGGGGTCCCAGGGACTCCTTCACTTACAGTATAGAGGGTCCTAGAGGAGGGATAGAGGGTCCCATTGGCATAGCGAATGCCAAAAAGAATGTTTATAGTGCATCCCTGGTACCCCCTGTACATTCTTTTAGAGGGTCCTTTAGAATTTTAGTGCTTCATAGACCCCCAAATGGGTCCCTGCCGAGAGTGGGGATGTACCCTGGCCAAGGCATTTACACTGCAAATTCTAACCCATCCATCCAGCATAGCAGCTGTGTTCCCCTCTAGCTGGCAGTCATAGTCCAGAAGCCAAAAGGCGTATGACTGATATGAAGCTAGCTCAGAACCACGCAGTTTCTTTTTACTTTATTAACCCCGTGGCTCAGATTCAGAACAGGCTCCACTGAGGCGACTCTGCAGATCTGTTTACCCCCTACACAAGCCTTGAGTACTCTGGATGGCTGAAATGAGTACAGGCATGGGAATTAGAGAAGACAAAAAAGACTGAAAATTAGGGTCTGGAAGCAGGCATAGGAACAAGGAATAAAAAAACAACTGAAAACCGTGTGTGTTGGGATACAGCCCCCAGAAAATGAAGCTTCTTCTGTTATCTAAGCCTTAAAAACAGTACTAGAGATAAGACTGATATATTTAGTTCATTTTGCATTCATGTATAACCAATAACTTAAGTTTTACTCATTGGGCTTCTTTTTTTTAAAATCTCATAAATGTCCTCTTGGACCATCAAAAAAGCTGAAACTTGCAAAAAAAAGACTGAAGAGGACCATCAAAAAAGCTGAAATCAGCCCAAAGACTGACAATTCCCATGCCTGTGAGTAGTTTTGGTGCTCAAAATGTGTAGTCCTATTCATTAAACCATCAAACAATGTTCACTGAAAATGAGTAGCAATCAAGAATTAAAGAGCAGTATTATCAATTTTGAAGAGCAGTAGACATCCAAATTGAGTAGAATACTACTCGACAAGAGTAGAGTAAACAGGTCTGACTCTGCAACAGTGCAGTGTCTCCTCTGGTGGTTGTCTCCCGATGACCTCAATGAAGGTGGGGGTGATTTGGGGATTTGCAACATGCCAGCACAGAATGCGCCCGGGTGCTGGGGCTTAATAAGATTAACAGTGTGGGGGCAACATCACTGCATGACTCAAATAATGAAGAAGAAGAAGAAATAGACAATAACAAATATATAAAAAAGTCCTCATCTATTTGACTGAATCTAGATTATAGTTTGTATCATAAGTGACCCAGCACCACGAAAGGGACATTAAGTCCCTGGGTTAGTTTCTCACAACAGGCTTGCAAAGTCAAAAATCTCTTCTTTTTTATCAGTTTTTAGTTATGGGTATTTCCGTGCTCTCTAACATCTTATCTTTCATATTTATAAAGGACAGTCTTAGTTATTGTCTCTAAGCACTCCAAAAAGTGACTTAAAATGAGTAGGTTGATGCATTTTCTTCAGCTAGGCTAAACTTTAGACTGTGAATTCTCAAAATGGCAGACAGTCACCCTACCGACTTTAAATGCTCATAACTCTAAGCCGATAAAAGTTACAAGAATGTTTTTTTATATCATTTGAAAGAGCATTGTCTGAAATTTCTAACTGTACCACTATCTCAGAATGGTCATTTTGACACTTAATGTCCCTTTCGTGGTGCTGGGTCACATATCATACTCACAAGTTACATACTAACGAGACTGACATGCATAAGCATTCCCAAACGCACAAAGGCTAAAACAAAACCAACGGAGCCATGCTTCATTAATCATTTATTTCGTTGAAAGTTTCATTTTTTTCAACACGGTCTCGCTGATCAAGCTGTGAACTTTTCTTTGATTCAGTTCACAATACACCACAGATATACTTCACCTCATAATATTGATGACTTGAATGCAACAGAATTGTTCAAACTAACAAATTATGACTGTCATTGACAGAACAAGAAATGGCACTGATGAAGTATTGAATACATGTATTGTAAAACTAACACAAGAAAATATTCTTTTACTAACAAGTTACACCTTTATGGAATCAACTACCATCTAACATTAAGAGAGCACCTAATACTAACTGCTTTAAAAATCACCTCGAGCAATTACAATTCTATAATAACATAATATATAATGTACGAATACGATGATTAATTCATCCCAAAAATCTGAGTGTACAATATACTTTTGAGTGTGTAAAAATAAATCCAAAATACAAAGATGGGACCTTGAAAGCCTAACGGCTGGCTATATTATTTTGTCCCTATTTCCTAATTCTAATCCATAAACTGCACAATAATAAACACACAGAACTGTGCAAATCTGAATCAAACAGGTCTAGCATTAGGCTAACGCATAGCTAGGTTTCCCAAGTCTGCCCTCATTCCCTCCTCACCCTGTGCCCCCCAAAAAAACACTAAAAAAGGTAGACGTTGCACTTGCAGCGATGCGCTCTCCAGGGGAGAGCAGCCCGAATTTCACAGAAAGAAGTCTTACAGATACCTACGTAATCATGAAATGCTTTCTCCTAAGCTAACCTAAGAGTTGGAAAGCATAATTATCTTGATTGCCACAAATCCAGACTGCAAGAAACCATGCCTAACAATGGCGCATGCGCTGTTCACAAAGTTTCATTTTCTAAAATCATTTCATAATTTTTATAGCAGTTTTACCCTAAAAAAAAAGGAGAAGATAATGGTGATTATTTGGAATGTGTGTCTTTAAAGCATATAACATAATCTATCACATTATCAAACTATAAATGAAAGTTCTGTGAAACGACCGTGTACACACATAGGCGGATATTCCATGCGGAAACCCGTGCGCAATCCATAAGTGAAACAAAAGAAAGGAAAAGATTTGCGTACGTGTCCGAATTTCCCCTATATGTGCAAACTTTTATCTTTCTTTCTTCCACTTATTTAGGGTTTTCCGTACGGAACTTACGCGCCTAATGTGAACCCGGCCTAACCCTCTACAGTGTCGTCATAATCAGTTCATCAGTTTATTTGTTGACAGACAGCTAGGTCAACAAGGACAAAAAACAAAAAAACATAACGGTACCCTGACTGTTATGGGCACAAAAAAAAGGAAGCACCTTCATTCAGGCATGAGATTGGGAAATCATGATTTAGGCTGGAAAGAAGCTGAAGCCTTTTTCTTTTCTTGTTCTAATTTAAGCCTTAAAAACAGCATTAGAAGTAGAATGAGCGACATAGCTGAATCCTTTCACCGCCAGGTGGCGCAACACTCAAGTGGTCAAAACCTAGCAGTAATCTTTGTTGGGGAGAGAGAGAGAGAAAACTTGAAAACTTAATTTTCCAAGGATAAAGATATTAGGCAACGCCTAGTCTTCCAATCTGTCCTTGATACATAAACAAACATAGAACACAAAAGGTGGCAAGGCATAGCATTACACATACAGATTTGAACATAAAGGTAGCAAAGCAGAGAGAGGGAGAGGGAGGGAGTCACACCCTCTCTCTCTCTCTCTCTCCCTAACAAAGATTACTACTAGGTTTTGAGCACTTGAGTGTCGCGCCACCTGGCGACGAAAGGATTCAGCTACGTTGACCATTGGTATATTTACTTCATTTCTATTTGGTATAATTCGTTTATAAAAAGTATTTTTCTATACTCATTTTCTCTTCTTTTTTTTTTTAATCTAAAAAATGACCCCAGGGGCCCATCAAAAACTAAGCCTGAAATCAGCCTAAAGGCTGTGAAAAAATCTCATGTACCTGCAAGTTGTCTGGAACCGACTTGCCCGATGAGTACGGGCTTAGCGCATAGACTCATCTCCCTCTCTCTCTCTCACTACTCCCAACTAAGAACATCACGCGCTAAGTCCCTACTGGCTTGACTGCCCCCTAGCGGTCAAATCAGCATCCTAAGTTAAGTTAACCATCGCAATGAGTCTCAGCTTGCCAATGTTCGATCATCATTTTCTGGTACTAGTATGCTCTGTTCAATTAAACTAAGCAATGGCGAGTCATATAAAATGTCCCACCCTGAAAAGAAAACCAAAAAAACACCCAAAAAAAACCCACTCTCTCTCCGACACAATAGCCAAACCTTTCATACATTCGACAGGACATATTATTGCCCTGCCACACAGCCGACACCTAATAAATGTTAACCCCTTGAGTTAACCCCTTCAGCTAACCCCTTCCCTGCTGTCTGTCCCTGTCTGGAACAGGCAGTGTGATGCAACGTTTAACGTCATAGGCCTGGAATTCTGGTGCCTGCTTCAGAAATTCAGGACAGACCTCAATCTCTCTAGACCATTCCGTCAGAGTGAGTCTAACAGGTTTCTTTTTTCTTTTTTTTAAAAATTTTATAACAAGAGGCAAAGCCTTCAAGGCTCACTCGAACAGGAACACGTGGAACAACAACAAGCAAAGATTGAGGGGGGGTGTCTAAAGTACAAGATTGCCAATAAAATTTTAAAGTACAAATGAAACTATCGTTACTGGATACAACTAAAAAAAATTTTTTTTTTTTTTAAAGTGCCCGTGCTGAGAATTGGACCCGGAACCATTGGCATGACAGACAGACACTCTACCAATGAGCTATCGAGGCTTTCCGTGTTGATCAGTTTCTTAACTCATGTTGCCTGTAGAATACTCTCTAACCCACTAATCTAAAATGTTATCTGCTTACAGCGTTGTTTTAAGTATTTAATTATTCAAATCATTATTGTTTGAAAGCTTGCATAGACATCTATATGCATGCAAAGTTTGAACAATGTAATTATGTATGCCTTCTATTTCCCGAGAAAATGCCAACGTTAAAGTTTGGAGATTAGACCACGGATGCAACACACGCATACACACACACACATACACACAACCGAACAACTATCATGCTATAGACTCACTTCGTGTTAACTTCAATAAAAAGATTATTTCTCCAATTTTTCTCTCGCAGTAAAGAAGGGGTGGTGAAAGGTTTCCAAACTTAATGCATACATGTTTCAAACATTCACGAAAATCGTCAAAACATATAAACTGTTAGAGTACTAACAGGTCTGCGTGTTGCATGGGTCCGTGTAACCCACCGTGTAGCCCCCCCCCCCCCCCCCCCCCCCCCCCCCCCCCCCCCCCCCCCCCCCCCTTGAAATCGTATAAATTATATAGAAATTACGTCTTTTTTTCCCCAGATGCCTTAAGGGGTACGCAACCCCTCTCAGTACTCTACCTTTACGATAAAAACACTGACGTTGAAAGGGCTGACAAGAAACGCTAGTTACACAAATGGACAGCTGTCCGCAAGATTCAAAGGCATACCGCTTTTATTATTTAGTTAATATTATACTGCGCACAATCAGAAAACAGCTGGAATGCCACATGCTTAAACTGACCAAAAACAAGTGAAAAGGGTTTAAAAAAACACAAAAATAGCAAAGAGCCACAAAAGGTAAGCCAGAATAAATAATCAACAACAGTTTGGATCAACTTGATTACACAAAGAAGTAATGATCCCCAGTAATATCGGAGTATCATGATCACATTGAAAACAAACAGAAACAAAGAACAAGCCTTTGTGATTAACCAATGCACATAAAACGTTTCATCGGTGTACTGTTGCAGGCTTGGTCTTCATTCAGCGTAGGTCTGCTCGCAGTAGGGGCTCATCCTGTGCCGATATGCTCCACTCACACTTTCATTCAGCAATAATTTTCCGCTGACAGCACGCAGTCTCGACGTCAAGTGACAAACCCACCACAGGAGTCTCGGCACTGCTGCCTCATGCGGCAAAACAGATTCCTTCAATATAGCTTACTTGACATGCGCATACATACATGCATGTATACACACATCAGACCTGTTTAACAGCAAGACCTGTTTACCCCTATTTAAGTATTTTGCAAAGTTGTAATTTCTTAAACAAAAAAAC
Source organism: Phymorhynchus buccinoides (assembly GCA_017654935.2). Lineage (NCBI taxonomy): Eukaryota > Metazoa > Mollusca > Gastropoda > Neogastropoda > Raphitomidae > Phymorhynchus > Phymorhynchus buccinoides. Next base: position 32,912,724 of record CM065702.1, read on the forward strand.
GCAATTTTGAAGAAAAAACTGTAATCCAACGCGTGACCAATGAACGTCGATATCGTACTGACCTGAGTATGCAATACTAATGTCTGTCAAGCAGTAGACAGAACACATGCTCGTCACCTAGTGCTGAACGACGTATTCCTGGAATTTTTAGGTCACTTTCTCAGAATTTATGTGCCACTTAAGTGACTTTTGATGTCTTTTCTTTTGATTTTTTCGACCAGAAGATACAGAAGCACTCGCTTGGACGCCATTTTGAAACAGAAAAGAAAATGGCGAGAAATGACTTTTCACCGCATCGTTTCAAAAGCTTCGCTTACCGACGCAACTGTAGTGGGTTTTTTTTATATTTAGGATTTTGTTTTCCCGTATTTTTTCCCGTAGCCGTAATTAGACTTTTTTCCCCCATAAAAATTACGGCAAAATCGGGATGGTAAACAGGTCTGTTACCCCCTACCTTGAGTAGTCTGGATAGCTGAAAGGAGTAGTTTGGTGCAAAATGTGAAGTTTTATTCATTTAAACCATCAAATAATCACTGAAAATGAGTAGTAATCAAGAATTAAAGAGCATTATTTTCTGCTTGAAGAGTAGTAGAGGTCCAAATTGAGTAGAATGCTACTCGAAAAGAGTAGAGTAAACAGGTCTGACACATACTCGCGCATAAAACGTGCCAAATACTTCAAGTGATGGCAATACAAAATTGTTCTTGTTCTTACACACACACCGGGGAGGAATCACGTAATCACACATCCTTTCAATTATATTAGCTTTCTCTCTGTCACTGTGTGAAAAGAAAATTGTACAGAAAAACATTTCCTAAAGACACTTTCATAACAAAAGAGGGAGTGTTTTGACGCAATACATACGTTATCAAGCAGCTCTAGAAATTTTGACCAGCACTTTATATGGACTTTCTATTTTAAGAAAAGTTGTTATTACTTCTGCATTCAACTGCTAAGAGTACAGTCAAACCTCTATTTTCAGACTTCCCAAAAGTCAGCAAAAATAGGTCTTAAATTGGAGGGGTCTTATAACGGCAGTCGGTTTCATGCATAAATTATAGCCAGATACATTAAGTCTGTGCCCCAAAAAATCAGTCTCATATGAGGTCCTTTTAATGGAGGGTCTTTAATAGAGGGTCTTTAATGGAGGGTCTTTAATAGAGGGTCTTTAATGGAGGGTCTTTAATAGAGGGTCTTTAATAGAGGGTATTTAATGGAGGGTCTTTAATGGAGGGTCTTTAATGGAGGGTCTTTAATGGAGGGTCTTTAATGGAGGGTCTTTAATGGAGGGTCTCTAATAGAGGGTCTTTAATGGAGGGTCTTTAATAGAGGGTCTTTAATAGAGGGTCTTTAATGGAGGGTCTTTAATAGAGGGTCTTTAATAGAGGTTTGACTGCATCTGTTATCAGGATGCAGGCTTCAGGACGCTGTTATCACTGCAGGATGCACGTTTCAGGACGCTGTTATCACTGCAGGATGCACGTTTCAGGACGCTGCTACCAGATTGCAGATACAGTGAAACCTCCCTTATAAGACTCCCTCCCATATAAGACCTACTTTTCTGAGACATTGTCCTTTGTAAGTATTAAAATTACCTCCTTTATAATATAAGACCCATCCCTTATAAGACCTCATTTTGGATGTTTTTTGAAGGTCTTAAAAAGGGAAGTTCCACTGTACTGGGATGATAGCTCAGGATGCTCAATTCAAGATGTAGTAGTAGTGGAGTGGAGGGATGAGAGAGGGAAAATTTAAAAAAATGTTAAAAAGAAAAAGAAAAAAAAGATGTAGTATTTAGTAGTAGTCATCAGGATGTAGGCATCATGATGATCAATAGCACTGGGATCCGGAGTTTATTCAGTCATCGACACACAGCCTCCAAGTCCAATTGCAGACTACTGCTGATCCAGCTTCATGCTCCGTCGGAGGTTGTACCCTGAAAGACAGAAGATTGGTCATGTTGTATTGAATTTCATGAAGGTAGTGAACAGGGGTAAAGGCATTCAAGGGGCACCCTGACAGATCAGTTTTTGCAAGAAACAAGTCGAGATCACCAGGAAAACACCATTTACAGAGATAGCAACATTCACTTTGCTCCGGCTTCCTAGAAATCAAACCGTCAAATCGGCGATACCTCCTTGGCAGAGGTGCTGGAAGTCAGATTCTTTTCTGATGGCCGCCTGAGTTTAGACCAAATTGTTTGCACAAAATGTCCACAATACAAGCCTTTTTATACAGTTTTCCAAAAGGATTTTCGCTCACAAAGGAAACAGGTCCAATTATTTTATTTTTTTTACTGTACTACACAGAAGAAAAAGCTTCACCCACTCTCAGTGGCCTCCACCCACGCCATCCAAAATGGCTTCTCTGCCAAGGAGGAATCGCCGTTTTGATGGTTTGATTTCTAGAAAACCAGAGCAATGTGAGTTTTCCGATCCTTGAAAAGGCTGCCTTTCTGGTGATCTCGACGTGTTTCTTGCAAAAACTCATCCGTCAGGGTGGCCCTGTAATGAACTACCATATTTTTTTTACTTATAAATATAAATTATAAGGCAATACTTTATTTTTCCCAGATGGAGACCGCAATGACACACGCACACGCACACACACACATGCGCGCGCACACGCACACACACGCCCGCGCACATGCACATTCTCACACACACATACGCATACACACATAGAGTATGAATGATCAGTACACCAAACTCTAAGTCATACAGAAACCCAGACACTTGTGTATCAGACTAAAACACTAAATTATACCGAAGAAAAATGTCCATCTTAGCTCATCACACAGACAAATGTATGAGAGAAGTGAGGGGAGGAAAAGGGAAAGAAAAAAAGAAAAAAGAAAAAAAAAGACAGGCAGGGACAGTGGAGGGTAACAACACACAAAAAAACAAAAAAAAGTATAACTTCTTCTTCTTCTTCAGTGCAAGACTGCATACTTATTGGTTTTTTTGTTTGTTGTAAGTTCTTCTTCTTCTTTGATCAATCAGTTTCCTGCCATATAAGCGCAGATGCGTCATGCTGCCGTTACACGCCTGTCTCCCGTTGGAGAAAATCTTTGTAAGTGTTTCTTGAAAAAAAAACCGACAGGAGACTAGACCAGATAGGCAGAAAGATAACAGATGACAGAAAGCAAAGGGAAAAGGCAGAGTCAAAGAGAGTGACTTGACAGATTAGCGGAAGTTACAAGGACAGAACTTCCATAAGGTGGGGGAACTATTTGTACGAAAGACCCCCACCGGCATCTCCAGGGGGACGTTGGTTTTTCTTGTCTTGGACAGAAAGGGGATAATTTTTCTTTTCATAATCAGATGCCCTGAAGGCATGCATGCACTCACTGCATAAATAGTTGTAACAGTTCATGATTCACCAAAACAAAGAACAGCAAAACGCTATGGCTCGGACAGACAGCGGGGAGGGAAGAGAGAGAGAGAGAAACAGAGACATGGACGGCAAGAAACAGCGACAAAGAGAGAGAGAGAGAAAGAGAGAGAGAGAGAGAGAGAGAGAGAGAGAGAGAGAGAGAGAGAGAGAGAGAGAGAGAGAGAGAGAGAGAGAGAGAGAGAGAGAGAGAGAGAGAGAGAGAGAGAGAGAGAGAGAGAGAGAGAGAGAGAGAGAGAGAGAGAGACATGGACGGCAAGAAACAGCGACAAAGAGAGAGAGAAAGAGAGAGAGAGAGAGAGAGAGAGAGAGAGAGAGAGAGAGAGAGAGAGAGAGAGAGAGAGAGAGACATGGACGGCAAGAAACAGCGACAAAGAGAGAGAGAAAGAGAGAGAGAGAGAGAGAGAGAGAGAAAGAGCCAGAGAGAGAAAGAGCCAGAGAGAAAGCGGGATAAAGACGGGACGGAGCAAGAGTTTATTATTATTATTATTATTAAGAACATTTAGGATGCCTAGTCAAGTTAATGCTCTAGGCGCTTACAATATAACAATATAATAAACACATATAACGTAACACATAATCATAATTAATAAGCAGCATCAGAACCATTGCTTTCAAAGTTCTATAATCACAACCTTGCTCCAATGGAAAGCGACACAGAAAGCAGAACTTAGAAATACGCTCTCACCTTTCCTCAGCGCCTGGGCCCGGGTGTGTCGCTCAGGGCTGCCGGACGACGTCGCCGACGACACCGACGGACTGTCATCCGCCGACGTCCCCCTTTCCGACGCCGACTTCGCGGGAGACACCGGCGACACCGCCGCATTCCGCTGTCCCTTCACCTTCGTTTCCCGCTCACCATCATCACCACCAGCCTCCGCTTCACCACCCGTGTTTGACCCCTTCTTGTCTGGGGAGTGCTGGGAGGTCCTCCGAGCGGGTTTCAGCTTGGTGAAGCCAGCCTCCTTGTCACCCCGCTGTTCCTCCCCGTCCGCTTCTACAGGTGGCGCTTTCACGGTCTGAGCGGGTTTCGGCTTGGTGAAGCCGGCCTCCTTGTCAACCCGCTGTTCCTTCCCGTCCTGTCCTGGCGGTGGTGGTGGTTGTACCGCCGATCTTCGGGTGGCTTTCTTCTGCAGGGAGCTGAACAGAGTGTTGGTGAGCCCCGAGGACGTTCTCCGACCCGCCTTGGGGGGCTTTGAGGGGGCGGCTGACTCCGACGCGCTGCTTCTTCGCTTAGAAGCGGAAGGCGCTTTGTTACCTCCTAACCCCCTGCCTGATGCGCCCGTGTCAGCATCTTCAGTCTGGGACACCAGCATAGAGTCTCTTTTCTTTTTTGCGGCTGATTTTCGGCGGGGCTGCGCGCCAAGATCCAAGCCATCGTCTTCAGACCGCTTCGCGCTGATAGGTGGGGGGGAGGTGGTTTCTGGTCCAGGCTTCGGTTTCGCAGGGGAGGACTCTGCTGCTGCGGAGGCTACAGCAGGGGCGGTGGACTTTCTCTGGGAGCGCGTTCGTCTGGACACGGGGGTGGTGCTCTTGGCCTTCTTGGGATGGTGGGCCTCTTCTTGGGGAGTGGTGGTGCTGCTACGACTCATCGACTGTCTTTTCTTCATCCCCGCGCTCTCCGCTTCACCATCCCCAGCACTGGAGCTTCTTCTCTTTCCAGCTTTCTCTGCAGAACTTTTTCTCTTTTTAGCTGGAACTTCCGTCTCTGCTTCCTCGATGCCACTGTCAGATTTTCTGTTTCCCTTGCGGCTTGGTTCTACCTTCGCCGTTTCTGGAGTTTTGTGTTCCGTTTCGGCCAGGCTGTTCATGGGGCTCTTTGTCAATGAATCCGCTCCTGCCCGTTCCAGAGAGACTTTCCTCTTCTTTGGCTGCTTGGTGGGGCTCGGGCTCTGTTCAGGTGGAGGAGCTCCACCAGGTTCCTGGTCCTGGACATCCTGCCTTCCTTTCGCTGCACCCTCAGCTGTCTGCTTCTGCTCCTCAGAGGTAGTTTTCTTTGCGTCTTCCACATTTGCTGCAGCCGCAGGACTCTTCACTGCGGGACTCTTCACTGCAGGACTCTTCACTGCAGGACTCTTCACAGCAGGACTCTTCACTGCAGGACTTTTCACAGCAGGACTCTTCACAGCAGGACTCTTCACAGCAGGACTTTTCCCTGCAGGACTTTTCCCTGCAGGATTCTTTACAGCAGGACTCTTCACAGCAGGACTATTCATTGCAGGACTTTTCCCCGCAGGACTTTTCGCTGCAGGACTTTTCCCCGCAGGACTCTTCCAGGAGGAGCCCCCGGTGTGGGGCAAAGTCTCAGGGGGCAGAAACACAGGGGACAGCAGAGACTTCCCCGAGGACGAAGAAGAAGAAGAGCTCCGCTGCCTGGCGCCGACACTGGCAGGGGACCGCGCCTTGAGATGTCGACGGAGGTCAGGGCCTACGTCCCCTTCGCTGCCGCCGCCGTCCCCCTCCGACTCCAGTACCACCGTGTCACAGCCTCCGCCTTGTCCTTCTGACGGCTCTGCTGGAGACAGGCTGCACCTCGCACTACCAGCCCCCTTCAGTGGGGAACCCCTGGGCTTGGGAACAGCGACGGTGGTGGTTGTGGTGGGGTAGCTGACGTCCTCGCTGACGTCCTCGCTGCCCTCCGACCCGGCCTCCATCCTGTCGCTGATGGTCCGGGCGATGGCTACGACCGATCGGGTGATGGGGGACTGCAGACTGGCACCTTCGTCTTCCACCATCACCACCTTCTTCTTCTTCCTTTTAGCCGACAGCTCCTGGTCACCTGACACGCTCTGGGCCATGGCTCGTTCACCGCTGGGCGGACTTTGCAGCGAACAATCCGACGACCCTTTCTTCCTGGACGAGTTTTCCGACGCCTTCTCCTTGGGAGTTGACACCAGGGGGCGTTTTCCTGCAGGCGTGGACGTCTTTGAAGTCGCAGGGCTGAGCTGCGAAACGAAAATAATGTCGTCAGAGGACAGGGCGGGGCTCGTCCTGCCTCTCTCAGCATCCTCCTCGCTGTCTGCTGATATCACTATCGCGGCATCTTCGGAAGGGTGGGGCTCTCGATCGCCAGTCTCTCGCCTCTCCACTCCACTGCTTGCGACAGCAGCGCCCCCTTGCGTCGTCTCGCTGTCTCTTCTTTCTTTCCCCTCGCTCTTTCTCCTTTTCTTCCTTTCGGCAGAGTCGGCGTGCTGGGGCTGTTTGAAGGTCACTTCGGGGCTGGTCACTGACCTTTCGCCGTCCCTCTCCTTCTCCTCTGCACTGGGGACACCTAGTGGCTTCTTTTTCAAGGTAGACGGCGATTCCTCCACACCTTGCCATTCGCCTGCTGGTTTATCCGTCCTTGGTGAGGAGGGGCCGCTTTCCGCACTTCCCTCTGCGAGTTTCTCTACCGCGGCCGACGGTGATTTCTGCACCACGTCTGACCCTCTCTTCTTCTTCTTCTTAAGTTCTGTTGAGGGCGAGGCGAATCCCTGGCCTAGTTTCGTGTCCCTTTTCTTCTCCGGTCCTTCTCCAAGCTTGGACTGGGTGGCTTTCGGATCTTCGCACGTTTCCTGCCCCGATTCTTTTCCTTCATCCCCATCTTTATCGCCTCCTTCCTTCTTCTTTGTCGTCTTAGCCTTAGCGCCAGGCCCTTGCACGTTCTCCACAGCCAGATCCGCTTCTTCTAAGGACTTGTTTTCCAAGATTGCGGGCAGTTTCTCCGCAGCTCCCCATCTTTTCTCCTCCGACGCAGAAGGCGTTTTCCCGCCAAACATCTCGGACCTTCTCCTTTTCTTTTTCTTGGCGTCTTCCGCCGCCCCCGACAGCGAAGACGCTTTCGTCTCGCCCCTGTCCACAAAGAAACCCTCAACATTCCTGTCATGAGAATCTGCTGAAGGCGCCCCTACTTTGGACTCCTTCATCTTTTTCTTCTTCTTTTTCTGTGAGTCTGTCCCAGGTTTGGACTGAACAATGGCAGATTCCCCAGAGGTCTTCTCTCGCCCCGTTCCGGTGTCATCGAGAACATCGCCGTCTCTCTCCTCCTGCTTTCTGGGTTTCTTCTTTCTCTTTTTCTTTTGAAGCTTCTCTTCGGATTCTTCCGAGCGTGTCGAGTTGTTCCCCCCCGCCTTCGTTCCGCTCTCCTGCCCTCGATCGATGAAGAAAACGGCGCTCTCTGACGATGGAGTCGTCTTTCCTGGTGTTGTTGTTGCTACCTTGGCGGCAGCGACAACCTTCGACTTTTTCTTTTTCTTTTTGGAGGGTTGTTGTGTGGGATCGGAACTTGGCACGGATGACGTCTGCTGCTTCCCTGCCCGGTCCATGACAAACGACGCTTTGTCGTCAGCGCCGCCGTGTGCTGGCTCAGAGTCTCCCAGCTTGGTCCAATCAAACACCTCCACCGCGTTTTCTTCGACGTCGCTGTTGTCCTCCTCGCTCATCTTCTCTTCGTCGCCGTCGTCGTTGTCATCATCTTCATCTACCTCGCTGTGGTCATTCGCAGTGGCAGCGAGGGAGTTGACTCTGTCGTCGTCTTCTTCTTCGTTGTTGTTGTTGGTCTTCTTTTTTTTCTTCGTCTTCTTCGACTTTTTCTTGCCGTTATCCGCCGCCTGAAACGGATATTTTGTTTGTCATTGAAATCACACATTTCACCGTTGATCAATTTTATCCCCGTAACCTAGCAATCAGCCAAATACCTGGATATGATGTATTTAAACGAATATTAGTTTTTTCATTGAAATTACACATTTGTGATGGTGCTTGGGAAAAAGTCAAAAATAGACATCAGTCGCTCAGAATGTTTTTGAGCAAAAGCCAAAAATAATCAACACCCCCCCCCAACATACCAAATTTCTATTTAGGGCATATTTATGTCTATTTTTATGTATTCTACCAGTATCCACAACATGAAAGACAATTTTGAATGATTTCTTTGTTTATTGTTTTTTTGTAGTTTTTTTAAATCAAGTAAATAGCAACAAAGAGGCAAAACTTCCATGTCCGATTTCTGCAAATGATCTAACTCGAATGTCCAACTTCAAATGGCTATAAAAGCAAAACCAAACAAGACAACTCAATTCTGTTTTCCGTGCATTGACTGGGAAGCTTCGATGTCAGGCATGAAAGTGGATGAAGATCAAAAAAGAGGAGATTTTTTGAGCTGAGAACGTTCCCCAAAAAATTTTCCAGCCAAGTTTTCAGCTAACTAACGTCAGAAGTTTTGTTCAGCG
>CM065702.1:32926326-32958186 GCA_017654935.2 Phymorhynchus buccinoides
TTCTCAAATTCTCATAATCCGGCGAGGCCGGCTCTAGGCAATTTAAAAATCCTGCAATTCAGGACATCCTGCAAGGAGCACCCATGGATTTGTGGTTAACCCTTTCACTGCCAACAGTATTTCAACCAAAACTTTCCATTAAATTTACCTGGATAGAGAACAAAATCCATCTGCAGTATAGTGGATTGTTCTGTGGCATATACATGTATAAAATAAGGTCTATCCTTACTTCCCAAAACTAAGACAATAGGGTCTTTGGATACTGGACCCCATTTTGATGCCTTTTAGTGACATAGGTGGTAAATCACTGTGGTGCTAAAATGCGACTTTGGCGGTGAAAGGGCTAAACTGCGCCATCGAAAGTGTAATGATTAAAAAGTATATCGAAAGTTCCCACCTTGACAATGTCCTCCAGGTGCGTCCAGAGGTGCTTGCACCTTGCGGTCATCAGCACGTAGCGCAGGTAGTGACTGCAGTCCCCCTTCCCTGGCCTCTCCCCCATCACGTACCTGCACACGGCACAGACGACAACAACACGCTGCAGAACTGGCAGGGTTTCTGATTTTCTTCTTCTCTTAAAGGGGCACCCTGACGGATGAGTTTTTGTAAGAAACACTTCCAGATCACCAGGAAAACACCCTTTACAGAGATTGCAACACTCACTTTGCTCTGGTTTCCTAGAAATCAAACCGTCAAATCGGCGATTCCTCCTTGGCGGAGGTGCTGGAAGTCAAATTATTTCACCCAATTCTTTTCTAATGGCCGCCAAATCATTTGCACAAAATTTTCGCATACAAGCCGTTTTATTTTTATTATTTTAATTTTATACAGTTTATCTGAAGGAGTTTCACTCACAACAAAGGAAATAGCTCCAATTTGGTTTTTTACTGCACGACAAAAAAAGAAAACGCTTCAACCACAATAAGTGACCTCCACCCACCCCATCCAAAATGGCTACTGTCTCCGACATCTCTGCCAAGGAGGAATCGCCGTTTTGATGGCTTAATTGATAGGAAACCAGAGCAAAGTGAGTGTTCCGATCCTTGAAAAGTCTGTTTTTCTGGTGATCTCGACGTGTTTCTTGCAAAAACTCATCCGTCCGAGTCCACCTTTTAAGGGGTACGCTCACCCCCTGCTTACAACTTCAAGGGGTATAATTATTCACCCCCAGTTTAAAATTTTAAAGAGTCGAAACGAAAACTTGGGCAGAAACTCCACGCAATTCTCTCACGCGCCCGCACACACAGACACATACACATGCGCACGCACGTCCACATAACACACACACACCGACTTCAAATATGTCCAACTTTTTGTGAACCATGATGGGCTGTCTTTTCTTTTCCTTAGTTTTGTTTTCATTCTTAGTGCCTGAATCTGTGTTTTCTTGTTTGAACTGTGCTTCATGGGTGCTACTCCTCAAAATGAAAAATACTGAAAGGCCGGGGTCCAGGGGCCGCTGAGAATTGCAGAGATCGTTTCCATAGCTCTCCTGCAATCTGGGAATGGGTGAGGAACAGATTACGATTTGACATCATAGTTATGTTGGCAGACGACAGTTGACACTTTGTAAAGTGACTGTCTAAGTTGCTGAGACATGACAAGTCACATTAGCTTTTTACAAGAAATACAAAAGATCTATGGTTAAAATCATATTTTCATGACAAAGATTTTTACTGACATTTCAGAAACACAACTATAAAGTTATAAAGCCGTTCAAATAGAAGATAATAATTAGATCATAAGTGAAATATGATGTCAACGGATCCAAACATGACTCTCAATTGAGTTTTTCTAAGCAACATTTTTAACATATTCATACGTTTAACATCATAAATATCATTTTGGTGAATTGAAATATAGTTGTAACTTACCTTTCTGACCTTGCTGTGCAACTCAAATATTAGAGTACGCTTTATCAGCTCTTAGCTTGTTGTACTCGAAGTTCATCAATGTATTGCTGCTTTATGATTTTCTATTCTTGAATAAATTCTTGTTTAAACCAAATATGTCCAACTTTTTGTGAACCATGATTGACTGTCTTTTCTTTCCCTTAGTTTTGTTTTCATTCTTAGCGCTTGAATCTGTGTTTTCTTGTTTGAACTGTGCTTGTATGAGACCACACTGTCATTTCTCTCAACGAGATAATAAAAGAATTTTCGACTTTGACTTTGACACATAGATGCATGCATGCACACACACACACACACACACATATTCGTACTCATGCACATGATGTCTTTGTCTGTTATAGTGTTGATTTATTTTATCGCTGCAAAAAGAATTTCCTGTACTTAAGTACTGTTCTGTCAGTCATGCCTCAAGAAACAGGGGTATTACTATTAGTACTCTTAGGCCGGGTTCACATTAGACGCGCAAGTTCCGTACGGAAAACCTTAAATAAGTGGAAGAAAGGACGACAGTTTACGCATTTTAAGGGGAAATTCGGACACGTGCGCAAATCTTTTCCCTTCTTTGTTTCACTTATTTATGGATTGCGCACAGGGACTTAGTCTAGGAGGGAAAAAAAGTATGGTCTTGTAGTGGGTAAAGTACGGTACTTTGACGCCCTGCTTACCCTTATGTTATAACGAACCTGGAATTTGCCACAGAAAAACCTGGAATTTGAGAAGAAAAAACCCCAGAATTCACATCGCAATGTCGCTTATGCCGCCATGCGAAATTTTGGTCCACGTTGCAGTACTTGCAGTGTGCATGCTCGTCTCCCAAACGCGAACTTTTTATTCCTGGCACTTTCAAATACTTTTGAGAAAACTTCTGCTTCACTTTTGGCCGTTTCACCCTATCACTGCTGTCGTTTGTCGAAGATTTCTGCCGCTTGCCGCCTGCGGTTGACTTGCCTGACGCCATGTTTGGCGCAAAACTACAATCTCTGCCAACAAGAAATACTATCATTGGTTGAGGGGGGGTCCACGGACCAACGAAAAAATCGTGTTTCAGAACTCCAAGGTTTCGGTCAACCCTTGCGTCTTTTCATACAAACGGAAAGAAAAGACGGTTTTTCGAAATCCCAGGATTTTCAGCGATTACCCGGAACTTATTATTTTACCCAGAACTTTTGCAAATTCCCGGGATAATTCCGGCAAAACCGGAAGGGTAAGCAGGTCTGCAATACCCAGTGTTGAGAGAGAGAGAAGTGTGGCGCTTCACAAGGGGCAACCACTGTGGTGTATGCTTGGTCTCGGCTTTATATTGTTATGTGTTTGACACAGCTGTTCCGTCCCACACAAAATCAAGCTATTTAGTTAAAAGCCTGAATCTAGAAATCTTAGATAAAAACTGTACCAAGCTTTTGTCTGTGAAGATATTTTGGCTGTATGCTCTACATAGTATTTCAAATATATTTCTTCCCTCAGATTTATGGTAAAAACTTATTTTTGTGAGCAGTATCAATCAACACATTTAGTAGAAATAATATACTTAGTATCACAAACATAAATAAGTGAAATGAGTGAAAATCTAGCAATACCCACTGACTATAAGTAATCTTGTCACATACTACAACATATTCTCGCCTGTTATTTATGAAAAGTTACTTATAGTTAACTAAAGTTTGCTTGAAAAAACTTATGAAAATATAGATAAACTAAATGTTCCTCCCGAAACAGCTGTGTTGACATTTGTGCGTCTTTCTATCTACAGCTTAGCATCTTAACTCTTCTACTACCAAGTATTACTTAGACTGTTTACTGTTGTGCACCAAGTAATGCACTGATTTTCGCACACACTCACTTTCAAAATTCATTAAAAAAAATACTCCCTCGAATCATCACTAAATTTACCTGTGTCGATCTGCTGCTGCAAACCCAAGATCGTTTCAACACTTTCGATGCTCTTTTTGATTCGCCTAAGTTCAGATTCTGCCACTTTTTCCACAGTAAATGCTTCGTCGGCACTATCGCCATCTTGTAGAGGTTCACGCCAAAAGTTGTCAGTTTCCATCGTTGAAAACGCAACGAAAATTACAAAATTTAGCCTACAAATGAAGATGGCGGAAGGTTGTGCTTTCCCTGAGCGAACTGCGCATGTCACGGAAGTAAAGGATGTGATGTCACTTGATATAAATAGCGCAAAGGGGGACACCGGGGTTTCCCTAGTATCTGGCAGTCAAACCCGCCCGTGGCTAGCAACGGTATACGGTAAACCGGCGGGTCAACCCACCGACGGTAGTAGAAGAGTTAATACGGTTGTTGTTTTTGTTGGCTCCCCAAAAAAAGATATATATGTTTTGTTCTGTTTTCAATGTTAAAATCGCCGGTCATTCGCCACTTGTAATTTCACTTGCCAGTGATAATGAAGTTGTTTTGATTGATCGACTGATTGATTTCAGGAAATGAAGATGACTGCTGGTTTCGAGTCGAAATTGAAACCCAACAGAAAAGGTTTAATAACAAAAACCACAGAGCAAAACAAATGATGACGTTTCGGGTTCAACCCGTTGTCCAGTGCTAAAAATAGATATGACATAGTAACATTATCACCATTTTTATTAAAGTGTTGTCCACCGTCAATTTTATCATTGCATCACAAGTTGTTTACGTCTTTACGTCGTCATGTATGTCACTATGTCATATCTATTTTTAGCACTGGACAAGGGGGGTTGAACCCGAAACGTCGCGATTTGTTTTTTGTTATTAACCCTTTCATCGCCACTGTCACCTCTTGGCACCACAATGATTTAACACCCATGTCACTGAAAGGCATCAAATGAGGGTCTGGTACCCAGTGACCTTATGTTCTTAATTTCGGGAGGTAAGGACAGGCCCTATTTTATACACGTCACAGAGGAATCCCCAGTATTCCAGACGAAATATTTTCTCTACCCGGGTAAGTTTAATGGTAAATTTTGCCTGAGGAATGACTAGTGTTGAAATGGTCAAACCTTTTTCCTTTTGGGTTTCAATTTCGACTCTGTTTTAATTTGTTGTGATTGATTGGCAAGGCCGGTACTAAGGGAGGTAGTACTACTGGGCACATGGTGGCTTCCCTTTGTTACTTTCGTTTTTAAAGTGCTGTGGCATTTTATTGGTTTCCAACTGATAAGCATATGCCATTGTTTCGAGTGTTGGTCAGTATGGCTATAATAGATTGATTGATTGAGAAAAGTGCTGCGGGTCCCTACCTGATCAGGGGAGCGAAGCAGGCAGCGTCTTCCTCCATGGACGTCATCTGAATCAGGGCGTCCAGTGCTGCAGGCCCCGCCCCTGTCATCAACTGTTTGGCCAGACGTAGCATGTCCCCCTGGTGCTTGGGGGGTGGCTCTTCTCCCCTGTTTAAATAGCATTTTTCATTTCTTAGCTCATTCAACACTGGCCGATTGCTTCCCTTCACAACCGTTCAACACGAGAGTACGCAATAGCAGACCTGCCTACTTGGAATTTTCCCAATCAGTAGCCCAGCCATCAATTTTCAGTAGCATGGCAAATTTTTCCGTAGCATCCACAAACAACGGCAATCGATTTGTTCTCTTCCTGAGCCGAAACGCACTGCTTAATATGTTTCGCCGATTGAACGTGTTGACGGCAATTGTCTCTACCGCCATGATTCACAGAGAAGTCCGCATGGCAGAGGTTGCACTGCAGCGAGCATGGTTCGCACCGAGTCAACTTCTGACGATGCAAGGCCACTCCTCCGTGTAAGCTATTTTAAAAACTTGTGCGGCAGGCCGATGTTTTTTCTTAGAACAAGATGGTGTGCCAGATGATTTTCGTTTTCTGGTTTGCGTTCGTTTTTCTTCGTTTGAAACATCTCCCGAATCGCTACTGCTGCTGGAGTCCGCCATTTTTTTTCAAAGAAAGTAATAAGAACGCATGCGCAGTCACTTTGATAAAAAACGGAAGTGACTAGGTTATCGCGCGTGACACGGCGTCTGCTCTTAGAAACCGACAAAACCGGGAACGGCATAAGCAAAAATAAAATGCGGCGGCAATTTGTTTTTTCCGTAGCAACATTAAGGTTGCCGTAGCTCCGTAGCAAAGCTTTATTTTTCGTAGCTGCTACGGCCAAATCGTAGCAGTAGGCAGGTCTGCAATAGCGTACATAGTGTTGAGCTCACTCGGCACTGGCCAGTTGTTTCCCCTTACAACCGTTTTGGACGGGCCATTTGACTAGGTTCGAAAACCCATCACCACAAAAAAATTATGAAAAGTTATGGACCGATATTCTAAGATAAGATTACTAACACCATGCACAAAAAATCGTAAAATATCAGATTCCATACCTCCGTCGTTTGTCTCCTATTAACAAAAACAGCTAACACATAGAAAGAAGGAAAATTTCACATTCCGACCTTTGACCCCCCTCTACAACCAAACCTGAATGTAAAGTCTGCAACGATTGGTTGATTTCAAGAGAGGCAAGCTCAAAGCAAACCAAAAGTAGGTTATGACGTTGCACTTGAAAGCTGGTTACACGCCAGAAATCAAAACCTCTTGAAAACTCTCAAGAGCCGGATCTGGGCCATTCGTCCTAAACGGTTGTGCGAGCCATGAGCCGGATCCGGCTCATTCGTCCCGAGTTAGTTAAACATTCACACTTCACAACTCAGTTCCCCCGAAGACGGAGTGTGGCTGCCTACATGGCGGGGTAATCAAAAACGGTCACACACGTAATGTTCTCATCCCTAGCTGGTGCATTTGTACTGAATTGTTCAAGTGCTCTGGCTGTTGGGATGATCCCTGGAGTCGTTAAGCCAGGGAACAACAACAACAACAACTCAGTGAAGCCATGCAACCCAAACTGTTATAAAAGTGTTCCTCTACAGTCCCTTAATAGTTTTCAACCAATGAAATGACTTCTAATCTATTTTTAGGACGGCAATGAATGAAAACGAGTCACTACCCCTCTCTTCGTCTTCTTTGTCATGCTTTTTTTTAAAAATCTGCTAATAATAAAAACTTTACTTTGGAATTATAACATATGCTAGCTTTTATTATTATAAACAATACCGCAAAGTTTAAAAACTGTCCAGTTAAGCATTATTTTAAAAATTATTTTGATGTAATGATGCAAACCTCGTGTTGAACGGTTGTGAAGGGAAGCAATCGGCCAGTGTTGAATGTTTGCGCGAGACAAGTACGCTATAGCTACTAACTTTATCGTAATTCATACTGAGTACCTTATATGAATTCAGCTATCTGTATTAATATAAAAAAAATCGGGACTTTACTGGTTTCGTACTGCCTCCGGGCATTGCCTCCAGTATTGTTCCCACCATATTTGTATTTACAAATGTCCCATATGTGTCTGATTCAGACCAAGAGGACGTCAAACTCCATTTTCTCTCACTTTATCGTAATTACTACTAACTTTATCGTGGCAGTACCATAGCCGATGAGGTTTATCCGAGGCGTGGCTACTGCTACACATATTTGTATTAAAAAAAAGATCGGGACTTTACTGGTTAAGCACTGCCTCCGGGTATTGCCCCCAGTATTGTTCCCACCATCTTTGTATTTACAAATGCCCCACATGGCCGAAAGGCCGAAGAGGGTGTAAAACCCTATTTTCATTGGAGTTGAGAGAGTTAAAGTCACAAACGAAAATCAATAATCATCATTTAGATCTATCAGTGATGTCCCGAGGCCCCGGTCATAGGCCATTGACCTATTGAAATTGAAAATGTCCTATTGTGTTCTGCCCTGTCAGGACAGATGCCTGATTACATTTTTAAAGACACACTGACGCACCACGATTAAGTCCCTTGTTTTTTTTATGGGTAGCTGTGACCCACATACTAATGTCCCCAACTTCAAATTGAGGCTGCTCTTTAAAAGAGCATCAGACCTGGTCAAAACAAGATTTCTTTCCAGCTATAAGAGGGAAAACAGGTGAAACCCGTGATTTTGACACGTGATCTGGCAGATCTTGCGTGCCTCACGCTTTGCCTGCGATGTCTCGATACGGTGGCGCCTCGAGGTTGGTGTGGCTCCCTTTGTTACTGCACCACGCCATGCTGGTCTGTTCTGTGCCAGGGTTTCCCACGAGGAGACATGGATGTTGAAGTTCTTTAGGGACACTTTGTAATGGACAGGCATGGTAGTGGGGGCAAAGTGAGTTTCACGAAAGAATATCCAACCGATTCTGCATTTCATTTGAAAGATGTCGACTCAAACTAAAATGATGAAGTTGGGCGTCAAAATGAAGAAGAAGAAAAAGAAGCACTAGGATCACAAATCTGGAAACGTGTGGCTTGAGCTAGGCTGCGCACGACTGCTAACTTCGGCGGGAAGTTGCTTGTTCAGTCATTCACATCCAGTTCCACGAAGCGATTGCATAGGTTTTAACGCATGTAATTTTTAGGCACCCGAGCAAATTTTTACCCCAGCATTTTTTTTTTTTTTTTTTTTTTTGGGGGGGTCAAATTTTCACTTTCGCGGATTTTCCACGATTCGCAGAGGTCTACCATGCCTGAATGTAACTGTTGAAGAGAGTTCAAAGAGTTGGAACTATGTCCTAATATATTAATAATCAGTGGTCAGTGGCTCTCACCTGTGGGCCAGGGCAAACAGATCCAGGTAGAGGGACAGCAGACCAATGACCAGGTCAACCACCAACGGAGGGCCTGTCGGGGCCTGCACACACACACACACATACACATGTATGCGTACACAGACACACACATACATACACACACATGCGCACACGCACACACAGACAGAGACAGACATAGACACAGTCATGCACTCACACGCACACATACACATGTATGCGTACACAAACACACACGTACACATACATACACACACATACATACAGTATACACACACAGAGACACACACACACGCACACACAAACACAACGCAACACAACACACATACGCACACTCACACACACATAATGGTCTTATAAGTGCTTTAAGTCAAGTAGGTCAATGAATTTTCTTCAGCTAGGCTAGACTTGAGACTTGTGTTTTCTAAAAATGGCCGATGCTCACCCTACTAACTTTCCTACTAAGACCATTTACAGACCATATTAAAGATTGTCCTTTATAAGTATGAAAGATAAGATGTTAGAGAACAAGAAAATACCCATAACTCAAAATTGACAACAAAAATGAGATTTTGTACTTTCCAAGCCTGTTGTGAAAAACTAGCCCAGCGACTTAGTTAACGTCCCTTTCGTGGTGCTGGGTCACAACTGATAAAACAGAATGCCATGAACATCTCTAGATAACAGTCTACACATGAAATGGGTGGGTGCGATGTGAATTTCTTTCCTACTACTATCATCTCTGCACATCGTACACAGTTGAGGCAGGTATGGAACTCACCTCGTCTTCATAGCGCGATCGTCTTAGCTGCACCATCTTCAAAAACTCGGTCAGGGACGCTAACCTCCTCAGAGCGCTGAAAAATGAAACCAATACTTATCAGATCTTAACATGGGTGCAACTCCCCCAAACGAAAAAAACACCTGAAAGGCAGGGGTCTGTTGTAGGTTTCAGGAGGGGAACGCGAGAGAGAGAGAGAGAGAGAGAGAGAGAGAGAGAGGGAGACAGGGAGGGAGGGAGGGAGGGAGGGAGGGAGAGAGAGAGAGAGAGGAGAGAGAGAGAGAGAGCGAGAGAGAGATAACAAGACAACAGAGAGAGAGAGAGAGATAATGAATCAGAGAGAGATAACGAAACAGAGAGAGAGATGAGACAACAGAGAGAGAGAGAGAGAGGGAGGGAGAGAGGAGAGAGAGAGAGAGAGAGAGAGAGAGAGAGAGAGAGAGAGAGAGAGAGAGAGAGAGAGAGAGAGAGAGAGAGAGAGAGAGAGAGAGAGAGAGAGAGAGAGAGAGAGAGAGAGAACAACCAGACAACAGACAGTTACAATGATGGACAGAGACAGTTTGAGTCCGATAAGCCTTGTAAAATGATATCATTGCCTTTGAAAACAATATATGGCAAACAAACAAAATTATATGTGAAGAACAAACCACAGCCGTTCATGTTGCATAAAAGAGAACAGGAGCTGCATTCTTTTACCTTAATAAATGTTCAGACAACTGATCGCTTCTCAGCCTTTTGGCTAAGACAGTGATTCAGGAACATAAATTTTTGTTTATACCTGGTTGGTTGGTTCAGCCCGTCGTACATGGCGAAAGCCGATACGCGACGTTAAACTGAACTTCCATTCTTTTACCTAAGATTGTTGTGTTTCTATACTACGATTGGGGTAGAGGTCGACAAAAGATGATTTTGAAAGGAAGAAAGAAAGTTGAAAACAAAGGAGACATTGATTGACAATGATCTAAGCTGTAAAAGAAAGCATGGAAAAAAAGAAACACAGAGATAGAGAGACTGCGTGAAAGAGGGAGGGAGAGAGAGAGAGAGAGAGAGAGAGAGAGAGAGAGAGAGAGAGAGAGAGAGAGAGAGAGAGAGAGAGAGAGAGATAGGCGGAAATGAATGAGAGAGTAAGAGAGACAGAGACTGAGAATGTCACACATTACTCTTACAATTACATGGGTGCTCCTGGGAAATTTCAAAAATCCTGCAAGGGGGCGGCCCCGGCGGAATGCAGGAGCAGCGCACACAAAAATGCACATTTACTGCTCTTTTTTCAGCCCTCTAGACTAGTACAAGTGCTACATTCCTTTGAATATAGCAAATGTTCATATAGGCCCTTTTTATTGTACAAGTGTGTGTGTGTGTATGTGTGTAAGAAAATCGTTGCTTCTTAAATTCTCATAATCCGGCATTGCCGGTTCTAGGCAATTCAAAAATCCTGCAATTCAGGACATCCTGAAAGAAGGAGCATCCATGCGATTAGCAAGTTCTCCAACAATTACCTTTCAGTGCACTTCTCACGCTGGATGCACTTCAAGTCTTGTTCAGTGCACCTGAAACAGGAAGTCAGAATATTATCTGGAAATATCTGGATTAAAAAAACAAAAGACAGATTTGTTTTTTAAATGTACCCCCCCCCCCCCCCCCTCCCCCAACAGAGCCCTAGGTTATTATACATGGTTCGTGGGGACTTGGAAGAGTGCAAAAAAAGGACCTTAAAAGGACCAGCAAATTTTTTTAAAGGACCTATTTAAACCTTGTTTGTAGTTGTACTTGCAGACGTGGTGGGCGCAGAGCCAGACGCCGACGATTGTAGCTGAGCAGATTTTTTATTTTTTTTATTTTTTTATTTTTTGCTGAGCAGATTCATTTGTTGTTAGATTAATTTGCTGCTTGCAAAAAAAGTCGGTCACATTGCACCTCGATTCCGCCTTGTGCCTTCTTTCAGCTTTCTTTGTGATTTTCAGTCTTTGCGTGTTGTTTCAGCACCGACTCTCCCATTGACAAGATGTTGATGTTTTTTTCACAATATGCACAACGAACTGCATGTTTGTTGTCCATCACTTTTCGGACCCAGTCCTTATAAATGTCTTCTCTCAGCCAACGATCCTGAAAACGAACACTTTCCAGGCATTTTTACACTTTTTACTTGAAAACAAGCACTGAAGCAGCCGCATGTGCGAAGAATTTCAACATGGCGCATAAGATATCTCGCCGAATCTCGCGCACGTGACCGGATTTACAGTGACTATTAAAATTAGATCGTCTGCTCAAAAGATACAAAGGCGATCGATTTTTGGCAAATTTTATTTCATTTAATATATTTTTTGGAGTTCATTTCTTATGACAAGGTACTTAGTTTTGTTTTTTTGGCCCAATTAAAGGATTTAAACTGACCGCACCAATTTTAAAAGGACCTTTGACTGATTTGAAAGGACCTCCTTGCTGATATAAAGGACTTAACAGGCCTTTTGAAGACTGATCAATTTCACAGCACTTTAAAGCACCTGAAAGGACCCCACGAACCCTGTTATAGTTGAAGTTTTATTCAATTTCCCCCCTGCTAAACAATGGTACTTCTTGTCAAAAACAAACTACACAAAATATCTTACAAAAAACCCATAAACATTATAAGTTAAAAGCTAACGTTCAATAGTAAAGCATCTCGACAGCCTTGAAATCTATGACATCAACAACAGTCAACAATAAATAGAAGAAAAACATTTGAATTTACCCATTAAGTTGAAGGAGACTAACGATTCCAGTCATAGTGCAAGTAACCAGGAGTTCAAAGCGAAAAATAAACTTGAATCAACCAGTAATGTTATCAAAACTGAATCATTGACAGTGTTGAGTTTGGTTGCAGCTTCTTATTTGTTAAACAAATGTCCCTAGGCAACACCAGGCCAGTCATGATGTTTGTCTAAGGCACTGATGTCTTGAAGGGGTTAACCCTTTCACCACCAATGTCGCATTTATGCACCACAATGGTTTAACACCCATGTGATGCCATGTCACTAAAACATGAGTGCATGTGGTGACTGAAGCGTTTGCCTGAACTTTCCATCATAACCCTTGCTATAATGGTCAACTTAAGAGCAAAAAGAGCACGATAAGGGCCCTATCTTCAGGCAGACCACTGCCTGAACCAGCATCAAACTGCCTGAATTCAGGCTTCAGGCACACCCACATGCACCCCTGCTAAAACTAAAAGGCATCAAATCAGGGTCTGTTATCCAAAGTCCCTATTTTCTTTACTCTATGAGGTAGGGATAGGCCTGATGCTATACATGTCACAGAGAAATTCTGAATATTGCAGATAAGACTTTTTCTCTACCCAGGTAAATTTAATGGAATATTTTGGCTGAAAAATAGGCTGGCGGTGAAAGGGTTAACATGGCACACGCAAGTCAGTGTTGACAGCGAACAAGGTGGTGAGCTCACTTGAAGCAGTGGAGCAAAACGTTGCGGAAAATCACCGCGTCAAGGTGACCGTCGGTCATCATCAGCATGCGGCAGTGAAGGTCAAGGTCAGCCACTCCTGACTGGATGCTGGGCTCCTGCACCTGAGACTGACATATTTTTTTGTAATTAGCTTTTTAAAAATCCCAATGCTTAAAAACAATTTGATGCATAATAAGGCCGCAGACACATATATGCGGAAGTTCCGTGCCGAAACCCATGCGCAATCTGTAACAAAAAAATCTGGAAGAAATATGAAAGAGTGTGCACATTACATGCGGAACTCACGCGAAATCCCGTCCACTTATTTCTTATATAAGTCAAAGTGTATGGGGCTTCCGCACGGAACTTACGGATTTCGGATCTAATGTGCATGTGCCCAAAGAAGAATACAATAAATCTATCATTACTATCATATCACTGAGAAACAGGCTAGAAATTGACTTAGTTTTCCTTCAGACTTTTCTTTTTTTCCCCAAGCAATCTTTTTTCTTCTTCTTTTTTTTTTGGGGGGGGGGGGGGGGGGGGCATTAACAAAGCTGCAAAATGGATCAATGACAAAACTACTACAGACCTGTTTACCCCCTACACAAGTCTTGAGTAGTCTGGATAGCTGAAATGAGTAGTTTTGGTGTGAAATGAGTAGTCCTCTTCATTAAACCATCAAATAATGTTCACTGAAAATGAGTAGTTAGAGCATTATTTTCAATTTTGAAGAGTAGTAGAGGTCCAAATTGAGTAGAATACTACTCTAAAAGAGTAGAGTAAACAGGTCTGCTACTACTATTCAGGAGTACAAAACACTCAATCGTGAAGCACCGTTATTTGTCAGACTATAACAACAGTACAAGGTGCAAGCGCCGAAACTTTATACAAAATTCAAATTCTTACTTTCTTATTAATCCTATTACAAGCCTCAGTCTGGGAATAAAAGTATCGCCTTAGTTACTTATAGTCCGTAAAACACAGTACTCAAACTTAAGCTAAATATGAGCACTCTGGGCAGTCTGTACGAAATGCAAGTTTCTAAAACAGTTTTACTGTTAAATCTTCAGCTCTTCAAAGCACAATTACAAGCAGCATTCACAAGCACGATCAATATAGTTCTGATCAGTTGACCCACATCGTTTACTTCCCTGCAGCAGACTCACCCACATTGCGTTGATCTGCTTTCCCAAGTCCACAGTGTAGGTTTCGTTCTTCAACAGCTGGATTATCTCCCATCCCCTCAAGCCTGCACACAACACAACAGCATGAGTGCTCCTGGGAAATTTCAAATATCCTGCAAGGGGGGCAGCCCCGGCGGAGTGCAGGAGCAGCGCACACACACACACACATTTACTGCTGGTTTTTTTTAATTCACCCCTCTGGACTAGTACAAGTGCTATATTCCTTTGAATATTCAGGGATGTGAGGGGCCCCCAAACAAAAAAGCGTAGTCAATGGTATCGTCAAAGTACTCAAACAAGATTTTGCCTCCGACATCAAAATTTTTTCGAGGCTCATCTACACGGATCTTACTGTCCAATTCCTGTCAAAATTCGTGTTGGCATCCTTTGTCAATCTCTTCTTTCCTCACATCTATGGTGTGATAAATAATTTTCATGGAACAGTCACTCCATAGCTTAGAAAACATCCAAATCTTCCTTCGAAATCATAGCCGAACACATAAAAATAACGCATTGCCATCGGATGTAACTGGCCAACCACAGAAAAGCTTACGAAATTCAGTCAAGGGAATGTACTCACGCTACAAACTGCTTTCGTTTTCACTGTGAGTGCGCAAAGAAAGTCTACCGAACTCGACAATCTGTACAATCGTCTCTCTCTCTCTAAACATTTGTTTGGTTTATAGTTGAATAGAAAAAGCGCATTTACGCGCTTACGCGTAGCTCTCACATCCCTGAATATAGCAAATGCTTATTATAGGCACTTTTTATTGTACAAGTGTGGCACAGGTAAAAATGGCATGCAAGCTGGCATGTATTTAAAGCGTTATACCTATCAACTTAAAAAAGTACACAGATGAACTTAGCAGCCTCTTTTTCAGTAAGTACGCAAAGTAAGTAGCTAGATGCGTTTGTTTACAAGCACCCAATTTCTATGAGCCACTCGGCGGCAGGCTCAGGCCTGCACTGAGAACACGCCGAGGCAGCATTAGTCACAATAGTGTTAAGAGGGAGGGAGTCTTATAATGGGGGGGGGGGGGGGGGTCTTATAAGGGAGGTTCCCCTGTACAAAGCTTAGGCCAACAAAAAATTATTTCTGGGGTTTCATCAATTTGAAAAATAGGGTAGGTAGGTAGGTAGGTACTAGGCTTTTTTTTCTGGCTTTTTTTAAATCTTGTGTTCGGTCCATGTGTGACAATATATTTATATATTTTAATAAAACAAAACAGTATACTTTTGCACTTATGTTTTATGTTTCTGTTTGCTCGCTTACTTTCGTTTTCTTTTTTTCCCATTCATCAAAAAAAAGTTTAAAGGTCGGCAGCCAAAAACTAGGGTAGGTAGGGAAACAGGAAACCAAAATTATTTTTTTGGGTGGCTTAGTTAAATATTAATTTATTTTATTAGCAACATGCACAAAAAGAAAACCCAGGCCACTCACCCAGTGACGCCTTCCCCGCTTCCTCTGTAGAACTAGCAGAGGAGCCTTGATGATCGCAGACTGCAGGTTGCGTCGAGTTGTCCTTTCCATGGTCCTCTCTGTGTGACTGGCTGGTGGTGACACCGTTCTGTTCTACCGATGCCACACTGGCAGGCGGCTCGTCTTCCTGCTTTCTGACCGCTCGCTTCACGCTCCTAGCAGCATAGTAGTCAGCCAACCACAACTTTATTGCAGAAAAACACTCAATGTCCACTTGTCTAAAAGTAAATTTATGTACCCTATTAATCATTTAATGTATTAAAAAAAAAAAAAAATTCTAATATAACCATAAAAACTTTAAAGCTGAATATACATGTATGATAATCCCCTTTAAACACATTTCAACTGAAATTACTTACTATTTTAAAGCATTGGTCTTCTTCGAGGTAGTCCAAACAATATATAATATAATTTACCGTGATCAGAAAATTGTCAATTTTATTCTCTTTGAAACTGTCTTCGTCTTACTCTTAGTCTTATTTGACATTTTCTGAACATTTTCCAGGGTGGATAAAATTAACATTCTTACATTTCCAAAACACGTGTTTTATCTTTCATCCCCTGCCTGACATTTTTAAAAAAGAAGAGAAAACAGAAGGGAAATAATGCACTTTTAAAAGCCAGTTTTATTTTTCTACTGGACCCAAGTAAATTTAAGTAGACTATGTCAGTATGTGTGATAGCTGATTTCTGTCTTTGCTTTTTTTTGTCTCTCTTCTGCTTCTTTTTCTATGGTCACCCCCTAAAATGTGTGCATTTACTTCTATAAAAAGAAGCTGGCCACCACCACAGAAGAAGAAGAATCCTTACTCAAGCCTTGAGTCAAGGTCTTGACTTCATCAATTCAATTTCAACCAAACAAATATCCATACCACTTGGCTAGGAACTATAGTACAGTATACAGTCTTTCTGTAATCATTTCCACAACAAAATACACTTATACTTATAGTTATAGTTATACAGTGTTTTACGATTATTTTAGGAATTACTTGAGTCATCAATTATATGCAGGGCGAATACAAAGTTTAGATTTGAAATATGTTTAAAATAAAGTTTTAAATATAATTCAGTGTTCCTGACATTGATTTGACTGAACGAGAATAGGAAAATTCGACAGACACAACTAACATCTGATCTGATCTAACAATAAACAACTACTATATTTTACAGACATAAGGGGCACCTGATTATAAGCCCCCCTCCCCCCCCCCATCTATAACACAATAGTCAGATTTTGTTACTCTAGTATTTCCTAACAATATTATATATCCGTCACATTATAAGGCGCAGGGGTCTCAGTCCGGGGGGGGAAAACGTATCGCCTTATGGTCCGTAAAATTCGGTATCTTATTCTTACTTGATGAAAAACTGGATCCATTTCTTTCTCTGGTCAAGCAGCGATTCGCGGAGGTCTCCGTTGGGCACATCATTCAGAACAGACAGGAAATAACTCTTGATCTTCTTGTCTACGATGGTGGGATCTGAAAAAAGATTAGTACTAATACTAATAGTAGGAGTAATGATGATTAAATGATAATTAATTTTTTTAAAGATCATTTACGCATTGGACTGTAGAGGGGAAGTATTTGTTGCCTGCTTTTTGCTCCTTTTGTTGTATTTGCTGTTTGCTGTTTAATTGCTTGTCTGTATTGATAAAGGAGCATTCGCCGAAATATCCAGTAGTAGTTTTGTTTTGTCTCTTGTGAATAAAATAACATCACTTAACACTTGACTTGTCGTGTAGTTGTTTGTTTGTTGATAATTAATAAAATGACTGATACTAGTATAAAAAAAAATACTGAGCCACACGGAGCTATACAAAATCATTTTCTACAGCCAGGGAAAATAGTGCGACAGCTTTATCTTTATTTTCCTATTGACTGTGGTTCTCAAACTATGAGTATGACATTTGTCTGGCTCTTTTTTTTGTTTTTGTTTTTTGCTGTCCCGTCTTCTAGGCCGTACACACAGCTTGTTCCGAGTCCCAACACGCAACCACACCCGGCTTGTTCAGGTCGCAGAATCTGAGACAAGCAGTCCATGGGAAGCGAATCTATGTTAGGCCGTCAGGAGGCAACCAACCGAGGAGACACTGCACTGCCACTGCTGCTGAGTCACTTCGGTGGAGTTCAGTAGAGCCTGTTCAGGACACCACCTACTAAGCCCCCTACTGATGACACTATTCTCTTAGTCGCGGAGCCAGCGTGAGTGATGTCCTCCTCCGAGGGCGATACCACGACCATCCAACAACAGCTCCCCAAAACATACTGATCCCCATATGACTTTGACCTGAACGCACCAAGGCATAGACTGGATTGGAAACCAAAACTGAGGTCACCATGAGAACAGGGCATGCAAAGCCACAGAATTTGAGACATTTTTCTTATTTAATGATTGATGGAAATGAGGCGGATGACAATGATGATGATGCTATGTACATGGAGTTCTGTATCGGTCTGAAACTACATGACAGGGCTGTATTCTACGCTTCCTTTCATGATATCCCAGCGTTAACCAGGCCCGAGAACTACAGACACCTGCAGTGTTGGTCTTGAAATGAGAGCGACACTCTCAGAATCGCATCCGTTAAGCGGATGAAGCTCGACTGTAGTACTACTAGTACTAGTAGTAGTAGTAGTAGTACTAGATCCTCCTAATTCTAAAGCGACAGAATTGAGAATAGTCAGCAGTGACTGTGGTCGCTATCTGTATCTGTATTTGCTATGTTGAAGGAGCCTATGAAGGCTATTGCTCAACGGAAAGGGGAGAGCGTTTTGCGAGTATAAAATAAAAATTTCCTCCAATCTGCCAGACTTAAAAAAAGCAAACAGCTAAATATTTTTTACAAACAAATATTTTATCACAAACATAAATTTTAGACTTGTGCCCCCTAAATATTAAAACTCAAATCTCTTTCCAAAAACTTTACTCAAATTTTGAAAAACATACAATTTATAATTTTAAAATATTTTTTTTTTCACTCAAAAATCCACTTCTTTCCGGAATCTGTATATTTTAAATGCCCCAAATGGTCTTTTGACCCAGAAGGCGTTAAATCTCTATTTTTTTCTCTCTCTCTCCTGATGGCATGACAGTGTGTTTAAAATAAAATACTGTCCAGTGTCCTGGTGGTATGGCACTTTTTGGCAGTGAGTTACAATTTTACTGTCCTGATGCATGACAGTAAGACAATGGGCCATAGACCTATCCTTTGCGGCATCTAGGCAAGACCACTCCGGCTAGCATAGCGCTCACCGAGGACAAGCCCCGACCGGCACAGCTCCTGCCCTTCATTTACACGAGAAGCTAACCGCAGTCTCAACGCCAATTTTCATTGGACAATATTAATTTAATCAAGACTTACTAAGTCACTTAGTGTTACTGACAGTTTAGTCACATTTTGATTTTGTATTGGAGCGTGGAAGTCAAACTTTGTAAGTTTGTTACAAGTTACGAACGCTTTTCGTTTCTTTTCAGTTGCTTCTTTCATTTTGTTTTATTTTTCTTCCTGCTGCTCCACAACCACGCTGTATAATTATCCAGTTGGATAGCTCAGCGTTACGAGTCAGATTCAGAGGCGAAGCTAGCCTAGGCCTATCGTCCAATGAAAATTGGCATCGAGACTGCGGTTAGCTTCTTGTTTCATTTACCACTACTCTGATGGCCCCTACTCCCTAATTTAGTCTTTCTTCTTCCTATTGGGGATGTTTATCCTGCCCCACGCCCAAAGTCTTCATTTAGACTGCTATTGGCGCACAGGATGCATGCTATGTGAGTTCGTGTCATCCATCCCACCGGCACAACACGGCCTACTCCTACCGAATAGTGGAATGGGCTTTAACGTGTGCGCAAGATCTTGTGCATGCATTCGCACACGGGACCTCGGTTTTAAGTCTCATCCGAAGGACTTTTTCCCCAACTGACGTCAGGTACCCATTTACACCTGGGTGGAGTGAGGAAAATAGGAGTAAAGTGCCTTTCCCAAGGACACACCACTGCGACCCCAGTTGGATTCGAACCCAGCTATACAGAAGGACAGGACAGGACAGCTCAACTGACAACTGATTATTATGTTCATGTTGATGTTCATCGTACATGTATGGTGATGACCATTTGGATCAAAAAATGAATTTGGCCGGCGACTAGATTTAAATGGAAGAAGAACCTCATCAGGAGAACACTTTTTCGTCGTGACTAGACTAAGACTTAGAGCAGTCGATCATGCCGGAAGCCGGTGACTTTTCAACCAGAATAACAGACATAATTATATTTCGATCATGAATTAGGAAACGTTTCAATGATTCCCCAGACACTGATACTTCGCTTCAGTACAACTATAATTAACCACATCGTCTGTCTTACCATCTCTTGCGATGTTTTTCGCAAGCCTTTTCAGCAGAACTTTACTTTCCTTCTCCATTTTGTCCGGAGTACCACGTGCAATGGTTTCAAATGAAAGAGCAATTCTGATTTGTTCAAAGCAGCCAATAAAACCGCAGTTTGCTTTTTTTGTGAAGGTTAGCCAAGACTAACTAGAATTGAGAGTTACTGCACTTGACAATCTTTTCAAACCACAGGTACAAACGTAACTTTAAAGTTTTTAATGCTATCACCCAAAAGCCACAGATTGTTTGACATAGGACTGTGACTGATGGTTGGTTGATGGTTTTCGTCTCACATGACTTCTTCTTCTTCCGATTGGGGATGTTTATCGTGAGTTCGTGTCAGCACACACGGCCTAATCGTACCGAATAGTGGAATGGCCTTTAACGTGCGCGCAAGATCTTGTGCGTGCGTTCGCGGGACCTCGGTTTTAGGTCTCAAAAGTTAAGGCACAGAAAGACAATCATCTCCGAAAACTCAATAAAACGCACCCAGCTCATAACAAAACTGATTTTCTTTTAGTTCGTGAGTTTTCGGAGATGATTGTCTTTCTGGGCCTTAACTTTTGGTCACTAATTGATTCTGAGTGTGACTTTTCAAGAGGAGGGGGAAGTTGTTGAAAGGGGCATTTTGTTGACTGAACTCGTTCTGATTAATGATTTTTTTGGAATGAACTTAAAAGAATAAATTCAGTTTTGTTATGAGCTGGGTGCGTTTTATTGAGTTCGTGAGTTTTCGGAGATGATTGTCTTTCTGGGCCTTAACTTTTGTTCGCTAGTGTAGTAGACTAGAGAGAGAGAGAGAGAGAGAGAGAGAGAGAGAGAGAGAGAGAGAGAGAGAGAGAGAGAGAGAGAGAGAGAGAGAGAGTGTGTGTGTGTGTGTGTGCGTGTGCGTGTGCGTGTGCATGACGTGTGTGTGTGTCTGTGTGTGTGTCTGTGTGCTTTGCGGTCTGCGTGCGTTGTGTTTATAAATAGCTTTAAAAAAATTGTTGTCGTTGTTCTTGCTTTTGTGTTGTTGCTTTTTAATGTTTTGTTGTTGTTGCTGCTTAATGTTATTGCTGCAACTTGTGGACAATGGGTAAAACGTAAAATGGGTAGGGGAAGACGGGGTAAAAAGCGCATGGGCGGGTAAGAAGCCCACCCCAATTATCTCATGAAATGAAGCAAATTTCAGTCTCATTTTGCCCATGAGACGAGCGTTAATGTCTAGCATTCGTATCATGGGCAAATGTGACTGAAATTTTCTTTATTTCATGAGATAATTGGGGTGGGCTTCTTACCCGCCCATGCGCTTTTTACCCCGTCTTCCCCCAACGCAGTGATATGTATTTGATATTTGGTTCTTTATAGTCGCAGAGGCGTCTCTGTGAAATTCGGATTGCTCCCACCTGGAGAGCGCGTCGCAGCTAGAGACGCATCACCCTTTTCTTGTTTTAATTTGCATGCGATTTTTGTGTGACTAACGAGGAAGGAAAGGGTGTGTGTGTGTGTGTGTAAATTTTGACTAAATGACAACTTTTTCGTTGCCACTGGGTTTAACGTGTGCTAAGTGCATGGGCACACGGGACCTCGGTTTATCGTCTCATCCGAAAGACTCCACGTTCAGACCGTAAGGCCTAGTGCAGAATGAGAGGAAAAATCCCCTCTAGCCAGGTTCAGAACTCGGGTTTATTGCATACGAGGCGAACGCGTTACCTCTGTCCACTCCACACTCAGGGCAAGTAATATCATTACTAGAGTAGGCTATCACTGTGTTTCCATGGTGAAAAAGTAAAAACTAACAGCGTGTATTCTGACCTTAATATCTCTTTGACATAATATTAGGTTTTTCCTTTTCTTTCTCTTTTAGACGTGATAGGTCCTCCGGTGGGATACTGGGATGGGGGGGGGGGGGGGGGTGTCTTTTGCATAAATAGTTCCCCCACCTTCTGGAAGTTCTGTGCTTGTAACTTTCTCTAATTTGTCATTCTCTTTGACTCTGCCTTTTCTTTTTCCTTATTAATGTCATCTACTATCTTTCTACCTTACCGGTCCATTCTCCTGCCCTTTTTTTGTTTGTTTCAAGAAACACTTTCAAAAATAGTTCCTCCAGCCGAAGCCAAATTATTTCTTAAAGACCCTCTCTAACAGAGCACCAAATTCGGCTGAACGACCTCTTATCATAGGGGAAGACGGGGTAAAAAGCGCATGGGCGGGTAAGAAGCCCACCCCAAT
Organism: Phymorhynchus buccinoides; assembly: GCA_017654935.2. NCBI lineage: Eukaryota > Metazoa > Mollusca > Gastropoda > Neogastropoda > Raphitomidae > Phymorhynchus > Phymorhynchus buccinoides. The sequence continues at coordinate 32,948,323 of CM065702.1, forward strand.
TATCTCAAAGAAAATTTCAGTCAAATTTGCCCATGAGACGAATGCTAGACATTAACGCTCGTCTCATGGGCAAAATGAGACTGAAATTTGCTTCATTTCATGAGATAATTGAAGTGGGCTTCTTACCCGCCCATGCGCTTTTTACCCCGTCTTCCCCTACACAGGACCCCTGCCCTAACAATAATTTTATAAAAATCGACATCTGCACCTGTACCTTTTTTTCCGACTTCATCCTTTTGATACGACTGATCGTTTCTTGTGTTCCTCTCTTGTAACATATAAGACATAAGACAGTTTCTTGTCCATAATACAAAGTAGACATGGGGAGGGGGGGGGGGGGAATTGTCTCCACCGTGTGAACACAGTGTGCAACATCCTGTCTATTAGGTTAGGTTAGGTTAGGTACATTATAGTCACAGAGGTGTCTCTGTGAAATTCGGGTTGCTCCCACCTGGAGAGCGCGTCGCGGCAGCCAGAGGCGCGCCACCCCATTTTTTTTTTTTTTTTTGCATGCGATTTTTGTGTGACTGATGAGCAAGGAAGGGGAGGGTGGTACATTTTGACCAAATGACAACTTTTTCGTTGCCACTGGGTTTATAACGTGCGCTAAGTGCATGGGCACACGGGACCTCGGTTTATCGTCTCATCCGAAAGACTCCACGTTCAGACCGCAAGGCCTAGTGCAAAGTGAGAGGCCGGAAAAATCCCCTGTACCCAGGTTCGAACTCGGGTTTACTTGACACGAAGCGAACGCGCTACCACTGTGCCACTTTACACATAAATATTCCGAGGAAGTCTCTGTTATCTGTTTCTTTTACTTTCCTAAGGGCTACGCGAATTGGTGCTTGCCCCCCCCCCCCCCCCCCCCTTTCATTATTTTGTTTTTGATTTTTGATTTTCCCCTATTCCGTTTTATAATATTTTGGGGGGGATTTTCCGAGCCTTAACCCTTTCACCGCCAGCCATATTTCAGCCAAATATTTCCATTAATTTTACCTGGGTAGAGAACAAAATCCATCAGCAGTATTGGGGATTCTTCTGTGACATACATAAAATAAGGTCTATCCTTACTTCCCAAAACTAAGTCAATAGGGTCTTTGGATAATAGACCCCCAATTTGATGCCTTGATCACTGTGGTGCTAAAATGCGACTTTGGCGGTGAAAGGGTTAAGGTCTTTTGTACACGTGAACATTTTTCACTCTTTCGCCATGACAGAACAGTGATGTTATTATGCAAGTCGTATGACTGGTCTATCACTTGCGCTGCGGTCATGGGGAAAGAGTGAAAAATGTTCACGTGTACAGAAACCTTGACTGTTTCACTTTAACCCTTTCACCGCCAATGTTGCATTTATGCACCACAATGGTTTAACACCCATGTCACTAAAAGGCATCAAATCAGGGCCTGTTGTCTGAATACCCTATTTTCTTAATTTTTGGGAGGTAATGTTATATATACATGTCGCAGAGGAATTCCCAATAAAAATTATTGCAGATTTTTTTCTTCTCTACTCAGCTAAGTTTAATGGTATTTTTTGGCTGAAAAATGGCTGGCGGCGAAAGAGTTAAGTGTTGAGAATCTGTAATGAAAGGTACGTGAAAGAATAAAAACAATTTTTTTTAAACATGGGAAGATACAGCGAGAGAAGCAAGATGGCATGGACATAAACACACTCCCAGTCCATACATTCGATATCTTCCCCAAGGGAAGCAAATGTGCTTTTATTAATAGTAACACACGGTACATGCATTTTTCCAATTCAAATATCAAGAGAATATAGCCGGGTATTAACACATACACACTACATGCCCTCATTCATGCGCACGCACACGCACACGCACACACACACACACACACACACACACACACACACACACACACACACACACACACACACACACACACACACACACACACACCACACACACACACACACACACACACACACACACACACACACACACACACACACACACACACACACACACTACATGCCCTCATTCTGGTTTCAAAGTCTCTTTACATAATACATAAGTTAGGCCTCATACACACTTCATGCGGAAATCCCACGCGCAATCCGTAAATAAGTGAAAGAAAGAAGGGTAACAAAAAATTACGGATTAAGGGAAATATGGACACGTCCGCAAATCTGCTCCCTTCTTTCTTTTACTTATTTATGGATTGCACAGAAACTGCAAAGATGCAATAGGATTGAAAATAATTCACAAGATCCTGGGCATCAAGGAAATCGAAAACACTGAAGGCCAAGGGTCAAGGTCAGCAAGACACGTACCGTCCAATATGACCTTCATCTAATCTACCAACCTATCAAATTTGGGGGCTATGACTAAAAATGTAGAAAAAATAAAAATTGGCCCTGACAACAGTTTGACATGCTCAAGGTCACAGGTTAACATTAAGACAATGATAGGCCTCATTAACTCGCCATCCCTCATGTCATTTTAAGCCACTTATACACCTACGTACCAAATTTTCAGAGTGTAACTGCAAAATTGTGAGCGATATTGCCACAACTGGAAGCTTACGTTTTCAAGGTGAAACTTCAAGGTCAAGCTCAGCAAGGCCTGGATATATATCAAATAAAAGTCAGAATGAACTCTTGGATATAAGGCGCCGGCCCCGGCCTGCACCAAAATTTGACAGAAATCCATCCAGTAGTTGTCAGAAGAAAAAAATGAATGACAGACGCACACACAGACAGACCACACACACACACACACACACACACACACACACACACACACACACACACACACACACACACACACACACACACACACACACACACACACACACAAAATACACCTTGTTCCATTTTTCTGGACCCGAGGACAACAGCAACAACAAACAACTTTCACAAAACATTCCTAGGCAGCGGGGCCCATTCCCAGTCTGTGGCGCAGTTCCGACTTGAGCAAGTTTCGCTCTCTGCGAGCGCCGTGGAACACCGCCCTGTTTTCCTGGGCACGACGGGACAGGTAAGGCAACGTCTCCGCCAGAAGCCCGTAAGGTAAGGACTTGCGCGCTAGGAACCCGTTCATGGCTGGTGGATGGAATAATAACAAAGAAATAACTGGTGTTAAGGTTTGGAAGAGAGAGAGAGAGAGAGAGAGAGAGAGAGAGAGAAGAGAGAGGAGCTAGAGAGGAGAGAGAGAGAGAGAGAGAGAGAGAGAGAGAGAGAGAGAGAGAGAGAGAGAGAGAGAGAGAGAGAGAGAGAGAGAGAGAGAGAGAGAGAGAGAGAGAGAGAGAGAGAGAGAGAGAGAGAGAGAGAGACAGACAAAGAGAGACGTAGAGCCATGTTTATAATCTGTTTGGTTGGGGATTTTGGTTGGGGAATTTTAACCAAAGGGTTGCACTTTATTAAGGACTTGCGTGTTAGAAACCAGTTCATGGCTGGTGGATGGAATAATAACAAAGAAATAACTCGTGTAAGGTTTGGAAGAGAGGGAGGGGGAGAGACAACCAAAGAGAGACGTAGAGCCATGTTTATAATCTGTTTGGTTGTGGGGGGTTTTAACCAAAGGGTTGTACTTTATTAAGGACTTGCGCGCTAGGAACCCGTTCATGGCTGTTGGGTGGAATAACAACAAAGAAATAACTGGTGTTAAGGTTTGGAAGAGAGAGAGAGAGAGAGAGAGAGAGAGAGAGAGAGAGAGAGAGAGAGAGAGAGAGAGAGAGAGAGAGAGAGAGAGAGAGAGAGAGAGAGAGAGAGAGAGACAGACAAAGAGAGACGTAGAGCCATGTTTATAATCTGTTTGGTTGTGGGGGGTTTTAACCAAAGGGTTGTACTTTATTAAGGACTTGCGCGCTAGGAACCCGTTCATGGCTGTTGGGTGGAATAACAACAAAGAAATAACTGGTGTTAAGGTTTGGAAGAGAGAGAGAGAGAGAGAGAGAGAGAGAGAGAGAGAGAGAGAGAGAGAGAGAGAGAGAGAGAGAGAGAGAGAGAGAGAGAGAGAGAGAGAGAGAGAGAGAGAGAGACGTAGAGCCATGTTTATAATCTGTTTGGTTGTGGGGGGTTTTAACCAAAGGGTTGTACTTTATTAAGGACTTGCGCGCTAGGAACCCGTTCATGGCTGTTGGGTGGAATAACAACAAAGAAATAACTGGTGTTAAGGTTTGGAAGAGAGAGAGAGAGAGAGAGAGAGAGAGAGAGAGAGAGAGAGAGAGAGAGAGAGAGAGAGAGAGAGAGACAGACAAAGAGAGACGTAGAGCCATGTTTATAATCTGTTTGGTTGTGGGGGGGTTTAACCAAAGGGTTGTACTTTATTAAGGACTTGCGTGTTAGAAACCCGTTCATGGCTGGTGGATGGAATAATAACAAAGAAATAACTGGTGTTAAGTTTGGAAGGTTTGAGAGAAGAGAGAGAGAGAGAGAGAGAGAGAGAGAGAGAGAGAGAGAGAGAGACAAGAGAGAGACAAACAGAGAGACGTAGAGCCATGTTTATAATCTGTTTGGTTGTGGGGGGGTTTAACCAAAGGGTTGTACTTTATTAAGGACTTGCGTGCTAGAAACCCATTCATGGCTGGTGGATGGAATAATAACAAAGAAATAACTTGTGTAAGCCGGGTTTGGAAGAGAGAGAGAGGGAGAGACAAACAAAGAGAGACGTAGAGCCATGTTTTCAGTCTGAATGTTTGTTTAGTTGTTTGGTTGTGTGTTGTTTATTTTTGTTTGTGGCTCAAGCCACAAACCTATAACTCACTTTGTTGGTCTGTCTGTCTGTCTGTCTGTCTGTCTGTCTGTCTGTCGGTCGGTCGGTCGGTCTGTCTGTCGGTCCAAAATTGTCGCACATTTTGACAAAATTGTCGCACTTCAAATCGAGGCTACACTTCAAATTGAGGCCGCTCTTTAAAATGATGTATTTTAAAAGCGTACAAAATAATAAACATACGTAATACAGACACTACAACAGACACGACGAGTATGTGGTGCTTCTTTTGATGAGTATAAGTAGGATACATAGTTTTAAATGTTTTCCAAAAGATATAAAAAGTTACGAAATGGTGCAGAGATAACATTCTGGTTTACAGAATAAAATTATTGAAAAGCCAGGGGAGGTGACTCATGATTGGAGTGGTACAAATAGACCGCGTGCCACAAACTATTGCGATTTTGCGCTTGTTTTACCAAAGGGTTGTACTTTATTAAGGACTTGCGAGCTGGAAACCCGTTCATGGTTGTTTGGATGGAATAATGACAAAGAAATAACTTGTGTTGGTTTGGAAGAGACGAAGGGGGAGGGAGAGACAAACAAAGAGAGACGTAGAGCCATGTTTATTGTCTGTTTGTTTGTTTGTTTTTACCAAAGGGTTGTACTTTATTAAGGACTTGCGTGCTAGGAACCCGTTCATGGCTGGTGGATGTAATGTTGTTGTTGTTGTTGTTCCCTGGCTTAGCGACTCCAGGGATCATCCCAAGAGCCAGAGCACTTGAACAATACGGCACAAATGCACCAGCTAGGGATGAGAACATTACGTGTGTGACCGTTTTTGATTACCCCGCCATGTGGGCAGCCACACTCCGTCTTCGGGGGATTTTAGACTGATGATGTTATGCTAGGAGCTTGTCATGGCTTCAGACAATCCCCGCACAACCATTCAGAGCATAACAACATTTTGATGTAGCCTTGGCGTTCTAGCTTATGTCAACTGGTCTGACACAGCCTCCTGCCAAGGCAAGGTGGATGGAATAATAACAAAGAAATAACTTGTGTAAGGTTTGGAAGAGACGAAGGGGGGGGGGGGGAGGAGACAAACAGAGAGAGACGCATAGAGCCATGTTTTTTGTCTGTTTGCTGGTAGTTGTTTCTTTACGCCAAAGGGTTGTGATTGAAAGATAAATTCAGTTGTGTGTGTGTGTGTGTGTGTGTGTGTGTGTGTGTGTGTGTGTGTGTGTGTGTGTGTGTGAGTGTGTGTGTGTGTGTGTGTGTGTGTGTGTGTTGAGTGTGTGTGTGTCCAGTCAAGTCAAGTCAAAATCATCTTTATTGAGGGTTAAAGAATAAGCTAACAAAGCTTTTTTTCATCCTGCCCTCTCTGTGTGTGTCTGTCTGTGTGTGTGTGTGTGTGTGTGTGTGTGTGTGTGTGTGTGTGTGTGTGTGTGTGTGTGTGTGTGTGTGTGTGTGTGTGTGTGTGTGTGAGAGAGAGAGAGAGAGAGAGAGAGAGAGAGAGAGAGAGACAGAGACAGAGACATACAGATAGACAGACAGTGTCTCTGTGTGCGGGCGCGCGGATTATATGCTTACAGATAGATATGTCTATGTCTGTATGTGAGTGCGCGTGTCTGTGTGTATATATGTGTGTGTGTGTGTGTGTGTGTGTGTGTGTGGGTGTGTATCTGTGTGAGTTGCATGTATGTATATATGTGTATACGTGTGCGTGTACATGTGTGCATGCGTGTGTGCCTGCGCGCGTGCGTATGTGTATGTGTGTCTATGAATTATGTATGTATGTATGTCTATACATGTGTGGTGCCTGCGTGTGTGTGTGTGTGTGTGTGCGTGTGTGTGTGCGTGTGCGCGCGCGTGCGTGCGTGTGTGTGTGTGTGTGTGCGTGCGTGCGTGTGTGTGTGCCTAAAAGTGCGTGCGTGCGCGCGCATTTTGAGTAACTGCGTGTGATTGTACACGAGTCTGCGTGCGTGTGTTTAACTAACAGAACAGCAGAGCTTTACCCAGGTTGCATGAGATGTGGTCACCCATCCCCATGACTTGACCAAAGAACACACTGCCCCCACGAGCGTCTATCCCCAGCCGGTCAATTCTGCAATGAACACCAACCATAGAGCAGGGGTCAGCTTGTGCTGTTTCAATCAATCAATCAATCAATCAATCAATCAATCAATCAAATCAATTTATTGTCTTCAAACAAACAGAAGAAATCTGTTGCCCAGCTTGCTCATAAAATACGGAATAAATAACCAAAAAAACATTTCATTAACTGGTCAGTTACACAAACATACATTGAAGAAGACAATTCTACACAAACAATAGGCACAAGTAGATAACATGGAAACAATGAAAGTTAACAGGAGCACGTACACACACACACACACACACACAACACACACACGCGCACGCACACACGCGCGCGCCGCGCACGCACGCACGCACGCACGCACACACACGCACGCACGCACGCACGCACCGACGCACGCACACGCACACACACACACACACACACACACACACACACACGCACGCACACGCACGCACGCACACTCGCACACACGCACACGCACACGCACACACACACACACACACACACACACACACACATACACACACACACAAATTATGTTAAAACTTATTGTTGTTGTTGTTGTCTTACCTTGGATTAAAACCCTTTCACCGCCAGCCATATTTCAGCCAAAAATTTCCATTAAATTTACCTGGGTAGAGAACAAAATCGATCTGCAGGTATTTCTGTAAAATAAGGTCTGTCCTGCTTACTTCCCAAAACTAAGACAATTAGGGTCTTTGGATAATAGACCCCAATTTGATGCCTTTTTAGTGACATAGGTGTTAAATCACTGTGGTGCTAAAACGCGACTTTGGCGGTGAAAGGGTTAAAAATTAAAGACTCCAGGGATCATCCCAAGAGCCGAAGCACCTGAACACCATGGTAACAAATGCACCAGCTATAGAGATGAGAGCATTACGTCAAGTCAAGTCAAGTCAAGTCAACTTTATTCCAAAAATCCCTGGGGGCACAAGAAATTGAATATAAAACCCATTCATATTTGGGGCATTAAACATTACAAATAATAGTTCTTAAGACTTCATAACAGTACACATCAACATACATGGGCTCCCCCCAAAAAAAAAAAAAAAAATTTTTTTTAACAGTACTCATCACCATATAAACAGGCATATAATACCATCGTGCACAGATACACCACCATACACATACACACATATGCATGCACACACACAGTTGCTGGAATTTCACATGTGAATCAATTTTAAAAAACTAAAAATCCAACACTAATTAACTTATCTCCATTAACAAATATTGACATATGAAACAAGACAAGAAACAATTAGGACATAAACTCAGACATGGAGATGCCATTCGTGTACCAAGAGGTGTGAATAATAATAGAAAAAAATAACAGAGTGGGGTTCGTGATATCAACTACGTGTGTGGCCGTTTTTTTTATTACACAGCCCCCCCACCAACCACCCCCGCCACCTGTGGGCAGCCACACTCATCCCAACTTCGGAGGATTTTAGACTGATGATGTTGTTATATATATGAGCTTGTCATGGCTTAAGACAATCCCCACACAACCATGCAGAACATAACAACATTTTGATGTAGCCTTGGTGTTCTAGACCTATGTCAACTGGTCTGACACAGCCTCGTGCCAAGGCGAAGTGTCAGCTTTATAATATTCTATACAGTGGAATCTTACTGTCATGTGCTATCTTTCTATCTTACAGGGACGGTATTCATGTCGAGATAGCATGAGAACTTAGCATGATGCCTAACTTAGAAAGCTCTTCCAAAAGTCCTATTAAATCCTATTAGGACATTGGAAGAGCTTCTAAGTTAGCATCAATGCTAAGTCTCATGCTATCTCAACGTGAATACCGTCCCCTGGTCCATTCTCCTGCTCTTTTTTCTATACATTCTTACGAAGATTTCTTCAGCCGAAGTCGGACATGCTGGGCCTAACTATTTCTTAGTTAGGCGCATAACGGCAGCGTGACGCATCTACGCTCATGTGACAGGAAACTGTCAGAGCGAACGAAGAAGAAGAAGAAGAAGAAGACACCGGCCTCCTCCCCTTATAAGACTCCCTCCCACTTAAGACCTACTTCTCTGAGACATTGCCCTTCTTTGTAAGTATTAGAGGTGAAGACTGATAAAAAGCCCATGGGCAGGTAAGAAGCCCATGCCAATGATCTCATGAAATGAAGCAAATTTCAAAGCAAGAGATCATTGGCATGAGCTTCTTACCCGCCCATGGGCTTTTTACCCCGTCTTCACCTAATATTACCTCCCTTATACAATTCCCTCCCACTTAAGACCTCATTTTTGATAATTTTCAAGGTCTTAATAAAAGGGAGATTCCACTGTACATTGTAACGTGATTCTTTCATTGATTTATAGAGAACTAGCAGCTACGCCCCGCAGGAGTTCTTCCTTGGCGGAGGTTTGCACTGGAGTTTTAAAGACACACTGACGCACCACGATTAGCCTGAGTCCCTTGGGTTTTTTTTCTGGTTAGCTGTGACCCACATACAGATGTCCCAACTTCAAATTAGGCTTCAAATTGTTTCGGTTGCTCTTTAAAACCTGGCCAAAACAAGATTTATGTTTCGGTTTGCATTTGGGGGCTTAAAATGTCCCCACCCCCCCCCCCCTCCCCCCCATTGTTACCATGGCCGAACAGAACGACAGACAGACACACCCAACAACACACACACCCATGAAATGTATTATATGAGCATAGATGAGGCTGTGGGCTTACTTCGAGGATACAGAGAGAAATTCAAAGAGCCACATTGTGTTTACGATCCACAACGATAACATTCAAATGCAGTCCCCAAAGCGAAGGTTGCCTTTCCATTTCCCCCCCAATGGTTTTTTATAAAAAAAATTAAAAAAACTGTAACTGGGAATAATTGCTTTCTATTCTAATATGCAAAAAACACTCATAAGAAAACAATGTCAAGGTCACGACGGCGATATTTTTTGCGCGGATGCCTTCCTCTCTGGTGGACTCTGTCCAAGCGAGTCGGGATCATATCCCTGGGGACAGAGCAGAAAGCCAAGAAAACAGAACAAAACCAACAAACAATACACAATGGCTCGCGAACGGCGATATGTCCTTTCC
>CM065702.1:32963686-33008686 GCA_017654935.2 Phymorhynchus buccinoides
GACAACACCCAAATCAGTTCCCAACGTCACCAAAAAGGCTTAATACATGTATCGTGAAAAATCACTTTAAAATACTACTTAACACAAAGGATAACACTCAATAAAAAGGCAAAACCTCTGACAAGAGAAGCCAATCCTCTGTCAGAAATTCTTAATCCTCTGATCCTCTGATGCCTGCATTAACAGGGGGGGGGGGGGGGGGGGGGGGGGTAAAAAGAAAGTGAAACTGATGAAGCATGACATGATTGATTTAAAAATAAAAGTTGTTTTGTCCTTCTCTGATACTTTACACAATTGAACATTTTCATGATTCTTTTGACTATAAATATATTCATTATGTTCTGTATAATTATGTGTACATACATTACAAACTGGCTTTATTAAACGCGTGATAACAAACTGGTTTCATTCGATCAGTGAAAATGTCAGTGTTTGTGTGCGGAAGGAAGGAAAATCTCCTGTGCAACGCCAGCAAATTAGTAACAATACAGATGCATCTTTAAAGATAATCTCCGTTTTACATAGTGTTTGTGTGCACAGAATTGTACTCATGAATGAAAGTTAGGTTTTACCTCCACTCGGCTGCAAAACAAGCACATATGGGACAAACCCTCAGTCAATGCCCTGAGCAGATCCTGGAGATACTGCAATACCAGGTCTGATCATATGAAAAGTTATACTCATGAACGAGTGAATGAAAATCTGCTTAACGTCCTCCGGTCTGGAACAGACACATATGGGACATTAGTAGATATAAAGATGGTGGGAACGATCCTGGAGGCAATGCCCGGAGGCAGTGCAACACCAGGAAAGTTCCGATTTTTTAACAATACAGAGATAAATAAATAAAAGTAAGTATAATTAGGTATGAACATCTTTATAAACAGATAAAGTCTTAACAATGAAGGGAGAATACTACTTTTTTTTAAAGGTATGTTTGGGCTTTGCAGCAGTTACTTCCCTTTACGTGTTAAGCATTGCATAGTAAAGTGAGATTTGTACAATAAAAGATCTACCTTCATAGAAAATCTTGCTACAGCTTGGTGTTGGGAACGGGAAGGGACCCAAAATATGTGAAAGCTTGGGGTGAACTGGAGAGGTGAATAAATGAATGCGAGGGAATGGTGGGAAAGAGGGCAGTTCTTAATGTTTTGATAGTCGCTTGTATCGACCCTATGTCCAACTTCCTGCGAAGCGCGACTCGTCCATTTTTCCTTAGTTTTGTATCCATTTTTAATGCATGCAGATGTGCTTCCTTGTTTGTATTGTGCTTGTACACACTGTAATTTCACCTAACGTGATAATAAAGTATTTTTGACTTTGACTTTGGTGTTGTGAAAGCCTATGACTCCCTAGTTTATTTTCGGCGCCAGGCATGTTGTTGTTGCTGCACCCTGGCTTAAAGACTCCAGGGATCATCCCGGCCAACAGTCGAGGCACTTGAACACTACGGTGCAAATGCAACCGGCTAGGGGGTGAGAACATTACATGTGTGTGACCGCTTTTGATTACCCCGCCACGTGAGCAGCCACACTCACGACTTTGGAGGAGTGCCAGGCATGGGATTGAGGAATCATTGGGGAAAAAAGATGTAAGCGTGTGTTAGGGGTAGGCCTACTGTGCGGCAAAGCCCTCTGAAGCTGAAGCTCTTTTGTTGTTGTAATCTAAGCCTTAACAAACAGCATTATAATAATAATAATAATAATGAGGAACATTTATATAGCGCCCATCCTACTATGTAGGCTACAGGGCGCTTTACACAAAATTGAAATGGAATAAAAACATGAAACAGAAATCCAATAACATCAGCAGACAAAAGCAATACATATATCAATCAGCAACAACTGCTGTGACTACTACTACTACTACTACTAGGACTAATGCACGTATGTATTTTCACACAATTCACAAGCATGAAATAACAGTATAATATTCACAAAAACAACACGCACACCCAGCACAAGCACACATACACACGCATGCACGCGCACACACACACACCATACACTCATATTAACAATAGAACTGATATATTTAGTTCATTTTGCATTATTCACTTATTCTTACTCGGTTGCTTTCTTTTTTATGAAAAAAAAAGAAGTCCTCTTGGGCCATTTAAAAAACCACTGAAATTTGCTTCCAAAGCTGAAAATTCCCATGCCTGAAACAGGCTCTCATTCAAGTCGTTCCGATTATATATGTCCGGAAATTAATAGATAGCTGTCAATTTGATGCATTTGCTTCAAGGGAAGTAAATCTCTGTGCACACCATACCTTGGTCACTTCCAAACTAGCTTCGCTCCCTTAGACCACAATTTTATACAATTAATTATGTTTATCGTCCTCTCGGCCGAAGCCATATGGGACATCCACAATTTTGCCTCTGACTTCGCTTTTGTAGTGGTTTGTTGTGGGGTAACCAATCGGTGTAGTTTTTCTATATAAAGTCTATATTTTTTTTTTTTTAAAGTCTGGATCTACCACTTACCTATGTCTAAACCTGAAGCAAAAACCCGTAATCTTCTTTCATTTCTCCATTTTGTTTATGTATGTTTTGCTTGTGTGTATGGCTGGAGTGATTTGTGAGGGTTTTTTAACAATTCAAAATCGCTGCGATGCGAATGAGCTAAAAGGCCAGCCACACACAATAAGATTGTGACGATGCGAGTCACGATTCACGTGAAATTTGAGTATAGCGAGCGAAAACAGCAGAATTATTTTAGACGGAAGTATCTCGCATTATTCATGACTCACATCGTCAAAATCGCATCGCATCCCCATACAATTCGCATGTGTGTGTGTGGCTGGCCCTTTAGTGCTGCAGTCAAAGCGATTGGTTGGCCTTTAGGGACGGACCTTCCCCCCCAACCACCGCAGGCTGTCCTCAAATCGAAATTGAACAAAGGGTGTGAATACGCTTTCTAATTAACTTTCTAATTGTCCTCAAATCCTTTTGGCTGAGCGAGTGGGGATGTACCCTGGCCAAGGCATTTACACTGCAAACAAATTCTAACCCAGCCATCCAGCATAGCAGCTGTGTTCCCCTTCTAGCTGGCAGTCATAGTCCAGAAGCCAAAGGCGTGTGACTGATATGAAGCTAGCTCAGAACCACGCAGTTTCTTTTTACTTTATTAACCCTGTGGCTCAGAACAGGCTCCACTGAGGCGACTCTGCAGACCTGTTTACCCCCTACACAAGCCTTGAGTACTCTGGATGGCTGAAATGAGTACAGGCATGGGAATTAGAGAAGACAAAAAAGACTGAAAATTGGGGTCTGGAAGCAGGCATAGGAGCAAGGAATAAAAAAACCCAACTGAAAACCGTGTGTGTTGGGATACAGCCCCCAGAAAATGAAGCTTCTTCTGTTATCTAAGCCTTAAAAACAGTATTAGAGATAAGACTGATATATTTAGTTCATTTTGCATTCATGTATAACCAATAACTTAAGTTTTACTCATTGGGCTTCTCTTTTTTTATCATCTCATAAATGTCCTCTTGGACCATCAAAAAAGCTGAAACTTGCAAAAAAAGACTGAAGAGGACCATCAAAAAAGCTGAAATCAGCCGAAAGACTGACAATTCCCATGTCTGTGAGTAGTTTGGGCTCAAAATGTGTAGTCCTATTCATGAAACCATCAAACAATGTTCACTGAAAATGAGTAGCAATCAAGAATTAAAGAGCATTGTTTTCCATTTTGAAGAGTAGTAGAGGTCCAAATCGAGTAGAATACTACTCGACAAGAGTAGAGTAAACAGGTCTGACTCTGCAACAGTGCAGTGTCTCCTCTGGTGGTTGTCTCCCGATGACCTCAATGAAGGTTGTTTATTGGGGGGTGGGGGTGATTTGGGGATTTGCAACATGCCAGCACAGAATGCGCCCAGGTGCTGGGGCTTAATAAGATTAACAGTGTGGGGGCAACATCACTGCATGACTCAAATAATGAAGAAGAAAAAATAGACAATTAAAAGTCCTCATCTATTTGACTGAATATAGACTATAGTTTGTATGATATGTGACCCAGCATCACGGAAGGGACATTAAGTCGCTGGGTTAGTTTCTCACAACAGGCTTGCAAAGTCAAAAATCTCTTCTTTTTTCCCAGTTTTGAGTTATGGGTATTTCCGTGCTCTCTAACATCTTATCTTTCATATTTATAAAGGACAGTCTTAGTTATTGTCTCTAAGCACTCCAAAAAGTGACTTAAAATGAGTAGGTTGATGCATTTTCTTCAGCTAGGCTAAACTTTAGACTGTGATTTCTCAAAATGGCAGACAGTCACCCTACCGACTTAAAATGCTCATAACTCTAAGCCGATAAAAGTTACAAGAATGTTTTTTATATCATTTGAAAGAGCATTGTCTGAAATTTCTAACTGTACCACTATCTCAGAATGGTCATTTTGACACTTAATAATAATAATAATAATAATGAATATTTAGGGCGCTTAATCTTAATAAAAGCCCTAAGCGCTTACAATCATGATAAAAACAATACTAACAAAATGAAAAGCTAGACAACACACAAAACACTCACACGAACTTGAGGTCAAACACGCACACACACACACACCAACAAAACACACACACGCGCGCGCGCACACACATGACTCAATGGATAACCTTTGCAGGAGGAGGAGGAGAAAGATTATGTTTTGAAGAGAGTTGTTTTGAGGGAGGACTTGAAAGAAGAGAGGCTGTTTGAGGTTCGGAGTGCAGAAGGGAGGCCGTTCCAGGAGGGAGCTTGGAAAGAAAAAGAACGTTCGCCAAGAGTTCTGGCACGGAAACGGGGGATCTGCAGAACGTGAGTGTCAGAGGAGGAGCGAAGCAGTCTAGAGGGAGTATAAATCGATAGAAGATCAGAGAGATATGATGGGGCCAAACCATTCAGCGACTTGTAACATAATAGAGAGAGTCCCTTTCGTGGTGCGGGGTCACATATACTCACAAGTTACATACTAACGAGACTGACATGCCTAAGCATTCCCAAACGCACAAAGGCTAAAACAAAACCAACGGAGCCATGTTTCATTAATCATTTATTTCGTTGAAAGTTTCAAATTTTTTCAACACGGTCTCGCTGATCAAGCTGTGAACTTTTCTTTGATTCAGTTCACAATACACCACAGATATACTTCACCTCATAATATTGATGACTTGAATGCAACAGAATTGTTCAAACTAACAAATTATGACCGTCATTGACAGAACAAGAAATGGCACTGATGAAGTATTGAATACATGTATTGTAAAACTAACACAAGAAAATATTCTTTTACTAACAAGAGTTACACCTTTATGGAATCAACTACCATCTAACATTAAGAGAGCACCTAATACTAACTGCTTTAAAAATCACCTCGAGCAATTATAATTCTATAATAACATAATATATCATGTACGAATACGATGATTAATTCATCCCAAAAATCTGAGTGTGTAAAAATAAATCCAAAATACAAAGATGGGACCTTGAAAGCCTAACGGCTGGCTATATTATTTTGTCCCTATTTCCTAATCCTAATCCATAAACTGCACAATAATAAACACACAGAACTGTGCAAATCTGAATCAAACAGGTCTAGCATTAGGCTAACGCATAGCTAGGTTTCCCAAGTCTGCCCTCATTCCCTCCTCACCCTGTGCCCTCCAAAAAAACACTAAAAAAGGTAGACGTTGCACTTGCAGCGATGCGCTCTCCAGGGGAGAGCAGCCCGAATTTCACAGAAAGAAGTCTTACAGATACCTACGTAATCATGACATGCTTTCTCCTAAGCTAACCTAAGAGTTGGGAAGCATAATGACCTTGATTGCCATAAATCTAGACTGCAAGAAACCATGCCTAACAATGGCGCATGCGCTGTTCACAAAGTTTCATTTTCTAAAATAATTTCATAATTTTTATAGCAGTTTTACTCCAAAAAAAAGAGAAGATAATGGTGATTATTTGGAATGTGTGTCTTTAAAGCATATGACATATCTATCACATTATCAAACTATAAATGAAAGTTCTGTGAAACGACCGTGTACACACATAGGCGGATATTCCGTGCGGAAACCCGTGCGCAATCCATAAATAAGTGAAACAAAAGAAGGGAAAAGATTTGCGCACGTGTCCGAATTTCCCCTATATGTGCAAACTTTTATCCTTCTTTCTTCCACTTATTTAGGGTTTTCCGTACGGAACTTACGCGCCTAATGTGAACCCGGCCTAACCCTCTACAGTGTCGTCATAATCAGTTCATCAGTTTATTCGTCGACAGACAGCTAGGTCAACAAGGACAAAAAACAAAAAAAATATAACGGTACCCTGACTGTTATGGACACACAAAAAAGGAAGCACCTTCATTCAGGCATGAGATTGGGAAATCATGATTTAGGCTGGAAAGAAGCTGAAGCCTTTTTCTTTTTTTGTTCTAATTTAAGCCTTAAAAACAGCATTAGAAGTGGAATGAGCGACATAGCTGAATCCTTTCACCGCCAGGTGGCGCAACACTCAAGTGGTCAAAACCTAGCAGTAATCTTTGTTGGGGAGAGAGAGAGAGAGAGAGAGAACTTGAAAACTTAATTTTCCAAGGATAAAGATTTTAGGCAACGCCTAGTCTTCCAATCTGTCCTTGATACATAAACAAACATAGAACACAAAAGGTGGCAAGGCATAGCATTACACATAAAGATTTGAACATAAAGGTAGCAAAGCAGAGAGGAGGGAGGGAGTCACACCCTCTCTCTCTCTCTCTCTCCCTAACAAAGATTACTACTAGGTTTTGAGCACTTGAGTGTCGCGCCACCTGGCCACGAAAGGATTCAGCTACGTTGAGCATTGGTATATTTACTTCATTTCTATTTGGTATAATTCGTTTATAAAAAGCATTTTTCTATATTCATTTTCTCTTGTTTTTTAAAAATCTCAAAAATGACCCCAGGGGCCATCAAAAACTAAGCCTGAAATCAGCCTAAAGGCTGTGAACAAATCTCATGTACCTGCAAGTTGTCTGGAACCGACTTGCCCAATGAGCAGCTTAGGACGCACATTTGACCACCAGGGGGCAGTCAAACCAGTACGGGCTTAGCGCATAGACTCATCTCCCTCTCTCTCACTACTCCCAACTAAGAACATCACGCGCTAAGTCCCTACTGGCTTGACTGCCCCCTAGCGGTCAAATCAGCATCCTAAGTTAAGTTAACCATCGCAATGAGTCTCAGCTTGCCAATGTTCGATCATCATTTTCTGGTACTAGTATGCTCTGTTCAATTAAACTAAGCAATGGCGAGTCAGATAAAATGTCCCACTCCGAAAAGAAAAGAAAAAAACAAAAAACCACACTCTCTCCGACACAATAGCCAAACCTTTCATACATTCGACAGGACATATTATTGCCCTGCCACACAGCCGACACCTAATAAATGTTAACCCCTTCAGTTAACCCCTTCAGTTAACCTCTTCAGTTAACTCCTTCAGTTAACCCCTTCAGTTAACCCCTTCAGTTAACCTCTTCAGTTAACTCCTTCAGTTAACCCCTTCAGTTAACCCCTTCAGTTAACCTCTTCAGTTAACTCCTTCAGTTAACCCCTTCAGTTAACCCCTTCAGTTAACCTCTTCAGTTAACTCCTTCAGTTAACCCCTTCAGCTAACCCCTTCCCTGCTGTCTGTCCCTGTCTGGAACAGGCAGTGTGATGCAACGTTTAACGTCATAGGCCTGGAATTCTGGTGCCTGCCCCTGTCTGGAACAGGCAGTGTGATGCAACGTTTAACGTCATAGGCCTGGAATTCTGGTGCCTGCTTCAGAAATTCAGGACAGACCTCAATCTCTCTAGACCATTCCGTCAGAGTGAGTCTAACAGGTTTCTTTTTTTCTTTTTTTTTTAAATTTTATAACAAGAGGCAAAGCCTTCAAGGCTCACTCGAACAGGAACACGTGGAACAACAAGAAGCAAAGATTGAGGGGGGGTGTCTAAAGTACAAGATTGCCAATAAAATTTTAAAGTACAAATGAAACTATCGTTACTGGATACCACAACTAATAAAAATTTTTTTTAAAGTGCCCGTGCTGAGAATTGGACCCGGAACCATTGGCATGACAGACAGACACTCTACCAATGAGCTATCGAGGCTTTCAGTGTTGATCAGTTTCTTAACTCATGTTGCCTGTAGAATACTCTCTAACCCACTAATCTAAAATGTTATCTGCTTACAGCGTTGTTTTAAGTATTTAATTATTCAAATCATTATTGTTTGAAAGCTTGCATAGACATCTATACGCATGCAAAGTTTGAACAATGTAATTATGTATGCCTTCTATTTCCCCGAGAAAATGCCAACGTTAAGTTTGGAGATTAGACCACGGATGCAACACACGCATACACACACACACATCCGAACAACTATCATGCTATAGACTCACTTCGTGTTAACTTCAATAAAAAGATTATTTCTCCAATTTTTCTCTCGCAGTAAAGAAGGGGTGGTGAAAGATTTCCAAACTTAATGCATACATGTTTCAAACATTCACGAAAATCGTCAAAACATATAAACTGTTAGAGTACTAACAGGTCTGCGCATTGTATGGGTCCGTGTGTAGCCCCCCCCCCCCCCCGCGAAATCGTATAAATTATATAGAAATTACGTCATGCTTACATCATTTTTTTTTCCAGATGCCTTAAGGCGTATGCAACCCCTCTCAGTACTCTACCTTTACGATAAAAACACTGACGTTGAAAGGGCTGACAAGAAACGCTAGTTACACAAATGGACAGCTGTCCACAAGATTCAAAGGCATACCGCTTTTATTATTTAGTTAATATTATACTGCGCACAATAAGAAAACAGCTGGAATGCCACATGCTTAAACTGTGACCAAAAACAAGTGAAAAGGGTTTAAAAAAACACAAAAATAGCAAAGAGCCACAAAAGGTAAGCCAGAATAAATAATCAACTGCAGTTTGGATCAACTTGATTACACAAAGAAGTAATGATCCCCAGTAATATCGGAGTCTCATGATCACATTGAAAACAAACAGAAACAAAGAACAAGCCTTTGTGATTAACCAATGCACATAAAATGTTTCATCGGTGTACTGTTGCAGGCTTGGTCTTCATTCAGCGTAGGTCTGCTCGCAGTAGGGGCTCATCCTGTGCCTATATGCTCCACTCACACTTTCATTCAGCAATAATTTTCCGCTGACAGCACGCAGTCTCGACGTCAAGACCACAGAATCTCAGCACTGCTGTCTCATGCGGCAAAACAGATTCCTTCAATATAGCTTACTTGACACACGCATACATGCATGCATGTATACACACATCAGACCTGTTTACCCCTATTTTGCAAAGTTGTAATTTCTTAAACAAAAAAAAGCAATTTTTAAGAAAAAACTGTAATCCAACGCGTGACCAATGAACGTCGATATCGTACTGACCTGAGTGTGCAATACTAATGTCCGTCAAGCAGTACATGCTCGTCACCTAGTGCTGAACGACGTATTCCTGGAATTTTTAGGTCACTTTCTCGGAATTTCTGTGCCACTTAAGTGACTTTTGATGTCTTCAGAGCTTAATCTAGGATTTCTGAAAAAGGGGGGCAGTCCCCCCCTCATATCAAAAAAAGGGGGGCACTCCCCCCTATCCAACCCCACATCACATGCATAAGAACCAGTACCTCCCCCACCCTCGTACATAGACGTTAACTTTTCTTTGTCAGCCACGGCCACTTTTTCGACCAGACATTTTGGAACCGATGTTCCTTTGCACTGCCACTGTTGTCATTCTTTTCCGATGTTTTAGATGTAGAAATCTTTTCTTCGAGGTCTTCATAATCGCTTGGAACAGGATTTTTTTTTTTTGACTTTGCCTCCACGAAAATCCAAAATCAAACAGGGTCCCTGCCCGCTTCATTTTGAAAAACATTCAAGATGGCGGCCGAAACTCTCGCAACTTCCTGTCGGTAGAACGAGAAGAACGCGATTGGTCGATTAACACTAATATTTTGTCAAGAACCAATGAAATGTCGAGAAATCCTTCACTCCTGCTCGATACTTTCAGTTAGTCCAGACGACGGGTTTAGCAGACGACGAAGGTCTTCCCGCATTGATCGGTAAAAACGGCGGGCCGTTCTGCAAATGTGCGGGACTCGGCCCGCTCCCCGCGCCGATTATCGCGGGAAGGAACAACATTTTTGGGGATTTGACCAATCCCGCGCTCTAGATTAAGCTCTCTGTCTTCTCTTTTGATTTTTTCGACCAGAAGATACAGAAGCACTCGCTTGGACGCCATTTTGAAACAGAAAAGAAAATGGCGAGAAATGACTTTTCACCGCATCGTTTCAAATGCTTCGCTTACCGACGCAACTGTAGTGGGGTTTTTTTATATTTAGGATTTTGTTTTCCCGTATTTTTTTTCCTCGTAGCCGTAATTAAACTTTTCCCCCGTAAAAATTACGGCAAAATCGGGATGGTAAACAGGTCTGTTACCCCCTACCTTGAGTAGTCTGGATAGCTGAAAGGAGAAGTTTGGGTGCAAAATGTGAAGTTTTATTCATTTAACCCCTTGACTGCCAGAGAAAATTAAAGGAAAAAAATCGGGCAAATCATGCCATGAAAAAGACAGCTGGTAGAGCCAATCTGACAAAATGATTTGGGGATATAACTCTCTTGACTGTGTTAGAGCAAAAACCAGCATAGCAGGGTTATTCCTCTTCATCTGATGACATTATCAGTGATGTCATCAGGTCAGTACGTAATACGTTGGTGGCAGTCAAGGGGTTAAACCATCAAATAATCACTGAAAATGAGTAGTAATCAAGAATTAAAGAGCATTATTTTCTGCTTTGAAGAGTCGTAGAGGACCAAATTGAGTAGAATGCTACTCGAAAAGAGTAGAGTAAACAGGTCTGACACATACTCACACATAAAACGTGCCAAATACTTCAAGTGATAGCAATAAAAATTGTTCTTGTTCTTGTTCTTGTTCTTACACACACACTGGGGAGGAATCACGTAATCACACATCCTTTCAATTATATTAGCTTTCTCTCTGTCACTGTGAAAAGAAAATTGTACAGAAAAGCATTTCCTAAAGACACTTTCATAACAAAAGATGGAGTGTTTTGACGCAATACATACGTTATCAAGCAGCTCTAGAAATTTTGACCAGCACTTTATATGGACTTTCTATGTTAAGAAAAGTTGTTACTACTTCTGCATTCAACTGCTAAGAGTACAGTCAAACCTCTATTTTCAGACTTCCCAAAAGTCAGCAAAAATAGGTCTTAAATTTGAGGGGTCTTATAACGGCAGTCGGTTTCATGCATAAATTATAGCCAGATACATTAAATCTGTGCCCCAAAAAATCAGTCTCATATGAGGTCCTTTTAATGGAGGGTCTTTAATAGAGGGTCTTTAATGGAGGGTCTTTAATAGAGGGTCTTTAATGGAGGGTCTCTAATAGAGGGTCTAAAATAGAGGGTCTTTAATGAAGGGTCTTTAATGGAGGGTCTTTAATAGAGGGTCTTTAATGGAGGGTCTTTAATGGAGGGTCTTTAATGGAGGGTCTTTAATAGAGGGTCTTTAATGGAGGGTCTTTAATAGAGGGTCTTTAATAGAGGGTCTTTAATAGAGGTTTGACTGCATCTGTTATCAGGATGCAGGCTTCAGGACGCTGTTATCACTGCAGGATGCACGTTTCAGGACGCTGCTACCAGATTGCAGATACAGTGGAACCTCCCTTATAAGACTCCCTCCCATATAAGACCTACTTTTCTGAGACATTGTCCTTTGTAAGTATTAAAATTACCTCCTTTATAATATAAGACCCCTCCGTTATAAGACCTCATTTTGGATGTTTTTTGAAGGTCTTAAAAAGGGAAGTTCCACTGTACTGGGATGATAGCTCAGGATGCTCAATTCAAGATGTAGTAGTAGTGGAGTGGAGGGATGAGAGAGGGAAATTTAAAAAAATGTTAAAAAGAAAAGAAAAAAAAGATGTAGTATTTAGTAGTAGTCATCAGGATGTAGGCATCATGATGATCAATAGCACTGGGATCCGGAGTTTATTCAGTCATCGACACACAGCCTCCAAGTCCAATTGCAGACTACTGCTGATCCAGCTTCATGCTCCGTCGAAGGTTGTACCCTGAAAGACAGAAGATTGGTCATGTCGCATTGAATTTCATGAAGGTAGTGAACAGGGGTAAAGGCATTCAAGGGGCACCCTGACAGATCAGTTTTTGGAAGAAACAAGTCGAGATCACCAGGAAAACACCATTTACAGAGATAGCAACATTCACTTTGCTCCGGCTTCCTAGAAATCAAACCGTCAAATCGGCGATACCTCCTTGGCAGAGGTGCTGGAAGTCAGATTCTTTTCTGATGGCCGCCTGAGTTTAGACC
This sequence comes from Phymorhynchus buccinoides, assembly GCA_017654935.2. Lineage (NCBI taxonomy): Eukaryota > Metazoa > Mollusca > Gastropoda > Neogastropoda > Raphitomidae > Phymorhynchus > Phymorhynchus buccinoides. Next base: position 32,976,071 of record CM065702.1, read on the forward strand.
AAATTGTTTGCACAAAATTTCCACAATACAAGCCTTTATATACAGTTTTTATACAGTTTTCCAAAAGGAGTTTCGCTCACAACAAAGGAAACAGGTCCAATTATTTAACATTTTTTACTGTACTACACAGAAGAAAAAGCTTCACCCACTCTCAGTGGCCTCCACCCACGCCATCCAAAATGGCTTCTCTGCCAAGGACGAAGGAGGAATCGCCGTTTTGACGGATTGATTTCTAGGAAACCAGAGCAATGTGAATGTTCCGATCCTTGAAAAGGCTGCCTTTCTGGTGATCTCGACGTGTTTCTTGCAAAAACTCATCCGTCAGGGTGGCCCTTTAATGAACTACCATATTTTTTTAACTTATAAATATAAATTATAAGGCGATACTTTATTTTTCCCAGATGGAGACCGCAATGACACACGCACGCACACACACACACATGCACACACACATGCACGCGCGCACACGCACATTCTCACACACACATACACACACACACATAGAGTATGAATGGTCAGTACACCAAACTCTAAGTCATACAGAAACCCAGACACTTGTGTATCAGACTAAAACACTAAATTATACCGAAGAAAAATGTCCATCTTAGCTCATCACACAGACATGTATGAGAGAAGTGAGGGGGGGGAGGGAAAAAATAAAAAATAAAAAAAAAGACAGGCGGGGGACAGTGGAGGGTAAAAACACACACGAAAAAACAAAAAAAGTATAACTTCTTCTTCTTCTTCAGTGCAAGACTGCATACTTATTGTGTGTTTTTTTGTTGTAAGTTCTTCTTCTTCTTCTTTTTCTTCCTCGATCAATCAGTTTCCTGTCATATATTATAAGCGCAGATGCGTCATGCTGCCGTTACACGCCTGTCTCCCGTTGGAGAAAATCTTTGTAAGTGTTTCTTGAAAAAAAACCCGACAGGAGACTAGACCAGATAGGCAGAAAGATAACAGATGACAGAAAGCAAAGGGAAAAGGCAGAGTCAAAGAGAGTGACTTGACAGATTAGCGGAAGGTACAAGCACAGAACTTCCATAAGGTGGGGGAACTATTTGTACGAAAGACCCCCGCCGGTATCTCCAGGGGGACGTTGGTTTTTCTCGTCTTGGACAGAAAGGGGATAATTTTTCTTTTCATAATCAGATGCCCTGAAGGCATGCGTGCACTCACTGCATAAATAGTTGTAACAGCTCATAATTCACCAAAACAAAGAACAGCAAAACACTATGGCTCGGACAGACAGCGGGGAGGGAAGAGAGAGAGAGAAACAGAGACATGGACGGCAAGAAACAGTGACAAAGAGAGAGAGAGAGAGAGAGAGAAAGAGCCAGAGAGAAAGCAGGATAAAGATGGGACGGAGCAAGAGTTTATTATTATTATTATTATTAAGAACATTTAGGATGCCTAATCAAGTTAATGCCCTAGGCGCTTACAATATAACAATATAATAAACACATATAGCGTAACACATAATCATAATTAATAAGCAGCATCAGAACCATTGCGTTCAAAAGTTCTATAATCACAACCTTGCTCAGACCTTTTTACCCTTATAATGAAAAACCCGGAATTTGCCACACAAAAAAACATGATCTGTACACGACTCGCGATAAAGCGGTTTCTTCTTCTTCTCCTTTCCGCGAACATCGGCGTCGATTTTCAATATTGTGATGATTTCTTGGCTCAATTTCGCCAGAAAAGTTTTATTAGTAAATTCAGTCACTAATTCTTAGTAAATTTTAGTATAAAACAAGCTGGAAAAAGCAAAATACCTGGAAATGTCCACGATCGGACAGAGAAAAATCACTCAGCCGCGGATCGGCGGATGCCAAGTTGCAACTCGGCGCCATCGCGATCAATTTTCACTTCATTTTCCGTTGAAAACTTCAAAATTCTCACATCATCGTATTTTCCAGTGATAATATAATCTAAATTGACTCATTTCAAGCCCTAATTACAATCTCTACCATTAAAAAACTGCCTGGAAAGCTCTTCGAATCGACAGTAAAAGTCTGACCGCCATTTGCTCAGTCCCGAAATAGATCGACCAAAATAAAAACATTATTTCACCCCTTTAACCAATGAAAATGATGGATTTTAATTAATATTACAATCTATCTAGCTAAATACCTACCAACACCTAAAAACAATTGCATGCACACCAACCGACCTGGGTTAAACCTTAACACATAAGAGAAACGAAGTCAGCCACGGAGCTAGGCCTACTAGCCCTGGTAACACCTGCCCTGGGTTAGTTCCCATGATGGCGTACCGTAGCCTAGTCATCCGGGGTGACTTCCCCTCATTCCTGATACTCCCTTAAAAAGAGAAGCATCCGAAGCGAGGGAGGAAGGGAGGGACCCTTTTTGTTTTAGGTGTTGGTAGGTATTTAGCTAGATAGATTGTAATATTAATTAAAATCCATCAATCTATTCTAGCCATACACTACCAACACCTAAAAACAATTGCAGTTTGCCCCAGCGGGGGCGGGTGATGCTTCAAAAATAGCCATGAGAGATCGGGGGGAAAAGACGATTCCCAGAATCATCGAATCCCCGAAGACATGACAGAAGACACACCCACGAAGTAACGAAAGGCAGATCCGAGGAAATCTAGGCACTTTCGCTACAGCGAAACGGGAACCCGCGCAACCAACACCTTCCCGAAAGAGAGGGTGTCGCTTTCGCTCCCGGTTTCGAAGTCCCTGAGACAGTACCGGAGGAACGTGTCGCGTGATCTCCAGAACGCGGACGCCATGACTTTCAACAAGGGCACCCCTCTGAGGAGAGCTAGAGAGGAAGAGATGGCGCGGAGCTCATGCGCCCTGACAGGGTTAGCAGGGAGGCTCGCGAGGGACTTAGAGTAGGCCAGCTTAACCAAGTCCAAAATCCACCTGGAGACAGTGATTTTCGAAATGTCCTTCAGGTACCTCGGGTTAATTGACAGGAAAAGCCGGCGCCTAGCGTCCCTGAGCAGCTTCGTCCTGGAGAGATAGATTCTGAGGGCCCTGACCGGACAGAGAAACCGGTCATCATCGTCAGGGCCGAGAACAGAACAGAGGCTGGAGATGAGAACAACGGGGGAGGAAACGTCCCCCGGTTGGTTTTTTTTTTTTTTTTGCTCTAAACTCCGGAAGGAAGCTCAAGGAGGAAAGAACATGGCTGACTAAAAAAGCAGCCAGGAGATGACAAACCCCGCATGGAGTCACCTAGAGCAGCCAAGGCCGATACAAAACGGACTATGAGTGGCCGGACCGGGCCACCACACGCTGCTACGCCCTTTCGACCGGAAAAATATCGATCGAAGTGGCGAGACTGAGAATCCGCAAAACAGCAGATTCAGCCTCTAAACTAGCAAACTGAGAGGCCAGGGAACGAATGTGCAACTGCACTTCGTAACCAACTCCAGATGCTAAGACCGTAGGAAGGCAAAACAAAAAACTGCCTCTGACGTAGGGACAGACCGAAACAGCAACATAGTTGCTATCGCATGACGTCAAATCGAACCAGATGACGCGGAAATGTCCCCACCGAAAAGGAAACATGTAGACAAAAGCGGAACAGTGTGCAAACGTGACGTAAACACACCTCGACTTTACCCATAAAAACACCCAGTCGAACAACTTAAGTTGAAAACTGACGTTTAGTGATCTGACAGCTGGGCATGAAAGATCAAGATAGCCGGACAGAAGGGTCCGATCGGGACGGAACCAGACCGAAAAGGATGGCTGGAACGAGTGAATCGAGTCCACTGAATGAACAACTCATGGTTGTAATCAGAGGAAACGAGGGTCTGAAACAGAGCAAGTAAAAACCATGCCCGCCAGAACAGACATCATTCGAAAGAACGGCGAAGCCGGGGCCGTTCAGAAGGAGTTGCCGCCACACACCGTGACCCACCGTCCCCGCGGGGAGGAAATGGGCCAGAGCCCGGCGGAAGGCTTTCAACTCCAGCAGATGATGTGGAGTTCGGACTCTCCTACAGCCCAAGACCCCGAGATCTGCTCGGCCTCCAGATGCGGCCCCCATCCGCAAAGGGAGGCGACCGTGTAGATGAACAGCTGGGTGCCCAAACGTCTGATTGGGACCGTACTGTTCAACCACGCCGCATCCGTCCAAAGACTGACGGACTTACTGAACCAGTTCTCACGGACGATCACCCCACCGTACAGAGAGGGGTCCGGGGTACGCGCCTTGACTTCTCTCTGAAGGGGCCTCCTGAACACCCTGCCGAGAGGGAGGAGTTCCGAAAAGGACCCCAAGAGGCCTAGAAGGCTGAGAAGGCGCCTCAGGGTGGCCGACTTCGCTTCTGAGAGGTCGGCCACAGAGAGAGAAGGCTGCTAAACCGTCCTCCGAAGCTGAGACGGAACTTGCCCTTGCCGAACCTCATCCCCAGGTAGCAAAACTGCTGTGAAGGAACGAGGTCCGACTTTTGGCGTTGATGCAAAAGCCCAGCGAGGTGGACAGATCCACCAGAAGCTGAGGGTGAGACAGAGACATGGGACGGCTGGAGGCAAGAAGCGGCCAGCCGTCCAGAAAAACTGTAAGTCTCAAACCGTTGGACCGAGCCAGAGAAGCCAACTCTCTGGCCACCGCGGTAAAAAACCAGGGGGCCAGGGAGAGACCAAAACGGACAGAAAGATTCTGCGCAGAGAAGTCTGGAGCCACCTAGGGCAAACTTCGCTGGGAGGAAACGGAGCGGGCAGAGCCCGAGTCCGAATCCAAGGCAGAATGAAGGGGAAGCCCGTGAGGACGGAGAACGCCCGAGCCGGCGGCCCGCAGCCGCACGGCCGAGGGACCGTTGCCTCTTGACGGACCGAGACGGCCGACCCGAAGAGCCACCCCGTGTAGGGGACCGTTAACGGCTACCCGGCCGGAACACCGGGGCTACCGGAGACCGACGGGGACCGTGCGGAGAAGCACCGTGCCGGCGGCCAATGGCCGGGCGGACGGGCGACCGCTGGCTGCAGGCGAACGGGGGAACCGAGCCCAGCCGAGCGGTTCATTCACGGACTCAAAGAGCCTGAAAACCACAGGAGAATTCGTAGGAGAAAAATTTTCCCCAAATTCTCTGAGATGGGCCGAATCAATGAAGCCGCAAAGCCATAGCCCTTGAGGGATAGAGAGAAAGATTCCTCCAACTGAAAAAGTTGGAAGACTCAATCTTGGCCTGGGCAAGACTCCTGGCGTCAAGGAGCTTCTCTGTTTCGGCCTTAGAAGGCTAAAGCGAAACGGTAGCTTCTGCCATCTCCCAGGCATAGAGGAAAGCCTTAGCCTTCCGATTGGAGTGGTCCAGAAGCTTAGGAGCTTGAAGGACCAGAGCTCCACTCCCTGGCGAGTGGCCGGACCGGGCCAGAACACGCTGCTACGCCCATGCGTGGATGGAGACGGGCTTAGCTAAGTCCACGTCCGAATCCACTGGAGAGCGCTGACGTAACAAGCCTCTGGGGTGGACTGACTGGAAGAACCAGGAGAAACCACCCCAACTTTGAGACCGAGTACCCACAGGGGGCCGGTGAACGCCCAAGCCAAGAGGTGGGACACCGTGCCGCCTGCTGGAAGCTGGGCGGACGGGAGTACCGTCAAGGGAGCCGTGCGGCGAGCCATCGCACAGTCGACGTAAGTCTGACAGGCGGAAGACCGTTGCCGGTGGACGGGCTGAAGAACCGCTACCGAATCCGTCATAGACGGACGGTACGGGGAGCCAACATCATGCCCTGGGGCCACGGCGGTGGCCACCGCTGCGGACACCGCCCGTCGGACCACGGACCGAAGCGAGCGGTGACGCAGAGCGTTCCGTAGCGGACGGTGACGAAGACCGTAGCCGTCTGACCGCAAGGTGGCGCCGTGTGTCCCGGGTCCCACCGCCGGCAGCCGGCGGCAGGACCGGGAGGACGGCTGGCCGTAGCCTGAGGCCGTAGAGCCGCGTCAACCGGTGCCGTACCGAACGTACGGACACCGGGAACCATGGGCGGCTACCCAGACGGTGCGCCGGTGTCAGCGGCGACCGACGGGCACCGTGCGGTGAATCACCGTGCCGCCGGCCGAAGGGCGGGCGGACGGTGAACCGCTGGACCCGGACAGACCGTGACCGACGGACACCGGAAACCATCGGCCTACCGCAGACGGCCGGTGGGCGGGGACGGACCGTGGGAGACCGCTGGGCCGCGGACAGACCGTGGACGACCGGCGGACGGGGGAACCGCCGTCACGGGGTCCGAGCGATGAGTCACCGCGCCGCGGACCGAAAGGCCGGCGGCCGGGAGATCGCTGGCTGGCCGTAGCCTGGAGCCGAGTGCCGCATCGACCGGTGCCGTACCGTCCATACGGCGACCGGGAACCAAAGGCGGTTACCCGGACGGTGCACCGGTGCCACCGGCGACCGACGGGCACCGTGCGGAGAATCACCGTGCCGCCGGCCGAAGGGCGGGCGGACGGGAGACCGCTGGATGCGGACGGACCGTGACGGGCGGGCGGGGGAACCGCCGTCACGGAGTCCGAGCGATGAGTCACCGTGCCGCGGACCGAAAGGCCGGCGGCCGGGAGATCGCTGGCTGGCCGTAGCCTGGAGCCGAGTGCCGCATCGACCGGTGCCGTACCGTCCATACGGCGACCGGGAACCAAAGGCGGTTACCCGGACGGTGCACCGGTGCCACCGGCGACCGACGGGAACCGTGCGGAGAATCACCGTGCCGCCGGCCGAAGGGCGGGCGGACGGGAGACCGCTGGGTGCGGACGGACCGTGACGGGCGGACGGGGGAACCGCCGTCACGGGGTCCGAGCGATGAGTCACCGTGCCACGGACCGAAAGGCCGGCGGCCGGGAGATCGCTTATGTTTGGACGCACGGTCAACCGGGGCATCCGGAGACCGTCGTTCACTACGGCGGTCCGCCGATTTACGGTGAGCCCAAACAACCGGTGCGTCCTCGTCGACTCGGGCCGGCTCCAGCCGAACCCGAGGAAAAAGGGGTGTGAGGACGCCCGGGGCCCGATCACCAGACATACTTCCGCAGAAGATGTACCAGCGCGGGGAGGGATAGCCTCCTGGCCTGTGGAATCCCTCGGCCACTCAGTGGGCCGTCATGTGGGGCCGTCCCTCCAGGGCACAACGGACTTATTGCACAGGCCTTCGGACAAAAGTCCGGATGGACCAAAGTCTCCCTCCTCCCGGGAATGGGTGGAGGAAGGAGACCCCCGACCCCCCAGAGACAGTCCGTCAGTGGGGGCTGCCACGCCTTGGCAAGTCGGGTCAACCAGGGGGATCCTGCGTCCCTGGGGATCCATGCGCTTACCAAGCGACTAAAATGGAGAGGACCACCGGCGGGCGGTCCGAGAGACGGCCCGGGTAGAAAAGGGCCTCCTAGAACAGACATGATGAACATCCATGGAAGAAAAAACATGGGGTGACACCGAAGGTCTGACCGAGAAAGAGACCCAACTGATCCAATGGATAATATTGGAGACGCTGATCAGATCGGCTCAAGTATTACGAAGAGACCAGACTGAACAAATTTGAGGAAAAAAGCCCCTAAAAAGGCTAATAATCTCCGACTGAGAGGAGAGATTAGAAAAGTTGAGCTCGGGAACAGAGGACTGCTCGGGAACAACTTTGAGCTAAGTCGTAGAAGACGATCTTTACTGGTCCAATTAGAGGAAAGAAGCCTAAAAAAGGCTAAAAACCTGAAAAAAGATCTGAAAAGTCCCGCTCGGGGACAGAGAATGCTCGGGAACAACAGAGGCGAAACGCGAAAAAGAAGGCGAGTATGCTTGTTGAAGCCGTAGCAGACGACGTTTTGAAAGCTGATATTTCGTGCTAAGACTTTTCTTTCTTAGCTTTCTCCCTGGGCGAATTCTTCTGTCTACCACTCAAAGAGGTAGTAGAAGAAGAAACAAAAGCCCTAGTACATAACAGGGGGGGAGAATATTGAGGAAGAGACCGAGACAAAAAAGTCTGGGTGACTGATACAGTGGAGTTGAAGAAGCCATAATGGCCGACATCGTTAGAAAAACGAAGTGAGCCAAGCCCACAAAATATTTCATAACTCCAGTAAAAGAAATCCTAGAAGAGGCTGAAATGAACGAATCAAAAGCCGAAAGCCTCAAGAATCGAACTGGAAAGGAGAAAAAGGAACGAACAAACCCTGAAGAGAGTAAATAAGACAATTTCTCAGAAGGAAGAACCCAAGTCAGATCATGGCGCCCTGGGATATCAGGAATGAGGGGAAGTCACCCCGGATGACTAGGCTACGGTACGCTATCATGGGAACTAACCCAGTGGTGTTACCAGGGCTAGTAGGCCTAGCTCCGTGGCTGACTTCGTTTCTTTTATGTGTTAAGGTTTAACCCAGGTCGGTTGGTGTGCATGCAATTGTTTTAGGTGTTGGTAGTGTATGGCTAGAATAGATTGGTGGATTTTTATTAATCCCTACTATCTATTTAACTTAATACTTACCAACACCTGAAACAACTGCATTAGCGTTAAGCGACCTGGAGCTATACCATAGCATATAGAAAAACGAAAGTAGGCATCTGGCCTTGACCCCTAGCCGGATGTGGGGCGGGAGTGATCCCCCCTTACCGGTCTAGCAGTGGCTAGGCCAATGAGCGCCTACTTCCGCCATTACAAAATTTTACAGGAAGCATCTTTATTAGTGAGGGAGGATACAAGGGAGGGTACCTCGTTTGTTTCAGGTGTTGGTAAGTATTAAGTTAAATAGATAGTAGGGATTAATAAAAATCCACCAATCTACTTTAACCATACTGTACCAACACCTGAAACAACTGCAGATTACCAAAGCGGAGGAGGGTAGATGCTTCAGTACCCCAACCCAACGCGTGAGAGCGAGACCTGGGCGCTTTTTCCCTTAGGGGGTTTAAAAAAGTGGTAATTCCACTAGACCCCCTTCCCAAAAAGCCCCGAGTAACCCCTTTTACTCCTTTAGCCTATATGCGGCTTTAGAAAGGGAAGGTAAAAGGCCTGCTCCAAATATTGCCCCAAAACATCATTGCAATGATATACCCACTAAAGTACCATAGGGGGAGTCGTTGGGAGCTTGCCTCCGTACTGACGGTCTAGACGGAGACGGCGGTCTGGGCAACAACTATCGTCCCGGGAGACCAAAACTTTCCTGATAGAGAAAGCGTCGCCTTCGTTCCCGGCCTCGATGTCTCGGAGGTCGAGCTGAAGGAACGTGTCGCGCGACCTCCAAAAGCTTAGAGAAGCTTAGTTCCGGAAAGGAGAAGCCCGAAGGCCCCGACCGGACAGAGAAAACGGTCCGAACCGTCGGGGCCGAGGACGGAACGAAAGATGGAGATGCGAACCAGAGGCGAGGGAACGCCGCCTACTGATTCTAAGCCCCGAATTCTGGTAGAAAGATCAAGGTGACCGAAGAGTACTCATCCGAGAACTCTATGACGCAGGCCAGGACGCTGAGAGCGTGAAGACCGCCGATCCTTCTGGCTGAAGCTACCAGAAAAAAAGAAAAAACGGTTCAGAGAGTGAGAAGCTTGAAGCTAATTGTAGCCAGGGGTTCACATAAAACTCTCAATAAGGTAAGAATCAGAAACACGACCGACTGAGGGACTCGAGAAGTCCTGGCAGGAGCTTGGAGGCGGACCGCGTCCAAGAAGAGAGAGACAGGGGTGACGTACAGAAAAGCCATGGCCAAGGAAATCGTAGTGATGAAGGCTGCTCTGTACCCCGAAAGGGTCCGGGCAGAGAAATTTCCAGACCCGTGAAGAAAACGCCAAGAGTTCTACAGACTGTACCGTAGAAGGTCTTAACGGATCGTACTTCCTGTCACCACCGAAGACGAACCGAACGAAAGAGTCCTGGAAAAATCCAGGAAGGCATCTCAGGAAAGAACATGGCTGACTAAAAAAGCAGCCAGGAGATGACAAACCCCGCATGGAGTCACCTAGAGCAGCCAAGGCCGATACAAAACGGACTATGAGTGGCCGGACCGGGCCACCACACGCTGCTACGCCCTTTCGACCGGGAAAAATATCGATCGAAGTGGCGAGACTGAGTCAAAAACAAATTGGCCCACATTTGGACAAGACTTGTTCAGAATGACGGGCAAGCAAAGGACCGACGACGGGAAGAAACAGCTAGTACTAAAAGATTAAGATGAGAATCCGCAAAACAGCAGATTCAACCTCTAAACTAGCAAACTGAGAAGCCAAGGAACGAATGTGCAACTGCACTTCGTAACCAACTCTACATGCTAAGACCGTAGGAAGGCAAAATAAAAACTGCCTCTGACGTAGGGACAGACCGAAACAGCAACATAGTTGCTATCGCATGACGTCAAATCAAACCAGATGACGCGGAAATGTCCCCACCGAAAAGGAAACATGTAGACAAAAGCGGAACAGTGTGCAAACGTGACGTAAACACACCTCGACTTAACCCATTTCAACGGCACTGACTCAAAATGGGGGTGGGGGGCCTGAAGGAAGGCCCAAAAACACCCAGTCGAACAACTTAAGTTGAAAACTGACGTTTAGTGATCTGACAGCTGGGCATAGAAGATCATGTTAGCCGGACAGATGAGTCCGATCGGGACGGAACCAGACCGAAAAGGATGGCTGGAACGAGTGAACGAGTCCACTGGATGAACAACTCATGGTTGTAATGAGAGGAAACGAGGGTCTGAAACAGAGCAAGTAAAAACCATGCCTGCCAGAACAGACATCATTCGAAAGAACGGCGAAGCCGGGGCCGTTCAGAAGGAAGGCAACAAGGGTACGGTTGAACAACTCTCGGTTGCAACCGTGAAAGAAGGAGCGCACGCTCCGACTTCTCTCTGCAAGGGCCTTAGTATACCTTGGCAGGAGGAAGGAGCTCCGAAACTGACTCCATCAGACTAAGAAGTCTGAGGAGACGGAAAAGTGTGACCGACTTCGTACTGAGAGGACGGACACCAACAGAGAAAACGAGGACAGTGTCCTCCGAGGCTGAGACTGTGAATCCGACCGTGTCGAACCCATCTCCAGACAGTCTTTAAAGTGCCCCAAAAAGAGTCTCTGGCCAGAAGAATCACCAAGAGAAGCTAGAGCCACTCCAAAGGTTGGTTCAATCACGGACTCAAAGAGCCTGAAAACCGCAAGAGAGGTCGTTGGAGAGGTTTTGCTCAAAGTACAGCAATGAACCGAATCAACAACGTCACAAAAGCACAGCCCTTGAGGGCTTTGGACAAAGATGCTTCCAACTGTATTACGTTGGAAGGAAAAAACTTGACCGGGCAAGACTCTTGTCACAATGGAGTTTCTCCGCTACAGCCTTAGAAGGCTTGGAGAAAGAGGGAAACGGGAGGTAGTCCATGGACACCTAGCACCGACTTGAACGGATGAATCAACAAAAAAGCCCACGGGAACTGAATCTTCCTTGGGCCAGGTAGACCTGCCCAAGGAGAAACGGTTAGTTACTGCGAGAAGCATAACAGAGTATCCAAGTGACGTCAGGATAACCATGGAAAAATCCAATTGAACGGTACTGACTGAAAGAAACGGTAGAGGATTGAGGAACAAAAATAACCGTTTAATTAAACGGCCATGACTTGTAACGAGTAACCCAAGTAAGAAAAACAAGGCCTGACAGGCTGGGCCGAAAAAGGCCGGAAAAGTTGATAGAACGGTTGGCAGGACCGGTTGAATGAGTAATCAGGTTGAACAACCCTTGTTGTAACCAGAAAAGCATTAAACTGAATAGAGCAAGAAAACCCATGCTCGTCAGAATTGAAGAAACGGACCACAGGAGCCGTTGCAACAGACATGAATGAAACAAAGAAAAACGATGGATCATTCCCAAAAGCCACCGTGACAAACGGAAGGTCAGAATCACCATGAGGTTCTTGAAGAACCGGAACGGAACCCGACGGTCCGTTGCCCAACCCGGTAAAATGGATCGGTGAAAGCGATCGATCAGAAGCACAAGAGAGAGACCAGCAGATCGAAGTAGATCTAACCAGATGATTAGATGGTACAAGAGAACTCTTCTTGTGAGAAAACCCTTGAAGAGCCCGACGATGAACCAAAAACCGATAGAAAACGGCTGGTTCATTCACGGACTCAAAGAGCCTGAAAACCACAGGAGAATTCGTAGGAGAAAAAATTTCCCCAAATTCTCTGTGATGGGCCGAACCAACGAAGCCGCAAAGCCACAGCCCTTGAGGGCTTTGACAAAGATTCCTCCAACTGCTTGAAGTTGGAAGACTTAATCTTGGTCGGGGCAAGATTCCTGTCGCAAAGGAGCTTCTCTGCTTCGGCCTTAGAAGGCTAAAGAGAAACGGTTAGCTTCTGCCATCTTCCCGGCACAAAGGAAAGCCTCTGCTTTCCGATTGGAGTGGTCCAGAAGCTTAGGAGCTTGCAAGAACCAGAACTCCTTTCCCTGGTGAGTGGCCGGACCGGGCCAGAACACGCTGCTACGCCCTTGCCTGGATGGAGACGGACTTAGCTAAGTCCACGTCCGAATCCACTGGAGAGCGCTGACGTTACGAGCCTCTGGGGTGGACTGTCTGGTCAGAACCAGGAGAAACCACCCGAGCTTTTTGAGGACGAGTACCCTGAAGCAGATCCCGGTGAGGGACCACAGGGGGACGGTGAACGCCCAAGCCGGACCGTGTGGTAGGGACGGACGGACGGTGCACCGGTGACCGTCTGGGAACCGTGCGGTGAGTCACCGTGCCGCCGGCTGGACGCCGGACGGACGGGAGACCGCTGCGTCTTGACGGGGGTGACGGTGGACGGGCTGAAGAACCGCTACCGTTTCCATCTTATGAGGGACGGTACGGGGAACCGACATCGTGCCCTCGGGCCACGGCGGTGGCTACCGCCGGTGGCTACGGTCCACGGACCGTAGCGGGCGGTGACGAAACCGCCGGTCCACGGACCGTGCGGTCCGTAGCGGACGGTGACGGAGACCGTAGCCGTCTGACCACACGGTCTGCCGAGGCCTCCCACCGAGGGAGGCCCGGGTCCGCCGGGAGCCCGGCGAGGCGGAGGCCCGGGGAGGCCATCTAGGCCGCGGCCTCCGAGCACGGCCCGAGTGAGGGAGGCCTCCCACCGAGGGAGGCCCGCCCGGGGAGGCCCGAGGCGGGGAGGCAGAGGTGAGGCCGAGGCCTCCCAGGGACCGAGGGAGGCCCGGGTCCGGAGAGGCCTAGGACCGGGGAGGCCGCCTCCGGCGGCCCCGGGCACGAAGGAGGCCCCCGGTGAGGGAGCCGGAGAGGCCTAGGACCGGGGAGGCCGGAGGCCGCGGCCTCGTAGGTCGGGGCCTCCGAGGCCTCCCACCGAGGGAGGCCCGGGTCCGCAGGAGGCCTGATGGAGCCGGAGAGGCCTAGGCCGGGAGGCCTCGTCGGTGGGGAGGCCTCATCCGTCCGTAGACGTGTCGACCGGCCTCCTGGCCGGGAAAAACACTCAACCGATGTTAACCCAATGGGGCGAACACCGGGAGAAACTCTCGGACAGAGGCCCGCGCGAAGCGTCCGAGAGTGACACCCTTCACGCCGTCGGAGTGTCCCCGACGACGAGGGGGTGTTTGCCGGTAGGCCTCGGCCTCCCCCGGGGAGGGCCTCCCCGGCCGGGGAGGTGTCGAGAGGCCTACGGCCTTCCGGGCTCGAGTTCCCATCGAGACACCGGGATGTCTGCCTGAGGCCCCAGTCATAAGACCTCGACCAATGGTCGGATGGGGACCTCCTTCGCCCTCCCTCCAACACAGGGTCGGAGAGGTTAGGGAGACTAGGCGGGCCCCCGAGTGCAAACTTGCCACTCGGAGCGACAGACATGCGCAGCTGCGACTTATCCAACGAAGTTTGTCCAGACGTCCGTGTAGAAGTGGAGGCCGTGAAGAGAGGCCTCCTGGAACAGAAAGGCATGGCAGAAAAACACACGGACGAAATGGGCCTAGAGGCCTTCTGCACAACCGAAGCAGAAGGAGGGCCGAAATAAACAACTCGTGAAGACCAGTTTCTGGCTGAATGAGACGAGAACCGAAGAGGCCGCAGGAGTACTACGACCGTAGACTATATAGAGGCCTATAGAGGATAAAGAACGTTTAGACTTTTTAGAAAAAGTTTGAACGGATGAATTTTTCTCAAGAGGACCGAATCGGAACAATAAGAATAATATCGTGGAAGAGAACGAACCGTAGGGTCCGAAAGAACTTGACTGATAAATAGGAACTCGAGTTGAAGAGACCAAATGACGCGCGCGCGCGCGTGCACTACTAGTACTACTACTAGCAGTGCACGGTGTGTGACGAACAGAAAAACTAAAACTGTGAAAGTTCTAGAGAACTTAGGCTATAGAAACTGAGTCAATCGAGACTCAGTATTACACTGAAACTGATGATAGAGAGGAACAGGAACGAACCCACCAGTTAAGAGTGTTGTAAACCAAAAAAGGTAGAAGCCAGGCAGCCCAGGTCAACAAAGAAACGCTGGAAAATTGTAATGACGGAAGTAGGCGCTCATTGGCCTAGCCACTGCTAGACCGGTAAGGGGGGATCACTCCCGCCCCACATCCGGCTAGGGGTCAAGGCCAGATGCCTACTTTCGTTTTTCTATATGCTATGGTATAGCTCCAGGTCGCTTAACGCTAATGCAGTTGTTTCAGGTGTTGGTACAGTATGGTTAAAGTAGATTGCAGCATTTAATGCATATGACGTCAAGCACAACCCCTTTTCTGATGACGTAGTGTGTTAGGTACACGTTTCGGTCAACCCTTGCGTCTTTTACTACGAACGGAAACAAATAATAGACGGTTTTTCGAAATCCGGAATTTTCAGCGTTCACCCGGAATTTACTATTTTACCCGGAATTTTAGCAAATTTCCGGAATAATTCCGGCTAAACCGGAATGGTAAACAGGTCTGCTTGCTCCAATGGAAAGCGACACAGAAAGCAGAACTTAGAAATACGCTCTCACCTTTCCTCAGCGCCTGGGCCCGGGTGTGTCGCTCAGGGCTGCCGGACGACGTCGCCGACGACACCGACGGACTGTCATCCGCCGACGTCCCCCTTTCCGACGCCGACTTCGCGGGAGACACTGCCGCATTCCGCTGTCCCTTCACCTTCGTTTCCCGCTCACCATCATCACCACCAGCCTCCGCTTCACCACCCGTGTTGGACCCCTTCTTGTCTGGGGAGTGCTGGGAGGTCCTCCGAGCGGGTTTCAGCTTGGTGAAGCCAGCCTCCTTGTCACCCCGCTGTTCCTCCCCGTCCGCTTCTACAGGTGGCGCTTTCACGGTCTGAGCGGGTTTCGGCTTGGTGAAGCCGGCCTCCTTGTCACCCCGCTGTTCCTCCCCGTCCGCTTCTACAGGTGGCGCTTTCACAGTCTGAGCGGGTTTCGGCTTGGTGAAGCCGGCCTCCTTGTCAACCCGCTGTTCCTTCCCGTCCTGTCCTGGCGGTGGTGGTGGTTGTACCGCCGATCTTCGGGTGGCTTTCTTCTGCAGGGAGCTGAACAGAGTGTTGGTGAGCCCCGAGGACGTTCTCCGACCCGCCTTGGGGGGCTTTGAGGGGGCGGCTGACTCCGACGCACTGCTTCTTCGCTTAGAAGCGGAAGGCGCTTTGTTACCTCCTAACCCCCTGCCTGATGCGCCCGTGTCAGCATCTTCAGTCTGGGACGCCAGCATAGAGTCTCTTTTCTTTTTTGCGGCTGATTTTCGGCGGGGCTGCGCGCCAAGATCCGAGCCATCGTCTTCAGACCGCTTCGCGCTGATAGGTGGGGGGGAGGTGGTTTCTGGTCCAGGCTTCGGTTTCGCAGGGGAGGACTCTGCTGCTGCGGAGGCTACAGCAGGGGCGGTGGACTTTCTCTGGGAGCGCGTTCGTCTGGACACGGGGGTGGTGCTCTTGGCCTTCTTAGGTTGGTGGGCCTCTTCTTGGGGAGTGGTGGTGCTGCTACGACTCATCGACTGTCTTTTCTTCACCCCCGCGCTCTCCGCTTCACCATCCCCGGCACTGGAGCTTCTTCTCTTTCCAGCTTTCTCTGCAGAACTTTTTCTCTTTTTAGCTGGAACTTCTGTCTCTGCTTCCTCGATGCCACTGTCAGATTTTCTGTTTCCCTTGCGGCTTGGTTCTACCTTCGCCGTTTCTGGAGTTTTGTGTTCCGTTTCGGCCAGGCTGTTCATGGGGCTCTTTGTCAATGAATCCGCTCCTGCCCGTTCCAGAGAGACTTTCCTCTTCTTTGGCTGCTTGGTGGGGCTCGGGCTCTGTTCAGGTGGAGGAGCTCCACCAGGTTCCTGGTCCTGGACATCCTGCCTTCCTTTCGCTGCACCCTCAGCTGTCTGCTTCTCCTCCTCAGAGGTAGTTTTCTTTGCGTCTTCCACATTTGCTGCAGCCGCAGGACTCTTCACTGCGGGACTCTTCACTGCAGGACTCTTCACTGCAGGACTCTTCACAGCAGGACTCTTCACTGCAGGACTTTTCACAGCAGGACTCTTCACAGCAGGACTTTTCCCTGCAGGACTTTTCCCTGCAGGATTCTTTACAGCAGGACTATTCATTGCAGGACTTTTCCCCGCAGGACTTTTCCCCGCAGGACTCTTCCAGGAGGAGCCCCCGGTGTGGGGCAAAGTCTCAGGGGGCAGAAACACAGGGGACAGCAGAGACTTCCCCGAGGACGAAGAAGAAGAAGAGCTCCGCTGCCTGGCGCCGACACTGGCAGGGGACCGCGCCTTGAGATGTCGACGGAGGTCAGGGCCTACGTCCCCTTCGCCGCCGCCGCCGTCCCCCTCCGCCTCCGACACCGACTCCAGCACCACCGTGTCACCGCCTCCGCCTTGTCCTTCTGACGGCTCTGCTGGAGACAGGCTGCACCTCGCACTACCAGCCCCCTTCAGTGGGGAACCCCTGGGCTTGGGAACAGTGACGGTGGTGGTTGTGGTGGGGTAGCTGATGTCCTCGCTGACGTCCTCGCTGCCCTCTGACCCGGCCTCCATCCTGTCGCTGATGGTCCGGGCGATGGCTACGACCGATCGGGTGATGGGGGACTGCAGACTGGCACCTTCGTCTTCCACCATCACCACCTTCTTCTTCTTCCTTTTAGCCGACAGCTCCTGGTCACCTGACACGCTCTGGGCCATGGCTCGCTCGCCGCTGGGCGGACTTTGCAGCGAACAATCCGACGACCCTTTCTTCCTGGACGAGTTTTCCGACGCCTTCTCCTTGGGAGTTGACACCAGGGGGCGTTTTCCTGCAGGCGTGGACGTCTTTGGAGTCGCAGGGCTGAGCTGCGAAACGAAAATAATGTCGTCAGAGGACAGGGCGGGGCTCGTCCTGCCTCTCTCAGCATCCTCCTCGCTGTCTGCTGATATCACTATCGCGGCATCTTCGGAAGGGTGGGGCTCTCGATCGCCAGTCTCTCTCCTCTCCGCTCCACTGCTTGCGACAGCAGCGCCCCCTTGCGTCGTCTCGCTGTCTCTTCTTTCTTTCCCCTCGCTCTTTCTCCTTTTCTTCCTTTCGGCAGAGTCGGCGTGCTGGGGCTGTTTGAAGGTCACTTCGGGGCTGGTCACTGACCCTTCACCATCCCTCTCCTTCTCCTCTGCACTGGGGACACCTAGTGGCTTCTTTTTCAAGGTAGACGGCGATTCCTCCACACCTTGCCATTCGCCTGCTGGTTTATCCGTCCTTGGTGAGGAGGGGCCGCTTTCCGCGCTTCCCTCTGCGAGTTTCTCTACCGCGGCCGACGGTGATTTCTGCACCACGTCTGACCCTCTCTTCTTCTTCTTCTTAAGTTCTGTTGAGGGCGAGGCGAATCCCTGGCCTAGTTTCGTGTCCCTTTTCTTCTCCGGTCCTTCTCCAAGCTTGGACTGGGTGGCTTTCGGATCTTCGCACGTTTCCTGCCCTGATTCTTTTCCTTCATCCCCATCTTTATCGCCTCCTTCCTTCTTCTTTGTCGTCTTAGCGTTAGCGCCAGGCCCTTGCACGTTCTCCACAGCCAGATCCGCTTCTTCTAAGGACTTGTTTTCCAAGATTGCGGGCAGTTTCTCCGCAGCTCCCCATCTTTTCTCCTCCGACGCAGAAGGCGTTTTCCCGCCAAACATCTCGGACCTTCTCCTTTTCTTTTTCTTGGCGTCTTCCGCCGCCGCCGACAGCGAAGACGCTTTCGTCTCGCCCCTGTCCACAAAGAAACCCTCAACATTCCTGTTATGAGAATCTGCTGAAGGCGCCCCTACTTTGGACTCCTTCATCTTTTTCTTCTTCTTTTTCTGTGAGTCTGTCCCAGGTTTGGACTGAACAATGGCAGATTCCCCAGAGGTCTTCTCTCGCCCCGTTCCGGCGTCATCGAGAACATCGTCGTCTCTCTCCTCCTGCTTTCTGGGTTTCTTCTTTCTCTTTTTCTTTTGAAGCTTCTCTTCGGATTCTTCCGAGCGTGTCGAGTTGTTCCCCCCCGCCTTCGTTCCGCTCTCCTGCCCTCGATCGATGAAGAAAACGGCGCTCTCTGACGATGGAGTCGTCTTTCCTGGTGTTGTTGTTGCCGCCTTGGCGGCAGCGACAACCTTCGACTTTTTCTTTTTCTTCTTCTTTTTGGAGGGTTGTTGTGTGGGATCGGAACTTGGCACGGATGACGTCTGCTGCTTCCCTACCCGGTCCATGACAAACGACGCTTTGTCGTCAGCGCCGCCGTGAGCCGGCTCAGAGTCTCCCAGCTTGGTCCAATCAAACACCTCCACCGCGTTTTCTTCGACGTCGCTGTTGTCCTCCTCGTTCATCTTCTCTTCATCATCGTCGTCGTTGTCATCATCTTCATCTACCTCGCTGTTGTCATTCGCAGTGGTAGCGAGGGAGTTGACTCTGTCGTCGTCTTCTTCTTCGTTGTTGTTGGTTTTCTTCTTTTTCTTCGTCTTCTTTGACTTTTTCTTGCCGTTATCCGCCGCCTGAAACGGATATTTTGTTTGTCATTGAAATCACACATTTCACCGTTGATCAATTTTATCCCCGTAACCTAGCAATCAGCCAAATACCTGGATATGATGTATTTAAACGAATATTAGTTTTTTCATTGAAATTACACATTTGTGATGGTGCTTGGGAAAAAGTCAAAAACAGACATCAGTCGCTCAGAATGTTTTTGAGCAAAAGCCAAAAATAATCAACCCCCCCAACATACCAAATTTCTATTTAGGGCATATTTATGTCTATTTTTATGGATTCTACCAGTATCCACAACATGAAAGACAATTTTGAATGATTTCTTTGTTTATTGGCTTTTTTGTAGTTTTTTTAAATCAAGTAAATAGCAACAAAGAGGCAAAACTTCTATGTCCGATTTCTGCAAATGATCTAACTCGATTGTCCAACTTCAAACGGCTATAAAAGCAAAACCAAAAAAGACAACTCAATTCTGTTTTCCGTGCATTGACTGGGAAGCTTCGATGTCAGGCATGAAAGTGGATGAAGATCAAAAAGGAGGAGATTTTTTGAGCTGAGAACGTTCCCCAAAATTTTTTCCAGCCGAGTTTTCAGCTAACTAACGTCAGAAGTTTTGTTCAGCGGGGAGGGGGGCTAATCTATTCCAAAAATTTGGTCGGCACAAATATTCTTCCACCCACATATTCAGCTAACATCGCTACTTTTGTTGAGCGGGAGGTACTCATTTCGCCTTCCTTCGCACAAATGAAGCGAGTGAGCTAAAGCGACTTCCGGTTAACCAGTTTGAGAATCGCCAAATAGAGACTTGTAGATATAAGAATACGGCAAGATCGGTCCTTTACTTCTATACAAACATTTTCAGAAAAAAAAAAATTCAGCAGAATTTTTTTTTACCAGCGGAAGTTTTGAAAAAATTCCGCGGATTTTCCACGAAAAGCGGAATTCTTTCATGCCTGGATGTAAAGAGAAAGTTTGTGGAGGTGGAGTGACGGGGTGTCTAGGTGGAGGGGGTGGGTGGGGGATAAATAAGGTTGAGGGCGAATAGCTGATGCAGAGAGAGTAAGGCAGGTGAAACATATGACTGTGTGTGTATGTTAGGGAACTGTAGGGGATTGGGGAAAAGGGGCATAACTCAAAATATCAGACTATATATTATGATTGGGTAATATTGCATAATTATATAGAAAATGCATGTGTTTATTTGTAGTTTTAAATTTGGTTGTTGCTTGTTCATGATACGTTTAACGTGTCGCAAAACAATTATCCTTTGTGAGGACATAATAAAATTTGATTGATTGATTGATTGATCTCTCTCTCATTATACAGACACGCACACACATTAATTTGTTTGAACACACACACACACCTGCATGTTTCCGTGCTGCAGTGTGTGGTCATCCACAGAGCGCCCTGCTGCCTTGGCCTTTTCATAGGAAGCAATGGTCTGTAACACAGCACAGCACACCACCCATCAATTTATGTGCACTGCGGCTTCACTGCCACAGACCTGTTTACCCTTATAAATTATATAATAATGAACAACCTGGAATTTGCCACAGAAAACCCCGGAATTTGAGAATAAAAACCAGAATTCTCATCGCAATGTCGCTTATGCCGCCATGCGAAATTTTGGTCCACGTTGCAGTACTTGCAGTGTGCATGCTCGTCTCCCAAACGCGAACTTGTTATTCCTGGCACTTTCAAATACTTTAGAGAAAACTCCTGCTTCACTTTTGGTCGTTTCATAGACGTTTTTTCAAAATCCTGGGATTTTCAGCATTCACCCAGAATTTATTATTTTACCCAGAATTTTTGCAAATTCCCGCAAAACCGGGAGGGTAAACAGGTCTGCTGCCAGCACATGCTTCTACTCTAGCCCAGGGCTGCCTGTCCCCTGTTGCAGTTTCCAGGGACAAACAGGGTTCATACACTGCGATGGCTTGGAGTCAAAACGGACTATCCTTAGATAGTCCATTGACGTATTATTGGATTTATTACAAAAACTAATAACTTGCATCAAACAATGACTGCAGAAATATAAAAAGGGGGTTTTGCTTTTTATATTTCAGCAGTCTTTTTTTGTATACAAGTTATTAGTTTTCGCAATAAGTTCAATAATGTGTCAATGGACGAAGTTTTCGCAATAAGTTCAATAATATGTCAATGGACTATCCAAAGATCTCCAAGCCATCGTATAAAAATTCACAGACTTTCAAATACCTTTTCAAAGACTATCCTATTTTTCATAGACAGACCTCTCACGACAAGCAATGACGACGACTCTTTCGATCATGATCATTTATTAAATTAAACCGGTGTAGCCAACTCTCGACAAATCGAAGACATCTGCCATATGGAAAATAAGTCAAATTAAATTGCTTCTTTATCAATTCTGGAAGCAAACAAACAAAAACAAAAAAACCATTTATGGCTTAATTACTCTCTTCAAGGACAGATTGTAAGAATAGGTATCGCCTAAAATCTTTATCCTTGTTAAATAAAGTTTTTCAGTGTTCAGTGTTTCATTTTGGAGACTGCTCGACTGTGAAGAGGGGAAGTATTGTTGTGTTGTCCGTGTTGTTTGAAAAAGACATTTCTGTTGAAATATTACACATTCTGTTGTTTTGTCTCGTCAATAAAATAACGCCACTCTGCACTTCTTGTGTTTGTTTGTGTGGTACTTTTTTTTTAAGGCATCAATGACTTTTTCACAACCGCTCCACGGTTTTCAGACCAAAGCCTTTTACATCGACCGCTGAAGAAGAAGAAGACCAAAGCCAATTTTCAAAGACTTTCAAAGACTTGAAAATGGCACTCCTTGTCTGAAAAGTCCTTCAAATACCTTCAATCAAAGACCGGGCAAACCCTGCTCCATGTATTTTTCACCAAAATATTTTTGATATGGACATGCTTGGTGCAGTTTTTATCAAAGATTTCTTGATTGAGTGTTTCAACTAAGTAGCGGTGATTTTGTGTGTTTTGAACGGATGTGCGCGCGACCCGTTACTTTATTTTCACCTTTATCGAAGAGCGAATCACGTCTTCACCGGCGTCCTCCAGGAAAAAGGAGGTCACCGTGCGACCTTTGAACTTGCGGTCACCAGGCAGCCAGTCGCTGGCGGAGGCTGGGCTCCACCGCTGCAGCCAGTCCGCAAAGCCTACTGGGGCACGCAGCATGCGCACCTCCTGTGTGAGAGAGAGAGAGAGAGAGAGAGAGAGAGAGAGAGAGAGAGAGAGAGAGAGAGAGAGAGAGAGAGAGAGAGAGAGAGAGAGAGAGAGAGAGAGAGACAGAGAGAGAGAGAGAGAGAGAATTTATGGGAAAGGAGAAGAGACACAGGAAAATTAGAGAAGATATACGTAACCATTATAATAATAATAACAATAACAATAACAATAATAAAAATCATAATAACAATAATAAGCATTTTTTTGCGCTCAATCTTAACCCTTTCGCCACCAGCCGTTTTTAACCATAAAATAATAGAGACATTTAATCAATAATTAAGAGAGATCCAAAAGAAAACAATCTATCTGTAACCAATATTGTATATTCCTAACTGCATTTTTTGCTCAATCTTAACCCTTTCGCCACCAGCCGTTTTTCAGCCCAAACATACCATTAAACTGGGTATATCTGCAATATTGTGATTTCCTCTGTGACATGCATAACATTAGGCCTATCCTTACCTCCCAAAATTAAGAAAACAGGGTCTTCGGATAACAGGCCCTGATTTGATGCCTTTTAGTGACGTGGGTGTCAAACCTTTGTGGTGCATAAATGCGACATTGGCGGTGAAAGGGTTAATCTTAAAAAGCCCTAAGCGCTTACAAAATAATAAGATAAATAATAATAATAATAATAAATAGCATAAATAATTAACAAAATATAGATCACCAGCAAGAACACCATGCGCGCGTGCTCGCACACACACACATTGGAGGAGGGTCGGTAAGAAATGCAAAACCTTATCGCATCCCGTCACAAGTATAGTCGCTTAAATTACACCATAAAAGTGCAATAATTAAAAAGACGTAGACTACAGTGCGATGGCTTGGAGTCAAAACGGACTATCTTTAGATAGTCCATTGACGTATTATTGAAACTATTACAAAAACTAATAACGTGTATCAAACAATGACTGCAGAAATATATAAAGGGGGTTTTGCTTTTTATATTTCTGCAGTCTTTTTTTATACAAGTTATTAGTTTTTGTAATAAGTTCAATAATATGTCAATGGACTATCTAAAGATAGTCCGTTTTGACTCCAAGCCATCAACTGTGGAACCTCACTTATAAGACCTTCAAAACTCATCCAAAATGAGGTCTTATAAGGGAGGGGTCTTATATTTTATAAGGGAGGTGATTTTACTACTTACAAAGAAGGGCAATGTCTCAGAGAAGTAGGTCTTATGTGGGAGGGAGTCTTATAATGGGAGGTCTTATAAGGGAGGTTCCACTGTATAAGGCAATACTTTTTCCACCCCAGACTGAGACCCCTGCCCGCGCAGACCTGTTTACTCTACTCTTTTCGAGTAGTATTTCGAGTAGTACTCTACTCAATTTGGACCTCTACTACTCTTCAAAACTGAGAATGATGCTTAATTACTCATTTTCAGTGTAGAACATTGTTTGATGGTTTAATAATGAATAAAACTACACATTTTGAGACAAAGCTACTCATTTCAGCTATCCAGACTACTCAAGACTTGTGCATAGCCAGTAAACAGGTCTGCCAGGCTGCGCCTTATAATGTGACTGATAATATAGCAACACTGGAACACTGGAAACACTTTATTTGACAAGGATAAAGATTGTAGGCGATGCCTGTTCTTACCATCACAATTAGTAAGAAAATATAAGAAACAAATCTGAAATGTGTTTAAAATTGGGTGGGAGGGGTGGGGTGGGGGTGCGCCTTCTATCAAGGTGCACCTTACAGTCCGAAAAATTATTTGAGGAAAATTAAAACCAGTCAGAATGTGGGGGATTTGCATGGGTGCTCCTGGGAAATTAAAAAAAATCATGCAAGGGGGGGCCCCGGCGGAGTGCAGGGGCAGCGCACACACACACACGTTTACTGCTCTTTTTTCACCCCTCTAGACTAGTACAAGTGCTACATTCCTTTGAATATAGCAAATGCTTATAGCCCTATAGGCCTTTTTATTGCACAAGTGTGTGTCGAAGAAAATCGTTGCTTCTCAAATTCTCATAATCCGGCGAGGCCGGCTCTAGGCAATTTAGAAACCCTGCAATTCAGGACATCCTGCAAGGAGCACCCATGGATTTGTGGTTAACCCTTTCACTGCCAACAGTATTTCAACCAAAACTTTCCATTAAATTTACCTGGATAGAGAACAAAATCCATCTGCAGTATTGTGGATTCTTCTGTGACATACATATATAAAATAAGGTCTATCCTTACTTCCCAAAACTAAGACAATAGGGTCTTTGGATACTGGACCCCATTTTGATGCCTTTTAGTGACATAGGTGGTAAATCACTGTGGTGCTAAAATGCGACTTTGGCGGTGAAAGGGCTAAACTGCGCCATCGAAAGTGTAATGATTAAAAAGTATATCGAAAGTTCCCACCTTGACAATGTCCTCCAGGTGCGTCCAGAGGTGCTTGCACCTTGCGGTCATCAGCACGTAGCGCAGGTAGTGACTGCAGTCCCCCTTCCCTGGCCTCTCCCCCATCACGTACCTGCACACGGCACAGACGACAACAACACGCTGCAGAACTGGCAGGGTTTCTGATTTTCTTCTTCTCTTAAAGGGGCACCCTGACGGATGAGTTTTTGTAAGAAACACTTCCAGATCACCAGGAAAACACCCTTTACAGAGATTGCAACACTCACTTTGCTCTGGTTTCCTAGAAATCAAACCGTCAAATCGGCGATTCCTCCTTGGCGGAGGTGCTGGAAGTCAAATTATTTCACCCAATTCTTTTCTAATGGCCGCCAAATCATTTGCACAAAATTTTCGCATACAAGCCGTTTTATTTTTATTATTTTAAATTTTATACAGTTTATCTAAAGGAGTTTCGCTCACAACAAAGGAAATAGCTCCAATTTGGTTTTTACTGCACGACAAAAAAAAGAAAACGCTTCAACCACAATAAGTGACCTCCACCCACCCCATCCAAAATGGCTACTGTCTCCGACATCTCTGCCAAGGAGGAATCGCCGTTTTGATGGCTTAATTGATAGGAAACCAGAGCAAAGTGAGTGTTCCGATCCTTGAAAAGTCTGTTTTTCTGGTGATCTCGACGTGTTTCTTGCAAAAACTCATCCGTCCGAGTCCACCTTTTAAGGGGTACGCTCACCCCCTGCTTACAACTTCAAGGGGTATAATTATTCACCCCCAGTTTAAAATTTTAAAGAGTCGAAACGAAAACTTGGGCAGAAACTCCACGCAATTCTCTCACGCGCCCGCACACACAGACACATACACATGCGCACGCACGTCCACATAACACACACACACCGACTTCAAATATGTCCAACTTTTTGTGAACCATGATTGACTGTCTTTTCTTTTCCTTAGTTTCGTTTTCATTCTTAGTGCTTGAATCTGTGTTTTCTTGTTTGAACTGTGCTTCATGGGTGCTACTCCTCAAAATGAAAAATACTGAAAGGCCGGGGTCCAGGGGCCGCTGAGAATGCAATTGCAGAGATCGTTTCCATAGCTCTCCTGCAATCTGGGAATGGGTGAGGAACAGATTACGATTTGACATCATAGTTCTGTTGGCAGACGACAGTTGACACTTTGTAAAGTGACTGTCTAAGTTGCTGAGACATGACAAGTCACATTACCTTTTTACAAGAAATACAAAAGATCTATGGTTAAAATCATATTTTCATGACAAAGATTTTTACTGACATTTCAGAAACACAACTATAAAGTTATAAAGCCGTTCAAATAGAAGATAATAATTAGATCATAAGTGAAATATGATGTCAACGGATCCAAACATGACTCTCAATTGAGTTTTTCTAAGCAACATTTTTAACATATTCATACGTTTAACATCATAAATATCATTTTGGTGAATTGAAATATAGTTGTAACTTACCTTTCTGACCTTGCTGTGCAACTCAAATATTAGAGTACGCTTTATAAGCTCTTAGCTTGTTGTACTCGAAGTTCATAAATGTATTGCTGCTTTATGATTTTCTATTCTTGAATAAATTCTTGTTTAAACCAAATATGTCCAACTTTTTGTGAACCATGATTGACTGTCTTTTCTTTTCCTTAGTTTTTGTTTTCATTCTTAGCGCTTGAATCTGTGTTTTCTTGCTTGAACTGTGCTTGTATGAGACCACACTGTCATTTCTCTCAACGAGATAATAAAAGAATTTTCGACTTTGACTTTGACACATAGATGCATGCATGCACACACACACACACACACACACACACACACACACACATTCATACTCATGCACATTATGTCTTTGTCTGTTATAGTGTTGATTTATTTTATCGCTGCAAAAAGAATTGCCTGTACTTAAGTACTGTTCTGTCAGTCATGCCTCAAGAAACAGGGGTATTACTATTAGTACTCTTAGGCCGGGTTCACATTAGACGCGCAAGTTCCGTACGGAAAACCTTAAATAAGTGGAAGAAAGGACGACAGTTAACGCATTTTAAGGGGAAATTCGGACACGTGCGCAAATCTTTTCCCTTCTTTGTTTCACTTATTTATGGATTGCGCACGGGGACTTAGTCTAGGAGGGAAAAAAAGTATGGTCTTGTAGTGGGTAAAGTACGGTACTTTGACACCTGCTTACCCTTATGTTATAATGAACCTGGAATTTGCCACAGAAAAACCTGGAATTTGAGAAGAAAAAAACCCAGAATTCACATCGCAATGTCGCTTATGCCGCCATGCGAAATTGTGAAGTCCACGTTGCAGTACTTGCAGTGTGCATGCTCGTCTCCCAAACGCGAACTTGTTATTCCTGGCACTTTCAAATACTTTTGAGAAAACTTCTGCTTCACTTTTGGCCGTTTCACCCTATCACTGCTGTCGTTTGTCGAAGATTTCTGGCGCTTGCCGCCTGCGGTTGACTTGCCTGACGACATGTTTGGCGCAAAACTACAATCTCTGCCAACAAGAAATACTATCATTGGTTGAGGGGGGGTCCACGGACCAACGAAAAATCGTGTTTCAGAACTCCAAGGTTTCGGTCAACCCTTGCGTCTTTTCATACAAACGGAATGATAAGACGGTTTTTCGAAATCCCGGGATTTTCAGCGATTACCCGGAACTTATTATTTTACCCAGAATTTTTGCAAATTCCCGGGATAATTCCGGCAAAACCGGAAGGGTAAACAGGTCTGCAATACCCAGTGTTGAGAGAGAGAGAAGTGTGGCGCTTCACAAGGGGCAACCACTGTGGTGTATGCTTGGTCTCGGCTTTATATTGTTATGTGTTTGATCGACATTTGTGCGTCTTTCTATCTACAGCTTAGCATCTTAACTCTTCTACTACCAAGTATTACTTAGACTGTTTACTGTTGCGCACCAAGTACTTTTTGCCGCTGCACTGATTTTCGCACACACTCACTTTAAAAATTCATTAAAAAAATACTCCCTCGAATCATCACTAAATTTACCTGTGTCGATCTGCTGCTGTAAACCCAAGATCATTTCAACACTTTCGATTCTGCCACTTTTTCCACAGTAAATGCTTCGTCGGCACTATCGCCATCTTGTAGAGGTTCACGCCAAAGGTTGTCAGTTTCCATCGTTGAAAACGCAACGAAAATTACCAAATTTAGCCTACAAATGAAGATGGCGGAAGGTTGTGCTTTCCCTGAGCGAACTGCGCATGTCACGGAAGTAAAGGATGTGATGTCACTTGATATAAATAGCGCAAAGGGGGACACCGGGGTTTCCCTAGTATCTGGCGGTCAAACCCGCCCGTGGCTAGCAACGGTATACGGTAAACCGGCGGGTCAACCTGCCGACGGTAGTAGAAGAGTTAATACGGTTGTTGTTTTTGTTGGCTCCAAAAAAAAAGATATATATGTTTTGTTCTGTTTTCAATGTTAAAATTGCCGGTCGTTCGCCACTTGCAATTTCACTTGCTAGTGATAATGAAGTTGTTTTGATTGATCGACTGATTGATTTCAGGAAATGAAGATGACTGCTGGGTTCAATCAAATTCACAACAAATTAAAACAGTCGAAATTGAAACCCCCAAGAAAAGGTGTTAATATTAAAAAAAAACACAGAACAAAACAAATGACGACGTTTCGGGTTCAACCCGTTGTCCAGTGCTAAAAATAGATATGACATAGTGACATTATCACCATTTTTTATTAAGTGATGTCACTGTCCACCGTCAATTTTATCATTGCATCACAAGTTGTTTACGTCTTTACGTCGTCATGTATGTCACTATGTCATATCTATTTTTAGCACTGGACAACGGGGGTTGAACCCGAAACGTCGCAATTTGTTTTGTTCTGTGTTTTTTGTTATTAACCCTTTCATCGCCACTGTCACCTCTTGGCACCACAATGATTTAACACCCCTGTCACTGAAACAGTGAAAGGCATCAAATGAGGGTCTGCTATCCACTGACCTTATGTTCCTAATTTTGGGAGGTAAGGACAGGCCCTAATTTATGCATGCAGACCTGCTTACTTGGAATTTTCCCAATCAGTAGCCCAGCCATCAATTTTCAGTAGCATGGCAAATTTTTTCGTAGCATCCACAAACGACGGCAATCGATTTGTTCTCTTCCTGAGCCGAAACGCACTGCTTATGTTTCGCCGATTGAACGTGTTGACGGTCGTCTCTACCGCCATGATTCACAGAGAAGTCTGCATGGCAGAGGTTGCAGTGAGCATTGTTCGCACCAAGTCGACTTCTGACGATGCAAGGCCACTCCTCCGTGCAAGCTATTTTGAAAACTTGTGCGTCAGGCCGATGCTTTTTCTTAGAACAAGATGGTGTGCCAGATGATTTTTGTTTTCTGGTTTGGGTTCGGGTTTTTTCGTTTGAAACATCTCCCGAATCGCTACTGCTGCTGGAGTCCGCCATTTTTTTCAGAGAAAGTAATCAGAACGCATGCACAGTCACTTTGATAAAAACGGAAGTGACTAGGTTATTGTGCGTGACACGGCGTCTGCTCGTAGAAACAAAACCGGGAACGGCATAAGCAAAAATAAAATGTGGCGGCATTTTGTTTTCTCCGTAGCAATATTAAGGTTGCCGTAGCTCCGTAGCAAAGCTTTATTTTTCGTAGCTGCTACGGCCAAATCGTAGCAGTAGGCAGGTCTGTGCATGTCACAGAGGAATCCCCAGTATTCCAGACGAAATATTTTCTCTACCCGGGTAAGTTTAATGGTAAATTTTGACTGAGGAATGACTAGTGTTGAAATGGTCAAACCTTTTTCCTTTTGGGTTTCAATTTGGACTGTTTTAATTTGTTGTGATTGATTGGCAAGGCCGGTACTAAGGGAGGCAGTACTACCGGGCACATGGTGGCTTCCCTTTGTTACTTTCGTTTCTAAAGTGCTGTGGCATTTTATTGGTTTCCAACTGATAAGTGCATATGCCATTGTTTTGAGTGTTGGTCAGTATGGCTATACAGACAAACCTCTATTTTAAGACTACCAAAATGTCCGGAAAAATCGGTCGTAAATTGGAGGGGTCGTATGACGGAATTTTTTCACTGGCAGCCGTAGAAAGAAAAAGTTCAGCACAGTTCATACTCTCTTCTTCATGCACACATACAATGACATATTAAAACTGGATTTGGGTCTTTCCAACTCCATAGGATTGTGCAATCGATGTATTACAGTTTCTTCTTGAGCCGACGAACTGCTTTAATCACCTCCACTCTCGTCCAAAGTCAGTGGTTTTCTTTTTCAAAGTCAGTGGTTTTCGTGCTTTTCCTACGCTTTCCGCCATCTTTTCTACAACAAGGGAAGCGACTCCGCTTTCAGGCCCTTGACCATGGTTGTTTCCCTTTGCTCGAAGTCTATGCAGACGACAACAACGGTCGTAAAAACCAACAAATGGCGGTCGTAAGTCGCGTTTTAGGCCGTCGTTTACATAGTAAAAACAAGATCCGTGCCAACAAATCCGGTCTCAAATGAGAGGTGGTCGCTTAACAGAGGGTCGTAAAATAGGGGTTTGTCTGTAATAGATTGATTGATCTGAGAAAAGTGCTGCGGGTCCCTACCTGATCAGGGGAGCGAAGCAGGCAGCGTCTTCCTCCATGGACGTCATCTGAATCAGGGCGTCGAGTGCGTGCAGGCCCCGCCCCTGTCATCAACTGTTTAGCCAGACGTAGCATGTCTCCCTGGTGCATGGGGGGTAGCAATGTTAAGGTTGCCGTAGCTCCGTAGCAAAGCTTTATTTTTCGTAGCTGCTACGGCCAAATCGTAGCAGTAGGCAGGTCTGTGCATGTCACAGAGGAATCCCCAGTATTCCAGACGAAAATATTTTCTCTACCCGGGTAAGTTTAATGGTAAATTTTGCCTGAGGAATGACTAGTGTTGAAATGGTCAAACCTTTTTCCTTTTGGGTTTCAATTTCGACTCTGTTTTAATTTGTTGTGATTGATTGGCAAGGCCGGTACTAAGGGAGGCAGTACTACCGGGCACATGGTGGCTTCCCTTTGTTACTTTCGTTTCTAAAGTGCTGTGGCATTTTATTGGTTTCCAACTGATAAGTGCATATGCCATTGTTTTGAGTGTTGGTCAGTATGGCTATACAGACAAACCTCTATTTTAAGACTACCAAAATGTCCGGAAAAATCGGTCGTAAATTGGAGGGGTCGTATGACGGAGGTTTTCACTGGCAGCCGTAGAAAGAAAAAGTTCAGCACAGTTCATACTCTCTTCTTCATGCACACATACAATGACATATTAAAACTGGATTTGGGTCTTTCCAACTCCATAGGATTGTGCAATCGATGTATTACAGTTTCACTTCGTCGACTTCTGTTAATCACCTCCACTCTCGTCCAAAGTCAGTGGTTTTCTTTTTCAAAGTCAGTGGTTTTCGTGCTTTTCCTACGCTTTCCGCCATCTTTTCTACAACAAGGGAAGCGACTCCGCTTTCAGGCCCTTGACCATGGTTGTTTCCCTTTGCTTGAAGTCTATGCAGACGACAACAACGGTCGTAAAAACCAACAAAATGGCGGTCGTAAGTCGCGTTTTAGAGGAAGTCGTTTACATAGTAAAATGCATCCGTGCCAACAAATCCGGTCTCAAATGAGAGGTGGTCACTTAACAGAGGGTCGTAAAATAGGGGTTTGTCTGTAATAGATTGATTGATTGAGAAAAGTGCTGCGGGTCCCTACCTGATCAGGGGAGCGAAGCAGGCAGCGTCTTCCTCCATGGACGTCATCTGAATCAGGGCGTCGAGTGCTGCAGGCCCCGCCCCTGTCATCAACTGTTTAGCCAGACGTAGCATGTCTCCCTGGTGCATGGGGGGTGGCTCTTCTCCCCTGTTTAAAATAGCATTTTTCATTTATTAACCCTCTGGCTCCTGCTGGAGAAAACTCCGACCAAATGTTTTCCTTCCCTGGTTCCCATAACGCCCGATTGCGCCCGCTGAACGCCAGGTCTAGTACTTTCACTTTCGCCCTACCCACAATGCAATGTACTAAGTCCTGTTCCTGACTCTCCCTGTTCCGTTTTTGTCTTTTACAGCAAGGGAAAGCACCCACTAGTCTTTTTGAACAGATTTTTCAAAGTGACGCCAATTTGTTTTTCTTTTCCACGTGACGTGAGCAGTAATGACCACGTGCAATGTTTGGAGCGCCATTGCGGATTTTTTCTTCCAATTCATGGTTTGTTGTGCGGATTTTTTCTTCCAATTCATGGTTTGTTGTGTGACATTGTGTTAGCTTTCGAATAAAAATATCATCATTGCTATTCAATATGCATCTTTCTGAAATTAAAGGGGAAATTATTCTGGGTGATTTTTATACAAAAAGATTTGGTGTGACGTTCGGAGTTACTCCCCTTGACTTGGTCAATATGATCAATTCTCGGTTCGAGTGATCGGGAGGCATAGGGTTAACTCATTCAACACTGGCCGATTGCTTCCCTTCACAACCGTTCAACACGAGAGTACGCTATAGAGTACATAGTGTTTAAAAATTCTCACTTCACAACTCAGCGAAGCCATGCAACCCAAACTGGTATAAAAGCATTCCTCTACGGTCCCTTAATAGTTTTCAACCAATGAAATGACTTCTATGTCTATTTTTAGGACGGCAATGAATGAAAACGAGTCACTACCCCTCTCTTCGTCTTCTTTGTCATGCTTTTTTTTTAAATCTGCTGATAATAAAAAATTTACTTTGGAATTATAACATACATGCTAGCTTTTATTATTATAAACAATACCACAAGTTTTCAAAACTGTACGGTTGAGCATTATTTTTAAAATTATTTTTATGTAACGATGCAAACCTGCCTAGTGTTGAACGTTTGCGCAAGACATGTACGCTATAGCTACTAACTTTATCGTAATTCAAGTAAATCGGGACTTTACTGGAGTTGCACTGCCTCCGGGCATTGCCTCCAGTATTGTTCCCACCATCTTTGTATTTACAAATGTCCCATATGTGTCTGTTCCAGACCGAGAGGACGTAAAGCACCATTTTTCATTCATTCACTTTATCGTAATTACTACAATCTTTATCGTGGCAGTACCATAGCCGATGAGGTTTATCCGAGGCGTGGCTACTGCTACACATATT
>CM065702.1:33013686-33028686 GCA_017654935.2 Phymorhynchus buccinoides
TTAAATGTACCCCCTCCCCCAACAGAGCCCTAGGTTATTATAGTTGAAGTTTTATTCAATTTTCCCCCTGCTAAACAATGGTACTTCTTGCCAAAAACAAACTACACAAAACATCTTACAAAAAACCCATAAACATTATAAGTTAAAAGCTAACGTTCAATAGTAAATCATCTCGACAGCCTTGAAATCTATGACATCAACAACAGTCAACAATAAATAGAAGAAAAACATTTGAATTTACCCATTAACAGTGATAGTAATAAGGAGTACGATTCCAGTCATAGTGCAAGTAACCACGAGTTCAAAGTGAAAAATAAACTTGGATCAACCAGCAATGTTGTCAAAACTGAATCATTGACAGTGTTGAGTTTGGTTGCAGCTTCTCATTTGTTAAACAAATGTCCCTAGGCAACACCAGGCCAGTCATGATGTTTGTCTAAGGCACTGATGTCTTGAAGGGGTTAACCCTTTCACCACCAATGTCGCATTTATGCACCACAATGGTTTAACAGCCATGTCACTAAAACATGAGTGCATGCGGTGACTGAAGCGTTTGCCTGAACTTTCCATCATAACCCTTGCTATAATGGTCAATTTAAGAGCAAACAGAGCACGAGAAGAGCCCTGTCTTCAGGCAGACCACTGCCTGAACTGCCTGAATTCAGGCTTTAGGCAGACCCACATGCAGCCCTGCTAAAAGGCATCAAATCAGGGTCTGTTATCCAAAGTCCCTATTTTCTTTACTCTATGAGGTAGGGATAGGCCTGATGCTATACATGTCACAGAGAAATTCTGAATATTGCAGATAAGACTTTTTCTCTACCCAGGTAAATTTAATGGAATATTTTGGCTGAAAAATAGGCTGGCGGTGAAAGGGTTAACATGGCACACGCAAGTCAGTGCTGACAGCGAACAAGGTGAGCTCACTTGAAGCAGTGGAGCAAAACGTTGCGGAAAATCACCGCATCAAGGTGACCGTCGGTCATCATCAGCATGCGGCAGTGAAGGTCAAGGTCAGCCACTCCTGACTGGACGCTGGGCTCCTGCACCTGAGACTGACATATTTTTTTGTAATTAGCTTTTTTTAAATCCCAATGCTTAAAAACAATTTGATGCATAATAAGGCCGCAGACACATGTATATATGCGGAAGTTCCGTGCCGAAACCCATGCGCAATCTGTAACAAAAAAATCTGGAAGAAATATGAAAGAGTGTGCACATTACATGCGGAACTCACGCGAAATCTCGTCCACTTATTTCTTATATAAGTCAAAGTGTATGGGGCTTCCGCACGGAACTTACGGATTTCGGATCTAATGTGCATGTGCCCAAAGAAGAATACAATAAATCTATCATTACTATCATATCACTGAGAAACAGGCTAGAAATTGACTTAGTTTTCCTTCAGACTTTTCTTTTTCTTTCTTTTTTTCCCCAAGCAATCTTTTTTCTTCTTTTTTTTTTTTTTTTTTTTCGGGGGGGGGGGGGCATTAACAAAGCTGCAAAATGGATCAATGACAAAACTAGTACTACTATTCAGGAGTACAAAACACTCAATCGTGAAGCACCGTTATTTGTCAGACTATAACAACAGTACAAGGTGCAAGCGCCGACACTTTATACAAAATTCAAATTCTGTTAAATTTCTACATTCTTACTTTCTTATTAATCCTATTATAAGCCTCAGTCTGGGAATAAAAGTATCGCCTTAGTTACTTATAGTCCGTAAAACACAGTACTCAAACCTAAGTTAAATATGAGCACTTTAGGCAGTCTGTACGAAATGCAAGTTTCTAAAACAGTTTTACTGTTAAATCTTCAGCTCTTCAAAGCACAATTACAAGCAGCATTCACAAGCACGATCAATAGAGTTCTGATCAGTTGACCCACATCGTTTACTTCCCTGCAGCAGACTCACCCACATTGCGTTGATCTGCTTTCCCAAGTCCACAGTGTAGGTTTCGTTCTTCAACAGCTGGATTATCTCCCATCCCCTCAAGCCTGCACACAACACAACAGCATGAATGCTCCTGGGAAATTTCAAAAATCCTGCAAAATATCCTTTGAATATAGCAAATGCTTATTATAGGCACTTTTTATTGTACAAGTGTGTGTGTGTGTGTGTGTGTGTGTGTGTGTGTGTGTGTGTGTGTGTGTGTATGTGTGTGTGTGTGTGTTGTGTGTGTGTGTGTGTTGTGCGCGTGCGTGCGTGCATGTGTAAGAAAATCGTTGCTTCTCAAAATTCTCATAATCCGGTGACGCCGGCTCTAGGCAATTTATAAATCCTGCAATTCAGGACCCAATTCAGGCAGGTGTGTCCTCAAATGCAATCAGGTGTGGGGGGCCGTGGCACAGGTAAAAATGGCATGCAAGCTGGCATGTATTTAAAGCGTTAGACCTATCAACTTAAAAAAGTACACAGATGAACTTAGCAGCCTCTTTTTCAGTAGGTACGCAAAATTTGGTCGTGATAGGACATCATTCAGCTTAGCTAGATGCGTTTGTTTACAAGCACCCAATTTCTATGAGCCACTCGGCGGCAGGCTCAGGCCTGCACTGAGAACACGCCGAGGCAGCATTAGTCACAATAGTGTGTTAAGAGGGAGGGAGTCTTATAATGGGGGGGGGGGGGGGGGGGGGGTCTTATAAGGGAGGTTCCACTGTACAAAGCTTAGGCCAAATTTTTTTTGTCTGTTTGGGGTTTCATCACTTTGAAAAATAGGGTAGGTAGGTAGGTACTAGGCTTTTTTTTTCTGGCTTTTTTTAAATCTTGTGTTTGGTCCATGTGTGTGAATATATTTATATATTTTAATAAAACAAAACAGTATACTTTTGCACTTATGATGTTTTATGTTTCTGCTTGCTCGCTTACTTTCGTTTTCTTTTTTTCCCATTTATCAAAAAAACGTTTTGGGTCAGCAGCCAAAAACTAGGGTAGGTAGGGAAACAACTTTTTTTTTTTCTTTGTGGCTTACCGTATTTTTCGGACTATAAGGCGATATTTTTTTCTACAATTTCGACCTATGCGCCTAATAAACGAGGGCGCCCTATAAGTGAACAAAATCGTGAGAAGAGAGGCAACGATTGCCGTACTCAGTACAGTCTACTGTGAGTCACAACTTCGAAAGTGGTAGCGAGTCGCCGATACGACGAATACTCACGTTAAAATGCTTCGAAATCCCTGTTATCGTCTGAGATACCGTCCAACAGATGCCACAACCCTTCATTGGATGCAAAAAGCATCGTTGTAGAGCTTAAAATGCCATAATTCTACCAGTTTTCGCGATGAATTGGCCAAACACAACAACCGGAAGTCGCAAAAACGGAAGTTTCGATTATTTGAGAAGGGAGCCAACTCTCGTTTATGACAACAAAATGGCAGTCGGTAATCGTTTACAGGACATGTACGGGCTTCAAACTTCGACTTTCTGTTGCGAGGTGTGTATCGCCTTATAAACGAGGGCGCCTTTTACTTGGATTTTGTCAGATTTTTCTTGAAAATTGCCCTATTCGCCTTATACACAGCAGCGCCTAATGAGCCGAAAAGTACGGTAGTTAAATATTAATTTATTTTATTAGCAACATGCACAAAAAGAAAACCCAGGCCACTCACCCAGTGACGCCTTCCCCGATTCCTCTGTAGAACTAGCAGAGGAGCCTTGATGATCGCAGACTGCAGGTTGCGTCGAGTTGTCCTTTCCATCGTCCTCTCTGTGTGACTGGCTGGTGGTGACACCGTTCTGTTCTACTGATGCCGCACTGGCAGGCGGCTCGTCTTCCTGCTTTCTGACCGCTCGCTTGACGCTCCTAGCAGCATAGTAGTCAGCCAACCACAACGTTATTGCAGAAAAACACTCAATGTCCACTTGTCTAAAAGTAATTTATGTAGCCTATTAATCATTTAATGTATTAAAAAAACAAAAACTATTATAATATAACCATAAAAACTTTAAAGCTGAATATACATGTATGATAATCCCCTTTAAACACATTTCAACTGAAATTACTTACTATTTTAAAGCATTGGTCTTCTTCGAGGTAGTCCAAACAATATATAATATAATTTACCGTGATCAGAAAATTGTCAATTTTATTCTCTTTGAAACTGTCTTCGTCTTACTCTTACTCTTCGTCTTATTTGACATTTTCTGAACATTTTCCAGGGTGGATAAAATGAACATTCTTACATTTCCAAAACGCGTGTTTTATCTTTCATCCCCTGCCTGACATTTTTAAAAAAGAAGAGAAAACAGAAGGGAAATAATGCACTTTTAAAAGCCAGTTTTATTTTTCTACTGGACCCAAGTAAATTTAAGTAGACTATGTGTGATAGCTGATTTCTGTCTTTACTTTTCTTTTCTCTCTCTTCTGCTTCTTTTTCTTTGGTCACCCCCTAAAGTGTGTGCATTTACTTCTATGAAAAGAAGCTGGCCACCACCACTGAAGAAGAATAATCCTTACTCAAGGTCTTGACTTCATCAATTCAATTTCAACCAAACAAATATCCATACCACTTGGCTAGGAACTATAGTACAGTATACAGTCTTTCTGTAATCATTTCCACAACAAAATACACTTATACTTATAGTTATAGTTATACAGTGTTTTACGATTATTTTAGGAATTACTTGAGTCATCAATTATATGCAGGGCGAATACAAAGTTTAGATTTGAAATATGTTTAAAATAAAGTTTTAAATATAATTCAGTGTTCCTGACATTGATTTGACTGAACGAGAATAGGAAAATTCGACAGACACAACTAACATCTGATCTGATCTAACAATAAACAACTACTATATTTTACAGACATAAGGGGCACCTGATTATAAGCCCCCCTCCCCCCCCCCATCTATAACACAATAGTCAGATTTTGTTACTCTAGTATTTCCTAACAATATTATATATCCGTCACATTATAAGGCGCAGGGGTCTCAGTCCGGGGGGGGAA
This sequence comes from Phymorhynchus buccinoides, assembly GCA_017654935.2. NCBI lineage: Eukaryota > Metazoa > Mollusca > Gastropoda > Neogastropoda > Raphitomidae > Phymorhynchus > Phymorhynchus buccinoides. The sequence goes on from CM065702.1 coordinate 33,018,638, forward strand.
AACGTATCGCCTTATGGTCCGTAAAATTCGGTATCTTATTCTTACTTGATGAAAAACTGGATCCATTTCTTTCTCTGGTCAAGCAGCGATTCGCGGAGGTCTCCGTTGGGCACATCATTCAGAACAGACAGGAAATAACTCTTGATCTTCTTGTCTACGATGGTGGGATCTGAAAAAAGATTAGTACTAATACTAATAGTAGGAGTAATGATGATTAAATGATAATTAATTTTTTTAAAGATCATTTACGCATTGGACTGTAGAGGGGAAGTATTTGTTGCCTGCTTTTTGCTCCTTTTGCTGTATTTGCTGTTTGCTGTTTAATTGCTTGTCTGTGTTGATAAAGGAGCATTCGCCGAAATATCCAGTAGTTTTGTTTTGTCTCTTGTGAATAAAATAACATCACTTTACACTTGACTTGTCGTGTAGTTGTTTGTTTGTTGATAATTAATAAAATGACTGATACTAGTGATAGCCTTAAAAAAAAAATACTGAGCCACACGGAGCTATACAAAATCATTTTCTACAGCCAGGGAAAATAGTGCGACAGCTTTATCTTTATTTTCCTATTGACTGTGGTTCTCAAACTATGAGTATGACATTTGTCTGGCTCTTTTTTTTGTTTTTGTTTTTTGCTGTCCCGTCTTCTAGGCCGTACACACAGCTTGTTCCGAGTCCCAACACGCAGCCCACACCCGGCTTGTTCAGGTCGCAGAATCTGAGACAAGCAGTCCATGGGAAGCGAATCTATGTTAGGCCGTCAGGAGGCAACCAACCGAGGAGACACTGCACTGCCACTGCTGCTGAGTCACTTCGGTGGAGTTCAGTAGAGCCTGTTCAGGACACCACCTACTAAGCCCCCTACTGATGACACTATTCTCTTAGTCGCGGAGCCAGCGTGAGTGATGTCCTCCTCCGAGGGCGCCACCACGACCATCCAACGACAGCTCCCCAAAACATACTGATCCCCATATGACTTTGACCTGAACGCACCAAGGCATAGACTGGATTGAAAACCAAAACTGAGGTCACCATGAGAGCAGGGCATGCAAAGCCACAGAATTTGAGACATTTTTTCTTTTTAATGATTGATGGAAATGAGGCGGATGACAATGATGATGATGATGATGCTATGTACATGGAGTTCTGTATCGGTCTGAAACTACATGACAGGGCTGTATTCTACGCTTCCTTTCATGATATCCCAGCGTTAACCAGGCCCGAGAACTACAGACACCTGCAGTGTTGGTCTTGAAATGAGAGCGACACTCTCAGAATCGCATCCGTTTAAGCGGATGAAGCTCGACTGTAGTACTAGTAGTAGTAGTAGTAGTACTAGATCCTCCTAATTCTAAAGCGACAGAATTGAGAATAGTCAGCAGTGACTGTGGTCGCTATCTGTATCTGTATTTGCTATGTTGAAGGAGCCTATGAAGGCTATTGCTCAACGGAAAGGGGAGAGCGTTTTGCGAGTATAAAATAAAAATTTCCTCCAATCTGCCAGACTTAAAAAAAGCAAACAGCTAAATATTTTTTTTACAAACAAATATTTTATCACAAACATAAATTTTAGACTTGTGCCCCCTAAATATTAAAACTCAAATCTCTTTCCAAAAACTTTACTCAAATTTTGAAAAACATACAATTTATAATTTTAAAATATTTTTTTTTTCACTCAAAAATCCACTTCTTTCCGGAATCTGTATATTTTAAATGCCCCAAATGGTCTTTTGACCCAGAAGGCGTTAAATCTCTATTTTTTTCTCTCTCTCTCCTGATGGCATGACAGTGTGTTTAAAATAAAATACTGTCCAGTGTCCTGGTGGTATGGCACTTTTTGGCAGAGTTACAATTTTACTGTCCTGATGCATGACAGTAAGACAATGGGCCATAGACCTATCCTTTGCGGCATCTAGGCAAGACCACTCCGGCTAGCATAGCGCTCACCGAGGACAAGCCCCGACCGGCACAGCTCCTGCCCTTCATTTACACGAGAAGCTAACCGCAGTCTCAACGCCAATTTTCATTGGACAATATTAATTTAATCAAGACTTACTAAGTCACTTAGTGTTACTGACAGTTTAGTCACATTTTGATTTTGTATTGGAGCGTGGAAGTCAAACTTTGTAAGTTTGTTACAAGTTACGAACGCTTTTCGTTTCTTTTCAGTTGCTTCTTTCATTTTGTTTTATTTTTCTTCCTGCTGCTCCACAACCACGCTGTATAATTATCCAGTTGGATAGCTCAGCGTTACGAGTCAGATTCAGAGGCGAAGCTAGCCTAGGCCTATCGTCCAATGAAAATTGGCATCGAGACTGCGGTTAGCTTCTTGTTTCATTTACCACTACTCTGATGGCCCCTACTCCCTAATTTAGTCTTTCTTCTTCCTATTGGGGATGTTTATCCTGCCCCACGCCCAAAGTCTTCATTTAGACTGCTATTGGCGCACAGGATGCATGCTATGTGAGTTCGTGTCATCCATCCCACCGGCACAACATGGCCTACTCCTACCGATTAGTGGAATGGGCTTTAACGTGTGCGCAAGATCTGTGCATGCATTCGCACACGGGACCTCAGTTTTAAGTCTCATCCGAAGGACTTTTTCCCCAACTGACGTCAGGTACCCATTTTACACCTGGGTGGAGTGAGGAAAATAGGAGTAAAGTGCCTTTCCCAAGGACACACCACTGCGACCCCAGTTGGATTCGAACCCAGCTATACAGAAGGACAGGACAGGACAGCTCAACTGACAACTGATTATTATGTTCATGTTGATGTTCATCGTACATGTATGGTGATGACCATTTGGATCAAAAAATGAATTTGGCCGGCGACTAGATTTAAATGGAAGAAGAACCTCATCAGGAGAACACTTTTTCGTCGTGACTAGACTAAGACTTAGAGCAGTCGATCATGCCGGAAGCCGGTGACTTTTCAACCAGAATAACAGACATAATTATATTTCGATCATGAATTAGGAAACGTTTCAATGATTCCCCAGACACTGATACTTCGCTTCAGTACAACTATAATTAACCACATCGTCTGTCTTACCATCTCTTGCGATGTTTTTCGCAAGCCTTTTCAGCAGAACTTTACTTTCCTTCTCCATTTTGTCCGGAGTACCACGTGCAATGGTTTCAAATGAAAGAGCAATTCTGATTTGTTCAAAGCAGCCAATAAAACCGCAGTTTGCTTTTTTTGTGAAGGTTAGCCAAGACTAACTAGAATTGAGAGTTACTGCACTTGACAATCTTTTCAAACCACAGGTACAAACGTAACTTTAAAGTTTTTAATGCTATCACCCAAAAGCCACAGATTGTTTGACATAGGACTGTGACTGATGGTTGGTTGATGGTTTTCGTCTCACATGACTTCTTCTTCTTCCGATTGGGGATGTTTATCGTGAGTTCGTGTCAGCACACACGGCCTAATCGTACCGAATAGTGGAATGGCCTTTAACGTGCGCGCAAGATCTTGTGCGTGCGTTCGCGGGACCTCGGTTTTAGGTCTCAAAAGTTAAGGCACAGAAAGACAATCATCTCCGAAAACTCAACAATAAAACGCACCCAGCTCATAACAAAACTGAATTTTTTCTTTTGAGTTCGTGAGTTTTCGGAGATGATTGTCTTTCTGGGCCTTAACTTTTGGTCACTAATTGATTCTGAGTGTGACTTTTCAAGAGGAGGGGGAAGTTGTTGAAAGGGGCATGTTGTTGACTGAAATCGTTCTGATTAATGATTTTTTGGAATGAACTTAAAGAATAAATTCAGTTTTGTTGTGAGCTGGGTGCGTTTTATTGAGTTCGTGAGTTTTCGGAGATGATTGTCTTTCTGGGCCTTAACTTTTGTTCGCTAGTGTAGTAGACTAGAGAGAGAGAGAGAGAGAGAGAGAGAGAGAGAGAGAGAGAGAGAGAGAGAGAGAGTGAGAGTGTGTGTGTGTGTGTGTGTGTGCGTGTGCGTGTGCGTGTGCGTGTGCATGTGACGTGTGTGTGTGTCTGTGTGTGTGTCTGTGTGCTTTGCGGTCTGCGTGCGTTGTGTTTATAAATAGCTTTAAAAAAATTGTTGTCGTTGTTCTTGCTTTTGTGTTGTTGCTTTTTAATGTTTTGTTGTTGTTGCTGCTTAATGTTATTGCTGCAACTTGTGGACAATGGGTAAAACGTAAAATGGGTAGGGGAAGACGGGGTAAAAAGCGCATGGGCGGGTAAGAAGCCCACCCCAATTATCTCATGAAATGAAGCAAATTTCAGTCTCATTTTGCCCACGAGACGAGCGTTAATGTCTAGCATTCGTATCATGGGCAAATGTGACTGAAATTTTCTTTATTTCATGAGATAATTGGGGTGGGCTTCTTACCCGCCCATGCGCTTTTTACCCCGTCTTCCCCCAACGCAGTGATATGTATTTGATATTTGGTTCTTTATAGTCGCAGAGGCGTCTCTGTGAAATTCGGATTGCTCCCACCTGGAGAGCGCGTCGCAGCTAGAGACGCATCACCCTTTTCTTGTTTTAATTTGCATGCGATTTTTGTGTGACTAACGAGGAAGGAAGGGTGTGTGTGTGTGTGTGTAAATTTTGACTAAATGACACCTTTTTCGTCGCCACTGGGTTTAACGTGTGCTAAGTGCATGGGCACACGGGACCTCGGCTTATTGTCTCATCCGAGAGACTCCACGTTCAGACCGTAAGGCCTAGTGCAGAATGAGAGGAAAAATCCCCTCTAGCCAGGTTCAGTCGAACTCGGGTTTATTGCATACGAGGCGAACGCGTTACCTCTGTCCACTCCACACTCAGGGCAAGTAATATCATTACTAGAGTAGGCTATCACTGTGTTTCCATGGTGAAAAAGTAAAAACTAACAGCGTGTATTCTGACCTTAATATCTCTTTGACATAATATTAGGTTTTTCCTTTTCTTTCTCTTTTAGACGTGATAGGTCCTCCGGTGGGATACTGGGATGGGGGGGGGGGGGGAGGTGTCTTTTGCATAAATAGTTCCCCCACCTTCTGGAAGTTCTGTGCTTGTAACTTTCTCTAATTTGTCATTCTCTTTGACTCTGCCTTTTCTTTTTTTCCTTATTAATGTCATCTACTATCTTTCTACCTTACCGGTCCATTCTCCTGCCCTTTTTTTGTTTGTTTCAAGAAACACTTTCAAAAATAGTTCCTCCAGCCGAAGCCAAATTATTTCTTAAAGACCCTCTCTAACAGAGCACCAAATTCGGCTGAACGACCTCTTATCATAGGGGAAGACGGGGTAAAAAGCGCATGGGCGGGTAAGAAGCCCACCCCAATTATCATGAAATAAAGAAAATTTCAGTCAAATTTGCCCATGAGACGAATGCTAGACATTAACGCTCGTCTCATGGGCAAAATGAGACTGAAATTTGCTTCATTTCATGAGATAATTGAAGTGGGCTTCTTACCCGCCCATGCGCTTTTTTACCCCGTCTTCCCCTACACAGGACCCCTGCCCTAACAATAATTTTATAAAAATCGACATCTGCACCTGTACCTTTTTTTCCGACTTCATCCTTTTGATACGACTGATCGTTTCTTGTGTTCCTCTCTTGTAACATATAAGACATAAGACAGTTTCTTGTCCATAATACAAAGTAGACATGGGGAGGGGGATTGGGGGGGGGGGGGGGGGGGGAATTGTCTCCACCGTGTGAACACAGTGTGCAACATCCTGTCTATTAGGTTAGGTTAGGTTAGGTACATTATAGTCACAGAGGTGTCTCTGTGAAATTCGGGTTGCTCCCACCTGGAGAGCGCGTCGCGGCAGCCAGAGGCGCGCCACCCCATTTTTTTTTTTTTTTTTGCATGCGATTTTTGTGTGACTGATGAGCAAGGAAGGGGAGGGTGGTACATTTTGACCAAATGACAACTTTTTCGTTGCCACTGGGTTTATAACGTGCGCTAAGTGCATGGGCACACGGGACCTCGGTTTATCGTCTCATCCGGCGAAAGACTCCACGTTCAGACCGCAAGGCCTAGTGCAAAGTGAGAGGCCGGAAAAATCCCCTCTGTACGAACTCGGGTTTACTTGACACGAAGCGAACGCGCTACCACTGTGCCACTTTACACATAAATATTCCGAGGAAGTCTCTGTTATCTGTTTCTTTTACTTTCCTAAGGGCTACGCGAATTGGTGCTTGCCCCACCCCCCCCCCCCCCCCCCCCCCCCCCCCCCCCCCCCCCTTTCATTATTTTGTTTTTGATTTTTGATTTTCCCCTATTCCGTTTTATAATATTTTGGGGGGGATTTTCCGAGCCTTAACCCTTTCACCGCCAGCCATATTTCAGCCAAATATTTCCATTAATTTTACCTGGGTAGAGAACAAAATCCATCAGCAGTATTGGGGATTCTTCTGTGACATACATAAAATAAGGTTACTTCCCAAAACTAAGTCAATAGGGTCTTTGGATAATAGACCCCCAATTTGATGCCTTGATCACTGTGGTGCTAAAATGCGACTTTGGCGGTGAAAGGGTTAAGGTCTTTTGTACACGTGAACATTTTTCACTCTTTCGCCATGACAGAACAGTGATGTTATTATGCAAGTCGTATGACTGGTCTATCACTTGCGCTGCGGTCATGGGGAAAGAGTGAAAAATGTTCACGTGTACAGAAACCTTGACTGTTTCACTTTAACCCTTTCACCGCCAATGTTGCATTCATGCACCACAATGGTTAATAACACCCATGTCACTGAAAGGTATCAAATCAGGGCCTGTTGTCTGAATACCCTATTTTCTTAATTTTTGGGAGGTAATGTTATATATACATGTCGCAGAGGAATTCCCAATAAAAATTATTGCAGATTTTTTTTTCTCTACTCAGTTAAGTTTAATGGTATTTTTTGGCTGAAAAATGGCTGGCGGCGAAAGAGTTAAGTGTTGAGAATCTGTAATGAAAGGTACGTGAAAGAATAAAAACAATTTTTTTTAAACATGGGAAGATACAGCGAGAGAAGCAAGATGGCATGGACATAAACACACTCCCAGTCCATACATTCGATATCTTCCCCAAGGGAAGCAAATGTGCTTTTATTAATAGTAACACACGGTACATGCATTTTTCCAATTCAAATATCAAGAGAATATAGCCGGGTATTAACACATACACACTACATGCCCTCATTCATGCGCACGCACACGCACACACACACACACACACACACACACACACACACACACACACACACACACACACACACACACAGAGACACACACACACACACACACACACACACACACACACACACACACACACACACACACACACACACACACACACACACACACACACTACATGCCCTCGTTCTGGTTTCAAAGTCTCTTTACATAATACATAAGTTAGGCCTCATACACACTTCATGCGGAAATCCCACGCGCAGTCCGTAAATAAGTGAAAGAAAGAAGGGTAACAAAAAATTACGGATTAAGGGAAATATGGACACGTCCGCAAATCTGCTCCCTTCTTTCTTTTACTTATTTATGGATTGCACAGAAAGTGCAAAGATGCAATAGGATTGAAAATAATTCACAAGATCCTGGGCATCAAGGAAATCGAAAACACTGAAGGCCAAGGGTCAAGGTCAGCAAGACACGTACCGTCCAATATGACCTTCATCTAATCTACCAACCTATCAAATTTGGGGGCTATGACTAAAAATGTAGAAAAAATAAAAATTGGCCCTGACAACAGTTTGACATGCTCAAGGTCACAGGTTAACATTAAGACAATGATAGGCCTCATTAACTCGCCATCCCTCATGTCATTTTAAGCCACTTATACACCTACGTACCAAATTTTCAGAGTGTAACTGCAAAATTGTGAGCGATATTGCCACAACTGGAAGCTTACGTTTTCAAGGTGAAACTTCAAGGTCAAGCTCAGCAAGGCCTGGATATATATCAAATAAAAGTCAGAATGAACTCTTGGATATAAGGCGCCGGCCCCGGCCTGCACCAAAATTTGACAGAAATCCATCCAGTAGTTGTCAGAAGAAAAAAATGAATGACAGACGCACACACAGACAGACCCACACACACACACACACACACACACACACACACACACACACACACACACACACACACACACACACACACACACACACACAAAATACTCCTTGTTCCCATTTTTTCTGGACCCGAGGACAACAGCAACAACAAACAACTTTCACAAAACATTCCTAGGCAGCGGGGCCCATTCCCAGTCTGTGGCGCAGTTCCGACTTGAGCAAGTTTCGCTCTCTGCGAGCGCCGTGGAACACCGCCCTGTTTTCCTGGGCACGACGGGACAGGTAAGGCAACGTCTCCGCCAGAAGCCCGTAAGGTAAGGACTTGCGCGCTAGGAACCCGTTCATGGCTGGTGGATGGAATAATAACAAAGAAATAACTGGTGTTAAGGTTTGGAAGAGAGAGAGAGAGAGACAGACAAAGAGAGACGTAGAGACATGTTTATAATCTGTTTGGTTGGGGATTTTGGTTGGGGAATTTTAACCAAAGGGTTGCACTTTATTAAGGACTTGCGTGTTAGAAACCAGTTCATGGCTGGTGGATGGAATAATAACAAAGAAATCACTCGTGTAAGGTTTGGAAGAGAGGGAGGGGGAGAGACAACCAAAGAGAGACGTAGAGCCATGTTTATAATCTGTTTGGTTGTGGGGGGTTTTAACCAAAGGGTTGTACTTTATTAAGGACTTGCGCGCTAGGAACCCGTTCATGGCTGTTGGGTGGAATAACAACAAAGAAATAACTGGTGTTAAGGTTTTGAAGAGAGAGAGAGAGAGAGAGAGAGAGAGAGACAGAGAGAGATGAAGAGAGAGAGAGAGAGAGAGAGAGAGAGAGAGAGAGAGAGAGAGAGAGAGAGAGAGAGAGAGAGAGAGAGACAAAGAGAGACGTAGAGCCATGTTTATAATCTGTTTGGTTGTGGGGGGTTTTAACCAAAGGGTTGTACTTTATTAAGGACTTGCGCGCTAGGAACCCGTTCATGGCTGTTGGGTGGAATAACAACAAAGAAATAACTGGTGTTAAGGTTTGGAAGAGAGAGAGAGAGAGAGAGAGAGAGAGGAGAGAGAGAGAGAGAGAGAGAGAGAGAGAGAGAGAGAGAGAGAGAGAGATGAGAGAGAGAAGAGAGAGAGAGAGAGAGAGAGAGAGAGAGAGAGAGAGAGACAGACAAAGAGAGACGTAGAGCCATGTTTATAATCTGTTTGGTTGTGGGGGGTTTTAACCAAAGGGTTGTACTTTATTAAGGACTTGCGCGCTAGGAACCCGTTCATGGCTGTTGGGTGGAATAACAACAAAGAAATAACTGGTGTTAAGGTTTGAGAGAGAGAGAGAGAGAGAGAGAGAGAGAGAGAGAGAGAGAGAGAGAGAGAGAGAGAGAGAGAGAGAGAGACAGACAAAGAGAGACGTAGAGCCATGTTTATAATCTGTTTGGTTGTGGGGGGGTTTAACCAAAGGGTTGTACTTTATTAAGGACTTGCGTGTTAGAAACCCGTTCATGGCTGGTGGATGGAATAATAACAAAGAAATAACTGGTGTTAAGGTTTGGAGAGAGAGAGAGAGAGAGAGAGAGAGAGAGAGAGAGAGAGAGAGAGAGGAGAGAGAGAGAGAGAGAGAGAGAGAGAGAGAGAGAGAGAGAGAGAGACAGACAAAGAGAGACGTAGAGCCATGTTTATAATCTGTTTGGTTGTGGGGGGGTTTAACCAAAGGGTTGTACTTTATTAAGGACTTGCGTGCTAGAAACCCATTCATGGCTGGTGGATGGAATAATAACAAAGAAATAACTTGTGTAAGCCGGGTTTGGAAGAGAGAGAGAGGGAGAGACAAACAAAGAGAGACGTAGAGCCATGTTTTCAGTCTGAATGTTTGTTTAGTTGTTTGGTTGTGTGTTGTTGTTTTTGTTTGTGGCTCAAGCCACAAACCTATAACTCACTTTGTTGGTCGGTCGGTCTGTCTGTCTGTCTGTCTGTCTGTCGGTCGGTCGGTCGGTCTGTCTGTCGGTCCAAAATTGTCGCACATTTTGACAAAATTG
>CM065702.1:33033686-33036186 GCA_017654935.2 Phymorhynchus buccinoides
CACAGAGAGAGAGACACACAGACACACACAGACACACACAGACACACACACACACACACACACCATGACATTTATTATATAGGCTTAACTGGAGGATACAGAGAGAAATTCAAAGACCACAATGTGTTACAGTCACAACAATAACAGTCAAAACAGTCAAAGCAAAGGGTTGCCTTTCAATGGTTTTGTTTGTGGCTCAAGCCACAAACCTATAACTCACTTTGTCGGTCGGTGGGTCTGTCGGTCCAAAATTGTCGCACATTTTGACAAAATTGTCGCACTTCAAATCGAGGCTACACTTCTGGCCGCTCTTTAAAATGATGTATTTTAAAAGCGTACAAAATAATAAACATATGTAATACAGACACTACAACAGACACGACGAGTATGCGGTGCTTCTTTCGATGAGCGTAAGTAGGATACATAGTTTTAAATGTTTTCCAAAAGATATCAAAAGTGACGAAATGGTGCAGAGATAACATTCTGGTTTACAGATTAAAATTATTGAAAAGCCAGGGGAGGTAACTCATGATTGGAGTGGTAAAAATAGACCGCGTGCCACAAACTCGATTTCGCGCTTGTTAAAAACTGTAACTGGAATGATTGCTTTCTATGCAAAAACACTCAGAACAATGTCAAGGTCACGACGGCGATAATTTATGCGCGGATGCCTTCCTCTCATGGTGATTCTGTCAAGCGGTTCGGGAGATATCCTTGGGACAGACAGAAAATAAAGAAAAAAGAACAAACAAACAAATAAACAACAAGGGCATCGCCGAGCGGCAGATATGTCCTTTGCCGGCTACGCCCTGTACCTGCCCCGAACGAATTCATACTCCTTTGCGATCGTAGATCGGCAAAGGACAAGAACATGTATAGCTCAATTTCATTCAAAACCGATGCTCACCCTTGAACAGCAGCCAACACTGACTGTTCGTTGTGTGACGCGACAATCACTCGGTACTGACGTGGGTTGACGGCGATCTTTTCCAGCACTGACGTCACTGCCGCGCCATAGGCGCGTGACGTGTCCTCAAAAGTATCCTGCACGTGCAAATCCCCTCGCGCTTATTAGAACATCTGTCAACAGAACCGTTTTTTAATATCAACCAAGACCAAAATGTACAAAGAACAATCATGGTAGAAGTATGGGTCTTAAGTGGGAGGGAGTCTTAGCAGGGAAGGTCTTAGTCTTGAGTCTTGAGTCTCTCTCTCTCTCTCTCTCTCTCTCTCTCTCTCTCTCTCTCTCTCTCTCTCTCTCTCTCTCTCTCTCTGATGTATTATTTTATGTGTATGTGATTTCTTGTAACGTTTGATTGCTTTGTACATTATTGTTAACTTGTTTTTGTCGAGGACATGGTGAAAAAAAAGTATTGTTGCTTATCCATTTATCCTCATTAAAAATTTCAATTCAATGCAATTCAAGTCTCTCTCTCTCTCTCTCTCTCTCTCTCTCTCTCTCTCTCTCTCTCTCTCTCTCTCTCTCTCTCTCTCTCTCTCCTCTCTCTCTCTCTCTCTCTCACTCACACCACCCCCTTAATCACCTGCACTGGATCAGGATAGTTGTCGGTAAGAGCCAGTTTTTTCTCTTTCATCATGTAAGCCCCACGGACCAACTTGACCCCGAAACCAATGTTCGAGTTGTGGGCCCACTGCATGTCTCTGTCCAGAATCTCCCGAGTTCTCTGGAGAGAGAGAGAGAGAGAGAGAGAGAGAGAGAGAGAGAGAGAGAGAGAGAGAGAGAGAGAGAGAGAGAGAGAGAGTCAAATAGTTTGGGCTGATGCTGCATACAAGCCACTTTGTAGTGAGTAACCTATACTAGGGATGCAATGCCAAGTCTTCCACACACATCAGGAGAAAAAGGCCAACAAGATTTATCAGTAACTGGAAGCCATGTTTATCGAAGTATGATAATATATGTACCGCAAGCCTAATTATGATGATAGCAAAAGAGAGTAGGGCTAAAGACACAACCTTGCAGTAAGCCGCTTGGGTACTCAAAGACATCAGCTCATTCACCGGGAATGCTCACATGTTTAACGCACTAGCGGTTTGAATGAACTCGTGAATTTCAAAGAAATAGACATACCCGAATGGCACAAGAACAGAAGCAGTAAACCGAAGTGTATTAGAATCAAACGCTTTTCTTTGATCAATAAAAGGAAAGTAAACGCTAATGGCAATTCCTTGGCAATTTGTTTTGAAATAAAACAAAGTCAGTACACATATTATTTATAAATGTTTTCAAGGCCATTTTCATTGGGCCCAACACAAGAATTATGTCAGTATTAGGGAAACGAATAAACGAATCCAAAATCGATTAACTCACCTTCAGATAGTTCTGGTAGGTGTAGAAGATAAGTGGAGGTGTGTGTCCAGTGTGGTTACACACCAGCATCATGGCCAAAGCGAATAAGTTGATGGCTGGGTTCAGGTAGGTGTATTCCGCATCCACCATCACTATCACCCCTTGAGAGCTGGCCAACTGTAAAGTATGTGA
>CM065702.1:33038686-33048686 GCA_017654935.2 Phymorhynchus buccinoides
GTCCCTTTCGTGGTGCTGGGTCACAATTATGTCTGTTGTTTCGAGGTTAATCTTAACACGCTACCATATATATCGCATGCCTGTATAATTATCATCATCATGTCCATGATTATATTAAAGGTGCACCCTGACGGATGAGTTTTTGCAAGAAACACGTCGAGATCACCAGAAAGACAGCCTTTTTGAAGGATCAGAACACTCACTTTGCTCTAGTTTCCTAGAAATCAAACCGTCAAAACGGCGATTCCTCCTTGGCGGAGATGCCGGAGAGAGAAGGCATTTTGAACGGGGTGGGTGGAGGCCACTCATTGTGGTTAAAGATTTGTTTCTTTTTTGTAGTGCATTAAAAAAAAATGGAGCTATTTCCTTTGTTGTGAGCGAAACTCCTTTAGGCAAACTGTATAAAATAAAAAATATATAAATAAAAAGGCTTGTATTGTGAACATTTCGTGCAAACGATTTGGTTTAAACTCAGGCGGCCATTAGAAAAGAGAAGGCCTTCTCTTTCACTGAAAGAAGTTGACTTCCAGCACCTCCGCCAAGGAGGAATCGCCGATTTGACGGTTTGATTTCTAGGAGAAAAGAGCAAAGTGAGTGTTGCGATCTCTGTAAAGGGTGTTTTCCTGGTGATATCGACGTGTTTCTTGCAAAAAACTCACCCGTCAGGGTGCCCCATTTAACCCTCTAATCAACCCCTTGTTACTTATTTTGTATCATTCCATAAACAGACTGAGGCACAGATGTCTGTTGTTTCCAGGCTAAACTTATGAACACGCTTACATTATATATCGCATGCCTGTATATCATTTTCATAGAGACTAGCGCAACGCCGAGTACCAGTAACGCCTAGTAACGGTAACGCCAAGTACTGGTTACGCTGAGTACAGCAAATTTGAAGCGATTCGGTTAAGAAACGGCGGAGTCGTATAGCGCGTGCGTTTCTGAACCGATTCGCTTCCGGTTTGGTACACGGATAGTCACCGTCCCCGGTCATGTTCCTGCCAAATTCGAAATCAATCGGTCCAGAAACACCGGAGATACGGGCACCGAGAGGCCGCGGATGCGCGTTTCGCGCATTTGCCGAACCGCGCAAATGACACGGCCGCCTCGGTTGCCGTTGCCATCGCCCCGTTAGGGCTCACAGCAAATTTGAAGCGATTCGGTCGAAAAACGGCGGAGTTATAAGGCCCGTTTTGTGTTTCAGACACACACACACACGGACGGACACTTGGCTTTTTTACTATATGATGTATGGTGAGGATACGTGAACCAGTCTGTTAGAAATGTTTGTACGAATGGTGAGTGAAAAGCGCATTGAGTTGCTTTGCAAGATTATGCGCTATATAAGCATTATTAATTATTATTATACCATCACCATGTCTATGATTTTATTAACCCTCTAATTAACCTCTTGTCTTTGTCTCTGCTCTCAATAGAAGATTTTCGGAGAGAGAAATATATCTAGGGGAGAGCACTTCGTCAAAATTAGAGTTGCTTACTTCCATTACTCGGTCAAATACCATAGCAACAATGCAACAATGGCGTCGAAGCTTGAAACCGCAGGATGCGAGTCAGCGACTTGCAAAACATGTGTTTAGAAAAATTAGGGGCCACAAACTGATAAAACTTGCAAAATGTGACGTAAAAATATAAATTACATAAATTAAAATTACATACATTTTTAGAATGACGCACAGTGTTCTAAGTGTTGTATGTCTACTCAAACACACGAGTCGATAGGCTACGAGAGCTGATGGTAGAGTGACTTCCCCTGTTTGACCGATTGAATTAGGCAAGATCACTCCCACACACCATGAAATTACTCCCCTTAATTATTTACGAACAATTCCTGTTTCAACTCTCGTGTGCGCGCACGTGATTTTGTGTATCAGTGTGTGGTGTGGGTTTTTGGCGTGCGGTGACGAGCACGTTCGTGTGTTTGACAAAGATGTCACTGAGTGTTAAACCATGTCTTTCGGCTTGGCTAAAAGGGAAAGCTACCGATCCTAGGGATCGGGTATAGACTGCTAGCCTAGTCGCTGCGAAGTTCTGCCTCGCAGTGGCTCGGGCAACAGGGAAAAAAGAACGGTTGAACCGTCTCTGTCGCGAGCAGCGATGTGAATGATGGCGTGAACGCTTTATATATATGCCGGCTGTGGGTTTAAAGCTATGTCGGACCAAGGTCGGGGGGGAGCAGGTGGGGGGCATGGGGGGGGGGGATCTTTCAGTACAAGTAGTCTCCCCACCTTCTGGAAGTTCTGTGCTAATAACTTCCTCTGATTTATCTCTCTCTTTGAGTCTGGCGTGTCCTTTTCTTACCATCATCTACTATTTTCTGACTTACAGCCCATTCTCCTGCCTTTTGTTCCACACAAAAAAAAAATCTTACAAATCATTTTCTGCTTTGAGCTCTTCCGAAATTGGAACGTGTCCGCTGAATGCAATGGCGAGACCAGTGAACACTTTTTAACTGAAAACCGGACACCTACTATAATAATAAAAAATAATAATACATAGTATTTATATAGCGCCTTTCTTTAGAATTAAACTCAATTACATTCCTTGGCATGAGGCTGTGTCAGACCAGTTGACATAAGTTAGAACACCAAGGCTACATCAAAATGTTGTTATGCTCTGAACGGTTGTGCGGGGATTGTGTTAAGCCATGACAAGCTCCTGGCATAACATCATCGGTCTAAAATCCCCCGAAGTCGGAGTGTGGCTGCCCACAAGGCGGGGTACTCAAAAATGGTCACACACGTAATGTTCTCATCCCTAGCTGGTGCATTCGTACCAAAGTGTTCAAGTGCTTCGGCTGTTGGGATGATCTCTGGAGTCGCTAAGTCAGGGAACAACAACAACAACAACAACAACAACAACAACAACATCAAACTCAATTACGTTCCTTACCCATTTCGGCCATATGGCCCGGGAACGCAAAAAAAAAGAAGAAATGACACCACTGGGGCCTTTCAGCTTCAGGTAACATATCAGGTATTACGGTAGTAACCGTAGAACATTTTAAGTGATTCTGCGCAAACCGTCCATGAGACATTGTCCGGGACACATCAATCGGACAAACATACATTTTTTTAAAAATGCCAACGACAACGACAACAAAATTATTGTCCTCTGCCATCACGCGGCGGGGCGGAGGACAACGGTGTTACCTGACAGACTTTGGTCACTCTGGCGACGGCCCGAAGCAGGTGGTGTCTCATGGAGTCTGGAAACCCCTCACCAAAAGTCTGAAACCGGTAAAAAATAAAAAAAAAGTTTTAAAATACGTTTTTCTTCCCGTCTGGATACTGGGGCGGGGTGGGGTGGGGGTGGAGTGTCTTTTGTATAAATAGTTCCCCCATCTTCTGGGAGTTCTGTGTTTCTAGGAGTGACTTCCTCTAATCTGTTCTTTTATTTGACTGTCTTTTTGTTGTTGCTTTCTATCATCTACTATCTTTCTGACTTACTGGCCCATTTCCGGTAAAAATAAAAAAAAAGTTTTAAAATACGTTTTTCTTCCCGTCTGGATACTGGGGTGGGGTGGGGGTGGAGTGTCTTTTGTATATATAGTTCCCCCATCTTCTGGGAGTTCTGTGTTTCTAGTAGTGACTTCCTCTAATCTGTCCTTCTCTTTGACTCTTTCTTTTTTGTTGTTGCTTACTGTCATCTACTATCTTTCTGACTTACTGGTCCATTCTCCTGCCTTTGTTTTTTTCTCCCAAAAATCTTCCAAATTTTCGCCTTCATTTGAGCTCCTCCGAAATCGGAATGTGTCGGCTGAATGCAGCGGGGAGACCAGCGAAAACTGAAACCCGACGCATGCGTACCTATATAGGCCTTTGCAACTAGGGTTATTAACGCCCTTGACAGTGAGAGTAATTGCTCTTGCTGGTCAGTACTGACAAGGGAATTCACTCGTGCGAAAGGCAGCCATTTAGTGGCATCAAATAGGGGTCATTGGCGAGAGTTATCCCCCCTGTCTGGTCAGTACTGAACCATCTTCCCCCCCACCCTCCAAGGGCATTCACTCTTGCAAAAGGTGTTCGTTGCAGACCCCAATAGGCCTACTACCCCCTAATGGCTATATGGCTTGTACCCACGTGTCGTCATATCCGGCCACAAGGAGCGCGCCATAGTATGGGAGACAGCCATCTTAGTCACTAACTTTGTTTGAAAAATGCCAGATCGATGCTGTTTACACACAAATCCAAATCTGACTAAGATGGCGACACTTCCGTTGGAAGGGTCGAGATGCGCACGCAGGTGGGGGGGAGCCATAGCCTTGGAACACAGAAGAGGAGGAAGAAATGCGTTTTCATCCAGCAAAAGGCTAACATGGATAACCACACACAAAAAGTGAAACAAGCATTACCATTTCGATAGTAGGGGAGGCTTATTGATATAGTACCTGTCATGCAATTCGTACCACCTGGTTTCCTAGCAAACGCTAGATGATTGAGGGTTAACCCTTTCACCGCCAGCCATATTTAATCCAAAACTGGCCATTAAATGTTCCTGGGCAGAGAACAAAATCCATCTGCAGTATTGGGGATTCTTCTATGATAATATAAAATAAGGTCTACCCTTGCTTCCCAAAACTAATAAGACGATAGGGTCTTTGGATAGTAGACCCCAATTTGATGCCTTTTAGTGACATGGGTGTTAAATCACTGTGGTGCTAAAATGCGACTTTGGCGGTGAAAGGGTTAATAATTGTGTGTGAATTTGGGACAATGAATGGGAAATATTTCATCACAACCAAAATGCAACAAAGCGGAAAGCCGTTTTGTAAGGCGGACGAACGAATATTCATTGTGGCAGCATCTGATGTTATTTTGAGTCATGCTTGTTTATTTGCTATTCAATGCACCAATACAAATATTAAAACTCTAAACGCCACTCCACAAAGCTGTAAAGTGTTAGGGCCAATGTTGTCCATTTTGTAAGTTAAAATATTTAACCCTTTCGCCGCCATAAATCTTTCAGCCAAACATTTCCATTAACCCTTTCACCGCCAGCCATATTTCAGCCCAAAATGACCATTACATTTACCTGGGTAAGGAACAAAATCCATCTGCAGTATTGGGGATTCTTCTGTGACATATATAAAATAAGGTCTATCCTTACTTCCCCAAAACTAAGACAACAGGGTCTTTGGATAATAGATCCCAATTTGATGCCTTTTAGTGACATAGGTGTTAAATCACTGTGGTGCTAAAATGCGACTTTGGCGGTGAAAGGGTTAAACGTACCTGGGAAGCGAACAACAATGTATCTGCAATATTGGGGATTCATCTGTGACATGCATAACGTAAGGCCTATCATAACCTCCCAAAATTAAGAATATAGGATCCTTGGATAACAAACCCTAAGTACAGATGCCTGTAAGCAACATGGATGTTAAATCATTGTGGTGCATAAATGCGAAATTGGCGGTGAAAGGGTTAAGGCATAAATAATTGAACCATAAGGGAAGACGGGGTAAAAAGCGCATGGGCGGGTAAGAAGCCCACCCCAATTATCTCATGAAATGAAGCCAATTTCAGTCTCATTTTGCCCATGAGACGAGCGTTAATGTCTAGTATTCGTCTCATGGGCAAATTTGACTGAAATTGTCTTTATTTCATGAGATAATTGGGGTGGGCTTTTTACCCGCCCATGCGCTTTTTACCCCGTCTTCCCCTAGTTATGCAATAGAAAGCTTTACGTCGTAGCTCTGTCGTAGCTTTGTTTGTTTGTTATGACCACTGGATTGATTGATGACGTGCTGCTTCATTTTTGGTTTCTTTGTTGATTTGTTCATAGATCAGTTATATGGAAAAATGTACATTGTTTACATACTCCTTCAGGGGGGGGCGAAGGCCTACATGAATAAAACATTCATTCTCTCTCGCTCTCGCTCTCGCTCTCTCTCTCTCTCTCTCTCTCTCTCCCTCTCTCTCTCTCTCTCCCTCTCTCTCTCTCTCTCTCTCTCTCTCTCTCTCTCTCTCTCTCCCTCCCTCTCCTCTCTCTCTCTGTCTCTCTCTCTCTCTCTCTCTCTCTCTCTCTCTCTCTCTCTCTCTCTCTCTCTCTCTCTCTCTCTCTCTCTCTCTCTCTCTCTCTCTCTCTCTCTCTCTCTCTCTCTCTTACTCTCTCTCTCTCTCTCTCTCTCTCTCTCATTCGTAAGTTAGCTGTATATATTTTCTATTCCCTTCGTATACGGAAACGTATGGATGAGTATTCGGAAGGTTAACCATGTTTCTAGTCTAGTGTTATTTTGAATTTTTGTACATTGACCCTGTTTCTATGGGCTAATGGTCTAAAGGAATTAAAACTTTGTTCAATTGCTCTCTCTCTCTCTCTCTCTCTCTCTCTCTCTCTCTCTCTCTCTCTCTCTCTCTCTCTCTCTCTCTCTCTCTCTCTCTCTCTCTCTCTCTCTCTCTCTCTCTCTCTCTCTCTCTCTCTCTCTCTCTCTCTCTCTCTCTCTCTCTCTCTCTCATTCGTAAGTTAGCTGTATATATTTTCTATTCCCTTCGTATACGGAAACGTATGGATGAGTATTCGGAAGGTTAACCATGTTTCTAGTCTAGTGTTATTTTGAATTTTTGTACATTGACCCTGTTTCTATGGGCTAATGGTCTAAAGGAATTAAAACTTTGTTCAATTGTTCTCTCTCTCTCTCTCTCTCTCTCTCTCCCTCTCTCTCTTTCTCTCTCTCTCTCTCTCCCTCTCTCTCTCTCTCTCTCTCTCTCTCTCTCTCTCTCTCCCTCTCTCATCACCCGCCTTATCAATGTCCAAGGGGTGGCCTCTCAAAGCTGAAGCTAAGGCCTCGATGACTTCAGGAGTCTGGGAAGGCTCTGGACACCTTTCGCTGAGAAAAGCCTACACAAAAGTGCGCTTTGATCATCATCATCATCATCATCATCATCATCATCATCATCATCATCGTCGTCGTCGTCGTCGTCGTCATCATCATGATATCATCATCATCATCATCACCATCGTCATCATCATGATATCATCATCATCATCATCATCATCATCATCATCATCATCATCATCATCACCATCTTCTTCTTCTTCTTCTTCGTCGTCGTCGTTGTCTTCTTCTTCGTCGTTGTCGTCGCCGTCGTTGTCGTCATCTTCTTCTGTTTTTCTTCCTATTCTTCTTCTTTTTCTTCTTCTTCTTCTTCTTCTTCTTCTTCTTCTTCTTCTTCTTCTTCTTCTTCTTCTTCCCCATTCTTCTCTTCTTCAACTTCACCCTCATCTAACTAGGCAGAATCTAAGGCCTCAATGACTTCAGGAGTTTGGGGACTCTGTGGACAACTTTCGCTGAGGAAAAGCCTACACAATAGTGATCTTTGATCATCATCATTATAATCATCATCGTCATCTACATAATCATCATCATCATAATCGTCGCCGTCGTCCTCGACCTCCTGCTCCTCCTCCTCCTCCTCATCATCGTAGTCGACGTCGTTGTCGTCGTCGTTATCATAATCATCACAAATGTCATTGAAATCATCACCATCATAGTCATCACCATCATCGTTAGCATCATCATCGTCGTCGTCGTCGTCGTCATCGTCAACGTCATCATCATCATCATCATCATCATACTGCAAGGAAGTAGGGGATATTTGACTTTGTAAGATCACCCTAAGTTCAATAACGAAATTATAATTTTTCATCCATACAATTTCAAAACAACAGTAGGGGAAGACGGGGTAAAAAGCGCATGGGCGGGTAAGAAGCCCACCCCAATTATCTCATGAAATAAAGAAACTTTCAGTCAAATTTGCCCATGAGACGAATGCTAGACATTAACGCTCGTCTCATGGGCAAAATGAGACTGAAATTTGCTTCATTTCATGAGATAATTGGGGTGGGCTTCTTACCCGCCCATGCGCTTTTTACCCCGTCTTCCCCTATCTTCTTCCTTTAACATAATATCGAAGACTAAAATCGATGTTGATAATTGTCACGTGACTGCCAGAAAACATGGCACACCCCATGGGTGCAACGTCCAAACATCACACAAATAGTCACAAATCAGTTGGAAACGTGTTGGACCACGGATTCCTGCAAGGCATAGCAAGGTATTCGATTGCAAATGGTCAGGGAGGTAGGGGGGGGGGTGGGGGGGGGGGGGGGGGGGGGGGGGGGGGGGGGGGGGGGGGGGGGGACCTTGTAGTCCATAGGGGGGGGGGGGGGGGGGTTCCATTGATGTGAAAGAGATCTTGCACAAAATGAGTCTATGGCTAATGAATGTACAGTTTCAACGATTTTTGTTCTCATAATCTTCTAAACTCATAATATATTCATATTCATCATAGGGGAAGACGGGGTAAAAAGCGCATGGGCGGGTAAGAAGCCCACCCCAATTATCTCATGAAATGAAGCAAATTTCAGTCTCATTTTGCCCATGAGACGAGCGTTAATGTCTAGCATTCGTCTCATGGGCAAATTTGACTGAAATTTTCTTTATTTCGTGAGATAATTGGGGTGGGCTTCTTACCCGCCCATGCGCTTTTTACCCCGTCTTCCCCTAGCTATGATACAAAAAACGCAAAAACAAAGCTGACCCCAAAAACGTGAGTTTGAAAATCTGAGGAAATAATCAGTACGCGCGGTCAAGGTAGTTTCATTCTTTTTCTCGCATTAACCCTTTCACCGCCAATGTCGCATTTTAGCACCACAATGGTTTAACACCCATGTCACTAAAAGGCCTGTTATCCAAAGATCATATTTTCTTAGTTTTGGGAGGTAGGGGAAGACGGGGTAAAAAGCGCATGGGCGGGTAAGAAGCCCACCCCAATTATCTCATGAAATAAAGAAAATGTCAGTCAAATTTGCCCATGAGCCGAATGCTAGACATTAACGCTCGTCTCATGGGCAAAATGAGACTGAAATTTGCTTCATTTCATGAAATAATTGGGGTGGGCTTCTTACCCGCCCATGCGCTTTTTACCCCGTCTTCTCCTAAGCATAGGCCTAATGTTATAAAGGTCATGGAGGAATTTGCAATATTGCAGATAAAGTTTTATTGTTTGGGCTGAAAAATGGCTGGCGGCGAAAGGGTTAACCAAATTGAACTATATTTCCATGTTATAATAACCGTGCTCGAATAGTTTCAGTGTGATTTCATGCCGTAGGTGTTTTTATGTTCCGATTTGGTAGTTTCATTAATTGGAGTGACGTGCATGCAGAGTCAGTTCCCTTGATTTGACATGCCCGGATAATTTGTCGTTTTGTCACGGCAAAGTGATAGATATACTTACTAGCCTACATGTAGGTTATAAGATACGCAAATGGAAGGTTGTGTGAATAGGGCATTTGCCACGTGAGGACTGTCGCATGAAAATAGGTAGCTCGTAAAAATAAAAAGCTCGCTACCTATGACAGTGTATATTTGCGACATTGAGCATGAACCACAAATTTCACTTTTTTCTAGGGTTAGGGTTAGGGTTAGGGATAGGGTTAGGGTTAGTTAAATGGTTAAAGTACAGAAAAAGTGAAATTTGTGGTTGTCGCAAATACAGACTCTCATAGTAGCGAGCTTTTTATTTTTACGAGCTACTTTGACAACGACGACCTTGAAATTCACTGACTTGAGTTTAGAGAGTTGAAGAATTAGAAAGGTAACTCGGGCAGAACGAGTGCGGGTAAATTAGTAGTGTAGTATAGAGAATGAACATTCGTGGCAAATGCCCTATTGTGTATTTTGCCTAAACGTATTTAAAAAATTGTGCACAGACCCTAGCACTAGCTACGTATTCTTAAACTGGGCCTGTATTCACATTGAGATAGCATGAGACTTAGCATCATGCTAACTTAGAAGCTCTTCCAAAAGTCCTATTAAATCCTATAGGACATTGGAAGACCTTCTAAGTTAGCATCATGCTAAGTCTCATGCTATCTCAATGTGAATACAGGCCCTGATTTAGAATGATAAAATCCAGTCAGTGCGTTTTCTCTTAAGCCGGCGCCACACACGCGTAAAAGCGTATGGGGATGCGAT